>OX451739.1:431146836-432359439 GCA_948472305.1 Vicia faba | reverse complement strand
TACCTGTGATTTATCATGACATCATAAACATCATACCATAGCATATCATACTAACTGTTTCAAGGGTTTCTAGGGCTCATCTTTGCTCTGTTTTGTAGGATATGGCATCCGCCCGCAGAAACACTATTCAGATTAACCTAGTGAAAGTATCTCCCCAATTAAGGAACTTGGCAGTAAGGATTCCCGAAAGCTCTCCTTTAACTAAAAAGCATGGTCGGTTGCTCAACTTGGTCACTGCAAAACCTGACGAAGAAATGTTGAAAGTGTTGTTTCAGTTCTTTGATCCTCTGCATCACTGTTTCACATTCTCGGATTACCAGTTAGTGCCTACTATGGAGGAATTTTCTCAGTTATTAGGGATACCCATTCTTGATCAGCTACCTTTCAGCGGTACGGAAAGATATCCCAAACCTGAAGAAATTACTAAAGCTCTATCCTTACAACGGTGTGACATAGTGACAAATTGGGAAACCAGAGGGAGTGTTCAAGGAATCCCGACTAAATTTCAATTCGATAAGGCTAACTATTTTTGGGATACCCTGGATCTACAAGCTTTTGAAGAGGTTTTGGCGCTCCTTGTCTACGGGATGGTACTGTTCCCTAATGCAGATCAACTCGTAGATGTGAGCACAATCCAGGTTTTTTCTGTCTCAGAATCCGGTACCTACATTACTCAGGGATATTCTACACTCTCTACATGCTCGCACTCTAAAAAGAAGGGGAACCCTCCAGTGTTGCACTCCTATATTGGCTAGGTGGTTTATTTCGCACCTACCTAGATTTACTTTGAAGAATGAATAGGGTAAAAGATGGTCTCTTCGACTGATGTCCCTTACGCATTCAGACATTCATTGGTGTTCACGGTTCTCGGAAGATGTTACTATCATCGATTGCTATGGTGAATTCCCTAATGTCCCTCTCTTAGGAATTAGGGTAGGAAACACTTATAACCTTTGCTTAGCATTATGATAGTTTGGTTGTGCGAGAAGGGATGGTCCTTATGATACACTTATTCAAGGAATCGCCTTCAACTATGAGAATGATGTTCAGGGTTACTGCAAAAGGTTTATACAAGCTTGGAGTATGGTACATAGGGTTGACAGCAAGACACTTGGGCATAAGAATTCCATACCTCTCGAGCCTTATCTCAGATGGGTACGACCCCACACTCAAACTATTATGATGCCTAATCCCACTATCTGACCTATGATTATGGAACCAGTTGCCGAGGGAGACACTACTCATCTTGTTCTTCATCTAGACATGGCAACTGATCATGAAGAGTTACAAAAGTCCTGGGTTCAGCTTAAAGAGGAGAGGGATACGTTTGAAGCCCAATTCTACACTAGCGATAAGAAGATCTTGGAAATCACTAGGCTACTTCATGAAGAGAGGAATATCAACGCCTACATCACGCCAAAGAGGATGCGCTCATGGGAAAACTAGTCTTCTTTTTGTTTTATTTTGCTTAATTGTACTCTCAAAATACATTCTTTGTAACAATTCAAGTTTACTAATACAATTCGCGTTTGTTCCTTTTTGTTTAAGAAAATTTGAGCCTTTAAGAACCCTTGAAAACATTGCATACATATCATATATATCATTGCATAACAGGATTCATAACAGGTTTCTCATCTCCTCCGCTGTTTATTTCAGTAATGGCTCTTGAACAAACTATGAAAGATCTTCAGACTCAGAACACGCAGTTCCATTAAATGATTGTGGCTCTGACCAAATGACATGAAGATATGAAGGCTCTGATTGTTAAGAAGAACACTAAGAAGACCAATAGGACATGCGGTGTGGCACATATGAGCAGAAGGTTCAGAGGGCCGCCAAGACGGGTTGTTGATTTAGCTTCTTCATCTAAAAAGGGAGAGAATCAAGAGGGTGAAGCCAGAGAAGAGGACCCTAGTCCTAAAGAGTCTGATAATGAAACTGATTATAATGAGGAGCAGTACCCTCCGGCTGATGAAAAGTATAAGCAGTTAGAAGAGCGTCTGAGTGCTATGGAAATCCAGAAGGTTCCTGGGCTGGATTTTGAAGAGTTAGGTCTGGTCTCCGGGGTTGTCATCCCCCCAAAATTTAAGGCACCGATATTTGCTAAGTATGATGGGGTCTCTTGTCCTAAAATGCATCTCCGTTCCTATGTGAGGAAGATACAGCCTCATACTGATGACAAAGACTTGTGGGTTCACTTCTTCCAAGACAGTCTGTCTGGAACACAACTGGATTGGTTCTATCAGTTGGAAAGAGCCAATGTTCGTAACTGGGAAGACCTTACTGCTGCATTTTATAAGCAATCTCAGTATAATGCAGACCTCGCTCCCACCCATACACAACTCCAAAATCTTTCTATGGGTTTGAACAAGGGTTTCAAGGATTATGCTTAGAAGTGGAGAGATTTGGCTGGAAGAGTTCAACCTCCCTTGGCTGACAGGGAGCTCGTGGATATGTTTATGGGAACTTTGTCTGGGCCATTCTTCAACCATCTGATTGGAAGTTCATTGGCGGGTTTTACTGAACTGATCTTAACAGGAGAAAGAGTGGAAGCTGGAATCTGAAGTGGAAAAATTCAGAAGGATGCCTCTTCTAGTGCTGCAAGGAAGCCGTTTGCAGGTAAAAAGGAAGTCAGTGTCGTCTATAACCAAAAGAATCAGAATCGAACCGAGCACCGTACGGCGGTAGGGGCTGTTATGATTACCAAACCTGCTCCTTCTCAGCAAAGAAGTAATCAACCAAGAGCAGAAAGGCCAGCTAGACAGTTCACTCAAATCAACATGACGTTGTCTCAGGTTTTACCTCATCTGTTGAAGTCTAATCTGGTTACTCTGAGGGAAGATCCGAAGAACCCTAACACCACCTCTCCCTACTATAAACTGAATTCTCATTGTTCTTACCATTCAGAAAGTCCAGGCCATGATACCAATGACTGCTAGGCTTTGAAGAACAAAGTACAGGATCTGATTGATGCTAAGGAGGTTGAGTTTGATCCCCCTGAAAGTCCTAATATCATAAATGCTCCTATGTCCAAACATGGTTCGGGAGTCAATGCTATTGATATTGTTTCTGCTACAAGTGACAGTGATGGTGATTCTGACATTGACAACTGGATCATCCCGACAACCAACGGTGGACTCAGTAACTGGACAGCGAAAGACTTTGTACCGATTACTTTTGTTCAGGAATAATCATCTTTCTGATTTTTCGGATATGCAATTTATAAACAATATAAACTCTATAGCCATGTGTCTTACCCGGGGAACAATGATTCTATTTGTGAGGGTTATCATGTTTCATTTTCATATGACATCAATAAAGCATTGGACGTTTGCATACAAATTTTGCGCTCTCTGTCTTTCTTTTCTTTTATTATGTCTATACAACTATGCTCTTACACACACTCACGTATACAAATGCTAATCAATATCCACTATGGATCCCATTGATAACAGTTCTGCTACTGCTCATTATAACTTTGAAAATCCGATCAACCAAGCTCAGGACGAAGGTGAGGAAGATTGTGAGGTACCCGGAGAACTTGCTAGACTATTACAGCAAGAAGAAAGGGCCATACAGCCTCATGAAGAGTCGGTTGATACAGTGAACTTGGGTACAGAGGAAGACATAAAAGGGGTTAAGATAGGTGTAAATCTGGAGCTTAGTGTCAAACAGCGGTTGGTACAGATGTTGCATGAGTATGTTGAAATCTTCGCCTGGTCATATGAAGACATGCCGGGACTAGACACGGATATAGTGGTTCATCATCTGCCGACTAAAGAAGACTACCCTCCGGTAAAGCAAAAGGTCCGTCGTATGCGCCCTGAGATGTCAGAGAAGATTAAAGTAGAGAGGATCATGGCAGACCTACACGAAGGTACCTTTGGCACTTATTCCAGTGGACATACCATGTCAAAGAAGATCCTACGGGAAGGATACTACTGGTCCACTATGGAAGCCGACTGTTATCAGCATTCTCGAACCTGTCACAAGTGCCAAATCTATGCTGATAAGGTGCGTATACCTCCAGTTCCCTTGAACATCTTGACAGCTCCCTGGCCCTTTGCAATGTGGGGCATTGACATGATCGATGAGATCGACCTACCACGTCCAACGGGCATCGCTTCATCCTAGTGGCCATTGATTACTTCACGAAGTGGGTTGAGGTTGCCTCATTTGCTATGGTTACCAAGAATGTGGTGGCACGATTCATCAAGCATAACTTGGTTTATCGTTATGGTACTCCTGAGAGAATCATCACGGATAATGGTACTAATCTCAACAACTCAATGATCACTGAACTCTGTAAACAGTTCAAGATTCAGCATCACAACTCTTCTCCTTACCGGCCGAAGATGAATGGGGTTGTCGAAGCTGTTAATAAGAATATTAAAAAGATCATACAGAAGATGACGGTGACATACAAAGACTGGCACAAGATGTTACCGTTTGCTTTTCACGAGTGTCGTACTTTAGCACATATGTTGACAGGGGCAACACCCTATTCTCTAGTATATGGCATGGAGGTTGTCCTACCCATGGAGGTTCAGATCCCTTCTCTATGGATTATGAAGGATGCGGGTTTGAGCAAAGACGATTGGATCCAGACTCGACTTAATCAATTGAACTTAATCAACGAGAAAAGACTTAATGTTGTCTACCATGGTCAAATGTATCGGAAATGGATGATCAAGGCCTTCAACAAGAAAGTCAGACAACAAATGTATCAAGTAGGGGATTTGGTAATCAAGTGTATCATACTGCCGCAAGGTGATCCCAGGGGAAAATGGACTCCCACCTATGAGGGACCATTTGTAGTCAAGAACATATTTTCCGATGGAGCCGTGATTCTGACCACCATGGATGGTGACGACCTTCCACACCCTGTCAATGCGGATATAGTGAAAAGATACTACGCATAATAAAGACCCGCTAGGTTGACATACCTAGGCAAAAATAAGGGCATCCCAGTGAACCAAAAGGGTTCGAGCAAAATTAGGGATAAAAAATGAAAAAATTTGTACACCCGGCAATTCGAAAACCCGAAAGGGAGGCTTGGGCAAAAATGGGTATCCCGGTGGACTGAAAACCCGAAAGGGCGGTCCAGGAAAAAATTAGGGATTAAAGCGTATCACTATGATTACTGTTCACAAATATCTGTATATAAAACAGAAAGACAGTTACTAAGAAATCAAAGAAACTAGTACAAAACCTAAATACCGACAGTTACCCCATCTATCATGGTACAAGGGGCAGAGACAGTTGGAAGCAAAGTCACTATCACATACAAGCCAGTGATACCTATATTCCCCACAGAGCCAAGACAACCAAGGTCCGACCTCTGTATCCCCAAGCATAAATTCCTTCCCCAGCAGGTTCCTTCAGAAAGTGGATATCTGCATTCCCCAGCCAAGTTTTATAACCATGAGCAGTTTATAAAGCCATCTCCAGAGCAGAGTTTATTTCTCTAATAGCGGAAGCTCAATCTCCAACAGAGCTCTTCTCTCCAACAATGGAAGTTCATCCCCAACTGAGTTTATTTCTCCAAATCAGTAGATCTTCCAACAAAGTATCTCTCTTCCCCACAGGATCATTCCCCCGCAGGATTATTCTCAGACAGAGTCTCCTCTGGCAGAATATTCTCAAGCAGAATGGATGTAAATCCCCAGCTAATCATCTTTGGTCACTATTCCCAGCAGAAACGAAGAACTCAACTCCTTATACTCTCTAGCAGTAGTCCAGGATTTATTTTCCCCAGCTAGAGAATATCACAATAGCATTGCATATCCATACATCATGGCATGTGCATACATATTATACAACACAATCTCATTTATTTTGAGAACATCATTACTCAATACATTTCATACATCATGAAATTACATACGACTAACTCTTTACCTTTCAGAGAAAGATGCAATCAAGTTCTCACAAGTTCTATCTGGTTCAGTCAAACCAACACCAAGGTTTCTATTCCAGTTGAAGATATTCCAACACTTTTCAAGATTTTCTCTGGTTCAGTCAAACCGACACTAAGGTTTCTATTCTAGTTAAAGATGTTCTAAAACTTTCGTCTGTGTCAGCTGAATCTCCGCTAAGATTCCCCTGATTTCTATGCCAGTCAAAGTTAATTTGAGACCTCTCCTGGGTTCAGTCAAATCGATACTAAGATTTCTCTCCCATTTGAAGAAAACTCGAGACCTTTCCCTGGTTCAGTCAAATCGATACTAAGATTTCTCTCCCATTTGAAGAAAACTCGAGACCTTTCCCTGGTTCAGTCAAATCGATACTAAGATTTCTATTCCAGTTAAAAAAGCTATGAAGCCCGGAAACTGACCGGATAACAGCTTAATTTCCCCAAATTACTGAAGCCTGGAGCACGACCAAATAACGGTATAAGACGCTATGAAGTCTAGAGCACGACCAGATAGTGGCAAGAGACACTGAAATCTAAAGCACGACTAGATAACAGTATGAGGTACTGTTAAGCTTGGAATTTGACCAGATAGCAGTTTACTCGGCCAATTACTATTGAAGCCTGGAAACGTCCGGATGTTAGTATGCCTTAAATTCAAGTTGAAACCAGATGCGACCGGATAACCACTTAATTCCTTCTGAAGCCTGGAGCACGACCAGATAACAGTTTTTGAGATTGCAAAGCTTGGAGCACGACCAGATAGCAAGTTTAATCTCATCTCCCCAGTAAGTCACTGTAAAACCTAGAGCATGACCAGATAACAATCAGTCTTATTATCCTCAGCAAATCACTGTAAGGCCTGGAGCACGAATAGATATAAGTTCATTTTCATCTCCTCGACTAAGAGATGATTCCCCAGTAGAGTAACGGATAATTGAAGTTCCTAAAATTCCATTTCTCCCAAGACAGAGACCAACATTCCTCAGCAAATTCCTCCTCAACGACAGGAACAGGAATTCTCATCAAAGGAATATCTCGGGAAATCAACATCCTCTAGATGGAATCTTTAAGCCCATCTCCGACGATTCTATGTCATATCTTCCAGATGGCATCTTTAAGCCCATCTCCGGTGACCTTCTGTCATCTCCTCCAAATGGCATCTGTAAGCCCATTCCCGATACTACCTACACAGTCCAGCACCATCTCAGACGAGTGCAAATTTCTGGGCACTGTAGTGTTCAATTATCTTCCACCTTTATATTACGAAAGGCAGACAACCAATCTACATCCTCAGGTTTAAGAAGATTGAACAGGGGAAGCTGTTGTACCCCAAAATTTTCCCTCTCATTTTACTCACATGCCCATTGAGGTCCTCAACTTACTCAAGGATGCCCAAGAGTTGACCAGACAAACTCTCTCCTAAGGCAATGTACCTCAAACAAGGGTTTCCATTTTCATCAGGGTGTGGGAACTTCAAAGGTCCCAAATTCTTTCCATGGTACTAATGTGTCCTCAAGATCATCCATGTCAAGTCTCATGCCTTGCACAAGAAGTTTGCTTAGTCAATTGCTCAGATGCCTAAAAATCAACTGTACTAGGTCAAAAGTCAATTGTGGCCCACATACAGTCAAACTTCAATATTTTTGGTCAACATCAACATTTTGAAGAGATATCCATCATTTGATCAAGGGTTGATCATGATTCCTCAAGGAATTCCCCTAAATTAATCAAAACCCAAAAGTTGCTAAATTAGGGTTTTACAAGAAAAGTCAACCAAACTTTGACCAGGAAAAACTTCTTCATATTTTATCAGAAATTTTCCATCCAAGGCTCATTTTGAAGAGGATGAAATTCCCTACAACTCAACTTTATCCCATAAGTTCAAACGATGCATTCATCAAAAGATATGAATTTCTACATTATAGGTCCTTTTGAAAAGTCAACAAAAACACCTTTTGGGTCAAAGCTTCTTACATGAACATGGAAGACCCAATTGAGATGAAAACAAAAGGGTTGTTTAGGGGACATCCTAAGCTTTACAAAAATTCCAAGAACACCTCTCTAGGATTAAAATTGGAGGAGATGTGAAATGTCAAAGTTGGCCATTTTTGGAAAATTGCCAAAAGTCAAATATGTTTAAAAGTGCATTTTTTGTCAAATGGGCCTAGCTTCTCATGATTGCATCTTGTTAGAGACATGGTCCCCGACCCAAATCAACATCCATACATTTTTTGCTTTATTTAATTATTTATTTTGATTTTTTATTATTTAAAAGTTAAATTAAATCAAATAAATTGCAAAAAATATAAAAATATTGGTTTTGATCTGATTTTTTGTAGGAATTAAATCCTATTAGGCTGGCATAGCATATCAAATTGTGCAAGGGATTATTGAAGCAAAAATTGGCATGATTATGCTTGTTTTGGAAAGATATAATACAAGAGCAAAATCAAATCAAATTTTCATGATTCCCAAAGATTTAATTTGCTTTTGTTAACCTAATCAGTTCTACTACATATATAGAACATACACAAGCCAAAAGAACAGGGATTACAGGTCGTGAAAGCTGAGAACAAAACTCAAATTTTGGCAAAAAAGTAGTGGATCATTCTCCAACCTAGAGGGCAATTCAAAGATTTTCAAAGCTACCAATCGATTCCTGGACATCTCCAGAACGTTCTCTAATCACTTTCCAGTTCTCCCAAGCCCAGAAACAAGACATACGATCGTCACGATTTGCTTCTTTTTCAAAATCTAATTATTATGATTCTTCCATCATGAACATGTTTTAATGGTATATCAGTGTTGATTGTCATGTTTGCAACATGTTGGATTGGTTTAATTTATGTTTTGATGCATATACTGATGAATGCCATGGCTAGGGTTTGAAGTCACGTTTTAGGGCTTCTTGATACAGGTGAAATTGGCCCAAGAAAAGGGTGCCATGATGCTCGTGGAATCAAGACAAGTTGAACCATGGTCTTTAATTTCATTTATCATGCGTTTTTCTTGATTTTTGAAGTGTACAGGTTATGGCTACAGACGCTTGTCTGTAGGTAAAAGTGTTTAGCCTAAGGCGACAGATCTGCGAAGAAGACAACAATGTGTCTAACCACTATTGGCTTATTTGAATTTCACGCGCTTATTGGAGTCATTCACGTTTTTTTTATATATTACTTATTATTGTTATTATATTGATAACTAAACATGATAGCCCAGATGGCAAGGCGTGCGTTGTGTAAGTAGGAGGACCTGGGTTCGATCCCAGGTCCCAACATTTTCTTTATTTCCCTAACATTTAAATGCAGGTTTTATACATTACCTTACCAAGCGTCCACCATGCGCTACTACCATCCAACCGATGGATCATTTTTTATCCAGATCCAACGCTCAATCAAGGAAAGACCATGATATACCCTCCAAGCATGGCTGCATAGAATCAACGCGTTAACTGGGCTGACCAGCTATTGGGCTTTAAAAATTCAACAATATACCCCCTTTCAGGTTCCATACAAGCCTATCTCTTTACTTTTCTATTTTATTTCTTTTTTTAATTGTTTTATTAATTATTTTCTTTTACAAAAAAACACAAAAAGCCGTTTTTTTTAATTAAATCAAAAATCACAAAAACATCAAAAATTATTTTTTCATAAAATATTCTATTTCTTTAATTAATTAGTTTTATTAAAATTAGGGCAATTTAATTCTTTTCATAATTAAAAATAATTATAATTAGGGTTTAATTTTGTACATAACCTAATTAATTTTTTCTCAAAAATAACCTAAATCTTTTTTCAACTAGATTTTTTAGGTTTTCTAATTATTCTCGCATTTAATTCGCCGCGTGATTTTAATTCCTTTTTTATTATTATTGTAATTTCTCTGAGTTTGTAATAATAATTAGGGTTTTAAATTCCACATCTTTATTTTCAGTCCAAGATAATTATGTATCTGCAAAAGCCTTGTAATAGCTAGGACTTTTAACTTTCCCGCATTTTATTTCCGCAAACTATAAACTGCTTAAATGAATGTTAATAGGATTGTATGGAAAGACTAATTGAAAATTAATACAGTAGAAAACCCTAAATGTGCAAAGATAAATTAATTGAAAACATACACTCGTACATGCTCACTCCTAGGGTTTGCCCCACTCCGGTTTCCTTCGGTAAATGGTTATGAAGTATAGGGTTTGTTAGTGGTCGTCCTCTAGTCCTGAAAGATCTAAAATGACCCATTCGGATGTTGCCTCAGAAAAAGATCTTTAAGGCTTTAGGATGATTACTAATATTTCCTAGCATTGCTTTTGTGATCGTACATGTCCCTTTGAACGTCCCTTAAAACTCCAACAACGGTGCTACCTATTCCTTAATAATGGGATAGCGATGTCTAAAAGGAAAACGAACAGACTTTTTTCGAGTAGGTAGATTAGTTCCTAGGTACTTGCTCAAACAAACAAAAAAAATTTCACACAAATACTTTTCAAACAAAGTTTTCAAAAACAACTTCGTAATATTCTTGAGGACAAAAACAAGGGTTAACACGAAGTAAAACAAAACTTTTCAAAAACACACAAAGCACAAGCAATTTTAAAAAATGAGCTAGCATCTAAGAGCTCGTGGAAAACCACAGAAGGAAAGGGTGCTAACACCTTCCCTTTCCATAATCTACCCCCTTACTCAGAATTCTCGAAAGGTATTTTTCTGTTCTTTTCACCCTTTCCTTATTGGATAAAAGAAAAGTCGGTGGCGACTCTTGCTTACTGCGACATTTGCGAACAAAAAACGCAAACTAGTATTAAACAGTCGGTTCTGCCACCGTATCACACCTTGGAACATTACGAAGACTATTTTTGTCATTCTCTCCTTTAAACCATTGACTTAGAGTTACCGATTCCTGGCGTTGTATGTTGTCGTAGCATTGTTGATCTTGATCATAACAGACAATGTTAGCAAAATTTAAACATTGGTTTTATACTGTGAGCGCATGTGTAGACGTAGACGTAGGTAATGACATGTGCGTAGGCGTAGACGTAGATATTGGCATATGCGTAGACTCTTATGTTGCAAGCGCAGGCGTAGACGCGGGCATGAGTATAGAATTTACATTGATGACGTAGGAGTAGATGCGTGCGTGGATGCGTGAAAACGTAGTCCTCGTGTTGCAAGTGTAGGCACAGGCGCTGTAGACTTTGTGTACGTACACATAGATGTAGGAGTAGGCACAACCATGTGTATGGACGTAGACGTGGATTTTCCTTCGATATTTTTCTAACCAAAATGTTTTTCGATATTTTTTGGAATGCTTTTGTAAACAAATATGAGAAAAGAAAGACATAATTCGAAAGTTATAAAGAAAACAATTTTTTTTTGATATGCCTCTGAGTAGGCGAAAATACAAGATGCAATCCCTAGAAAAAGGTAATTACATAAAGTTTTAAAATAGTAAATGGCAATGAAAAATGATAATCGTTATTGTTGTTCCCCCATATCCTTTGATGATCATATCTTCTTTGATTCTGAGTTGTATGATTCCAATATATCCTTCCTGTTGTACCCCAAAATTTGCCCTCTCAATTCTCAAGGCTTTTCTCATAAAGATTCTCAGGATTTTATCTTGCACAAGTGCATTGGGGTTTTCCAGTACCAAAATTAAAAGGAAACTGTCAAAAAGGGGGAAAACAGATAAAATTAATATTTTGACAAATTTGGATAAAAACAAGTGTTTTTCGATTCAGAACCCTTCGATTGACTCTTGGCCTCCTTCGATTGACTCTTGGCCTCCTTTGATTGCTCAAAATGGCTACTAGCGTGCTTCTTTCGCCTGGGCCTGTAACTTCTTGTTGCAGGCTTCATTTGTGCCTTTTGCTGCCTGCGTGCTTGCAATTGAAGGCCATGACCTACTGGCCACACATGCCCCCTACAAGGAAACCCTTTTCGATTCACCAAACGTGTTGCCTACAAGCCTGCTTCGACTGGACAAGTTTGCTGCCTGCATGCTTGCTTTGTTTGGACAAGTTTCGATGAGACAAGGAACACCATTCGATTCAGAAGCCAGGAACTTCCCTCACGCTAAAAGGCAGTGACTCCCATTATGTTTGTTTCGATCCATATGCTTCGATTGGGCAACATTTCTTCCTTCGAACACGGGCTTTCGATTGGGAAACATATTTGTTTCGATCCAAGATTCGAATGGGCATTAGCTTGTTTCAACCACAAGCTTCGACTGAGGGAAAGGCTTCCTTTTGGTTTTCTTCAATTCAAAATTCAATAATCTTCTAAAAGCTTCTTTCGATTCAGAAGTTAATAACCTTCTGAAAAGGGCCAATTGAAGAACACACAGTTGGTCCATTTGAAGGACACACAGCTGGTGAAAACGAATGACGTGTTGTCCTAGTCTGGTTGAAAGGTGTAGAAAGATGGAGCATTCGACTCAAAAGATCAAGTTGAACATTTAGACCCATAGGCTAGGCTACGTGTCTTCCCTTTTTAGGCCTTTACCCATTTGTTGTCTAAGACCACTTGTACTTAATAGCACAATACTACCTTTTAGAAAAGTTTGTCTTCGGCCTTGCGCCTATTTTCCTTCAGAAGGAAGCAACCCCATCTGAACCATTCATCTTGCTTTTATGGCACAAGTGGACATTTACTTTCCAGCTGGGCCTTATTTTATTATTTTCTGCACCCCAACTGCCAAGGGGCCCCCACATGTACTTTCACGTTACATTATTTTATCATTTATTTGCAAGGCTGGCTTTGGACAACATGTCCATTCTTTCTCTATAAATAGAGGAATTTTTGCAAAGCTAAGGGAGGATCTTTGGACCAGAGTAACGAATCCCCCAAATTTTCTCAAACACAACAAAAACTCTCAAGTTCATCAACACTTGAGAAATAAAAAAACCCAGAATCCCAAACACTCACCTCTTTGATTCTGAAGAACACCCCACGCATAGAAGTTTGTTCAAACTCAAAGACAACCTTCTGTGACAACTCTTCGAACCAAAAGCAAACCCCATGTGACTACTCTTCGAATTTCAGAAACATACAGGTAGCAGTTCAAGTTCGAATCCCACATCCATTCAAGGCCTGAAGCAAGGTAAGTCACTCTTACCCCTGAACCTTTCGTTTCATGGAATAGTATGTAAATAATATTCCCTTTCATTTCAAAACATGTACATAACACTTTGGTTCTTTTCGTTTCCACCTACTTAATATGTTTTCAGAGCTAACCCCTTTCATTTTGCTGCTTGTTTACTTAAATATGCATTAAGTATTAACTGATTGTAAGGCAATACTAGCATGGCCTTATGCCATGTTGCTGTTCAAAAAGTTCAAATGAAAGAAACAGGAGACAGTAGTATGAAACAAAGCCTTTGGTTTCCACACTGACTTCCAGGCCCAGCCAGAGACACGCTCACACTGATTTCACTGGCCCAATCGAAAAAGGCAACAAGGCAGAATGGCTCAGCCAGAGGCACACTTGCACTAAGTCCAGGCTCAGACGAAAGGCACTCATATGCTGGTGCCAGCCTCCAATCGAAGTACATGACCTGACTGGTGCCAAAGCCCAATCGAAGTACATGACCTGACTGGTGCCAAAGCCTAATCGAAGTCCATGACCTCACTGGTGCGAACTCCCAATCGAAGGCTGCTCCTGCCCAAATCGAAGGAGCTCATTTTTTCTTCTTTTTATCTTATTTTTTCCTTTATATTTTTCTTCACTTCAATATGGTTGTAATAGTGTAGGATATTTATTTTCTACATTTTTATTGCTTTATACAAATGCTAGTAAATAGGTGTGTATGGAAAGATAAAACCAACAAGTAGGAAACCCCTAATCAAGACAAAATGTATGCAAATCAAACACACTATTCACACATGCACCCTTAGGGTATCTCCACTTGGTTGCCTAAACAAATGGGCCATGTTATGCATGTCAAGTATTTTGGCAAAACAAAAACAATCAAAATGATCATAGTCCCTCGATGACGCTATCTGAGTTGCCTAAAAAAATGATCAAGTCCCTCAAGAAAATTGCCAAAGATACTTTACACTATTGCTATCATGGTCTATACGATGACCCACGCCTGTCCCGTTAACATTCTAACACAAGGTTGTTCACCAAATACAATGGTGAAGCAACACTGTTAAAAGGGTTAAAAACATAAGAAAGATCTTTGAGTAAAATAGGGTAGACAACTCTTAGTTACTTGATTAAAAATCTTGCAAAACATCCTTGCCATTTTTCAAAACACACTTCACAACACAACTTCAAAAACAATTTCCAAATAACTTTCAAAACATTGAATTATCTTTTCAAAAAGACACACACCTTTGTATATACTCAAATAAGAGTCATTACAAAGGTTGCCTAGACAAGGCATCTTTTTCAAAACATTTTCAAAATGGTGGGAGAACTGACTTGGGATTTGCGTTTGTTTTTGCACTTGTTCGGTTTAGCAAGAGTCGCCACCGACTTTTTATTTTATCCTAAGGAAAGGTCAAAAAGCACAGGAAAGACCTTTGAGATGTTTTCGTGGGTTCGGGGGGTAGATTATGAAAAGGGAAGATTTTGAAAAAGATGCCTTATCTAGGCAACCTTTGTAATTACTCTTGTTTGAGTATATACAAAGGTGTGTGTCTTTTTGAAAATATAATTCAATGTTTTGAAAGTTGTTTGGAAATTGTTTTTGAAGTTGTGTTGTGAAGTGTGTTTTGAAAAATGGCAAGGATGTTTTGCAAGATTTTTGATCAAGTAACTAAGAGTTGTCTACCCTATTTTACTCAATGATCTTTCTTATGTTTTTAACCCTTTTAACAGTGTTGCTTCACCATTGTATTTGGTGAACAACCTTGTGTTAGGATGTTAATAGGACAGGCGTGGGTCATCGTATAGACCATGATAGCAATAGTGTAAAGTATCTTTGGCAATTTTCTTGAGGGACTTGATCATTTTGTTTAGGCAACTCAGATAGCGTCATCGAGGGACTATGATCATTTTGATTGTTTTTGTTTTGCCAAAATACTTGACATGCATAACATGGCCCATTTGTTTAGGCAACCAAGAGGAGATACCCTAAGGGTGCATGTGTGAATAGTGTGTTTGATTTGCATGCATTTTGTCTTGATTAGGGGTTTCCTACTTGTTGGTTTTATCTTTCCATACACACATATTTACTAGCATTTGTATAAAGTAATAAAAATGTAGCAAATAAATATCCTACACTATTACAACCATATTGAAGTGCAGAAAAATATAAAGGAAAAAATAAGATAAAAAGAAGAAAAAATGAGCTCCTTCGATTTGGGCAGGAGCAACCTTCGATTGGGAGTTCGCACCAGTGAGGTCATGTACTTCGATTGGGC
The DNA here is from genome assembly GCA_948472305.1 of Vicia faba. Classification (NCBI taxonomy): domain Eukaryota; kingdom Viridiplantae; phylum Streptophyta; class Magnoliopsida; order Fabales; family Fabaceae; genus Vicia; species Vicia faba. Next base: position 432,344,157 of record OX451739.1, on the reverse strand, counting down.
TTTGGCACCAGTCAGGTCATGTACTTCGATTGGGATTTGGCACCAGTCAGGTCATGTACTTCGATTGGAGGCTGGCACCAGCATGGGAGTGCCTTTCGTCTGAGCCTGGACTTAGTGCAAGTGTGCCTCTAGCTGAGCCTTTCTGCCTTGTTGCCTTTTTCGATTGGGCCAGTGAAATCAGTGTGAGCGTGTCTCTGGCTGGGCCTAGAAGTCAGTGTGGAAACCAAAGGCTTCGTTTCATACTCCTGTCTCCTGTTTCTTTCGTTTGAACTTTTTAAACAGCAACATGGCATAAGGCCATGCTAGTATTACCTTACAATCAGTTAATACTTAATGCATATTTAAGTAAACAAGCAGCAAAACGAAAGGGGTTAGCTCTGAAAACATATTAAGTAGGTGGAAACGAAAAGAACCAAAGTGTTATGTACATGTTTTGAAATGAAAGGGAAGATTATTTACATACTATGCCATGAAACGTAAGGTTCAAGGGTAAGAGTGACTTACCTTGCTTCAGGCCTTGAATGGATGTGGGATTCGAACTTGAACTGCTACCTGGACGTTTCTGGAATTCGAAGAGTAGTCACAAGGGGTTTGCTTTTGGTTCGAAGAGTTCTCATAGAAGGTTGTCTTTGAGTTTAAACAAACTTCTATGTGTGGGGTGTTCTTCAGAATCAAAGAGGTGAGTGTTTAGGATTCTGGGTTTTTTTATTTCTCAAGTGTTGATGAACTTGAGAGTTTTTGTTGTGTTTGAGAAAATTTGGGGGATTCGTTACTCTGGTCCAAAGATCCCCCCTTAGCTTTGAAAAAATTCCTCTATTTATAGAGAAAGAATGGACATGTTGTCCAAAGCCAGCCTTGCAAATAAATGATAAAATAATGTAACGTGAAAGTACATGTGGGGGCCCCTTGGCAGTTGGGGTGCAGAAAATAATAAAATAAGTCCCAGCTGGAAAGTAAATGCCCACTTGTGCCACAAAAGCAAGATGAATGGTTTAGATGGGGTTTGTGATCGGTGGATCTGGAACTGACTGTTTAACGCTGGTTCACGAAATGTCGCGGAAGCAAGAGTCGCCACCGTCTTTTATTTTCTCCAACATGGACAGGACAAAAGCACAACAAAATTCCTTATGAGATAGTTTCTCGGTTCGGGAGGTAGATTTATAGAAAGGGAAGGTGTTAGCACCCTTTCTATCCATGGTTATCCATGGGCTCTTAGATACTTGCTCATTGTGTTTTCAAAAGTGTTTGCTTTTCAATTGTGAATGGGTTTGAAAAGTTTCTTTGAAAGATTTCGGAATAACTCTTGTATCAGTCCTCAAGAGTGTTTGAAAAATTATTTTGAAAGCTTTTTTGAAAGTGTCGGTGTGAAAAGAGTTTTGATTTGTTTTGGAAGAGAGCAAGTATCTACGAGTCATCTACCTGCCCTAAGGAATTAGGCTGTGTAGATGTCCTTAAGGTAGTGCCATCCCACCATTGAGAGGTAGGTAGCACCACCGTTGGAGGTGTTCGGGTCAATTCGTTTTTAGGGACAGTGTGGTCACCAGAGCAACGGTAGGACACCTTAGAAGCTACCCTTATGCCATTGATCCTTTTTAATTCGAGGCAACTTTTCCGAGGCAACTTGTTTTGAGGCATAGGGATCAACGGACATAAGGACTTACTAAAACGTCCTATACTCGACGACCACGTTTCGAGGGCAAGGCAACAGTGAGGCGTACCCTAAGAGTGGTGTGTGAATTTGTGTGTTGTTTTCATGTTATTTATCTTTGATCATTGTATCGTGAGCTACGCTTGTTTTTATTTTAGGCCATACATTCTTTCATGCAAAGTTTAACAGTTTTAAGAGTGCGGAAATTAAAGTGCGGAAAGTAAAGTCCTACGCTATTATAAGGCGCGGGTCTATACATCGCTAAATTAACAAAGACCCGTTTGGTAAAAAATGCGGAAAGTAAAAGACCTAATTACTGTTACATGGCTTGAACAGTTACATAATATTTGAAAGAAAATAAATAAGAATACATGCGCGAAGAGAAATTAGAATCGAATGTTAGAGGGCGTTGGACCTTTTGAAGAAATTAAATGAAATTAAAAAGCTAATTAATTATTTAATAAAAGGAAAGAAATGTTTTTAGGTTTTTTTTGTTTTGGTATTTAATGAAAATAAAGAAAATAAAAATAAAAATTAAAAGAAATCCTAATTCTAAATATTTTTAATTATTAAAGAAAAAGATCAAAGTATTAACCTAATTTACTAAAGAATTTATATACATGTTTATTTACAAAATAAATTAGTAATTAATAATAATGATAATAAAAAAATTATTTATTAAGGAAAAGGATGAAAATGCTAAAAAATCTAATTTCTACATATTTTAATTATTTAAGAAAATATTAAAATTGAAAACCTAAATTAATCTAAATTAACTATTAAAGTTTATTTACAAAAATAATGGTGAAATTAATATTAATAACAATAAAACATTTTTTTGATTTTTCTGTATTTTATTTTTATTATGATAATTATTTTAGGGAATTAAATAAAACAATTAAAAACAATTAAAATAAAAAGAAGAAAAGAAAAGGAATTTAGAAAATATGATGCAAACCACGGGGGTGTCTGGCCCTTTTGGAGGTGTATTGGAAGAAGTTTGGCCCATTGAATCAAAGGCCTGCTTGACTTTCTGGCGCGTGCATGTGGAATGGTTGACTGAGGTACATGGTGAGCCTCTTTTGTGGCCTTCAGATTGAAGCTTCTGGGTGCGTGGCAAGCTAGGAGGTGGGGTTGTATGATGAACCCTGGGAGAGGCGCTGCACATGAACGTCTTAAGACAAAAATATTAAACGTTTGGGGGGGACCTGGGAATCGAACCCAGGTCCCAATACTTACAAGGCGTATGTCCAACCACTAAGCCATTCACGCGTCTTTGTTTATATAATGGAACGTAAATAATATATATGAAAACAAATCATTGTACTGAAACGATCAAAAAACGCGCCAACATTTGAATTATCCAGTCATGCTTGGACACATAGGCTTCGTCTTCATCTTTCTGCAAAAACATCAAACAAGTAGCGGGGGTTTTAAACCCCCACTAAACTCAACCTAAAAAAATAGCGAATAGGATATAGGCAAACATAAAAAGGGCGCGAGTAGTGAGTTAGTCTCGTTTGGAGGTCACGAGTCCATTGGCATATGTTTCATGGCCTGATTTTTCCATATGTGTAAACCCCCAAATTTGGAGCTCCGAAACCCTAAAAATCGTTAATGGTGAATCATGATACAGGGCTTGATAATTCAATTGAGTTATGTCATTAGTTTCAGAAAGTCAACATTAGTATAAATCACTCAAGAAACATGATTAAAAATGCATGAATCATCATGTTGAATTCAAGAAATTTTGCCAAACCGTGTGATCTGTGATTGATGATTCTGGGCACGTTTTGGCTTGTTCTCAATTGCAAACGCTTCCTTGATGGTCCAGCAATGTGTTGGAATAGATTTCAGGCTTTGAAACGTGCAGTAACTGTGTTTTCAGTGTTCAAATTTTTTGTGAAACTTTGCAAATTGGTATGCAGCTCTTAGGCAGTTTTTCGTGTGTATGAGCATTAGGGTTATGTTGTGCAATTTGATGCTGTGAGTCTTGAAATTTGGCATGTGGATGCTTGACAATGTTTATAGGCATGTGAGACTTGATTGGACCCTTGGAAACTTCAATTTCTTTGCCAGAACCAAAACCCTAATTTTTACTGTGTTAGGAGGCAATTGGACTGTGCAACCCTTGAGAGATTTTGAGCCTTGATCTTGGAAAATCTTGAAGAATATGGGAGGGAAAATTTTGGGGTACAACAGTTGCCCCTTTTTAATCTTCTTAAACCTGAGGATGTAGATTGGCTTGCGTGCCTTTCGTGATCCGAAGATGGAAGATGATTAAACACTAGAGTGCCCAGAAATTTGCACTCACATAGTAGAGTGACAGCAGTGTGATGGTGGGAATGGGCTTACAGATGCCATGTTGAGAGATGATGGATAGGAGGATGGGCTTATAGATGCCATCTAGAGACTGTTGGTAAGTGGAGAGATGGGCTTATAGATGCCATCGGGAGGTTGTCGATCGCGTAAGAGATTCCTTAGCGAGAACTTGCGTACCTGAGAAAGAAAAATAATTACCTGGCTTGTAGGAGTTGATCTTCAAACCCTTTATGTAGATGTGCCCTGGCGGGATATAGGAATCGAATCTGGAATATAGTCGTCAACAGATACACCCTGGCAAGATACAGGAATCAGATCCTCAAACTCTTCAAACGTGCCCTGGCAAGATATAGGAATCGAGTCTGGTAATGTAGTCGTCAACAGATACACCCTGGCAAGATACAGGAATCGAATCTTCGAAATCTTCAGACATGTCCTCAACAGGACGATGAGAGAACCTTGAACGATTACTACCTCAACGGGACGATGAGAGAACCTTGGGCGATTACTACCTCAACGGGACGATGAGAGAACCTTGGACGATTACTACCTCAACGGGACGATGAGAGAACCTTGGACGATTACTACCTCAACGGGACGATGAGAGAACCTTTGGGCGATTACTACCTCAACGGGACGATGAGAGAACCTTGGGCGATTACTACCTCAATGGGACGATGAGAGAACCTTGGGTGATTACAACCTCAACGGGACGATGAGAGAACCTTGGACGATTACTACCTCAACAGGACGATGAGAGAACCTTGGACGATTACTACCTCAACGGGACGATGAGAGAACCTTTGGGCGATTACTACCTCAACGGGACGATGAGAGAACCTTGGGCGATTACTACCTCAACGGGACGATGAGTGAACCTTTGGGCGATTACTACCTCAACGGGACGATGAGAGAACCTTTGGGCGATTACTACCTCAACGGGACGATTAGAGAACCTTTGGGCGATTACTACCTCAACGGGACGATGAGAGAACCTTTGGGCGATTACTACCTCAACGGGACGATGAGAGGACCTTGGACGATTACTACCTCAACGGGACGATGAGAGAACCTTGGGCGATTACTACCTCAACGGGACAATGAGAGAACCTTGGACGATTACTACCTCAACGGGACGATGAGAGAACCTTGGACGATTACTACCTCAACGGGACGATGAGAGAACCTTTGGGCGATTACTACCTCAACGGGACGATGAGAGAACCTTGGGCAATTACTACCTCAACGGGACGATGAGAGAACCTTTGGGCGATTACTACCTCAACGGGACGATGAGAGGACCTTGGACGATTACTACCTCAACGGGATGATGAGAGAACCTTGGGCGATTACTACCTCAACGGGACGATGAGAGAACCTTTGGGCGATTACTACCTCAATGGGACGATGAGAGAACCGTTGGGCGATTACTACCTCAGCAGAATGATGAAGGAATCTTCGACGTCTTCTACTTCAAAAGGTAAAGACTTTTATCTGTTGATCTTTCTTTCCTGAAAAAGTAACGAGTTAGTTGTATGCAATGTCATAATGTATGACATGCATGATGTCATGATGTTCTCAAAAACAAATGAGATTGGGGTGATATGATGCGTGTATGCATGTATCATAATGTATGACAAGGTGATGTTTATGAATGTATTTTCGTCTAGGAAAATAAATCCTTGACGAATGCCGGGAGCTGAATCCTGGGCTGATATCGAAGAGAGTTCTTCGTTTTCGCTGGGGGTGATGATTGCAAGAATAAATCGCTAGGAGAAGATGACTCCGTTGGGGAATAAACTTGTTGGAGAGATTACTCTGCGGGGGGTCTACTCTGTAGGAAGAGATACTTCGCTGAGGTTTTGATGATAACTCCGTTGGGGATACCATTGACGAGTTTTGTTGGAAGATCTGATGAACTCCGCTGGGGATAGGAAGACTTCGCCGAGGACGATCTTTCCGTGGCCATTAGCTGAGGATAACCCAGTTATATCCTGGTGGGGAAATAACCTTTGAATAAAAGTCGGGAGACGCGTTCGTGCTTTGCAGGGGTAAGCTTCCAGAATCTACTGGGGATAAGCTTCCTGCTGGGGAGATGGATTCAACGTTCCTGGGGAAACTTTTTCAGATTGGACTGGGAAATGGCTCCACTTGGTGTCAGATATTCCGCCGGGGAAGAATCTTAGATCGAGATTGCCGAGGACGCTTGTTAGGAATGATTGCGTACTCCGCTGACGAATATTGAGATCTTCGGGGGATAATCCGACTTCCTTAAGGCTGACAGTAAGCTAACTCTGCTTGGGGAGAGTGTTGCTGACTTGCTGGAGGTATTGTGCCTTCTCTGCTCGGGGGGAGTATGGCTGAACCTTGTCTCATCCTGTGGGGAATTAGGGTATCTTGGTCATCCTTCAGCTGAACTTGTCTTGGTACCTTGATGGCAGAGCAACTAGATCGCTTAGACAACTCATTATTGCCCCAGTTTCAGTGGGAGAAGGAACCTGTGGGGGTAATTGACAAATCTTCTGGTAGACAGGTGACGAGATGCCAGGACATAGTCGTACGCTTTGATCCCTAATTTTTGCCTGGACCGCCCTTTCGGGTTTTCAGTCCACCGGGATACCCTTTTTTGCCCAAGCCGCCTTTTCAGGTTTTCGACTTGCCGGGTGTACATATTTTTTCATTTCATCCCTTATTTTGCCCGAACCCTTTTGGTTCGCCAGGAAGCCCTTATTTTTGCCTCGGTGTGTCAACCTATCGGGTCTTTGATTTTGCGTAGTATTTTTTCGACTATATCAATGCTCTCAGAGAGCAGGGAGTTGTCACTGTCAGTAGTATTGCGTTGCCGTACCATTAGAAGATGTCTGATCAGGCAAGATTCGTTGTCGGAATGCCCCAGGTGATCCAGATGGAGATTTGCCCCAAGCTGGTTGGCCTTTTGAGAGATTCTCCGAATCTTAGCTGGCCTGCCCCAGATGATGGACACTGATCATGCCATGCCCCTTGATTGGAAGTGTTTCTTCCACTGGAGGTGACTCTTTTGTTGAGAAGACCTTCGTTCATCGGATATTCGTTGCGCAAAGTTCTCTGCTGTTCCAACAAATAATCATATGCAAACAATGTTATCTTAAGAATGCAAAGCTTATGTTTGTCTTGGAATTTTTGAAAATTCATTTTTCAATAAAAGCAAGTGAGTTTCTTTTTTGTAAACTGTTATGTCAACTCGTTATTTTACCGCAAGCCTTAAGGAGTCAGGATACCTTTCGTAACAGTATGCTTTCGAACTAACCCATGCTCCAGCTAGGACTTTTAAGGGTTATAACGTGGCCTGGTTCACGATTCAAGAAACAAAGGATAAAGGCTTAAATTTATTTGTACCCACCCGTTCTTCGTGATGTTCTTCAATCCTAAACTCAGCTAATCATGCGTTAGACCTTGTTGAGTCTTTGCTTTGATATACCAGTGATGGTTCGGATGTTGATAGTTTATTTTGAATAGGCAGTCATTCCTTTTTGTTATTGAGGGTTTGTGTGACCTCTTTCCTTTTTTTGATTTCGTTATCCCTGTTTTTTGCCTGAACTGTTTCTTTTGTGATTACAGTCAGCAGGATGCCCCAGTTTTGTAAGTCTCCTTCATAGATTTTGACTTAATGGGCTTTTTGATTTTGGTAATGACTGCCTGTTTTTATGGTTATTTGGAACCATCACTGTCTTTTGTTTCAGAAGGACTTCTTTTGATGCCATTCGTTGTGCACCTGGATCAGCAGAGAGAACTACCCTGCCCCAGGTTATGATTAAGGGTTTTAATTTTCGAAAAGAAAAACTCCTACTTCTTTGGCTCAGAGGGGGTAACGAGGGATTATCTTCCTTATAACTCCAGTGTTTAGGAATTGAAACAATGCCTGTACCTCATCAGCGGGGTCTGTTCAAAAGCATACTGTAGATTGTGGTATCATTTTCGTCATCCTCCCTCAAGAGGCTTAGAATTATTAATTGAGAGTTGAACATCACAAAAAATGAAAGTAGTTTGAATATAGCGAATGCGAATATATTGATTCAAAACAGACATATGTGATGCATTAATGAAATAACAACGTTTGACATGATAATCGTTTGAACGATCAAAAGAAAATTACAACTTGAAAACTCTAATGAGCAAAAAGTCTCCTCATTTCAGGGCTTGTTACTTCAAATGGTGAATCCTGTGGGGATGGTAGAAGCACTCAGCCTGACCCACTTGGGTGAAATCCACTGCTCCTTCATTAATCAGATCCTGGACTTTGTTCTTCAGAGCCCAGCAGTCGGCGGTGTCATGTCCAGGACTATCAGAGTGGTATGCACATCTTTTGTTGGGATGATAGTTAGGAGCACATATGTTGGGATTCCAAGGAGGAGCTCTTAGTGTAATCAGATTCAGTCTCAACATGTGTTGTAAAGCTTGAAACAACGGCATGTTAAGCTGGGTGAACTGCCTCTTGGACCTGCTTGGCTTATTCTGATCAACATGTTGCTCTGGGCGAGGTTGATGCTGGGCTTGTGAAGTGGTAGCAATTTGGAGAGTTCTATTCTTCACCATACCAGATTCTTGTCCTCTTGGAAGCTGATCAAAGACCTGGTCCCTAACTTGGACTGGTTGCTTCATGTTGGATCTGTCTTGGTAGAGTTGACTGATCATGGTCCTCAACTCTTCTTGCTCCCGAGCTAAACCTTGGATGAGAGCCCTTTGCCCCAGCATCTGGGTTTTCATTGTATCTACCTCAGCTTGCAGACGTTTCAGCCGTTCGTCTTTGTCATCTTCGGGACTTTTCATGGCCAAATTCCCCGTGAGGAGTGTCCTCAACTCTTCTTGCCCCTTGGATAGGATTAAGAAGATCTCCCTGAACTGAGTCTCTTGAGCATGAAGATTCTGGTTATCTTGTTGGCAAGCCATTGCTGAAATAAACAGCGGAGAAGGTAAGTGACCTGTAACAAGGGTACCTGTAATGCAATGATATGTATGTACGCATGCAATGTTTTCAAGGATCTCGCGGGGTAAACAAAGAAACTTGTTAGAATTGGATTTGGGTAGCTTGATTGAAGGAACTTCATGTTTATTGAGAGTCCTTCTCCAAGGGTCAAGGCTCACCAAATCGAGTGGGTCATAGCCCCTGACAACCTTGTCTAGAGGAAAATAAATCCCCTTTTCCCCTTGCTGGATAGTTGGTTCATCATGACCTGCATCACAAGCCCTTGAGATCCTTGAAATGGATTAGTCTTTATGTAGGATGCATGCGATGGTATGATGTTATGCTATGCGTGGAGTAATGTAGATAAACCCTGTTATGAGTCCAGATTAAGGACTGTAAACAAACCCTGCAAGAAACTCGAGTGTCAGATAACAAGCATGCAAATAGTCAAGTTTGAAGGCACACAAGTCACACAAGATAGCCCTTAGAGTTTAGGCCAGCATGAAGTTTGGGGTACTACCCTCTTGAAGTTGGTGGGCTCAACCTGTCCTATCAGAAGTAACCGGGTTCTAAGGGTCCCAATATCATTGGATTGTTTTCATTGTTCATCGTTTCGATTTAGCCACTGAACTGGCGACTGAAATATTCCAAGAAAACAACCCTCAATTGAGTGTAGTGTCGAGTATCAACCAACCTCGGACTGCACCAAAGTCAGTTATCTCACTACCCTAAAGAGGCCAAGATGGTTCCATTAAGGTTCCTAAGGTCAGTTGATGCTTCACGACACCACGCGGCGGCCCCGTACTCTCCTTGACTAGACTCAAGGGTTACCGTTACTCACCAAAGTGCCACATCAACGTAGCAGACTGCTTCAACCATGTCGGTATACCCCGCACAGTTCCCTCACAGTCTTGTTGCTACTTTCTAAGAAGGTATCCCCAGATCCGGGTTAGGATCTATAGAACTCCCAAGACAGTACCCACAATAATAAAGCAAGCGATTCAGACAATTGAAAACACAAGTGATCTTAGTCCTAAGGTACACCTCACTTTTACAAATGTCCCCAGCAGAGTCGCCAGTTCTGTGATCGGTGGATCTGGAACTGACTGTTTAACGCTGGTTCGTGAAATGTCGCGGAAGCAAGAGTCGCCGCCGTCTTTTATTTTCTCCAACATGGACAGGACAAAAGCACAGCAAAATTCCTTATGAGATAGTTTCTCGGTTCGGGAGGTAGATTTATAGAAAGGGAAGGTGTTAGCACCCTTTCTATCCATGGTTATCCATGGGCTCTTAGATACTTGCTCATTGTGTTTTCAAAAGTGTTTGCTTTTCAATTGTGAGTGGGTTTGAAAAAGTTTCTTTGAAAGATTTCGGAATAACTCTTGTTCAGTCCTCAAGAGTGTTTGAAAAATTATTTTGAAAGCTTTTTTGAAAGTGTCGGTGTGAAAAGAGTTTTGATTTGTTTTGGAAGAGAGAAAGTATCTACGAGTCATCTACCTGCCCTAAGGAATTAGGCTGTGTAAATGTCCTTAAGGTAGTTCCATCCCACCATTGAGAGGTAGGTAGCACCACCGTTGGAGGTGTTCGGGTCAATTTGTTTTTAGGGACAGTGTGGTCACCAGAGCAACGGTAGGACACCTTAGAAGCTACCCTTATGCCATTGATCCTTTTTAATTCGAGGCAACTTTTCCGAGGCAACTTGTTTTGAGGCATAGGGATCAACGGACATAAGGACTTACTAAAACGTCCTATACTCGACGACCACGTTTCGAGGGCAAGGCAACAGTGAGGCGTACCCTAAGAGTTGTGTGTGAATTTGTGTGTTGTTTTCATGTTATTTATCTTTGATCATTGTATCGTGAGCTACGCTTGTTTTTATTTTAGGCCATACATTCTTTCATGCAAAGTTTAACAGTTTTAAGAGTGCGGAAATTAAAGTGCGGAAAGTAAAGTCCTACGCTATTACAAGGCGCGGGTCTATACATCGCCAAATTAACAAAGACCCGTTTGGTAAAAAATGCGGAAAGTAAAAGACCTAATTACTATTACATGGCTTGAACAGTTACATAATATTTGAAAGAAAATAAATAAGAATACATGCGCGAAGAGAAATTAGAATCGAATGTTAGAGGGCGTTGGACCTTTTGAAGAAATTAAATAAAATTAAAAAGCTAATTAATTATTTAATAAAAGGAAAGAAATGTTTTTAGGTTTTTTTGTTTTGGTATTTAATGAAAATAAAGAAAATAAAAATAAAAATTAAAAGAAATCCTAATTCTAAATATTTTTAATTATTAAAGAAAAAGATCAAAGTTTTAACCTAATTTACTAAAGAATTTATATACATGTTTATTTACAAAATAAATTAGTAATTAATAATAATGATAATAAAAAAATTATTTATTAAGGAAAAGGATGAAAATGCTAAAAAACCTAATTTCTACATATTTTAATTATTTAAGAAAATATTAAAATTGAAAACCTAAATTAATCTAAATTAACTATTAAAGTTTATTTACAAAAATAATGGTGAAATTAATATTAATAACAATAAAACATTTTTTTGATTTTTTTGTATTTTATTTTTATTATGAAAATTATTTTAGGGAATTAAATAAAATAATTAAAAACAATTAAAATAAAAATAAGAAAAGAAAAGGAATTTAGAAAATATGATGCAAACCATGGGGGTGTCTGGCCCTTTTGGAGGTTTATTGGAAGCAGTTTGGCCCATTGAATCAAAGGCCTGCTTGACTTTCTGGCGCGTGCATGTGGAATGGTTGACTGAGGTACATGGTGAGCCTCTTTTGTGGCCTTCAGATTGAAGCTTTTGGGCGCGTGGCAAGCTAGGAGGTGGGGTTGTATGATGAACCCTGGGAGAGGCGCTGCACATGAACGTCTTAAGACAAAAATATTAAACGTTTGGGGGGGACCTGGGAATCGAACCCAGGTCCCAATACCTGCAAGGCGTATGTCCAACCACTAAGCCATTCACGCGTCTTTGTTTATATAATGGAACGTAAATAATATATATGAAAACAAATCATTGTACTGAAACGATCAAAAAACGCGCCAACATTTGAATTATCCAGTCATGCTTGGACACATAGGCTTCGTCTTCATCTTTCTGCAAAAACATCAAACAAGTAGCGGGGGTTTTAAACCCCCACTAAACTCAACCTAAAAAAATAGCGAATAGGATATAGGCAAACATAAAAAGGGCGCGAGTAGTGAGTTAGTCTCGTTTGGAGGTCACGAGTCCATTGGCATAGGTTTCATGGCCTGATTTTTCCATATGTGTAAACTCCCAAATTTGGAGCTCCGAAACCCTAAAAATCGTTAATGGTGAATCATGATACAAGGCTTGATAATTCAATTGAGTTATGTCATTAGTTTCAGAAAGTCAACATTAGTATAAATCACTCAAGAAACATGATTAAAAATGCATGAATCATCATGTTGAATTCAAGAAATTTTGCCAAACCGTGTGATCTGTGTTTGATGATTCTGGGCACGTTTTGGCTTGTTCTCAATTGAAAACGCTTCCTTGATGGTCCAGCAATGTGTTGGAATAGATTTCAGGCTTTGAAACGTGCAGTAACTGTGTTTTCAGTGTTCAAATTTTTTGTGAAACTTTGCAAATTGGTATGCAGCTCTTAGGCAGTTTTTCGTGTGTATGAGCATTAGGGTTATGTTGTGCAATTTGATGCTGTGAGTCTTGAAATTTGGCATGTGGATGCTTGACAATGTTTATAGGCATGTGAGACTTGATTGGACCCTTGGAAACTTCAATTTCTTTGCCAGAACCAAAACCCTAATTTTGACTGTGTTAGGAGGCAATTGGACTGTGCAACCCTTGAGAGATTTTGAGCCTTGATCTTGGCAAATCTTGAAGAATATGGGAGGGCAAATTTTGGGGTACAACAGGTTTGCTTCCTTCTGAAGGAAAATAGGCGCAAGGCTCAAGACAAACAATTCTAAAAGGTAGTACTGTGCTATTAAGTGCAAGTGGTCTTAGACAACAAATGGGTAAAGGCCTAAAAAGGGAAAACACGTGGCCTAGCCTATGGGTCTAAATGTTCAACTTGATCTTTTGAGTCGAATCCTCCATCTTTCTACACCTTTCAACCAGACTAGGACAACACAGCATTCGTTTTCACCAGCTGTGTGTCCTTCAAATGGACCAACTGTGTGTTCTTCAATTGGCCCTTTTCAGAAGGTTATTAACTTCTGAATCGAAAGAAGCTTTTAGAAGATTATTGACTTTTGAATTGAATAAAACCAAAAGGAAGCCTTTCCGTCAGTCGAAGCTTGTGGTTGAAACAAGCTAATGCCCAGTCGAATCTTGGATCGAAACAAATATGTTGCCCAATCGAAAGCCCGTTTTCGAAGGAAGCAATGTTGCCCAATCGAAGCATGTGGATCGAAACAAACATAAAGGGAGTCACTGCCTTTTAGCGTGAGGGAAGTTCCTGGCTTCTAAATCGAATGGTGTTCCTTGTCCCATCGAAACTTGTCCAAACAAAGCAAGCATGCAGGCAGCAAACTTGTCCAGTCGAAGCAGGCTTGTAGGCAGCACGTTTGGTGAATCGAAAAGGGTTTCCTTGCAGGGGGCATGTGTGGCCAGTAGGTCATGGCCTTCAATTTGCAAGCACGCAGGCAGCAAAAGGCACAAACGAAGCCTGCAGCGAGAAGTTACAGGCCCAGGCGAAAGAGGCACGCTAGTAGCCATTTTGAGCAATCGAAGGAGGCCAAGAGTCAATCAAAGGAGGCCAAGAGTCAATCGAAAAACACTTGTTTTTATCCAAATTTGCCAAAATATTAATTTTATCTATTTTCCCCCTTTTTGACAGTTTCCTTTTAATTTTGGTACTGGAAAACCCCAATGCACTTGTGCAAGCTAAAATCCTGAGAATCTTTATGAGAAAAGCCTTGAGAATTGAGAGGGCAAATTTTGGGGTACAACAGTTGCCCCTGTTCAATCTTCTTACACCTGAAGAGTTAGATTGGCGAATATGCCATTTGTGACTTGAAGGTGAAGGATGATTGAACATTAGAGTGCCCATAAATTTGCACTCAGTGATGTGATGGTAGAGGGAATGGGCTTAAAGATGCCATTTGGAGAGGTGATAAAAAGTTGTTGGAGATGGGCTTAAAGATGCCATCCAGAAATGATTGTTGGGCTGTATTTGAAGGTCTCTGATTGCCTGTTTTAACTGGAAGAAATAAACCTAACCAGAGAAGGTCTTTTTTGATAATGATGTGTGATGAAGGAATTCGAGACGATTGCTACTCCAAAAAGGTAATGAAGGAATCTTGATGACTGCTACTCCAAAAGGTGATGAAGGAATCTTGATGACTGTTACTCTAAAAGGTGATGAAGGAATCTTGATGGCTGCTACTCCAAAAGGTGATGAAGGAATCTTGATGACTGCTACTCCAAAAGGCAGTGAAGGAATCTTGGTCGATTACTACCTCAGCAGGATGATGAAGGAATCTTGGACGATTACTACCTCAGCAGGATGACGAAGGAATCTTGGACGATTACTACCTCAGCAGGATGATAAAGGAATCTTGGATGACTTCTACCTCAGCAGGATGATGAAGGAATCTGGGACGATTACTACCTCAGAAGGATGATGAAGGAATCTTGGATGACTTCTACCTCAGCAGGATGATGAAGGAATCTGGGACGATTACTACCTCAGTAGGATGATAAAGGAATCTTGGACGATTACTACCTCAGCAGGATGATGAAGGAATCTTGGATGATTACTACCTCAGCAGGATGATGAAGGAATCTTGGATGACTACTACCTCAGCAGGATGAAGGAATCTGGGATGACTTCTACCTCAGTAGGATGATAAAGGAATCTTGGACGATTACTACCTCAGCAGGATGATGAAGGAATCTTGGATGACTACTACCTCAGCAGGATGATAAAGGAATCTTGGATGACTACTACCTCAGCAAGATGACGAAGGAATCTTGGACGATTACTACCTCAGCAGGATGATGAAGGAATCTTGGATGACTTCTACCTCAGCAGGATGATGAAGGAATCTTGGATGACTACTACCTTAGCAGGATGAAGGAATCTGGGATGACTACTACAACAGCAGGATGATGAAGGAATCTTGGATGACTTCTACCTCAGTAGGATGATGAAGGAATCTTGGACGACTACTACCTCAGCAGGATGATGAAGGAATCTTGGATGACTACTACCTCAGCAGGATGATGAAGGAATCTTGGATGACTACTACCTCAGCAGGATGATGAAGGAATCTGGGATGACTACTACCTCAAAAGGAAATGAAGGAATCTTTGACGACTGCTACTCCAAAAGGTAATTACTTTTATCTATCGATCGATCTTTCTTGAAAAGGTAAAGAGTTAGTTGTATGCAATGTCATGATGTATGCATTGTGTAATGATGTTCTCAAAATAATGAGATTTATGTTATATGTATTTTGTATGCATATGCTATGAATGTTATTGAAATGTAATTTTGTCTTGGAGAATAAATTCTTGACAAGTGTTAGGGAGTTATTAAATCCTGGACTGCCGTTGAAGAGTAGGTATGTCTTCAAACTTTGCTTAAAATGTTTCCACTGAGGATCCTTGTTTTGTTGAGGAGAACTCCATTGGGGAAAGTTGTGAACTCTGTGGAGAGTATTGATTCATTCTTGGGGAACAAGTTCAGGAGTCTCGGTTGTCCGTTGCTCTACTGGGGAGTCAAAGTTAAACTGACATCTGGTCGGGTCCAGGTTTCACAGTAACTTACTGGGGATTGTAGAGTAGTTTACTGGGGAAGAGGAGTTGTGGTACTTTAATTTGTAGTAGTCGGTGAGGCAAACTCAAGCTGGGGATTTCTGCCATTTGTTGGAGAAATAAACCATGTCGTCCATCTGCTAGAGAGGTGACATCTTCGTTGGGGGAAGTCCTCGAGGATTCTTGAGGTTGATTCAGCTGAGGAAAGGGGGTCAGAGATTTATACTCTTGCTGGGGAATCATCCTATGAGAAGGACTTTGGGGAGACTTGTCATTGCCCATAGTAGCGAATGTTTGTGGAATTGCCAAAAAGTTTGATTGTATGTAACCCTTTGTCAGGGTTGACGTTTTAATGCTCGAAGTGATGGTGAGGGAGACTTGCCCCTAGGTTAACCTGCAATTGAGAGATTTCTTGAAATCTTGACTGGATTGCCCCAGGTGTGCTGGATAGTGACATGTTATGCTCCCTTGTTGATAGGAGATTTGTCAATGGAAGTGTCATCCTTTTTTAAGTGATTTTGTTCACTGAGAGGGCTTTCGTTCATCGGATATTCGCTGTGTGAATTTCTCCGCTGTCAAACAAATAGCCAAATGCCAACAGTGATATTCAAGTGATGAAAAGTTTATGCTTGTCTCGAAGTTTTGAAAAACACGTTTTTTAGCAGAAAACTTTTTTTAAGACAAATTCAACACAAGATTTAGGGCAAAGCCTTACAGGAGTCAGGATACCTTTTGTAACAGTATGCTTTTGAACTAACCCATGCTTCAATTAGGACTTTTGAAGGGTTGTAACATGGCTTAGTTCACGGTTTAAGAAACAAAGGATAAAGGCTCAAAGTATATTTGTACCCACCCGCTCTTCGGGATGTTCTTCAATCCTAAACTCAGTTAATTGTGCGTCAAACTCTATTCGAATTTGGAACGACGTTTTGGTGATGGTTCACACAAGCTGGATTTTGAAAGGCAGTCATTTTTGCAACATTTTTCATGTTGTTTAGGATTTGTAGTGACCTCGTTCTTTTGATTTGTTATCCCTAACTTTTGCCTGACTGTTCCTGCTTTCGAGATTACAGTCAGCGGGATGCCCCAGCTTTCTTAAGCCTCCTTTATAGGTTTTGGCTCGCTGGGCTTTTCTCTTTTGAGAGATTGACTGCCTATGAGATAAGGAACCACCACTGTCTTTTGATTCCAGAGGAATGCTTTTGATGTCGTTCGTTGTATTATGAACTGAGAGTTTGCGACTTAAAGTGCATTTGAATTAACTGAGAGACTACCCTGCCCCAGGTTTTGATTAAAGGTTTCAATTTGTGTTAAAATAGAAAACTTCTACTTCTTTGGCTCGAAGGGGTTGACTAGGGATTATTTTCCTTATAACTCCAGTATTTAGGATTTGAAAGAAATGCCTGTACATCATCAGCAAGGTCTGTCCAAAAGCATACTGTATGAGATTATGGCATTGTTTTCGTCATGCTCCCTCTAAAGGCTTGTAACTTTTAGCAAGAGTTGAATGTCATAAAGAAAGCATAATTATAGTGAAAATGAAAGGATGAATTCAAGACAAACATATGCAATGCATTAATGAAATAAAGTTTGACATTAATAGATAATTGTTTTAATAACAAAAGAAATTACAATTGAAAATTCAAAATGAACAGAAGCCTCTTTGTCTGAACTTGTCACTTTAGGTGGTGAACCTTTGAGGGACGACAGAAGAATTCAGTCTGGCCATCTTATGTGAACTCCAGCATTCCTTCGTCGATCAGGTTTTGAATCTTGTACTTCAACGCCCAACAATCGTTTGTATCATGTCCAGGACTATCAGAATGATAGGCACACCTGGCATCTGGATTGTAGCTGGGAGAAAAAGTTATGGGATTTGGATGAGGTCTTATTGGTGTAATCAGATTCATCCTCAGCATGTGTTGCAAAGCTTGGGACAGTGGTGTGTTGATGTTGGTAAACTGTCTTTTGGGCTTGCTTTGCCTTTGCTGATTTTTCGATTGATGTTGACGAAGTTGTTGTTGGGCTCGTGACGTGGAAGCAAAGTGAGAAGGTCTTCTCTCCCTTAAACCGGCTTCTTGTATCATGGGAGGCTGAATGATGACTTGATCCCAAATTCTAGATGTTTGCCCCATTTGGTTACATCCATCTTGACGAAGCTTGTTGATGAGAACCCTTAGCTCCTCTTGTCTTTGAGCCAGGTCTTGAATGAGAACCATCTAGCCCACCAGTTGTCCCATCATCTGGATCTTCATTGTTGCCAGCTCAAACTTCAGTTCCTCCAACTAATCATTCCTGACACTGCTTGAATTCCCGAGGACCATGCCCCTTGTGAGGAGAGCTTTCACTTCTTCTTGCCCATGGGACAGGTTCAAGAACATTTCTTGAAGTTGAGTGTTTTGATCCTGGATATCTTTGACAGTCCCTTCTAGAGCCATCCCTACTGAAATAAACAGTAGGAAAATAAGGAAACCTGAAAAGGAAAACCTGTTACGATGCAATGCATGATATGTGGATGCATGCTTTCGAGGATCTCTCGGGGTAAACACAAGAAAATGTTAGAGATTGAACTTTGATCAACATCTTTGATTGGAGAACTTTGTATCGATGGATGTCTTTCCACGAGAATCAAGCTCACCATGTCAAGTGGGTCATAGCCCCTGATTCAAGTTGTTGCACTTGATCTTTGATGGCATTTGTTCAGAGGAGAACCCTCTTGCCCCTTGGTAGACATCTGGTTCAACGTGACCCTTGCTTCAAAAGACCCTTAAGATCCTTGAAATGGTTATTGAAAATGCTATGGTATGATGTTATGATGTTATGTACATATATGCAAAAGTAAGCAAGTGTATATGCAGACAGTCATATTCACACAAAGCAAACAAGTCCTTAGGTTTAGGCTTGCATGGGGTTTGTAGGTAAGTATCCTCTTGAAGTTAGTTGGCTCAACCTGTCCTAAAATAGAAACCGGGTTCTAAGGAGCTCAATATCACTTGATTATTTTCTATGTTCATTGTTTTGGTTTAGCCACTTAACTGGAAACCAAAATATCCCAAGAAAACAATCCTCAATGAGTGTAGTATCGAGTATCTACCAACTTCGGACTGCACCAAAGCCGGTCATCTCACTACCCCTAAAAAGGCCAAGATGGTCAAGTAAGGTTCTAAGAGTTCGTTAGTGCTTCATGACATCACTCAGCGGCCCCATATTCTCCTTGACTACTCAAGGGATACCGGTACCCACAAATATGTCACACTAACATAGCTACTGCTTCAACCATGTCGGTATACCCCGCACAGTTCCCTCACAGTTTATTGCTATTTACCTAAAAAGGTGCCCCTAAATCCAGGTGTAGGATTAAACAAACCCAAACAAGGAACCCAAAAAGTAAAGCAATCAAAGCAATCAAAGTAAGCATGTAAAGGTGATCTAAAACCCTAAGGTAACCCCACTTTTAGAAATATTCCCCAGCAGGGTCGCCGTTTCTGTGATACGGTGGGAGAACTGACTTAGGATTTGCGTTTGTTTTTGCACTTGTTCGGTTTAGAAAGAGTCGCCACCGACTTTTTATTTTATCCTAAGGAAAGGTCAAAAAGCACAGGAAAGACCTTTGAGATGTTTTCGTGGGTTCGGGGGGTAGATTATGAAAAGGGAAGGTGCTAGCACCCTTTTCATCCATGGTTATCCATGGGCTCTTAGTTACTTGTTTTAGATCACTTGCCTTTGCTTTTCAATTGTTTGAAATGGTGCTTTGTGTGCGTGGTTTTGAAAAAGTTTTGAAAAAGATGCCTTGTCTAGGCAACCTTTGTAATGACTCTTGTTTGAGTATATACAAAGGTGTGTATCTTTTTGAAAAGATAATTCAATGTTTTGAAAGTTGTTTGGAAATTATTTTTGAAGTTGTGTTGCAAAGTGTGTTTTGAAAAATGGCAAGGATGTTTTGTAAGATTTTTGATCAAGTAACTAAGAGTTGTCTACCCTATTTTACTCAAAGATCTTTCTTATGTTTTTAACCCTTTTAATAGTGTTGCTTCACCATTGTATTTGGTGAACAACCTTGTGTTAGGATGTTAACGGGACAGGCGTGGGTCATCGTATAGACCATGATAGCAATAGTGTCAAGTATCTTTGGCAATTTTCTTGAGGGACTTGATCATTTTTTTTAGGCAACTCAGATAGCATCATCGAGGGACTATGATCATTTTGATTGTTTTTGTTTTGCCAAAATACTTGACATGCATAACATGGCCCATTTGTTTAGGCAACCAAGTGGAGATACCCTAAGGGTGCATGTGTGAATAGTGTGTTTGATTTGCATGCATTTTGTCTTGATTAGGGGTTTCCTACTTGTTGGTTTTATCTTTCCATACACACCTATTTACTAGCATTTGTATAAAGCAATAAAAATGTAACAAATAAATATCCTACACTATTACAACCATATTGAAGTACATAAAAATATAAAGGAAAAAAAAGATAAAAAGAAGAAAAAATGAGCTCCTTCGATTTGGGCAGGAGCAACCTTCGATTGGGAGTTCGCACCAGTGAGGTCATGGACTTCGATTGGGCTTTGGCACCAGTCAGGTCATGTACTTTGATTGGGCTTTAGCACCAGTCAAGTCATGTACTTCGATTGGAGGCTGGCACCAGCATAGGAGTGCCTTTCGTCTGAGCCTGGACTTAGTGCAAGTGTGCCTCTGGCTGAGCCTTTATGCCTTGTTGCCTTTTTCGATTGGGCCAGTGAAATCAGTGTGAGCGTGTCTCTGGCTGGGCCTAGAATTCAGTGTGGAAACCAAAGGCTTCGTTTCATACTCTTGTCTCCTGTTTCTTTCGTTTGAACTTTTTGAACAGCAACATGGCATAAGGCCATGCTAGTATTGCCTTACAATCAGTTAATACTTAATGCATATTTAAGTAAATAAGCAGCAAAACGAAAGGGGTTAGCTCTGAAAACATATTAAGTAGGTGGAAACGAAAAGAACCAAAGTGTTATGTACATGTTTTGAAATGAAAGGGAAGATTATTTACATACTATGCCATGAAACGAAAGGTTCAGGGGTAAGAGTGACTTACCTTGCTTCAGGCCTTGAATGGATGTGGGATTCGAACTTGAACTGCTACCTGGATGTTTCTGGAATTCGAAGAGTAGTCACAGGGGGTTTACTTTTGGTTCGAAGAGTTGTCACAGAAGGTTGTCTTTGAGTTTGAACAAACTTCTATGTGTGGGGTGTTCTTCAGAATCAAAGAGGTGAGTGTTTGGGATTCTGGGTTTTTTATTTATTTCTCAAGTGTTGATGAACTTGAGAGTTTTTGTTGTGTTTGAGAAAATTTGGGGGATTCGCTCCTCTAGTCCAAAGATCCTCCCTTAGCTTTGCAAAAATTCATCTATTTATAGATAAAGAATGGACATGTTGTCCAAAGCCAGCCTTGCAAATAAATGATAAAATAATGTAACGTGAAAGTACATGTGGGGGCCCCTTGGCAGTTGGGGTGCAGAAAATAATAAAATAAGGCCCAACTGGAAAGTAAATGTCCACTTGTGCCACAAAAGCAAGATGAATGGTTCAGATGGGGTTGCTTCCTTCTGAAGGAAAATAGGCGCAAGGCTCAAGACAAACTTTTCTAAAAGGTAGTACTGTGCTATTAAGTGCAAGTGGTCTTAGACAACAAATGGGTAAAGGCCTAAAAAGGGAAGACACGTGGCCTAGCCTATGGGTCTAAATGTTCAACTTGATCTTTTGAGTTGAATCCTCCATCTTTCTACACCATTCGACCAGACTAGGACAACACGGCATTCATTTTCACCAGCTGTGTGTCCTTCGAATGGACCAACTGTGTGTTCTTCGAATGGCCCTTTTCAGAAGGTTATTAACTTCTGAATCGAAAGAAGCTTTTAGAAGATTATTGACTTTTGAATTGAAGAAAACCAAAAGGAAGCCTTTCCCTCAGTCGAAGCTTGTGGTTGAAACAAGCTAATGCCCAGTCAAATCTTGGATCGAAACAAATATGTTGCCCAATCGAAAGCCCGTGTTCGAAGGAAGAAATGTTGCCCAATCGAAGCATGTGGATCGAAACAAACATAAAGGGAGTCACTGCCTTTTAGCGTGAGGGAAGTTCCTGGCTTCTGAATCGAATGGTGTTCCTTGTCCCATCGAAACTTGTCCAAACAAAGCAAGCATGCAGGCAGCAAACTTGTCCAGTCGAAGCAGGCTTGTAGGCAGCACGTTTGGTGAATCAAAAAGGGTTTCCTTGCAGGGGGCATGTGTGGCCAGTAGATCATGGCCTTCAATTGCAAGCACGCAGGAAACAAAAGGCACAAATGAAGCCTGCAATGAGAAGTTACAGGCCCAGGCGAAAGAGGCACGCTAGTATCCATTTTGAGCAATCGAAGGAGGCCAAGAGTCAATCGAAGGAGGCCAAGAGTCAATCGAAGGGTTCTGAATCGAAAAACACTTGTTTTTATCCAAATTTGTCAAAATATTAATTTTATTTGTTTTCCCCCTTTTTGACAGTTTCCTTTTAATTTTGGTACTGGAAAACCCCAATGCACTTGTGCAAGCTAAAATCCTGAGAATCTTTATGAGAAAATCCTTGAGAATTGAGAGGGAAAATTTTGGGGTACAACACTTCCCTTCGTGGTCATAGTCGTAGTTCTTAGATCGCATTTTTTTTGTGCTTTATTTCTTTGTATGAAATCCCTAACTTTTTCCTGGATTTCCCTTTCGGGTTTTCAATCCACCGGGATGATTTTCTTGTTATATGCCCCTAATTTTTGCCTGGATCCCCCTTTAGGGTATTCGATCCACCGGGACGCTCCTTTTTGCCTGAGTCACCCTTTTTGGGGTTCGAGCTTAGCGAGCCTTTTATACATAGTATTTTTTTACTGCGTTTGAATTTTCCGGATGCGGTAGTTTTTCCCCATACATTGTTGTGAGGATGAGACTACCTCCAGGGCATGTTGTTTTGACTACATATGGACCTTCGTAGTTGGGTGTCCATTTACCACGTGAATTGAGGCGAGGTAGTATAATCTTCTTGAGCACTAGATCCCCTTCCTTGAATATTCGAGGGAGGACTTTGTTTTCGAAGGCTCTCTTCATTCTCTTTTGATGTAGCTGACTATGACACAAAGCTGTCAATAGTTTTTCTTCAATAAGGTTGAGTTGGTCAAGTCGTGTGTATACCCACTCTTCTTCTTCCAGCTTTGTTTCCCTCAGGACCCGAAGTGATGGTATCTCAAATTCCACCGGGAATACTCCTTCCATGCCATATACTAGTGAGAAAGGGGACGCGCTTGTCGATGTGTGTACAAAGGTGCGATAGCCATGCAAGGCGAAGGGAAGCATTTTGTGCTAATCTTTGTATGTCTTCACCATCTTCTGGATGATCTTCTTGATATTTTTGTTGGCTGTTTCGACGGCCCCGTTCATCTTTAGTCTGTACGGTGAGGAGTTATGATGCTCAATTTTAAAGTCGTCGCACAGTTCCTTCATCATCTTGTTATTTAAATTGGACCAGTTATCTGTAATTATCCGGATTGGCACACCGTACCTGCATATGATGTTCTGTTTGATGAAGCATGTAACCACTTGACTTGTTACGTTGGCGTAGGACGCTGCTTCTACCCACTTGGTAAACTAGTCGATGGCTACCAAGATAAAGCGGTGTCCGCTGGATTCTTTCGACTCGATCATGCCAATCATATAAATTCCCCACATTGAAAATGGCCAAGGGGAGCTCATAACATTAAGAGGAGTTGGTTGTACATTTATCTTGTCGGCGTAGATTTGACATTTATGACACGTCTTCGTGTAGTGATAACAATCAGCTTCCATTGTTAACCAGTAATACCCTGCTCGCAGAATCTTTCTAGCCATGGCGTGCCCATTTGTATGGGTTCCGAAAGTGCCCTCGTGGATTTCTCTCATGAGCGTATCTGCTTCTTTCTTTTCCACACACCTGAGTAATACCATGTCGTAGTTTCTTTTGTATACCACTCCATTACTCAGAAAGAATTTTGAAGCTAACCTTCACAAGGTTCGCTTGTCAATGATAGAGGCATTTTATGGATATTCCTGCCTTTCCAAGTACTTCTTGACGTCGTAAAACCAAGGCTTATTATCAGGTCCTTCCTCAATAGCAAGGCAGTGTGTGGGCTCTTCGAAATGTATGATCGTAATATGTGGTTCGTGATTCGGCCAAGTCACTTTGAACATAGCTGATAGGGTTGCCAGGGCGTCTGCCATTTGATTTTCTTCTTGTGGGATATGACTAAAAGTGATCTCTGTAAATTCCATGGCTAATTTTAAAACATGACCCCGATATGGAATCAGTTTAGGGTGTTTAGTATCCCATTCACCATTAACCTGGTATATGACTAATGCAGAATCCCCAAATACTTCGAGGTGCTTTATTCTCAAATCAATGGCCACTTCCAGTCCTAATATACAGGCTTCGTTTTCAGCGATGTTGTTGGTGCAGTCAAAACACAACCTTGCAGTGTACGGTTTGTGATAATTCTTTGGAGATGTCAATATTGCCCTTACACCGTGACGTAGTGCATTTGAAGCCCCGTCGAACATGAGTGTCCAACATGCCCCTGGCTCGGACCCTTCGTCCGGTCCTAGTATTTCGTAGTCGGCTATAAATATGACATCCTCATCGAGAAAGTCGAACTTCATAGGCTGATATTCTGATAGCGGTTGGTGAGCCAGATGATCAGCTAGTATACTACCTTTGATGGCCTTCTGTGTGACACATTGGATGTCATATTCTGATAGTAGCATCTGCCATCGTGCAATCCTTCCGGTAAGAGATGGATTTTCAAACACGTATTTTAGAGGATCCATTCTTGCTATTAACCATGTAGTATGGGTTAACATATATTGCCTCAACCTCTTGGTAGCCCAAGTCAATGCGCAACAAGTTTTCTAAAGGAGTGAGTACCTGGTTTCGCAGCAGTGAATTTCTTGCTGAGGTAATAGATCGCATGCTACTTTCTACCTGTTTCATCCTGCTGTCCCAAAATGCAACCTGTGATATGGTGGTAGAACCGACTGTTAATACTGGTTTGCGTTTTTTGTTCGAAAATATCGCGATAAGCAAGAGTTGCCACCGACTTTTATTTTATCTAATCAGCAAAAGGAAAAAGAACAAAAAAACCTTTTTCGAGATGTTTCTGAGTACGGGGGGTAGATTATAGAAAGGGAAGGTGTTAGCACCCTTTCTATCCATGGTTTTCCATGGGCTCTTAGGTACTTGCTCATTTTGAAAATTGCTTGTGTGTGCTTTATTTTGAAAAGTTTTGTTTTACTTCATTTTAACCCTTGTTTCTGTCATCAAGAGTGTTACGAAGTTGTTTTTGAAAACTGTTTGAAAAGTGTTTGTGTGAAAAAGTTTATTTGTTTTGAGCAAGTACCTAGGAACTAATATACCTACTCGAAAAAGACAGATCGTTTTCCTTTAGACAATGCTATCCCATTATTGAGAAATAGGTAGCACCGTCGTTGGAGTTTTAGAGGGACGTTCGAAGGGACAAAATGGTCTCTGAAGGCAACAAGTGAGGATACCTTAGCATTTCGAAGGGACTGTCATCATATATTCGTAGGCAACATCGAGGGACAAGATCATTTCTCGTAGGCAACTCGAGGGACGTTAAGGGACTATGATCTTTATGATGACTTTTAGATTGAGGGTCTTTTGCTAAGATATCCCTACGTTCGAGGGACATGACCATTGTTTTCCGAGGCAACCAAGTGGGGAGTACCCTAGGGGTGCAAGTGTGAAACAATGTGTTTTTTCAGTTATATTTACCTTGCAATTAGGGTTTTATATCGTTCATTTTATCTTTCCATATAATCCTATTAATTTAAGCATTGCATAAAATATAGTAGCAGGAGATAAAGGTTGAAATGTAAATCTAAGCTATTACAGAGCTTTGGGGCAGTTACATAATAGTGAAGAGTGCGGAAAAGAAATCCTAAAACTATTACATCCCGAAAGCAATTACATGATAATGATTAAAAAAAGCGGGAAAAAATAAAGCTACGCTATTACAGTTGAATGCACCCTATACACTTTATCTAAGAAATAAGATGAAAATAGCAAAGAAAATGTTATGGTAAATTTTTATGAAAAAAATGATTTATGATAATTAATTAAATAAACCTAAAAAAACCTAGTTAATTTTAATTAATAAAAAAATGTCAATTTTGAAAAAATTAATTAAAATACCTAAATCCTAATTAGTTTTAGTTAATAAAAATTAATTAATTTTGAAAAAAAAAGGTTAGTAAAAAAAACCTAAAACCTAATTAATTTTAATTAAAAAAATTTATAAAAAAATTATGTCTAATGATTAATAAAAAAGATTAAATTTGCCAAAAAATAGATAGGGGGAGAAACATCAATGAAAAATAGGGTTAGAACCTAAAATTAATTTAAAACCTAAAATTAAATTAAAAAACCTAAAATTAATTATTCAAGTTTATTATGAAAAATCAAAGGTTTGTGAAAAATATTAGGTTGTATGAAAAAAGTTTTAAACAGATGGTTGCATTAACCTCCTCAGGATGTCTGTCTTGCCATACATTGGTGGTTGTTATGATCTGACCTTAGTATTTTGTAATAAACCTGTATGGGATCATAATAGTCAAACCTGTAGTGTTGAATCTCATAGACACATTAAGCAAATTAGTATACCATGAAATACAAAGAAAACAAATATATGAAATTTTATAATGTTAAAACCGATATGGCATGTATGAATGCTTCTACACCCTTTGGACCATGGAGATCAAACTAGCCTTACCCTTACTGGAAAAGTAGTGAAAATAGTGAGATGTGGGTTTGTAACGAGGATGGCTTGTTTGTAGTGAGATGTGTGTTTGTAACGAGGATGGCTTGTTTGTAGTGAGATGGAGATTTGTAACAAGGATTTCTTGAAGGAATTTGATATTTTGACAGGGTTGTGGCAAAGGTTTTTTTTTCCCGTCCTTGTTTGTGTGAAAAGAATGGGATTATATAATGGAAATTAGAGAAAAATATGGGTTTTGAATGTGCAATTGGGCCTCCAATAACCACAAGCAATCGTGCAGATTTTTATTCACTTGAGTTCGTCACGTTCCAGGCTAAATCGCAGGGGCTTAAGTGCAATTTTTGAAGTTGAAATATGAAAAAAAACGTAGTGGACATCGAGAACTAACTCCCGCCCGAAAATGGGCTCAATCAGATAAACGGTGAATTAGTTATGAATTTTTGAAGTTTTGGCCCAGACAAACTTATTTTGGGCTCCAGTGTCAACTCTAACACATTCTTCAATAAAAAACTGGTATTGATCGAAGCATAACCCAGTCTCGACTTTGGAAGAAAAGTTGTAGATCTCTGAGTCAATGACCTTGTGTAAAACGATGAGCCTGATCTGATAAAAATTGACTGAGTTATGAATTTTCGAAGTTTCGACCCAGATGAAATAATATTCAACATTCAGGATTTTCAGTGCGTCACGCGCACTCTGAGCAAAAAACGAAGGCCTTTTGGATACTTTTTGAACTCAATACCTCCTATGAAAACTTAGCCAACTCAATTTTTGAAATTTTGGAACCGGAACCAGCTCGATACGATGAAAATCGACCAAGGTATGATTTTCTGAACATGACGTAAATAAACTTCTGTCACAAATTTTATGTACGAAAATACTTGATAAATCTGGATTTTTGAAGACCTTCTGATCCAAATTGGCTCTCTGCCGTGAGAGATGAAAACATAGATGACATCAAGATGGAATTTTGGCCACCAGAATGGGTTCAAAACGAGTCATGATCTTCAAGTTATGAATATTTTAGTGCATAAAACTGCACTTTCAGCACATTTTTTCACCATATTTCTTCGAGAAAACTCACACATTCGGAGACCTTCTTTAAATAATCGACTCTTGAGATGAACCTGAATTTGAGAATACCTTATCAGAGATATCTTGGTGAAAGAACACATGAATATGACGCGTCGGGTTGGACTTGTGAATCTTTGAACCCCGAATCGTTGTGAAACGGCAAACTGATCTTCAACACTAAAAATGCTCTTAGAACATCCATTGACGAAATAAACGTCGCTTGTAACCTGAATAAGTTTGCTAAATATACCTTGATTCCATAACCATAAAACCAATTATATGCATGTATTTAATAATGAAATGTAAGCCAAAAAGTTCGAAATAAAGAGGGTAAATTTTGGGGTACAACAGCTGCCCTTGTTCAATCTTATTAAACCTGAAGATGTAGATTGGCTAGTCTACCTTTCGTAATCTGAAGGTGGAAGATGATTGAACACTAGAGTGCCCATAAATTTGCACTAGTCTGAGATGGTGCTGGACTGTGTAGGTAGTATCGGGAATGGGCTTACATATGCCATTTGGAGGAGATGACGAAAGGTCACCGGAGATGGGCTTAAAGATGCCATCCGGAAGATATGACGGAGAATCGTCGGAGATGGGATTAAAGATGCCATCTAGAGGGTGTTGATTTCCCAAGACATTCTTTTGATGAGAATTCTTATTCTTGTCGTTGAGGAGGAGTCTGCTGAGGAATGTTGGTCTCTGTCTTGGGAGAAATAGAATTTTAGGAGCTTCAATTGTCTATTACTCTACTGAGGAATCATCTCTTAGTCGAGGAGATCAAAATGAGCTTCTATCTGGTCGTACTCCAGGCTTTACAGTGATTTGCTAAGGATAATAAGATTAATTGCTATCTGGTCATACTCCAGGTTTCACAGTGACTTGCTTGGGAGATGAGATTAAACTTGCTATCTGGTCGTGTTCCAGGCTTCATAGCTTAAATATGAGATATACCACTATCTGGTCGATTCCAGGCTTCATAGTATCTTGTACTGTTATCCGGTAGATTTCCAGGCTTCACAATATGATGGGGAAATTAAGCTGTTATCCAGTCGATTTCCAAGTTTCATAGATTGAATTTGAGATATACCATTATCTGGTCGATTCCAGGCTTCGTAGTATTTTGGAGAAATCAAGATATTTTCCGGTCGATTTCTGGGCTTCATAACTTAAACTGGAATAGAAATCTTAGTATCGATTTGACTGAACTAGGGAAAACTTGTGAGAACTTCAACTAGGAGAGAAATCTTAGTATCGATTTGACTGATCTCGGGAGAGGTCTCGGATTAACTTTGACTGGCATAGAAATCAGGAGAATCTTAGCGGCAATTTGACTGACCCAGACGAAAGTCTTATAACATCTTCAACTAGAATAGAAACCTTAGTGTCGGTTTGACTGAACCAGAGAAAATCTTGAAAAGTGTTGGAATATCTTCAACTGGAATAAAAACCTTAATGTCGGTTTGACTGAACCAGAGAGAACTTGCGAGAGCTTCAACTGCATCTTTCCCTGAAAGGTAAAGAGTTAGTCGTATGTAATGTCATGATGTATGAAATGTATTGAGTGATTATGTTCTCAAAATAAATGAGATTATGTTGTATAATATGTACGTGCATGCCATGATGTATGGATATGCAATGCTATTGTGATATTCTATAGCTGGGGAAAATAAATCATGGATTGCTGCTGGAGAGTATAAGGAGTTGAGTTATTCGTTTCTACTGGGGATAGTGACCAAAGATAATTAGCTGGGGATTTACATCCATTCTGCTTGAGAATATTCTGCCAGGAGAGACTCTGTATGAGAATAATCCTGCGAGGGAATGACTATGTGGGGAAGAGAGATACTCTGTTGGAAGATCTGTTGATTTGGAGAAATAAACTCAGTTGGGGATGAACTTCTATTGCTGGAGAGAAGTGCTCTGTTGGAGATTGAGCTTCCGCTGTCAGAGAAATAAACTCTGTTCGGGAGAAAAACTTTATAAACTGTTTATGATTATAAAGCTCGGCTAGGGAATGCAGATATTAGCTTTCTGAAGGAACCTGCTAGGGAAGGAATTCCTGCTTGGGGATATGGAGGTCGAACTTCGGCTGTCTCTGCTCTATGGGGAATATAGGTATCACTGACTTGTATGTGATTATGACTTCGCTTCCAACTGTCTCTGCCCCTTGTACCATGCTGGAAAAAGTACATGTCGAGATTTTGTGGATGGATCTATGTCGTGATTGTACTTGAACATGTATTTAATGAGTGTCAGGATGACATCCGTCTCTGGATCGTATCTGAACTTTAATTGAAACATGTGTTGAATGAGTGTCAAAATGACATGCGTCTCTGGATCTTATCTGAACTGTACTTGAAACATGTGTTGAATGAGTGTCAGAATGACATCCGTCTCTGGATCGTATCTGAACTGTATTTAGAGGCGAATCTGGAGTAAGTATCAGGACGACATCCGTCTCTGGATCGTACCTGAACTATTTCTAGAAGAGAAATCTTGAACAAGTACCAGGATAACATCCGTCTCTGGATCGTACCTGAACTGTTTCTCAATGTATGAAAATCTTGGATAAGTAGCAGAATGACATCCGTATCTGGATCGTATCTGAACCGTTTCTCGATGTATGAAAATCTTGAATATGTAGCAAAATGACATTCGTATCTGGATCTTACCTGAACCATTTCTCGATGCTGAAAATCTTGAATAAGTAGCAGAATGACATCCGTATCTGGATCGTATCCGAACCATTTCTCGATGTATGAAACTCTTGAATAAGTAGCAGAAAGACATCTGTATCTGGATCGTATCTGAACCGTGTCTCGATGTATGAAACTCTTAAATAAGTAGCAGAATGACATCTGTATCTGGATCGTATCTTAACCGTTTCTCGATGTATGAAAATCTTGAATAAGTAGTATAATGATATCCGTATCTGGATCATATCTGAACTGTTTCTCGATGTATGGAAATCTTGAACAAGTAGTAGAATGACATCCGTATCTGGATCGTATCTAAACTATTTCTTGATGTATGAAAATCTTGAATAAGTAGCAGAATGACATTCGTATCTGGATCGTATCTGAACCGTTTCTCGATGTATGGAAATCTTGAACAAGTAGCAGAATGACATCCGTATCTGGATCGTATCTGAATTGTGTCTCGGTGTATGAAAATCTTGAATAAGTAGCAGAATGACATTCGTATCTAGATCGTATCTGAACCATTTCTCAATGTACGAAAATCTTGAATAAGTAGCAGAATGACATCCGTATTCGGATCGTATTTGAACTGTTTCTCGATGTATCAAAATCTTGAATAAGTAGCAGAGTGACATCCGTATCTGGATTGTATCTGAACTGTTTCTCGATGTATGAAAATCTTGAATAAGTAGTAGAATGACATCCGTATCTGGATCGTATCTGAACTGTTTCTTGATGTATGAAAATCTTAAATAAGTAGCAGAATGACATCTGTATCTGGATCGTATCTGAACTGTTTCTTGATGCTGGTGCTCTTGATGAATGTTGATCAACGTATAAGTCTTCCACTGATAGACAGGTGATGGGACATAGTGTACGTTTTAAATCCCTAACTTTTGCCTGGACCGCCGTTTTGGGTTTTCAGTCCACTGGGATACCCTTTTTTGCCCAAGCCACCTTTTCAGGTTTTCGACTTGCCGGGTGTACAGATTTTTTTCATTTTTATCCCTAATTTTTCCCGAACCCTTTTGGTTCGTCGGGATGCCCTTATTTTTGCCTAGGTGTGTCAACCTAGCGGGTCTTTTTTCATACGTAGTATTTTCTGACTATGTCCATGCTTTCAGGATGTAGTGAGTTGTCAATGTCCATAGTGTTGTGTTGTAGTACTGTAAAAAAAAAATTCTTGATGGCACATGATTCGTTGCTAGAATGCATGCGTAATGCCCCAAGCGATTCAGATGGAGATCTGCCCCTATTTATTTGGCACTTTTGGAGAGATTGCCCCAGATGTGTTTAGACATCATGTCATTCCCCTTGCTTATGGAGGACCTGTTGTTGGAAGTGTCTTTCCCGCTGAGGTGATTCTGTCCATTGAGAGGTTGTCTGTTCATTGAATATCTGTTGTGCGAATTTCTCTGCTGTCAAACAATTAGTCATATGCAAACAATCTCATTTAAAGAATGCAAAACTCATGTTTGTCTTGAATTTTTTTGAAAATGGGTTTTGTGTAATAAAACGAAATTTGCAAGAATGTGATATCAACTCAGAATTCGTAACAAAGCCTACAGGAGTTAGGATACCTTTGTAACAGTATGTTCTCAAACTAACCCATGCTTCAACTAGGACTTTTAAGGGTTATAACGTGGCCTGGTTCACGGTTCAAAAAACAAAGGATAAAGGCTCAACTTTTATTTGTACCCAACCCGCTCTTAATGATGTTCTTTAGTACTATGCTCAGTTAATTGCGCGTTTAGATCCCGATTGAGTCTGGAATCTTTGCTCTGATACTTGGTGATGATTCAGAAATTGAACATTTGTTTTGAAAAGGCAGTCATTTTTGTAATCTTCCTTTTGTCGAGGATTTGTAGTAACCTCTTTCTTTTTTATTTTATTATCCCTGTCTTTTTCCTGAACTGCTTCTTTTGTGATTACAGTCAGCGGGATGCCCCAGTTTTTTTTTCAAGTCTCCTTCATAGGTTTTGACTTAATGGGCTTTTATTTAGATAGATAATGACTGCATGTCTTGACGATTATATGGAAACATCACTGTCTTTTGTTTTAGAAGGACGTCTTCGATGCCATTCATTGTGTACGAAGCGGAAGATTGAGACTGAATGCACCTCCGAATTAACTGAGAAAACTACCCTGCCCCAGGTTATGATTAAGGGTTTTAATTTGTGTGAAAGAAAAACTCCTACTTCTTTGGCTCAAAGGGGTTGACTAGGGATTATCTTTCTTATAACTCCATTGTTTAGGATTTGAAACAACGCTTGTACATCGTCAGCAAGGTCTGTTCAAAAGAATACTGTAGAGATTGTGGTATCGTTTTCGTCATCCTCCCTCTAAGGCTTAGAGTTTTTTAATCGAGAGTTGAATATCACAAAAGGAAATAAGAACGCATTTTTGAAATAGTGAATACGAATGAATAGATTCAAGACAAACATGTGCAATGCATTGATGAAATAATGAAGTTTGATATGAATAAATGTTCAAACAAATCAAAAGAAAATTACACATTGAAAATTCTAATGAACGAAAAGTCTTCTTGTGAGAACTTGCCACTTAAGATGTTATTCCTGATCGTCTTGTGCGAATTCTAGCGCTCCTTCATCAATCAGGTCTTGAATTTTATTTCTCAACGCCCAACCGCTATTGGTGTCATGTCCAGGACTGTTGGAGTGGTACGCATATCTTGCATTTGGATTGTACCTTGGGGAGGCTGTGTTGGGATTCTGAGGAGGGTCCCTTAACATAACCAACTTGGCTTTCAACATGCGTTGCAATGCTTGAGCCAAAGACATATTGATTTCGGTGAAGCGTCTTTCGGATGTATTCTTCTTATTCTGATTGCCCCGTTGTCTTTGGTGAGATTGTGGTTGGGCTTGTGATGTAGTAGAAATCTGGAAAGGTCTGTTCCTGACCACACCAACCTCTTCTCTCGCTGGGGGCTGATTAATGCCTTGATCCACAATTTTAACTATTTGTTTCATGGATCTGCATCCATCTTGGCGAATCTTGTTGAGGAAGGATCTTAGCTCTTCTTGTCCTCGAGCTAAGTTTTGGATAAGAGCCTTATGCCCCAGCATCTGGATTCTGATTGCTTCTACCTCAGCTTGCAGTTGTTCCAATTGTTCATCCTTGTTGTTGTCAGGATGTTCCTTGGTCAGATTCCCAACGAAGAGTGTTTTCAGGTCTTCTTTCCCCTTGGATAGATTCAGGAGAAATTCCTTGAACTGGGTATCTTGAGCTTGGAGATCTCTGTTGTCTTGTTGGAGAGCCATTGCTGAAATAAACAGTGAGAACATGAGAGACCTGTTATGAGACCTGTTATGTAATGATATGTATGATATGTATGCAATGTTTCCAAGGATCTCGTGGGGTAAACACAAGAGACTGTTAGCATTTGATTGTAGCTTTGATTGAAGAACTTTGTATCGTTGAGGGTCCTTCTATGAGATTCAAGCTCACCATATCAAGTGGGTCATAGCCCCTGACTCAAGTTATCGTGTTTTGATCTCTTGACGACATTGTCTAGAGGAAAATAAATCCCATTTCCCCTTGCTAGACGTCTGATTTACCATAACCTGTATCACAAACCCTTGAGATCCTTGAAATGGTTAAGGAAATGTTAAGGCATGATGTTATGATGTGTATGCTATGCGTTTAAGCAAAAGTGTGAGGTGATGTAAGCAAGTAAACTCGACAAGAAATCCAAGTTATTAGATAAGGACTGTAAACAAAACCTGCAAGGAACTCGTGTTGTCAAATAATAAAACTGTGCAAGTAGTTCAAGTTGAAAGCACACAAGTCACACAAACAACCTTAGGTTTAGGCTTGCATGGGTTTTAAGGTAGTACCCTCTTGAAGTTTAGTTGGTTTCAAACCTATCTTAGAAAAGTAACCGAGTTTTAAAGATTCTCAATATCACTGATCATCCTTTATCGGGCATTGTTTTAGCTCAAGCAATCTTTTCTTGCGGCCGAAATATCCCGAAAGTCTGATCTCAATGAGTGTATCATCGAGTATCAACCAATCCTCAGCTTTATACCGAGGCCGACTATCTCGCTACTTTCTAATGGCCAAGTTTGTTCAACTAAGGTTCTAAGGTCCATTAGTGCTTCACGACACCATGCGGCGGCCCCGTATTCTTCTCGTTTCCCCATGAAGGATACAGGTACCCACCAAAGTGTCAGACCAACACAACCATCGCTTAAACCATATCGGTCTACACCGTACATTCTCCATGATCTATTGCTGTTTACCTAAAAAGTGTCCCCAGATCCGGGTGTAGGATCTTCAACAATACCCAAGCAAAAACCCTTAAAGATAAAGAAGGAAAAACAAATAAGAAAGTAATTTAAAAATGAGCTAGATCCTAAGGTATACCCCACTTATTTAATCCCCTCACAGAGTCGCCGGTTCTGTGATATGGTGGCAGAACCGACTGTTAATACTGGTTTGCGTTTTTTGTTCGTAAATGTCGCGGTAAGCAAGAGTCGCCACCGACTTTTATTTTATCCAATCAGGAAAAGGAAAAACGAACAGAAAAAACCTTTTTCGAGATGTTTCTGAGTACGGGGGGTAGATTATAGAAAGGGAAGGTGTTAGCACCCTTTTTATCCATGGTTTTTCATGGGCTCTTAGGTACTTGCTCATTTTGAAAATTGCTTGTGTGTGCATTCTTTTGAAAAGTTTTGTTTTACTTCATTTTAATCCTTGTTTCTGTCCTCAAGAGTGTTACGAAGTTGTTTTTGAAAACTGTTTGAAAAGTGTTTGTGTGAAAAAGTTTGTTTGCTTTGAGCAAGTACCTAGGAACTAATCTACCTACTCGAAAAAGACTTTTTGTTTTCCTTTAGACAATGCTATCCCATTATTGAGAAATAGGTAGCACCGTCGTTGGAGTTTTAGAGGGACGTTCGAAGGGACGAAATGGTCTCTGAAGGCAACAAGTAAGGATACCTTAGCATTTTGAAGGGATTGTCGTCATATATTCGTAGGCAACATCGAGGGACAAGATCATTTCTCGTAGGCAACTTGAGGGACGTTAAGGGACTATGATCTTTATGATGACTTTTAGATTGAGGGTCTTTTGCTAAGATATCCCTACGTTCAACGGACATGACCATTGTTTTACGAGGCAACCAAGTGGGGAGTACCCTAGGGGTGCAAGTGTGCAACAGTGTGTTTTTTCAGTTATATTTATCTTGCAATTAGGGTTTTCTATCGTTCATTTTTATTTTTCCATACAATCCTATTAATCTAAGCATTGCATAAAATATAGTAGCAGGAGATAAAGGCTGAAATGTAAACCTAAGCTATTACAGAGCTTTGGGGAAGTTACATAATAATGAGGAGTGCGGAAAAGAAATCCTAAAACTATTACATCCCGGAAGCAATTACATGATAATGATTAAAAAAAGCGGGAAAAAAATAAAGCTACGCTATTACAGTTGAATGCGCCCTATATACTTTATCTAGAAAAATAAAAATAAGATGAAAATAGCAAAGAAAATGTTATGGTAATTTTTTATGAAAAATATGATTTATGATAATTAATTAAATAAACCTAAAAAAACCTAATTAATTTTAATTAATAAAAAATGTTTTTGAAAAAATTAATTAAAATACCTAAATCCTAATTAGTTTTAGTTAATAATAAAAAAATATTAATTTTGAAAAAAAAGTTTAACAAAAAAAAACTAAAACCTAATTAATTTTAATTAAAAAAAGTTTTAAAATTTTTTTATGTCTAATGATTAATAAAAAAGATTAAGTTTGCCAAAAAATAGATAGGGGAAGAAACATCAATGAAAAATAGGGTTAAAACCTAAAATTAATTTAAAACCTAAAATTAAATTAAAAAACCTAAAATTAATTATTCAAGTTTATTATGAAAACTCAAAGGTTTGTGAAAAATATTAGGTTTTATGAAAAAAGGTTTAAACAAATGGTTGTCTTAACCTCCTCAGGATGTCTGTCTTGCCATACATTGGTGGTTGTTATGATCTGACCTCAGTGTTTTGTAATAAACCTATATGGGACCATAATAGTCAAATATATAGTGTTGAATCTCATAGACACATTAAACAAATTAGTATACCATGAAATACAAAGAAAATAAATATATGAAATTTTATAATGTTAAAATCGATATGGCATGTATGAATGCTTCTACACTCTTTGGATCATGGAAATCAAACCAGCCTTACCCTTACTGGAAAAGAAGTGAAAGTAGTGAGATGTGGGTTTGTAACGAGGATGGCTTGTTTGTAGTGAGATGTGGGTTTCTAACGAGGATGGCTTGTTTGTAGTGAGATGGAGGTTTGTAACAAGGATTTCTTGTTTTTAGGATTCTTGAAGGAATTTGATATTTTGACAGGGTTGTGGCAAAGATTTTTTTTCTCGTCCTCGTTTGTATGAAAAGAATGAGATTATATAATGGAAATTAGAGAAAAAATATGGGCTTTGAATATGCAATAGGGCCTCCAATAAGCACAAGTAATAGTGCAGATTTTTATTCACTTGAGTCCGTCATGTTTCATACTAAATCCCAGGGGCTTAAGCGTAATTTTTGAAGTTGAAATGTGAAAACAAAATGTATCCGACATTGAGAACTAACTCCTATCCGAAAATGGGCTCAATCGGATAAGCAGTGAATTAGTTATGAATTTTTGAAGTTTTGGCTCAGACAAACTTATTTTGGGCTCCAGTGTCAACTCTAACACGTTCTTCAATAAAAAACTGGTATTGATCGAAGCATAACCCGGTCTCGACTTTACAAGAAAAGTTGTATATCTCTGAGTCAATGACCTTGTGTAATAAGATGGGCCCAATCCGATAAAAATTGACTGAGTTATGAATTTTCGAAGTTTCGACCTAGATGAAGTAATATTCAGCATACAGGATTTTCAGCGCATCACGCGCACTTTGAGAAAAAAACAAAGGCCTTTTGGATACCGTTCAAACTCAATACCTCCTGTGAAAACTTAGCCAACTCAATTTGTGAAATTTTGGCGCCAGAACGAGCTCGATACGATGAAAATCGACCAAGTTATGATTTTCTGAACATGACGCAAATAAACTTCTGTCACAAATTTTCTGTACGAAAATACTTGATAAATCTGCATTTTTGAAGACCTTCTGGTCGAAATTGGCTCTCTGCCGTGAGAGATGAAAATGTAAATGACATCAAGACAAAATTTTATCCACCTGAACGGGTTCAAAACGAGTCACGATCTTCAAGTTATGAATTTTTTAGTGCGTAAAACTACACTTTCAGCACACTTTTTCACCATATTTCTTCGAGAAAACTCACACATTCGGAGACCTTCTTTAAAGAATTGAATCTTGAGCCGAACTTGAACTTGAGAATACGTTATCAGAGATATCTTGGCGAAAGAACACCTGAATATGATGTGTCGGGTTGGACTTGTGAATCTTTGAACCCCGAATCGTTGCGAAACGGCGAACGAATCTTCAGCACTAAAAATGCTCTTAGAACATCCATTGACGAAATAAACATCGCTTGTAACCTGAAGAAGTTTGCTAATATACCTTGATTCCATAACCATAAAACCAATGATATACATGTATGTAATAATGAAATGTAAGCCAAAAAGGTCGAAATAAAGAGGGTAAATTTTGGGGTACAACACAACCCATTGACCCTTCGAGCACCGTCAAATACATGATGAGTGGTCTTCCAGGGACTGGCAGCATTAAGACTGGTGGCTCTTGCAGATACTGTTTTATCGTCTTGAAGGCAATTTGATAATCATCATTCCACACTATCGTCTGATCTTTTCGTAATAACTTGAATATTGGCTAGTACGTAGCTGTTAGATGCGATATGAACCTTGAGATGTAATTCAGTCGCCCTAAGAAACCACGTACTTCTTTTTCTGTCCTTGGTGCGAGCATCTCTTGTATAGCTTTTACTTTGTCGGGGTCAACCTCGATATCCCATTGGCTTACAATGAAACCTAACAATTTTCCTGATCTGATGCTAAATGTACATTTATTCGGATTTAACCTTCGTCTGAACTTACGCAACTGCTCGAATAACTTTTGTAGATGTATGATATGTTCCTCTTCCGTATGGGATTTGGAAATCATATCATCTACGTATACTTCAACCTCCTTGTGAATCATATCATGGAATAACGTGACCATTTCCCTCTGGTAGGTTGCCCCTGTGTTCTTGAGACAGAATGGCATTACTTTGTAGCAGAAAGTTCCCCAAAGTGTCATGAAGGTAGTCTTTTCCATGTCCTCAGGCGCCATTTTGATTTGATTATAGCCCTAGAAACCGTCCATAAATGAGAATATTGAGGCTTGAGTGGTGTTATCCACTAGGACATCTATGTGGCGTAACGAGAAATCGTCTTTGGGGCTTTCCCTGTTTAGGTCTCGATAATCTACGCACATGCATACTTTGCCATCCTTCTTGGGTACCGGTACAATGTTAGCTATCCAAGGTGGATAATCTACCACTACTAGGAACCCTGTGTCAAACTGTTTGAGAACCTCTTCTCTGATTTTGCTGGACATATCTGGATGAGTTCTTCTGAGTTTTTGTCTGACCGGAGAACAACCATCTTTGAGAGGTATTCTGTGCACCATGATGTCTGTATCCAACCCTGGCATGTCCCTGTAGGACCAAGCGAATATATCCATATACTCATGTAATAACTTGATTATCCTGTCCTTAACGCTTTGCCCCAACATTTCTCCTAGCTTAATTTCTTTTGGATCTTCCCCTGTGCCCAGGTTAATGGTCTCAATAGCCTCTTGATACGGTTGTATGCTGTCAGCCTTTCGCTCTATTTCCCTTGCCATTTCCTTGAAGAATTCAAGATCTTCGTCATCTTCCTCTTCGGCTTGGTTGATAGGAGCATCAAAATCGTATTGGGTCATAGCAGTAATGTTATCGGTAATTTTGGGCATGGATCTGCACATTTATCATGTTTTGGTGCATATTTTAGTGCTTGGAATTTGAAAATGCGTATGCACAGAAAGTATTTCCATTTTTAAAAAAATTAATAGATAAATGCAAAAGAAAGACATGGATCTTAATTGAAAACAGAATATAACTTTTATTAATTATAAATATTGTCTGAAATAAGAACAGGGAAAACCCTTACAAGCAACCCATATATCTCGGGTTTGACGTATGTTCTTTCAAAACAAAAAATATTACTTAGAAAAGAAAAATATCTCAGGAATCTCCACAGTGGTCCATCCTTTGAGTTCTTCTCTTGGGGCGTCCTCTCTGATGAAGTCAATTTCCCTTTTGGTATTGATTTTTCTTGATATCATCGCCACATGTCCGCCATGCTCTGTTCCTTTGATGACAAAAGTCTCTTGGATCGGAGGGAAACATGCTTTGCCGTTTGGAGTAGCTTTCGACGATTCATAGCCCAAACCAAAGCGATTCTTCTTCTTAGGAATTTATGGGAGCTTTCCTTAGTGTTTCGAGGCATCACATCCCATAGTCGTTTGCAGATATCTCCATGATGTTACTTTAGTCTTGTTACCCTTCTCCACTGGTAATGTTACCATTGAAGCAATTTCCAAGGCTTGGAACAGGGTAGCTATATAGTCTTTGTCGATACTGATATATCTGTACGATTCAGTGTGGATTACGAAAATGTCTTCCTCGCCATCAATTATGATTAACTTTCCTTCCACTAAGAACTTCAATTTTTGATGCATGGTCGAGGTTAATGCCCCTGCCGCATGGATCCAAGGTCTCCCCAGTAAGCAAGTGTATGCTGGTTTGATATCCATGACCTGGAAAGTGATATTGAAGATATGCGGGCCAATCATAACTAGGAGGTCCACCTCTCCTAACACCGAGCTTCGAGAACCGTCAAATGCCTCTACTATCGTAGAACTTGGTCTCATTACCACGTCGTCTATTGTTAACTTTATGAGACTTGACTTTGGTAACACATTAAGAGCGGAACCGGTGTCAGTAAGAACCCTGGACAAATGGGTAGTACCTATTTTCATAGTAATATGGAGTGCCTTGTTATGGGCTCGGCCCTGTGGCGATAATTCACTGTTGCTGAAACCCATGTAAGATCCAGACGTTATATTTTCTACGACATTGTCAAATTGATTTACTGAAATTTCTTTTGCGACATGATCTGAACTTAACACCTTCATTAAAGAATCCTGATGTGCTTCAGAGTTGATGAGTAGCGAGAGTGTGGAGATTTTTGCTGGAGTTTGGTGGAGCTGATCCACCACTCTGTAGTCACTATTTTTGATTATTTTCAGAAACTCTTATGCCTCTTGATCGGTAAAGTCTTTGCTCGGAGATTCTGTTTCTTGATTTGTATCAACCACTGCTTTTCCTTTGTCCTTCATTGGAATCACATTCATTGTTTTTGATAGTTCGGCTCCAAAAATTCGACCACTTCGGGTCATACCTCATGTCTTTGCTATGTTTGAAATTGCAGGTCCCTGACTTGGGGATGGCCCACTTTATTGCTTCACTCTGTTGATGTACATGGCTGAGTCATAAATCCATGGTACTGCCTTTTTATTTTCATAAGGGATAGGTGACGGTCCCTTAATTACCATTGTGGCTTTTGGAGTGGTGGGTATTAAGAGAGTTTGCTTAGGTGCCCTTCCTGTGATCTCTGTTGATTCTCCCCACGGGATGACTAGAGTTTTCTTGGTAAGACTTGGGCCCTGGCAAGGGATTCCAGTGGCTTTTTCCCTCCAATCGTGGCTACATATTTTTCCTCAGGGTACAGTCCAAATTGGACTATCCCCTAATCCACTAGCTTTTGTAGAGTTATTTCAAAAGCTTCATTATGCTCTAACAAGAATCCACATTCAAACAGATATTCTTTCAACAAGTTGATAGGGGTTTTTGCCTTTACAGTTGCCCCAAAGTCAGTGGCCACCTCAA
This sequence comes from Vicia faba, assembly GCA_948472305.1. Lineage (NCBI taxonomy): Eukaryota > Viridiplantae > Streptophyta > Magnoliopsida > Fabales > Fabaceae > Vicia > Vicia faba. Next base: position 432,302,954 of record OX451739.1, on the reverse strand, counting down.
TTTCATTTATTGTAGGCCCATCATGCAGAGGCACGGGGTTTGATTTGATGTTAGGCTTCTCAAAGGTGATGTCTTGAGATTCTAACAAATCCTGAACCTTATGCTTGAATGCTCAACATTGTTCTATGGTATGCCCTAGAGAGTTAGCATGGTACTCACACCTGGCGTCAGCATTGTATCTTTGCGGGAGTGGCCCGACTGGAGGTGCTAAAGGCTTGATTTCCACCTGTTGTACCCTAAAATTTTCCCTCTCATTTTACTCAATACATACTCCTAAAGGTCCTCAATTTGCTCAAGTTTACCCAGAAGTTAACCAGACGAACTCTCTCTTAAGGCAGTGTGCCTCAAATTAGGGTTTCCATTTTCATCAATAGGGGTGAACCAAAAAGGCCTAATATGCTCTCCGTGGTCCTAATATGTTCTCAAGACCCTACATGTCAAGTTTCATGTCTTGCACAAGAAGTTTGCTAAGTCAACTGTTTAGATGCTTGAGAATCGACTGTATTAGGTCAAAAGTCAACTGTGACCCACATACAATCAAACTCCAATATTTTTGGTCAACATCAACATTTTGAATTAATTTCCATCATTTTATCAAGGGTTGATCATGATTCCTCAAGGGATGCCCCAAATTCATCAAAACCCAAAAGTTGCTAAATTAGGGTTTTGTAGGAAAAGTCAACCCAACTTTGACCAAGCATAACTTCTTCATACTTTATCAAAAAATTTCCATCCAAATCTCATTTTGAAGAGGATGAAACTCCCTACAATTCATCTTTATCTCACAAGTTCAAAATATGCACTCACAAAAATATATGAATTTTGACATTATAGGTCCTTTTGAAAAGTCAACAAAAACACCTTTTGGGTCAAAACTTCATACATGAACATGGAAGACCCAATTGAGATGAGACCAAAAGGGTTGTTAGGGGACATCCTAAGCTTTCTAAAAAGTCCAAGAACACCTCTCTAGGGTCAAAATTGGAGGATAGATGCCTTGTCAAAGTTGACCTTTTTTGCAAAATTGCCAAAAGTCAAATGTGTTCAAAATTGCATTTTTTGCCAAAAGGGCCTAACTTTTTATGCTTGCACCTCACTCATAATATAATCCAAGACCCAAATATCCAACCTCATGTTATTTGCTTCACTTTTAAATTTATTTTTATTTTTTGTTAATTAAAATTTTAATTAAATCAAATAATTGATGAATAATGAAAAGATATATTGTGATCTGATTTTTGGACAGGATTTCAATCAAATAATGCAAGGATATCATGATCAATTCGAATCAAGGCTGATTGATACAAGAAAGGCATAATTTGGCTCAATATAGCAAGTTTACGTATGCCATGAAAATCAAATCAAATCTTCAAAACTTTCAAAGATGTGGTTTGTTTTTACAACCCTAATTCACTCTATGATATATATTGAACACATCCAAGGCAAGAACAAGGGGGAGAGTCGTGAAAAGAGGCAGAACAAAACTGCAAAATTTCAAAGAAAAGTGTGAGATCAAAATCCACTCTAGAGCCATCCTCACAGAGATTTAAAGATTCCAATCTCTTCCAGGACATCCCAGGAAGCTATTCCACCTATCCTCATGCTTCAAAACGCCAGGAACGTGCCCACCATCAACCACGGTTTGCCCAAAAACTCGATTCTGATTTCCTTGATATTGATAGCATTATAATTTTTTGATTATACATTCTTGTTCATTATCTTGTTTGCAAGCTATTGGCATCATTTAATTGCATTTACAGCGCAGGAATCACAATATGCCATTGCTAGGGTTTATGAGTTTGTTTTAGGGGTTTTCAATGCAGGAACAATTGGATTTCATATTGGGTATCATGATGACCAGGGCTTCAAGCCCAGTTGATTCATGGTTACCAATTTCATTTATCTTGCTCGTATGCAATTTTTGAATGGAACAGGGTTATAGTTACAAACAAACGTCCGTAGGTAAAAGTATTTTACCTAAAGCAACAGACCAAGGAAGAAGACGCTGGCATGTCAAGCAACCATTGTGACATTTGAAAATTCGCGCGTGTTCTGAGCATGGCAATTAATTTGGCTTTTGATTTATTGTTTTTATTATGTTAACAATTAACTAGTGCAGCACAGTTGGTCAGAGGAAGGAAGTATGAAGCTCATGTCCTGGGTTCGATCCCAGGCGTGAGCTTTTGGCATTTTCTCCATAATTTTCACCAGATCCAGCACACCTCATCTTCTGAGGATCATCACGCGCCCTCTGATCTCATCCTCTGGATTCACCAGATCCAGCACACCTCACCTTTTGAGGATCATCACGCGCCCTATGATCTAATCCTCTGGATTCACCAGATCCAGCACACCTCACCTTTTGAGGATCATCACGCGCCCTATGATCTAATCCTCTGGATTCACCAGATCCAGCACACCTCACCTTCTGAGGATCATAACGCGCCCTCTGATCTCATCCTCTGGATTCACCAGATCCAGCATGCTTCACCTTCTGAGGATCATAACGCGCCCTCTGATCTCATCCTCTGGATCCATCTCCAGCCAGATCCAACGCCAGCATACGCAGGTCCACCACGAGTCCCCAAAAGATGGTCTCATTGGATCAGGCTCCAGACTCTGGGCCATCCTTCTGGGTTTCAGAAGTTCAACATACACCCCCAGTTTGCTTCATCACTCCAGGCCCAAATCTTTCTCTCTTTTTTTAAATTCTTTTTATTGGTTATTTTTAATTATTTTCACAACAAAAATCATTTTTTTAATCATAAAATCAGAAAATCACTAAAAAATTAGATTTTAGTTTTTTTTCATAAAAATATTTAATTGCAATTAATTAATTAGCTTAATTAGATTAATTCAAATTCTTTTTCATAATTAAAATTAATTAGACAAATTAGGTTAAAATTTCAAATATTTTTCGCAACAATAAAATACAAAAAAACATTTCCTCTTTAATTGATTAAATTTTTTAGGACTCAGACTTTATTCTCGTACGTAATTCGTCGCGCGCGCCTTGACTTTATTTTAATTCAAATTATTGTATTTGTTTCAAGGTTGTAATAGTTTAATTAGGATTTTTAATTCCGCATTTTTTTATTTACGTCAAGGCAATTGTGTAACTGTCAAAGCCATGTAATAGCTAGGTTTATTTCCGCTTTTACTTTCAGAAAATTATTAACTGTTAGATGAATTAATAGGATTGTATGGCAAGAATGCATGAAAATTAAAATAGTTAGAAAACCCTAATGTGCAAAGATTAAAATAACTGAAACAAATCACTCGCACATATTCACTCCTAGGGTTTACCTCACTTCGGTTGCCTTCGGTACACAATCATTAAGCATAGGGGATTTTATTGGTTGCCCTCCAGTCTAAAGAGATCAAATTGTCCCATTCGAATGTTGCCTCGGAAATGTTGCCTCGGAAATGTTGCCTCGGAAAGATCTTAAGACTCTAGGGTTACTACTAAAGTTTTCTAACTATTACTTTAGTGATTGTATTTGTCCTTTTGAACGTCCCTTACAAACTCCAACAACGGTGCTACCTACTCCTTAATAGTGGGATTGCGCCGTCTAAAGGAAATAGAACAAAAAACAATCTTTTTCGAGTAGGTAGATGCTAGTAGGTACTTGCTCAAAATAAAACTTTTTTCACACAAACACTTTTCAAAACAGTTTTCAAAACAAATTCGTCACACCCTTGAGGACTGATACAAGGGTTATCGCGAAGTAAAATATTTTCACAGCAAGCACACACACAAGCAATTTTAAAAAGATGATCAAGTACCTAAGATCCCATGGAAAACCATGGATAGAAAGGGTGCTAACACCTTCCCTTTCTATAATCTACCCCCCGTACTCAGAATATCTCGAAAAAGGTTTTTTCTATTCTTTTTCCTTTTCCATGATTGGATAAAATAAAAGTCGGTGGCGACTCTTGCTTACCGCGAAATTTTACAAACACAAAACGCAAAACGCAAACCAGTATTAAATAGTCGATTCTGCCACCGTATCACACCACCAAGGATGCCTTAACCAAGTGTTGTAATAATTGGCTTGGTGGCATGGGCAGTGGATCAAAATTTCTGGGTGGTCTCTTAAATCTGTGTTGCCTTTGTTCTTGTGGGATCACCAATGGTTGTGGTGCCATTGGTTGTGAGGCTACAACACTTACTTCTCCCTCCTTTCTCCTTGGAAAGTTTTAAGCAGGTCTTTTTGAATTGTAGGGAGCATTTGATGATCCCCCTGAAATCTTCCCACTTTTTAACCCAGTATCGATTATTTCGCCAATAGTCACTAGGCCTGAGAATCCCGACGAGACACTTCCCACCATTTTCTCATTATAAAGCCCTTGTAAGGTTCCCATGAACATGTCTACGAGTTCTTTTTCCAACAATGGTGGTTGTACACGGGATGCCATCTCCCTCCATATTTGAGCATATTCTTTGAAGGATTCTTCCTTCTTTTGGGACAGATTTTGGAGTTGCATGCGGGTAGGTTCCATGTCCAGGTTATATTTGTAATGCTTCAAGAAATCATTAGAAATATCTTCCTAGGTTCGGATATGTGTTCGTTCCAATTGCATGTACCAGTCTAAAGATACCCCACTCAGACTGTCTTGGAAATAATGGATCATTAGCTTCTGATCATGGGCATAGGCATGCATCTTCCTGCAATACATACAAAGATGATTCCTTGGACAAGTGATCCCTTTATATTTTCCAAAGTCGGGTACTTTGAATTTTGGCGGTATCATCACATCAGGAACTAGACCCATTTCCAGATCATCAACTTCGAAAGCATCAAAACCCTCCACAGCTTTTGACCTTTCCTCCAGGGCTTTATACTGATTCATTACCAGTGGATTATCTGCAGCATGAGTAACAGTTGTCTTTAAGAGTGTCTGGTGAGCATCCTCTGGGTCATGATCTCCGTATTGCAAGTCTAGGTAGTTGTCTGCATTGTTGGTTGGAATTTGTAGGGTATGTGATGCCCCTACTTTTGATGGTGGTGGGATGAACCCTTCAGTTTCAACCTCTTGTTGGGCCATGGCGGAAATTTGGGGTCCTTCTTCCGGCTCTTTCCTTGGTTGGTGACCCCTCGATGCACTAATGGTTTGGGCTACCTCTTCAAAAGCTAACCTGGGAATTTGGTCCTGCATGTCAATAATGTTCTTCAAAGCTAGAAGAACCTGACTTAAATCTCCTTTCATTGAGCTTACGTCACCCTTTACTTGGTCAAGATCCTCTTTGAACACAGCTTGAGTCTCCTCGATTTGTTCCATTGCTTTTTGTTGATGGGCCCTTGTTATATATGGAGGCCAAGGAGGTGGAGGTCTTATTTTACCAATGGCTTAACTGGAGATATTTTTAAAGCAAATGAGTTTTGATATGACATGCAGGTGTTTTATAAATGCATGCGTGTGAATGGATATGCATGAACATGAAATGATTTCTTATTTTAAATGTCGTATTCACTTTGGTACATGCTTGTGTTGTACCCAAAAATTTTCCCTCCCATTTTTCTCAATACATTTCAAGTAAGGTCTTCAAATTGCCCAAGGAAGTCCAAGAGTTAACCAGACAAACTCTATCCTAATGGCAGTCTACCTCAAATTAGGGTTTCATTTTGCATCAAGATGTTTGATTCCAAAGGGTCCCAAATGCTCACTATTGTCCTAATATATTCTCAATATCATCCATGTCAAGTTTCAAGTCTTGCAGAGGAAGTTTGCTCAGTCAATTGCTCAAAGGCCTGAAAGTCGACTATGTTAGGGCAAAAGTCAACTATGGCCCACATACATACAAACTTCAAGATTTTTGGTCAAAATCCTCATTTTGAAGTATTATTCATCATTTAATCAAGGGTTGATCATGATTCCTCAAGGATTTCTGACAATTCATCAAAACCCAAAAGTTGCTAAATTAGGGTTTTGTAGGAAAAGTCAACTCAACTTTGACCAAGCATAACTTTCTCATACTTTATCATAAATGACCCATCCAAATCTCATTTTGAATAGGATGTAATTCCCTACAATTCATCTTCAGCTCCCAAGTTCAAAATATGCACTCACAAGAAGATATAAATTTGGACATTATAGGTTATTTTGAAAAGTCAACAAAAACACCTTTTGGGTCAAAGCTACTTACATGAACATGGAATATACAATTGAGATGAAACCAAAGAGGTTGCTTAGGGGACATCCAAAGATTTCTAAAAAGTCCAAGAACACCCTCATAAGGTTAAAATTGAGAGAGATATGCATTGTCAAAGTTAGACAATTTTTGAAAAAAATGCATGAAGCGAATATTGACCAAAATTGGATTTTTTCCAAATGGGCCTATCTTTTCAAGTTTTAATATCATTCCTAACATGGTCCACGACCTCTAAGCCCACTCATACATTTTTCTACTATTTATGCTATTTATTTTGATATTTTATTCATTAAAATTCAAAATTAAATAAATAAATAATAGAAATAATGTAAATTTTGATGTGAATCCATTTTGGGCAAGTTTTATGCTAGTTTATGTCAATTGATTTCATGCAATAACCCTTCAAATATGTCCAGGTTCATCCACATGTGAAAATGGCATAAAATCATCAAATATGGCATTTTTTTCAAATCTTGATCATGGTCTTAAAACACAACATTATGAGGGAGATTCTTTCCATGCTTTCTTGTCTCCTCATTATCCTCTATAAATATAGATCCATACAAGCTTGAAAGGGACGAAATTACTCTCTAAAAAGCTCTCAAAAAGCTCTTCAAAAAGCTCTCCAAAAGCCCTTTAAAAAGCTCTCCAGAAATCAAAGAATTGGTGCAAGTCATATCCCGAGGTTCCGGTCTCTCTCAATTGACATCGAGCCTCAAACCATCCTCTTAAAGTCCTCAGGAGTCTTACAAGGCCCAAGAGAAATCTATCTCACGCCTAACACGCCCCCATTTGACAATACCAGTTTGGTAAAATTTTAAACTTTGAATCTCTAATTTAATAACATTTTATGGTATGCTAACGTTTGTTTGAGTTTATATAGAGCAGTTATGGATGGTTGAATCATAGTTTCCACGCAAGAATCAAAAAATACCATAGTTAGAGCATGAAGTTTTCGAATATTCGGGCCTAGGGATTCCTGATGATTGCACCCCCTGTTTACTTTTGCTACTAGGACCATCTTTATTTTCTTATTTTATTCATTTATTTTAATCCTTGTTTTTATCAATAAACAAATATAAAAATCACATAAAAATAGATTTAGGATTTTTTCTTAATTAAATTTTAATTTTGGTAAATTAATTAACTAAACACTTTAACTTTTTTTTTAAATTAAAACTAATAGAACTTAGGTTTAATTTCATTTTAATTCATTTTCCTTTTCGTAACAAAAATACCAAAAAAACAAAGAATTAATTTCTTTTATTTAAATTTAATGTTTCTTTAATAATTATCTTTTTTTAAATGTAGATCTAGATCAATTATTTTTTAACTTAAACCATTTTTATAAATTAAAACAAAAAAAACAACAAAAAGATTTTTTTTATATCTTAGGATTTTTAGACGTCTTTTCAAATTTGCGCGTTATTATTCTTCTGTACTTCATTCTATTATTGTAACTATATATTGGGATGTAATAGATGATTAGTAGGACCTTTATCGCTTTTATTTATTTTTCCCCCAGCTTTGGATATGTACATAATCCCCCTCCCCGAAGCCTTGTAATAGCTAGGTTTTATATTACTGCACTTTTAAATTACTGCAATTATTAACTGCTAGATATATGACTAATAGGATTGTATGACAAGAATAATAAAACATTAGCAAACGTAACACAAGACTAAAATAACTAAACATAATACACCTTGCACATATGCACCCTTAGGGTATACCTCACTTGGTTGCCTCGGAAAATAATGGTCATGTCCCTCGAACGTAGGGATACCCTTAGCAAAAGCCCTCGGTTAAAATCATCATAAAGATCATGGTCCCTCGATGTCTCTCGAAGTTGTCTATGGTATATGATCTTGTCCCTCGATGTTGCCTACGAATATATGATGACAGTCCCTTCGAAATACTAAGGTATCCCTACATGTTGCCTTCAATGACCATTACGTCCCTTTCGAATTGACCCTTACAACTCCAACGACAGTGCTACCTACTCTTTAATAGTGGGATAGTGTTGTCTAAAGGAAAAAAGAACATAAACATTCTATTTTCGAGTAGGTAGATGCTAGTAGGTACTTGCTCAAAATCAAACTTTTTCACACTTACACCTTTTTTTTAACAAAGTTTTCAAAACGAATTCGTAACACTCTTGAGGACTGATACAAGGGTTAAAACGAAGTAAAACAAAAACTTTTCAAAAACACACAAACACGGAAACAATTTTTAAAATGATGAGCAAGTACCTAAGAGCCCGTAGAATACTACTGATAGAAAGGGTGTTAATACCTTCCCTTTCTATAATCTACCCCCCCCCCCCCCCCCCCCCCCCCCCCCCCCCCCCCCCCCCCCCGTACTCAAAATCTCGAAAAATGATTTTTTTTGTGCTTTTTTCCTTTCCAGTTGGATAAAATAAAAGTCGGTGGAGACTCTTACTTACTTTTAAGGGTATACCTTAGGATTTAGTTCATCATAAATTTCTTCTTTTGTTTGTTTTGGTTGCTTTACTTTTAAGGGTTTTGTTTGGGAGTTACTATAGATCCTAACCCGGATCTGGGGACACCTTTTAGCTAAGTAGCAATAAACTGTGAGGGAACTGTACGGCGTAGACCAGCACGGTTGAAGCAGTAGCTACGTTGATGTGGCACATTGGTTGGTACCCGGTATCCCTTGTTGAGAAACGAGGAGAATATGGGGCCGCTGCGTGTGTCGTTAAGCATCAACTGACCTTAGAACCTTTAATCGACCAACTTGGCCATTAAAAAGTAGTGAGATAGCCGGCCTCGGTGTAAAGCTGAGAACTGGTTGATACTCGATGCTACACTCATTGAGCCATACTCTTGAGATAGTTTCGGCTGCAAGAAAAGATTGCGTGAGCTGAAACCATGACCGATGGAGGATGGTCAGTGATATTGAGAACCTCTAGAACCTGGTTACTATTATTAGGATAGGTTGAAACCAACTGAACTTCAAGAGGGTAATACCTAGACCCCATGCAAGCCTGAAACTTAAGGACTCTTGTGTGACTTATTTGCCTTTACCATGTCTGTTATTTTCTATACCTGTTGTGTGTTTTATCATGACATCATGCATCATAACATAGCATGCATACTTCATTATACTAACCATTTCAAAGACCGAGGGGATTTATCTTTGTTCTGTTTTGCAGATTATGGCTTCCGTGCGCCGAAACACCATCCGAGTTAACTTTATGCAAATACCTGCTCAACTCAAAGATTTAGCCTCGAGAGTTTCTGATACTTCTTCATTCATTAGAAGACATGGTCAGCTTCTTAGCCTGGTTACCTCAAAGTTTGATGAACAGATGATGAGTGTGCTTTTCCAGTTCTTCGATCCAGTGCATCATTGCTTCACTTTCCCGGATTATCAGCTAGTTCCTACTATGGAAGAGTTTTCTCACTTATTGGGCATATCCATCCTCGAGCAGATTCCCTTCACAGGTTTGGAAGAAACTCCTAGACCATAAGATATTGCTTCAGCTCTACATTTGAAACGGGCTAATGTAGTATCTAATTGGGAGACACGAAGCGGGGTTGAAGGTTTCTTAGCCAAGTTTCTGATAGATCAAGCTCAACTATTCTGGGATAACTTAGATTTTTAGGATTTTGAAAACATCTTGGCTCTCCTTATCTACAGTTTGGTTTTGTTCCCGAATCCAGATTCCTTCATAGATGTGAATGCGATTAAGATCTTCTCGTCTCACAATCCTGTACCTACTCTTCTGAGTGATATCTTGCATGCCCTCTATATTCGTACTGTGCGTAGAAGAGGGACCCTCATGTGTTGCACGCCTTTGCTGGAGAGGTGGTTTATTTCGCACCTCCCCAAGTCTGTATTGAAGAATGAGGAAGGTTTAGGATGGTCTTACAGGATAATGTCAGTTGCCCATACAGACATTCTTTGGAGTTCTAAGGCTATGGAAAGCACTGCTGTCATTGATCGATGTGGGGAATACCCTAATGTCCCGTTGCTTGGAATCCGAGGGGGAATAACCTACAGTCCTTGTTTAGCTTTGCGATAATTCGGTCGCGCTCAGAGAGATGGTCCTCATGAGCTACTTCTTACGAACATTGCATTTGACTACAAGGAGGACGTTGACGAGCATCGTCGAAGGTTTATACGAGCTTGGGGCATGGTGAACAGATCTGACCCTCAAGAGTTGGGACCAAAGACTTCCCTCCCTATGCAGCCTTATATCCAGTGGGTCCTAGCTCGAGCCCAGAATCTTGGGATGCCTTATGAATCTGTATTGCCAGTAATTGTGGAGCCTACCAATGAAGAGGGCATTCCTTATACAGTCCTTTATCCCTACATGCCCACTGATCTCGGGGCATTGAAGAGATCCTAGATTCAGCTGTAAGAGGAGAGGGATACCTACCGAGAAAAGTACTGTGATCGATGGAAATAGAACTGACTGTTTTGAAATGCTGGTTCGCGAAATGTCGCGGTAATCAAGAGTCGCCACCGTCTTTTATGTTCTCCAACATGGAAAGGACAAAATCACAGCAAAATTCCTTTTCGAGATGTTTCGCGGTTCAGGAGGTAGATTATAGAAAAGGGAAGGTGTTAGCACCCTTTCTATCCGTGGTTATCCACGGGCTCTTAGGTACTTGCTCACTATGTTTTTAAAAAATGTTTGCTTTTCTTGTGTTTGTGGGTTTTGAAAAAAGTTTAGTTTGAAAACTTCTAGGTAACTCTTGTATCAGTCCTCAAGAGTGTATGAAGTATTTGTTTGAAAACTTTTTGAAAGTGTAGGTGCGAAAAGTTTGTTTTGTTTTTGAAAGAGCAAGTACCCAGGAGAAATCTACCTACTCTAAAGGAATTAAGCTGTGTAAATGTCCTTTAGACAGTACTATCCCACTATTGAGAAGTAGGTAGCACCGTCGTTGGAGTTATTCGGGTCAATTCAATTATAGGGACAAGTGTGGTCACCAAAGCAATAGTAGGACGCCTTAGCGGTAACCCTAATGTCCTAGATCCTTTTTTTCCGAGGCAACCGTTTCGAGGCAACTGGATCTTTAGACAGGAGGGCGACCTCTAAAACACCCTATACTTGATGACCACGTCGAGGCAACCAAGTGAGGCGTACCCTAGGAGTGGCATGTGCGAGAATGTCAGGATTCAGTTTAAGATTATCTTTGCACATGTATTATGGTGAGCTACGAGTTGATTTTATTTTTCAGACAAGTCTTGCATGCATAATTAACAGTTAATAGTTGTGCGGAAAATAAATTGAGGAAAGTAAATCTACGCTATTACAAGGCGTCGGGTATTTACATCGCCAAAAACATAACCCTTTGGAAAATAAATGCGGAAAAAATAAAGAAAGCGATAAAAGTCCTAATTATCTATTACATCCTCGGAGCAATTACATCAATATAATCAAAAAATAATAATGCGCGAAAAGAAATTAAATCGGGGACGTCCTTAGGGTTTTGATCCTTTTTGAGAAGAGAGTGAATTTTGGTCCTTTTTGCAATTAATTAATATTAAACCTAATTTACTAATTAATTAAATAATTACAAGAAAAAAGTATTTTTAAGTTTTTTAGGTCTTTAATGAAAATAAAATAAAAAGGATTAAAATTGTCAAAAGAAAAACCTAATTCTAGATTGATTTTATTTATTGTGTAAATGATTAAAGTTAACCTAATTAACTAAATTAATTATATTTAGAATTTATTTACAAAAATAATTAATAGTGAAATTAATACATAATAATAACAATAAAAATATTTACATTTTAATTTTCTGAATTTATTGTGAAAATATAATTTGTGAGGTAATTAAATAATAATAATAATAATTATAATTAATAAAATAATTAAATAGAAATTAAAATAGAAAAGAAAAAAAAAGAATAAAGGAACCAGGGGGTGATGGGCCAGCAAGGAGGTGTTGGTTGCAATTTTCAAGCCCATTAACAATCAAGCCACGTTTGACTTTGGAGATCAGCTGCACATGCATTGACCAGGAGTACCATGGTCTTCCAATCATGACCATCAGATTCCAGCTTGTGGCCACTTGGCGCCTGGGATTTGAAAGTGTATGGTGGAATTCATTTGGAAATCCTGCATGCAATCACGTTATGAAAAACAATAGCAATATTTTGGGTGGACCTGGGAATCGAACCCAGGTCCCAATGGTTACCAGACAACGCACCATCCACCAGGCCATTTGCTTGCTTTTGTTATAATAATAACAAAAAATTATAATATATACAAAATAAGTAATATGCTGAAACACAAACTAAAATGCGCGTGCTTTTGAATTAGCAAATCACGCATCACCACCTCATCGTCGTCCTCCTTTTTTCCTGTAAAAGACAAATAGATAGCGGGGGGTTTTAACCCCCACAAAGCATCATGAGGAAAAATAGCGAATAGCCCCACAGGCTATATAAATATTTCGCGAGTATGTCACTGTGTTCGTCTGGCCTTGACGATTCCAACCATATGCATTAGAGGTTCTAATTTTGCCTGGATAATAAAGCCCCAATTTGGAAGCTCAAGAACCCTAAATTTCTTCAATGGCAATTCACGATTCTGTACACTATAATCCAATTAACCAATACCATGAGCTTTATATGAACTCAAGCAATGCAAAACAAAACATAAATCATGTTAAAAGCTTATGAATCATGAGTTTCGATTATGAGAAAAGTATGCAAACCGTGTGACTGTAAACAACGATTCCTTGATCTTTAGCACTTGGTTTTGATTGCAATCTGTCTCTGGGAACCCCTACAATGTATTAGAAACAATAAAAAGCTTTGAATCACGTTAGAATATGGAAATCAGTTTTCACTTTTTCTTGGATTTTTTTTAATGTGATTATGGCTTTCTTGCATCAAATTCTCGTCCATGGCATTAGGTTTAGGTTGTGTACTTATAGTAGAATAGAATTAGGTTAAATCTTGGCCAAGAAATCCATGGAATTGATGTTTGTATATTTGATTGAAAATCAAATATTTTTCAATCTTTTTGATTGGAAAAACTTGCCAAACTTGGAGATTCTTGTCCCTTTGATTTGCACACGAATTTCCAGCATATCTTGAGCTTGTTTGCTTCACAAAAAGATTGAAAAAACTATATCTTTGAATTTCCTACAATTTAAATTAATTAAATGAATTAAAATCAATTAAAAATCCAATTAATTAATAAAAAATAAGAAAATGAATTCAAATAATCTTAATGGGTCGTGCATAGGCTTTGAATAAAGTTTCAAGAAGGAATTTGAGGCCCATTAGCAAAAACAAAGTGTTTTTAGCAAAGTTGACTTTTGCAAATTCACAAAAATTTCCCAACTTCTCCAATGCATATCTTGCTCAATTTTGATCATATGAACATGTTCTTGGACATTTTGGAAAGGTCTTGAAGTCCTCTAACCAATGACTTTGGTCCCATGTCGTTTGGATTTACCAATCTCAAGTTATGGTCCTTGACTTAAAGTGCCTTTTTGTTGACTTTTGAAATTGACCTATAATGTAGAAATTGATAACTTTTTATGAGAGCATTTCTTGGACTTTGAATATGAAGATGAGTTGTAGGAAATGTCATCCCCTTCAAAATGAGCATTGGATGGGATTTTTCTGATGAACCATGAAAAAGTTATGCCATGGTCAAGATACAGTTGACTTTTCTACTGTCCAAAAATAGTAACTTTTTGCATCTTGATGATTTTTGAGTCATGCTTGAGGAATCATGATCAAGACTTGATCAAATGATGATTGTGAACTCAAAATAAGATGTTGACCAAAAATTATGACTTTTGACTGCAAAATGACCATTTTACCCCTGTAGTTGATTGTGAAGCAAATGGAGCTTTTGACTGTGCAATTTGACATTGTGAATCTTGAAACTTGGCATGTAGATGCTTGACAATATATATAGGCCTATGAGACTTGATTGGACCCTTGAAAACCTCAAATTCCTTGGAAGAAACAAAACCCTAATTTCGACTGGCTTAGGAGGCATTTGGACTGTGCAACCCTTGAGAAATCTTGAACCATTTGAAGATGATTCTTGACAAACCTTGAAGAATATGGGAGGGCAAATTTTGGGGTACAACAGTTTCCCCTGTTCAATCTTCTTAAACCTGAGGATGTAGATTGGCTTGCATGCCTTTCGTGATCCGAAGGTGGAAGATGATTGAACACTAGAGTGCCCAGAAATTTGCACTCGCATAGTGGAGTATCAGCAATGTGACGTCGGGAATGGGCTTATAGATGCCATTTTGGAGATATGATGGATAGGAGGATGGGCTTATAGACGCCAACTGGAAATGTGACAGAATCTTGTCGGGAATGGGCTTATAGATGCCATTTGGAAATGTAATGGATAGTTGTGGAGATGGGCGTAAAGATGCCATCCAAGGGTGTCGATCGCGTAAGAGATTCCTTAGTGAGAACTTGCGTACCTGAGAAAGAAAGATAATTTCCTGGCCTGTTACAGGTGTTGATCTTCAATCTCTTCATGCAGATACTTTCCTGGCTAGATACAGGTATAGATCTACAATCAGTCGCTCACAGATATGCCCTGGCTAGATATAGGTATCAAATCTGGAACTTCAAAAGGTTGGTCGAGATAGCTTTCCTGGATGGATACAGGTGTAGACCTCTGACCTGAGAATGAAAGATGACTTCCTGGCTAGATACATGTATTGATTTTCAAACTCTTCATGCAGATACTTTCCTGGCTAGATACAAGTATAGATCTACAATCAATCGCTCACAGATATGCCCTGGCTAGATACATGTATCGAATCTGGAACTTCAAAAGGTTGGTCGAGATAGCTTTCCTGGCTGGATACAGGTGTAGATCTCTTCATGCAGATACTTTCCTGGCTAGATACAAGTATAGATCTACAATCAATCGCTCACAGATATGCCCTAGCTAGATACAGGTATCAAATCTGGAATTTCAAAAGGTTGGTCGAGATAGCTTTCCTGGCTGGATACAGGTGTAGACCTCTGACCTGAGAATGAAAGATAATTTCCTGGCTAGATACAAGTATTGATCTTCAATCTCCTCATGCAGATACTTTTCTGGCTAGATACGGGTATAGATCTACAATCAATCGCTTACAGATATGCCCTGGCTAGATACAGGTATCGAATCTGGAACTTCAAAAGGTTGGTAGAGATAGCTTTCCTGGCTGGATACAGGTGTAGACCTCTGACCTGAGAGAGAAAGATGACTTCCTGGCTAGATACAGGTGTTGATCTTCAAACTCTTCATGCAGATAAATTTCCTGGCTGGATACAGGTGTATATCTACAATCAGTCGCTCATAGATATGCCCTGGCTAGATACAGGTATCGAATCTGGAACTTCAAAAGGTTGGTCAAGATAGCTTTCCTGGCTGGATACAGGTGTAGACCTCTGACCTGAGTATGAAAGATGATTTCCTGGCCTGTTACAGGTGTTGATCTTCAATCTCTTCATGCAGATACTTTCCTGGCTAGATACAGGTGTAGACCTACAATCAGTCGCTCACAGATATGCCCTGGCTAGATACAGGTGTCGAATCTGGAACTTTAAAAGTTGATGGTAATATCTTTTGATTTGACTTTTTCCTGAAAAGGCAAAACATTAGCTGTATGCAATGTCATGATGTATGAAATGCATGATGTCATGATGTTTTCAGGAATAGATGAGATTGTGTCGTATTCACTTTATCATGTATTTAAATAGGAGATACGAAATGCGAAATGGTTATGAATGTATTTTCGTCTAGGAAAATAAATCCTTGACGAATGCCGGGAAGTTAAATCCTGGGCTGATGTTGAAGAGTAGAGTTCTTCGTTTCCGCTGGGGATGATGATTGTAAGAATAAACCGGTAGGGGAAGATGACTCCGTTGGGGAATAAACTTGATGAAGAGATTACTCTGTGGGGAATTACTCTGTGGGGAGAGATGCTTCGCTGAGATTTTAACGATAACTCCGCTGGGGATTCCGTTGATAAGTTCCGTTGGGGGATTTTGATGAACTCCGCTAGGGGATAGGAAGAACTTTGCCGGGGACGATCTTTCCGTTGCAATTTGCTGAGGATAACCTAGTTAGACTCTGGTGGGGAATAACCTTCTGAATAAAGCCGGGGAGATGCTTTTGC
This sequence comes from Vicia faba, assembly GCA_948472305.1. NCBI lineage: Eukaryota > Viridiplantae > Streptophyta > Magnoliopsida > Fabales > Fabaceae > Vicia > Vicia faba. Next base: position 432,286,661 of record OX451739.1, on the reverse strand, counting down.
ACTCTGCGGGGGATAAGCTTCCAGAATCTACTGGGGATAAGCTTCCAGAATCTACTGGGGAGATAGTTCAACTCTCCTGGGGAAACTTTTTGGGCTGCGCTGGGGAAATGGCTCCACTGGGGTGTCTGTATTCCGCCGGGGAACAATCTTATATTTCTGTCGAGGAATATTAAGACTGCCGGGGATGCTTGCTGAGGAACATCTGCATACTCCACTGGGGAATATTGAGATCTTCTGGGGATACCCAACTTCCTTAAGGCTGACAGTAGACTAACTCTGCTCGGGGAGAGTGTTGCTGACTTGTTAGGGATACCGTGCCTTTTTAGGGCTGACGGGAGACCAACTATGCTTGGGGGAGTATTGCTAAATCTTGTCTTACTCTGCAGTGAGTGAAGGTATTCTGGTTACATTCTTCAGCCGAACCTACCCTGGTACCTTGGTGGACAGAGCAACTAGACCGCTTAGACAATTATTATTACCCTTGTTTCTAATATCACCTGTAATTAATCCTTTGTTTCGCATGCAAATATTTGTGATTAGAAATTAATGTCAAATGCATATATCAAAAATGAACATTGGACGTTCTTTGCAAAACAAAACAGATAATAGGAAAAACAATTGGCAATTTGTCTGAAAAGTGAGTTTGTATTGATTTTGAAATTTGCCTGTAAATAGGAGCTTTGTGTACAAGAGGCTGACGTCCTAGTAAGAGAACGCCGCCGAACAAAATCGAGTTTATACAATTTGAAAAGGAAACAAAACAGCTATGTGAAAAATCCCACTGGGTTCCAACTCTGCTATCGCCTTTATGTCTTCAAGCGTCTCATCACTTGCTGCTTAGTTGAAGATGAAGCTGACTGATTGGTGTTGTCCGAGCCTGATAGTTGATGCCGAAGTCTGGATGCAGGGTGATCCAATGAGACATAGTATTACGCTTTAATCCCTAACTTCTGCCTGGACCTCCCTTTCAGGTTTTCAGTCCACCGGGATACCCATTTTTGCCCAAGCCGCCTTTTCAGGTTTTCGACTTGCCGGGTCTACAATTTTTTTTTTATTTATCCCTTATTTTTTCCCGAACCCTTTTGGTTCGCCGGGAAGCCCTTATTTTTGCCTAGGTGTGTCAACCTAGCGGGTCTTTAGTCATGCGTAGTATCTTTTTACTATGTCTGCATTGGCAGGGTGAGGAAGGTCGTCACCATCCATGGTGGTTAGAATCATTGCACCTCCCGAGAATATGTTCTTAACCACAAATGTCCCTTCGTATGTGGGAGTCCATTTGCCCTTGGGATCACCTTGAGGTAGAATGATGCGCTTGATTACCAGATCCCTGACTTGATATTCTTGTTGTCTGACTTTCTTGTTAAATGCCTTGATCATCCGTTTTTGGTACGTCTGACCATGAAAAATAGCAGTGAGTCTCTTTTCGTTAATTATGTTTAATTGATCAAGCCGAGTCTGGATCCAGTCATCTTCGCTCAAACCTGCATCCTTCATTATTCGGAGAGAGGGTATCTGAACTTCGATGGGCAAGACTGCCTCCATGCCGTATACCAAGGAAAAGGGTGTTGCCCCTGTTGACGTCCGTGCTGAGGTACGGTACCCATGAAGAGCAAACGGTAACATCTCGTGCCAATCTTTGTAGGTCACTGTCATCTTCTGCACAATCTTCTTGATGTTCTTATTTTCCGCTTCGACAACCCCATTCATCTTCGGTCGGTAAGGAGAAGAGTTGTGGTGTTGTATCTTGAATTTCTCGCAGAGCTCAGTGATCATCTTGTTGTTAAGATTGGTACCATTGTCCGTAATGATCCTCTCAGGTACGTCGTATCGACAGATCAGGGTATGCCGAATGAACCGTGCCACGACATTATTGGTTACGGTAGCATAGGAAGCTGCTTCAACCCACTTTGTAAAGTAATCAATCGCTACCAGGATGAAACAATGTCCGTTGGATGTCGTAGGTCTGATCTCGCCGATCATATCAATGCCCCACATTGCAAAAGGCCAAGGTGCGGTCAAGACGTTCAAGGGAACTGGAGGAACATGCACCTTATCAGTATAGATCTGGCATTTATGACATGTCTGAGAATGTTGGTAACAGTCAGCTTCCATTGTGGACCAGTAATATCCTGCCCGGAGGATTTTCTTTGCCATGGTATGTCCACTGGAATGCGTTCCGAAAGTACCTTCATACATCTCTGCCATGATCCTTTCTGCTTCAGTCTTATCCATACAACGCAGTAAGGTTGAGTCATGGTTTCGCTTGTAAAGAATGTCGTTGCTGAGGAAGAACTTTGCCGCGAACCTTCTCTGAAACTTCTTGTCGTTAACAGAGGCACCCTCGGGGTATTCTTGCGCTTCCAAGTACCTCTTTACTTCATGATACCAAGGTTTTTCTGTTACCTCTTCGGCCTCAAGATCACATAAATGTGCAGGTTCGTCCAATTTCCAAATGATGATCCAGGGAGCCTCGTTGTCCCATTTGACTTTGAACATAGAAGACATTGTAGCTAGCGCGTCCGCCAACTGATTCTCCTCTCTTGGGAAGTGCTCAAAGGTTATCTCCTCAAAATGGGGAAGTAACATCAATACGTACTCCTTGTAAGGAATAAGATTTGGGTGTTTCGTATCCCACTCGCCTTTGATCTGACTGATCACGAGAGCGGAATCTCCGAAGACACTCAGAAACTTGATCCTTAGGTCAATTGCAGCTTGAAGACCCATGATGCATGCTTCATACTCCGCCATGTTGTTGGTGCAGTTGAAACATAGCCGGGCGGTAAGTGGAGTATGAGTGCCTTTAGGGGATATGATCACGGCACCGATACCGTTACCCAAAGCGTTTGAGGCTCCGTCAAAGTGCATAAACCATTGGGATCCTTCTTCAGGTCCTTCATCCGGTCCAGGTACTTCACAATCAGTTACTACCATGATATTCTCGTCTGGAAATTCAAAGTTCATAGATTGGTAGTCGTCCACTGCCTGATGTGCCAAATGGTCTGCCAATACACTTCCCTTGATTGCTTTCTGAGTCGTGTACTGGATATCATATTCAGTCAAGATCATCTGCCATCTTGCTATTCTTCCGGACAAGGCAGGCTTTTCGAAGATGTACTTGATTGGATCCATTTTTGAAATCAATAGAGTGGTGTGAGTCAACATATACTATCTCAGCCAGCGAGCGGCCCATACCAAAGCGCAGCAAGTTTTCTCGAGCAGTGAGTATCGGGTCTCACAGTCGGTAAACCTTTTGCTAAGGTAATAAATAGCGTGCTCTTTTCGGCCAGACTCGTCATGCTGCCCCAGCACACACCCCATTGAGCTGTCAAGTACTGTCAAGTATAAGATTAGAGGTCTCCCTTCAACCGGTGGCATAAGAATGGGTGGTTCTTGGAGATACTCTTTGATTCTTTCGAAAGCGGCCTGACATTCATCGTTCCAACGTACACTACAAGAAAATTAGTGTTTAATGACACAAAAATTGCGACAGTTATGTGATAACTGTCGTAATTGACATATAGAGACAGTGTTTACGACAGTTGACACCAACCGTCCCTAATATTTATTTTGTGACGGTATATTTAACCATCATAATATTATTATTACGACGGTAAAACAACCGTCGGCCCCCATTTAACACTTTTAACATTGATTTTTCACCAACAACTAGTCACGACGGTAAAATTAACCGTCCTAAAAGGCATATCACGACGGTAAAGCACCCGTCGCACCCTTAAACCTTTCACGACGGTAAAATTATCCGTCCTAAAATTCATTTCACGACGGTAAAACAACCGTCGCACCCAAAACCTTTAAAAATTCTCATGGGCACGACGGTAAAACACCCGTCGCAGTAAAAAAGTTAAAAAGCTCATAAAACATCGATTACAATGTTTCTTTAACAGTATATTGGAATTCCTTGAACAAGTTCTGTTTCCCCGGCATCCTCGACGAATCAATCGGCGAGGGAACCCATTTCCTCATCCCATGGGTTCAAAAACCCTACATCTTCGATATCAAAACCCGCCCCCATACTTTCTCATCAATATCCGGCACCAAAGATCTTCAAATGGTTAACCTAACTCTCCGAGTCCTCTCTCGTCCCGACACCGCGAAACTCCCTGTCATCGTTCAAAACCTCGGTCTCGAATACGACGAGAAAGTCCTCCCTTCGATCGGTAACGAAGTTCTGAAATCTGTTGTGGCGCAATTCAATGCTGATCAGCTCCTTACTGAACGTCCTCAGGTTTCTGCCCTTGTTAAGGAGACTCTTGTCCGACGTGCTAGGGATTTTAACATCCTTCTCGACGATGTGGCGATCACACATTTGTCTTATGGTGCTGAATTTTCGCGAGCCGTTGAGCAGAAGCAGGTTGCTCAACAGGAAGCTGAGAGATCTAAATTTGTAGTCATGAAGGCGGAGCAGGAGCGTCGGGCTGCAGTTATTCGAGCTGAAGGAGAGAGTGACGCTGCTATATTGATTTTCGAGGCTACTGCTGCGGCTGGGATGGGGTTGGTTGAGCTTAGGAGGATTAAAGCTTCCAGGGAAGTTGCTGGAACGCTTGCGAAATCGCCTAATGTTACTTATCTTCCTGGTGGAAACAACATGATGATGGCTCTTAATCCCGCTGGTTGATTATCACGGTAATCATCTTTTCCTCACTTTTCAAATTTTTATTTATTTATTTATTGAGTTTGGTTTTTCATTGCGGTTATAGTCATGAATTGAGGCACACTGCAGTCCATATATCAAAAACCTTGCTGTCACAATTGAAATTGCAGTGGCAGGTGGCAGACCTTTTTAAAACCCTAGTTCATTGCTATTTGTTACATTGCAATCCACACAATATGTGTTCTTCGTATTTATGGTTGCCATTGGATATAGATATATAATCAATAGTTAATAAGTTACTTGAGTTTCAATTGTAGTTAAGTAGCAGGTGTTGAAGTTGTTGGTAAATGCCACAGTGATATTGGTAGCGATGCAGTTTTTGAGACATGTTGTGATGTTGTTGCTGTAATATTGTTTGACGTAGAGTGATCTGGAAGAAAGTGGGGTGTTGCTTTTTAGTCTTCCAGTTGAATTAATGGATTATATGGAGGGTTCTTGTGAATGTGGTTGTTTGTTTTGGTTCTCGGTAGGTTGTACTTATAGCTTTTAGGAGGATTAGACTTAGATAGAGTGCTTATGGCGCTGTTCTGACCTTTCCTCTCCTAATAATTTTCAAGTTTCTTTCTCAAAGCTACATATTCTTTCTTCATTTGTTGATAGCTCTTCCTACACCTGAGTATGTTACAACAACAACCATTGTTAGGAATCATATTCCATAAATAAATGACTTAGATTTAATGCATGTTTCATTACCCTTATGCATTTCCTGTCCTGCAATATTCTCTAATTAGAGTCGATTCTGCTTTCACCTTTTTGGCCCCAATGCTGCACAAATCACTATTTTATTCAAATCATTATTCAACTAACATACTTTACACCTGAGGTGATGATATATACCTTGAGCTGCTTCCTTTAAACTGGTGCATGATTGTGTCCAGTTTGTTGAAATCCAATGGATTCCTCTCCCTTCCACATGCACAAAAATGACACCAATTTAGTTTAAAATTATGATGGAATTAACACACTATTATAAACTTACAGTGTCTGTTCCAAGTTAGAGATAAGCCTAGATGAATCGCGGTAGTAGAGAGTGACAATTTCCTCAACAAAATTAGGATTAGCATCATCTTGCAATTCTTCAAGTTGGATAAATTGTTCATCAAGAAGCCCCTGCATATTTCATTATTACTTAGGTAACTAACTAGCTAGCCATCAATATTAATCAAGACTACAAGAGTCTAATAACATTCTATATATATATACCTGATCAAACAATGACTGTTTCATTGCAGCAACTTGTCTGCGACAATTGTTTCTGTCCATGATGATATGATTAGAAGAAGAAGATGAAGGGACACACAAGGAAAGAATAATAAAGGAAGAGGTTGGAATTGAAATTTGGGGTCTGAGTTTCCATGTATGATTAAAGAGGCTAAAGCCTTGGGGATGGCTCTCGGCGTCTCTTGTTTGAATGGGTAATATTTAATAGAAGTTACAGTTTGATGGTGTTTTGCTTTAAAGAATGCTATCATATTTTGCCGGAATTGTTGATGTTCAAATTTATTTATGGACTAATAAAAAATTAAAATTTGTATGTAGGGTACTAAACATATATTATTTAGAAATGATATTATCGAATTTTTATTCCTCTTGAAAGTTGATTGAACAAGTTGCATTGATGGATGCTAAAGAACCAATTTGAACTGATGGCATCTTGCTCTTTTTCGAAAATGCAGGATTGAAGAAGCTGAAGCACAGTGTGCTTTGTTGAACTCTGAATCATTATGCGTAAGCACTTGTCTACTTTGTAATTATCAGTTATTTTTGGGATACTAGTACTATTGTTGTTTGCTAATATCATGATTGTTGTCATTCATTGTTGAGAATTATAGGATGGATGTTTCAGTTCAGATTCAGATATATTTCTCTTTGGTGCAAGGACAGTGTACAGGGAAATCTGCCTTGGTGAGTATATCATTTGGTTTCGTTTTTAAATATTATTGTTGAATATATTTTTGTGCTAATTGTATTTTTCGTATAAGTTCTAAGGATTTTTTTGTACTTTCATATGACTTACAAGAATTTTTTTTTATTAATGAGTTAGGAGATGGTGGATATGTTGTATGTTATGAGATGGCAGAGATTGAAAATAAACTTGGATTGGGACGGGATTCATTGGTAAATTTCTGATTGATGTTTTAACATAAGAGTCACAATGCTTTCTTAGACGATCTTTCGTTGTTTCTTGTCAATTCAAAATTCAAGGGTATTGAGTTCTTGTTCTGGTGAAAATCAGTAACCGAGTAACCCATGATCTTCAGATTGCTCTCTCTTTGCTTCTCGGCAGTGACTATCATCAAGGAGTTCATGGTTTAGGTCCGATAAGTCCTTAAACACATCCTTCATGATCATATTACTTTTTGCCTTTTCACCTCTTGTTGTTTAGCAGGGTTGAATATTTACATATTATATGGTTGCTTGTGCTTTTGCATGATTGTTTCCATGGTTGTATTGTAGGAGTTAGCTTGTCAGATAGTAAAATCAATTGGGGAGAAAGATGTTCTAAAAAATTTTGCTTCTGAAGGACTTGGATGGGTGAAAAAAAGAAAAGGTATATATACCCTTGTCATATCTATATTGCATTTTAGTTCCATTTTGCAACTTTTTTTAATCATTTTTTCTATCTTTTTTGTTTATGCAGGAGCTAAAAATAATATAGGAAAGGACGATACCATTTTACAAGTGATTGATGCTTATTTGAAGCCAAAATGCCACTCAGTTGATTCAGACTTTGTGCTCAAGTATGTTATTTAATTCATTGCTTCCAGTTCCTTTACTATACTCAATATTGATTGGAATTTAGAATATACTAATCAGAACCTACGAAAGCTATATGTTAATGGTAAAGTTTATCTGCTATAGTTCTGAATCTGGTTACTAATTAGATACGCACTTAAAATAAGAATTTGCAAAAATTTCTGTAGGGCTCATTCTCAGTATCCATTTCAACGTACTAAGCTCCATCATATATGCGCTGTATACTTCGAATGGCCTTCGGAGAGAACATGTACTTTATCTAATTTCAAATTCTTATTCTTGTAACTCAAGAATTTGTGCTCCGAGTCATGTCATTAGTCTTAGTCAAGAATTGGTATATGCTACCTCTTGGATGAAAATTTGGAAGTTGTTTGAAATTCTGATTGTTGGTTCATGAAATAGATGGATATATCCTTCCATGTATAGTCGAAAGGGATTTACGACGATTTGCCAATTTGCGATCAACTTCGTCTGAACTTGGGTTGAACCTTCCTTTACATGAGGTACTGCTAACTCTATTCCAATGGAAGACAGGTATATTAATTTGACGCATTTAAAGTTAAATTTTATGAGTATTATTTTAAAGATTATTATTTTAATACCTTTTTTTAGGGATTGGAATCACCCGCTGATGGTAGACGTTCATCTGAGTCTAGCTATCGTATTGGAGATAATGGAACTTCAGGGGGGACAAATTAGACTTTGCTATGATCGAGATAATTAGATTGTGAACTTTCTCATGTATTTTTGGCATAATGATACTTATTATTATAAGATTAGGAATTGATATATTTTGGGTTTTTTGTACTACTTGACATGATTATGGAACTCGCATTTTACATGATTATGGAACACACATTTTTTTGGATATTATAATGCTTATTTGATGTTAAATATTTTTTATTGAAATTATTTTTACTATATTACAAAGTGATAGAAAATAAAACAAAAAATAATACTATAAATAAATATATTAAAGAAGAAATAATTTAAAGAAAAAAATAACACAAAAAAAAACTATATTTAAAATTTTTTACATAGATAATAATTTAAATAAAAAATATATATAATAGAAAAATAAAAAAAAATCAAGACATAAACAAAAGTCATGGCGACAGTACCGAACCGTCGTAATCAACAAAAGTCATGACGGTATCGAACCGTCGCCATAAACAATTTAATCAATTTCAAAAGATATTCATGACAGTATCGAACCGTCGCCATCAATAATTAAAAGAAACTCAAAAGATAGTCACGACGGTATCAACCCGTCGTAAACTTGAACGACAGTTTTTGTAACCATCGCGAAATAGGTTGGGGACACACACTTCTGTGACGGTAAAGCAACCGTCGTGGAAAGCAAATTGCGACGGTTTTAACCGTCGTAATCTACAAAAATACCTGTCGCAATCTGCCAATTTTCTTGTAGTGGTACTACTTGATCTTTCTTCAGCAGCTTGAAGATTGGTTCACAGGTAGCAGTTAGGTGTGAGATGAGTCGGGCAATGTAGTTCAGCCGTCCTAGAAAGCCTCTGACTTCTTTCTCTGTCTTGGGAACTGGCATCTCTTGTATGGCTTTCACTTTGGCAGGGTCCACTTGAATACCTTTATCGCTCACGACGAAGCCTAGTAGTTTTCCAGATCTCACCCCGAAGGTGCACTTGTTCGGGTTCAACCTTAACTTGTACAACTTCAGACGGTCAAACAGATTCTGTAGATGGTCAAGGTGTTCCTCCTCAGTTTGGGACCTTACAATCATATCATCGACATACACTTCAATCTCATGATGGATCATGTCATGAAATAAAGCAACCATGGTACGTTGGTAGGTTGCCCCAACATTTTTCAACCCAAAAGGCATGACCTTATAGCAAAAGGTGCCCCATTGAGTAACAAAAGTGGTCTTCTCCATGTCTTCAGGAGCCATCTTGATCTGATTATAACCGGAGAACCCGTCCATGAAGGAGAATACCTTATGCTGAGCAGTGTTGTCAACCAGAACGTCGATGTGAGGCAGAGGGAAGTCATCCTTAGGGCTCGCCCTGTTCAAATCCCTGTAATCAACACACATTCTGACCTTACCATCTTTCTTTGGCACCGGAACCACGTTGGCAACCCACTGAGGGTAAGAAGTCACTGCTAGAAACCCGGCATCAAATTGTTTCATAACCTCAGCTTTGATTTTCTCAGACATCTCTGGACGCATACGGCAGACCTTTTGCTTTACCGGAGGGCATTCTTCCTTGGTAGGCAAATGATGAACCACAATGTCAGTATCCAACCCAGGCATGTCTTCGTAAGACCAGGCAAAGATTTCCACATAGTCATGCAGCATCTGAATCAACCGTTGTTTCACACTAGACTCCATATTAGCACCAATCTTGACCTCCTTTCTGTCTGTCTCAGTACCCAGATTTACCGTTTCCACTAGCTCTTCATGTGGCTGAATGGCCCTCTCTTCCTGGAGTAACAGTCTTGCAAGCTCACCAGGCACTTCGCAATCATCTTCACCTTCGTCTTCGGCTAAGTTGATCGGATTTTTGAAGTCATAACTGGCAGTAGCAGAGTCGTTACCAGTGAGATCCAGAGTGGATTGGAACCTGTATAGGTGAGTGTGTGTAAATATAGCTGTTTTGCAATATATAAAGAAAGATAAGGAGCGCAAGATTTGAAATGCAAAAAACGTCCAATGCTTTTATTAATGATATATGAAAATGACACACAAAAGCCCTCACAAATGAAGCCACGGTGCCCCGGGTAAGACACCGGGCCATAAAGTTTTCAAATTATTGTCCGTTACAAATTTAAAACAAAGGAGTTCATTATTGAGTAACAAAAGTAATAGGTACGAAGTCTTTGGCAGTCCAGTTGCTTGGTCCACCGTCGGTCGTTGGGTAGATCCAGCTATCGAATTCAGATTCCTCCACGTCATTTTTAATAGCATTTACCCCCGGGTTGCTGATAAACACAGGAGGTCTTCCAATCCTTGCTTTACGAACAACCCTCTAAGCTTCTGCAGTGAAACCCAACCCAAACTTGTCAGTCTTTGGAGTGAAATCAGGAAGTCGGCCCCAGTTTGCACACTCACCCTTCTCAATCATGGCCCGAGCATCCTTTAAGGAAGCCATCTTCAAAGGAGCATCTTCAATCACAGTTTTTGCTGATGCGAGTGTCGGAGGAACTTCTTCAAAATGTTGAAAGGGGGTCTCAATGAACTCCCCATCCATTTCTATATACCGGAACGAATTGAGGTGGCTGACCATATATTCTTCCTCCCCCTGCACTGTCACAATCTTCCCTCTGACCGGGTATTTCATCTTCTGATGTAGTGTGGAGGCCACAGCTCCATCCTTATGGATCCAGGGACGAACCAACAAACAAGAGTAGGACGGTCGGATGTCCATCACATAGAATGTTGAATCAAAGACCTGAGAGCCGACCCTGATTGGAATATCAACCTCACCATGTACCATCCTTTTGGACCCGTCAAAGGCCCGGACAACAATGTTGCTTGGCTTGAGCTCCAAACCCTCGCAATCCAACCTGTCTAAAGCTTTCTTGGGTAATACGTTCAACGAGGAACCAGTTTCAACCAACACATGGGCAAGAGTAGTGCCCCTGCATTCAATGGAGACATGCAGGGCATCGTTATGGTTCTTCCCCTTAGCAGTCAGATCGGCGTCGGAGAAACCCAAACCATTATCAGCAGTTAAGTTGGATACACACTCGGTAAATTGATCAGCTGACGTCTCTTGTGGCACATGGTCCGTCTTCAGGAAGGTAATCAAAGCCTTGGCATGGGATTCTGAACACAACAGCAATGATAGCATAGAAATTTTAGATGGGGTGTGCCCCAGCTGCTCAACTACGTTGAAATCACTCTTCTTGATAATATTAAGGATCTCTTCCATCTCTTGCTTGGAAGCTTCAACATTGATTGTCTTTGGTGCCTCCGTCTGGGCAGGCACATCAGTAGCGATCCCTTTGCCCCGAGCATCAGATGACTCGACAGCAGGGGTAGAAATAGGAACTTGGTCAGGCAGGGAAGCAGGCGCACTTGCAGGTGTGATAACAATAGGTCTCTGGATAGCTGGAGGTGCAATATCTGGTGAGAAGAGTCTGCCACTGCGAGTGACTTTAGTAGGCCCAGTGATGTTGCTGACACCGGTACTAGTATCGAACTCTTGCTTTACTCAAAGAACATAAACATCTGCCCCATAGTGCCAAGGGACAACTTTGTCAGATGTATAGGGGATGGGCCCCGGAACAGTGATGATGATGGGAGCAACCTTCTGAGTGAACATGATTTTGACAGGCTTCTTTGAGGGAGCCTTGGGAGAATTATTGAAAATGGTGACAATGGACACTTCTTCAGCAGGGGTAGCAGGAACAACAATCTTTTCGAACAAGATCTCTTTGTTATCCATCAGGTTTTGGACGCCGGACTTCAACAAAGGACAACCAGCAAGGGAAACAGAACATAGATGACAACCTTTACTACATCCTGGAAATAAACCGGCTAGCAACAGATTCCTCTTGACGGTCAACAGCGGAGTAACAATATCATCAACAGAGGCTACATACAGGTCCTCCTCAACAACATTCACTCCATGCTTGGGCATGGGAGCGGTCATAACATTGGGCCTTTCGGGCGCCTCGAACTTTATCTCTTTAGCATCAATAAGGTCCTGAACCTTATTCCTCAGAGCCCAACAATCATCCGTAGTATGCCCCGGGCTGTCAGAGTGATAAGCGCAGCGGGCGTTGGGATTGTACTTTGGAGATGTTGTGTTCACAACCTTTGGCGCTTCTTTTATGGTTACCAGATTGGTTGACAGCAGTTGCGGCAATATCTGAGACAAGGTCATACTGAGCCGAGTGAACTCCCTTCTGGGTCTCTCACCCCTTGGTTGGTTATATTGCCGAGGAGCAGCAGTAGGCTTTGAAATTACACCCGCGTTGACAGCTTGGCGGCGTTCCGATTTATTCTGCTTCCTTGAACCGTAAACAACACTAGATTCTTTCTTGAAGGGCTTCTTTTTAGAGCTCGAGGAGGCACCCTTTTGTATCTTCCCAGACTTGATACCAGCTTCTATTCTCTCACCAGTCAAGATTAGGTCTGTAAACCCAGCAGAAGAATTCCCAATCAGATGGTTGAAGAACGGACCAGACAGGGTCCCCAAGAACATATCCACAAGTTCACGGTCAGTCAAAGGTGGCTGCACCCTTCCAGCAAGGTCTCTCCATTTTTGGGCATATTCCTTAAATCCTTCACCCGTCCTTAGTGACATACCGTGGAGTTGGGTACGCGTAGGAGCGAGGTCGGAATTATACTGATACTGCTTATAAAATGCAGTAGCCAAGTCCTCCCAGTTACGAATACTGGCTTCATCCAGCTGATAGAACCATTCGAGTTGAGTCCCTAAAAGACTATCCTGGAAGAAATGGATCCATAAATTCTTGTCGGCAGTGTAAGGTTGGATCTTCCTTACATACGATCGGAGGTGAAGCTTAGGACAGGAAGCTCCGTCGTACTTTGCAAAGGCAGGCGCCTTGAACTTGTGGGGAATCACCACCCCAGAGGATAAGCCTAGGTCTCCAAAGTCCAACCCGGGCACATGTTGAATCTCCATAGCACTTAGGCGGTCCTCCAGCTGTTTGTACCTGTCCTCAGCAGGAGGGTACTGCTCCTCATTGAAATCCGTCTCGTTGCCGGAGACCACGGGACTAGGAACCCTTCGCTCTTGAGGACTGTCTTTCCCTACAGAGGAAGTAGCCAGATCAGCCTCATTTTGGAGTCCATTCCCAAATCTACGTCCAGTGTTGAACAACACCGTCCTCTTCTTCTTCTTCAGAATCAGAGTCTTCAACTCTTGTTGACCCTGGGCTAAGCTCATGACCAACTCTTGGAACTGGGCGTTCTGGGCCAGGAGGGCCTTGATAGCTTGTTCAGTAGTAGGCTCAGAAGACATGATGATTGCTGAAATAAATAGCGAAGAAGATAAGTGACCTGTAAAAAGAGTACCTGTTATGCATATGATGAAATGAGATGCGTATGATTTATGTTTTCAAAGACAATCGGGATCCAACTTTGTAGACAAAAAGGAAACAAACTTTATTAGATTCAACTTTGAAATTTAAATTGTTCAACAAATTGCCCTTAGGCGTTACAGAATGAAAATACCGAAAAGGAAATAAAAGCTGTAAAAGAAACATCCAAAGCCCATCAGTGCTCCCATGGCCTCTTCTTCTCAGTACAGATATAGTCATTCAAGATCCGCTCGTTCTCCAATTGCTTGGTCAGCTTCTGGATTTTCTGTTCCTGTTCATTGAACCTTTCCTGATAAGAATCCCGTTCTTCCTGTAGTTGCGCCCAAGACCTCTTTAGTGTATCAACATCAGTGGGTATCTGAGGAGGGAGTACAGTTGGAGGGACCCAGTCTCTATCAGGAAATTCAAGAATAATAGGCCTGACGGCTTCGTATGGCATACCTAACTTCTGAGCACGGATGCGGACCCATCTGTAGTAGGGTTCCATAGGCAGAGAAGTCTTCGGTCCTAACTCATGTGGGTCAGCTTTGTGAATTCTGTCCCAAGCCTGGATGAATCTACGACGCAGCTCGTCACTGTCTACCTGAAACTCAAAACTGATGTGAGGTATCAACATCTCATGAGGCCCTGCTCTTTTGGCTCTTCCAAACTGGAAGAGAGCTAAACATGGATTATAAGAGATTCCTCCCTGGGTACCGATCAATGGAACATTAGGATACTCTCCACAACGATCAATAACAGCCACCTCATCTAAACCTCTGAGAGTCCAAATGATGTCATTATCAGTGAGAGACATTAACCTATGAGCCCAGCCCCTTCCTTCTTTGTTCTTCAGCACGAACTTAGGGAGGTGCGAAATAAACCACCTCACTAACAAAGGAGCACAACACCACAGAGTTCCCCGTCTTCGGGAAGTACGAGCGTAGAGTTGTTGCAGGATATCACCCAAGAGAGTGGGTACAGGATTCCGAGAGATGAAGATCCTTATAGCGTTGACATTAACAAAGGTATCAGGATTTGGAAACAATACCAGACCATAGATTAAAAGATCCAGAATGTCTTTGTACGCCCTGAAGTCTAAGTCATTCCAGAAACTGTTAGCTTTGCCAATCAGAAACTTAGCCAAAAAGCCCTTAACTCCGCTTCTAGTCACCCAGTTATCCATTACCTCTTTGTTGGTCAAGGGAAGGGTTGCAGTAATCTCCTCAAGCCTAAGAGTCTTTTCCCAACCAGTGAATGGGGTCTGTTCCAAAACAGGGATACCAAGCAAATCAGAGAATTCTTCCAGGGTAGGGACCAGCTGGAAGTCTTGAAAGGTGAAGCAATGGTACAGGGGATCATAAAACTAGGTCAGGACACTCATCAGCTGTTGGTCCCACTTTGAAGTGACTAAACCGAGAAGAGAACCATGCCTCTTGATGAAGGAAGTAGTATTTGGAATCCTATCAACCAATTCTTTAAGTAAATCAGGTGGGTGAACAAAGTTGATCCGGATAGTATTCCTTCGCACGGGCATCATGATGTCCTACAAAACAGAGCAAAGATGAAACCCTCTTGTCTTTGAAATGGGTCAGTCCTTATGCAGGATGCATGAAATGTTATGATGGTATGATGTTATGATAAAGCACACCACAAGTATTCACAGAAGGCAAACATGGTAAGGCACACAAGTCACACAAGACAGCTGTGATCGGTGGATCTGGAACTGACTGTTTAACGCTGGTTCGCGAAATGTCGCGGAAGCAAGAGTCGCCACCGTCTTTTATTTTCTCCAACATGGATAGGACAAAAGCACAGAAAAATTCCTTATGAGATAGTTTCTCGGTTTGGGACATAGATTTATAGAAAGGGAAGGTGTTAGCACCCTTTCTATCCATGGTTATCCATGGGCTCTTAGATACTTGCTCATTGTGTTTTCAAAAGTTTGTTTGCTTTTTAAGTGTATGTGGGTTTGAAAAAGTTTCTTTGAAAGTTTCAGATCGACTCTTGTATTAGTCCTCAAGAGTGTTTGAAAAATTATTTTGAAAGCTTTTTGAAAGTGTCGATGTAAAAAGAGTTTTGATTTGTTTTTGAATAGAGCAAGTATCTATGAGTCATCCACCTACCCTAAGGAATTAAGCTGTGTAGATGTCCTTAAGGTAGTGCCATCCCACCATTGAGAGGTAGGTAGCACCACCCTTGGAGGTGTTCGGGTCAATTCGAGGGTTAGGGACAATGTGGTCACCAGAGCAACAGTAGGACACCTTAGAAGCTACCCTTATGCCATGATCATGGACATAAGGACTTACTAAAACGTCCTATGCTCGACGACCACGTTTCGAGGGGCAAGGAAACAGTGAGGCGTACCCTAAGAGTGGTGTGTGAATTTGTGTATTGTTTTCAGTTATGTTTTATCTTGTCATGCATTATGGTGATCTAGGCTTGGATTTTATTTGGGCAATTCATTCTTTCATGCAAAAATTTAGCAGTTAAGGGGTGCGGAAATTAAAGTACGGAAAATAAAGTCCTACGCTATTACAAGGCGCGGGTCTATACATCGCCAAATTAACAAAGACCCGTTTTTTAATAAAATGCAGAAAGTAAATAAATTTCCTAATTACTATTACAAAGCTTGGGCAATTACATAATATTTAAAACGGAAAATAAGGACACACGCGCGAAAAGAAATTAGAATCGAGTGTTCGAGGGCGTTGGACCCTTTAAAGAAATTAAATGAAATTAAAAATTAATTATTATTTAATAAGAAAAGAGGTTATTTTTTATGGTTTTAGGTATTTATGAAATAAAGAAAATTAATTAAAATTTGGAAATTAAATAAAACCCTAGTTCTAAGTTGTTTTTAATTATTTATGAAAGATATTCAAGTTTAACCTAATTTACCCTAATTAATTAATTACATATTTATTTACAAAATAATTAATAATTAATAATAATAAGAAGAAGAAATTATTTGTTGAGAAAAAAGAATAAAAATGCTAAAAACCTAATTTCTACATATTTTAGTTATTAAGACAAGATTAAAATAAAAACCTAATTTTACTAAATTGATTATTAAAAATTTATTTACAAAAATATTAATAAACTAAATATTAAATAAACATATTTTTTAGTTTTTGATTTTTCTGGTTTTATTATTGTGAAAATTATATTTTGTGAATTAAAAGAAAACAATTAAAATAATTAAAAGAAAAGAAAAGGAGAGAAAAAAAAATACAAACAGTGGGGGTGTCTGACCCAATTTAGGAGGTTTGTTGAAAGTATTTTGGCCCATTGAATCCCAAGCCCTTTTGACTTTTTGTGGTTGCGTGTGCATCAGTTGACCAGCGTACATGGTGGACCTCCATTCATAGCCTTCAGATTGAAGCTTCTGGGCGCGTGGCAAGCCAGAAGATGAGGTTGTACAATGGACCCTTGTGAGCACACTGCATAGAAGCGCGTTAAAGAAAAAATTATGGAATAAGTGGGGGACCTAGGAAGAGGCGCTGCACATGAAAGCATTAAGACAAAAAACATTGAACGTTTGGGGGGACCTGGGAATCAAACCCAGGTCCCAGTACCTGCATGGCAACTCAATTGCCAACTGAACTAGCGCGTTTCTTTGTAATATTAGTGGAACGTAAATAATATATGTGGAAAAAAGGTATTATGCTGATCAGTTAAAAAACGCGCCAATCTTCAAACTATCCAACCACGTTCAGCCACGCTAGCATCTTCTTCATCTTTTTACCTGTAACATCAACAGATAGCGGGGGTGTTAAACCCCCACAAAAACAAATGCCAAATAATAGCGATTAGCACATAGATGATCATAAAAAGGGCGCGAGGTAATCAAATGGTTCGTCTTCATGTCCTGATTCCATTGGCATAGGTTTCGTGGCCTGATTTTACCATATGCATAAAGCCCCAAAATTGAAGCTTTTGAAACCCTAACCTACGTTAATGGTGGATTCTTGTACAGACAGTATTAGTTCAATTGAGTAGTACCATTAGCTTCAGAATATTCATGTTAACATAAATCAACCATTAAAACACATAAATCATGCATGAAAAGTGAAACACGAATATGAAAATTCTTATGAACAGGGAGGCCTCATTCTACCAATTCCTTGAGTATGGAGGGCCGGTTTTGATTGGAATCGCTTCCTGGATGTCTTGGCAAGCTTTTGGAATGCGTTTGCAGTCTTGAAACGTCCTCTAGCTAGGTTTTCAGTTTCCAAATTTTTGTGAGAAAAGTGCAATGTTGTTCTTGGTCTTGGGCGCAGCTTTTTGTGTCCAGGGCATTAGGTTTCGATTGTGCTTATGTATGTGAATGAATTAGGTTAAAAAAACCAGCCTATAATCCATGCATTGATGATTTGGATATTTGGTTTTCAATGATATCAAATTCAATCTTTTTGCCATGAAACGATTACCAATTGTATAGAATCTTTCCTTTTGAGTGATGCACGAAATATTTGATTCATAATGGATGAAAATGCTGCACAAAAAGATTCAAAACACATGATTTAGTATTTTTCTCATAATTAATTTTAATTAAATGAATTAATAGGATAAAAAATTCAATTAATTAATTAAAAATAAGAAAATAACTCCCTTTTAGCTTAATGGGTCGTGCATGGCCTTTGGGTAATGATTCATGGAAGAATTTGAGGCCCATTAGCAATTTTGAGGCATTTGAAGCAAAGTTGACTTTTCAAAATTCCCAAAAATTTCCCAACTTCCACAAGGCATATCTTGCTCAATTTTTAAGATTTGATCATGTTCTTGGACATTTTGGAAAGATCTTGAAGTCCTATAACCAATGTATTTGGTCCCATGTCATTTTGATTTACCAATCTCAAGTTATGGTCTTTGACTTAAAGTGCCTTTTTGTTGACTTTTGAAAATGACCTATAATGTTGAGATTGATAACTTTTTGTGAGAGCATTTCTTGGACTTGAAGTGTGAAGATGAGTTGTAGGAAATTTCATTCTATTCAAAATGAGCTTTGGATGGAATTTTTATGATAAACCATGTGGAAGTTATGCCCTGGTCAATTTGCAGTTGACTTTTTCAATTGTCCAAAAATAGAAACTTTTGCATCTTGAGACTTTTTGAGCCATGCTCTGAGAATCATGATCAAGAATTGATCAAATGATGTTTGTGGCTTCAAAATAAGATTTTGACCAAATTTTTTGACTTTTGACTGTCAAATGACCATTTTGCCCCTGCAGTTGACTAAGAAGCATTTAGGGTTTTTGACTGTGCAATTTGATGCTGTGAGTCTTGAAGCTTGGCATATGCATACTTGACAATGTATGTAGGCATGTGGGACTTATTTGGACCCTTGGAAACTTCAATTTCTTTGCCAGCACCAAAACCCTAATTTTTTACTGTTAGGAGGCAATTGGACTGTGCAACTCTAGGGAGATTTTGAAGCTTGATCTTGACAAATCTTGAAGAATATGGGAGGGAAAATTTTGGGGTACAACAACATCCCTTAGAGTTTAGGCCAGCATGAAGTTTAGGTACTACCCTCTTTCAGTTCAGTTGGTTAAGACCTGTCCTAGAAAATAGTAATCGGGTTCTAGAGGATCTCAATATCACTGACTACCCTCAATCGGTCATAACTCCAGCGTCGCAATCTTTTCTTGCGGCCAGAACCATCGCGAGAGTTTAGCCTCAATGAGTGTAGCATACTGCTACTGTTCTATGGCCAAGTTGGGTCAATTTAGGGTTCTACGGTCGGTTGGTGCTTAATGACTCCTCAGAAGACCCATATTCTCCTCGTTCCAACACAAGTGATATCGGTACAGACCAAGGTGTCACACCAACGTAGCTACTGCTTCACCCGTGTCGGTCTACGCCGGACAGGTCCCTCACAGCTTATGCTACCTAAAGGGTATTCCCCAGATCCGGGTTAGGATCTATGAAACTCCGATGCAAGCCCACAAATATAAATCAAACAAAACATGCAATTTAAAACATAGAATGATCTAATCCTAAGGTACACCTCACTTATGAGTCCCCAGCAGAGTCGCCAGTTCTGTGATCGGTGGAAATAGAACTGACTGTTTTGAAATGCTGGTTCGCGAAATGTCGCGGTAAGCAAGAGTTGCCACCGTCTTTTATATTCTCCAACATGGAAAGGACAAAAGCACAACAAAATTCCTTTTCGAGATGTTTCTCGGTTCGGGAGGTAGATTATAGAAAGGGAAGGTGTTAGCACCCTTTCTATCCATGGTTATCCACGGGCTCTTAGGTACTTGCTCACTATGTTTTCAAAAAATGTTTGCTTTTCTTGTGTTTGTGGGTTTTGAAAAAAGTTTAGTTTGAAAACTTCTAGGTAACTCTTGTATCAGTCCTCAAGAGTGTATGAAGTATTTGTTTGAAAACTTTTTGAAAGTGTAGGTGCGAAAAGTTTGTTTTGTTTTTGAAAGAGCAAGTACCCAGGAGAAATCTACCTACTCTAAAGGAATTAAGCTGTGTAAATTTCCTTTAGACAGTACTATCCCACTATTGAGAAGTAGGTAGCACCATCGTTGGAGTTATTCGGGTCAATTCGATTATAGGGACATGTGTGGTCACCAAAGCAATAGTAGGACGCCTTAGCGGTAACCCTAATGTCCTAGATCCTTTTTTTCCGAGGCAACTGGATCTTTAGACAGGAGGGCGACCTCTAAAACACCCTATACTTGATGACCACGTCGAGGCAACCAAGTGAGGCGTACCCTAGGAGTGGCATGTGCGAGTGTGTCAGGATTCAGTTTAAGATTATCTTTGCACATGTATTATGGTGAGCTACGAGTTGATTTTATTTTTCAGACAAGTCTTGCATGCATAATTAACAGTTAATAGTTGTGCGGAAAATAAATTATGGAAAGTAAATCTACGCAATTACAAGGCATCGGGTATTTACATCGCCAAAAACATAACCCTTTGGAAAATAAATACGGAAAAAATAAAGAAAGCGATAAAAGTCCTAATTATCTATTACATCCTCGGAGCAATTACATCAATATAATCAAAAAATAATAATGCGCGAAAAGAAATTAAATCGGGGACGTCCTTAGGGTTTTGACCCTTTTTGAGAAGAGAGTGAATTTTGGTCCTTTTTGCAATTAATTAATATTAAACCTAATTTACTAATTAATTAAATAATTACAAGAAAAAAGTATTTTTTAGTTTTTAAGGTCTTTAATGAAAATAAAATAAAAAGGATTAAAATTGTCAAAATAAAAACCTAATTCTAGATTGATTTTATTTATTGTGTAAAAGATTAAAGTTAACCTAATTAACTAAATTAATTATATTTAGAATTTATTTACAAAAATAATTAATAGTGAAATTAATACATAATAATAACAATAAAAATATTTACATTTTAATTTTCTGAATTTATTGTGAAAATATAATTTGTGAGGTAATTAAATAATAATAATAATTATTATAATTAATAAAATAATTAAATAGAAATTAAAATAGAAAAGAAAAAAAAAGAATAAAGGAACCAGGGGGTGATGGGCCAGCAAGGAGGTGTTGGTTGCAATTTTCAAGCCCATTAACAATCAAGCCACGTTTGACTTTGGAGATCAGCTGCACATGCATTGACCAGGAGTACCATGGTCTTCCAATCATGACCATCAGATTCCAGCTTGTGGCCACTTGGCGCCTGGGATTTGAAAGTGTATGGTGGAATTCATTTGGAAATCCTGCATGCAATCACGTTATGAAAAACAATAGAAATATTTTGGGTGGACCTGGGAATCGAACCCAGGTCCCAATGGTTACCAGACAACGCACCATCCACCAGGCCATTTGCTTGCTTTTGTTATAATAATAACAAACAATTATAATATATACAAAATAAGTAATATGCTGAAACACAAACTAAAATGCGCGTGCTTTTGAATTAGCCAATCACGCATCACCACCTCATCGTCGTCCTCCTTTTTTCCTGTAAAAGACAAATAGATAGCGGGGTTTTTTAACCCCCACAAAGCATCATGAGGAAAAATAGCAAATAGCCCCACAGGCTATATAAATATTTCGCGAGTTTGTCACTGTGTTCGAGGTTCTAATTTTGCCTGGATAATAAATCCCCAATTTGGAAGCTCAAGAACCCTAAATTTCTTCAATGGCAATTCACGATTTTGTACACTATAATCCAATTAACCAATACCATTAGCTTTATATGAACTCAAGCAATGCAAAACAAAACATAAATCATGTTAAAAGCTTATGAATCATGAGTTTCGATTATGAGAAAAGTATGCAAACCGTGTGACTGTAAACAACGATTCCTTGATCTTTAGCACTTGGTTTTGATTGCAATCTGTCTCTGGGAACCCCTGCAATGTATTAGAAACAATAAAAAGCTTTGAATCACGTTAGAACATGGAAATCAGTTTTCACTTTTTCTTGGATTTTTTTTAATGTGATTATGGCTTTCTTGCAGCAAATTCTCGTCCATGGCATTAGGTTTAGGTTGTGTACTTATAGTAGAATGGAATTAGTTTAAATCTTGGCCAAGAAATCCATGGAATTGATGTTTGTATATTTGATTGAAAATCAAATATTTTTCAATCTTTTTGATTGGAAAAACTTGCCAAACTTGGAGATTCTTGTCCCTTTGATTTGCACACGAATTGCCAGCATATCTTGAGCTTGTTTGCTTCACAAAAAGATTGAAAAAACCATATTTTTGAATTTCCTACAATTTAAATCAATTAAATGAATTAAAATCAATTAAAAATCCTATTAATTAATAAAAAATAAGAAAATGAATTCAAATAATCTTAATGGGTCGTGCATAGGCTTTGAATAAAGTTTCAAGAAGGAATTTGAGGCCCATTAGCAAAAACAAAGTGTTTTGAGCAAAGTTGACTTTTGCAAATTCACAAAAATTTCCCAACTTCTCCAATGCATATCTTGCTCAATTTTGATCGTATGAACATGTTCTTGGACATTTTGGAAAGGTCTTGAAGTCCTCTAACCAATGCCTTTGGTACTATGTCATTTGGATTTACCAATCTCAAGTTATGGTCTTTGACTTAAAGTGCCTTTTTGTTGACTTTTGAAATTGACCTATAATGTAGAAATTGATAACTTTTTATGAGAGCATTTCTTGGACTTGGAATATGAAGATGAGTTGTAGGAAATGTCATCCCCTTCAAAATTAGCATTGGATGGGATTTTTCTGATGAACCATGAAAAAGTTATGCCATGGTCAAGATACAGTTGACTTTTCTACTGTCCAAAAATAGTAACTTTTTGCATCTTGATGATTTTTGAGTCATGCTTGAGGAATCATGATCAAGACTTGATAAAATGATGATTGTGAACTCAAAATAAGATGTTGACCAAAAATTCTGACTTTTGACTGCAAAATGACCATTTTACCCCTGCAGTTGATTGTGAAGCAAATGGAGCTTTTGACTGTGCAATTTGACATTATGAATCTTGAAACTTGGCATGTAGATGCTTGACAATATATATAGGCCTATGAGACTTGATTGTACCCTTGAAAACCTAAAATTCCTTGGAAGAAACAAAACCCTAATTTTGACTGGCTTAGGAGGCATTTGGACTGTGCAACCCTTGAGAAATCTTGAACCATTTGAAGATGATTCTTGACAAACCTTGAAGAATATGGGAGGGCAAATTTTGGGGTACAACAAGTACCATGAGCAAGAAAGGAAGATCTTTAAGCTCACCAGGAAACTTGAGAATGAAAGAACGATCAATGACTATGTCAGCACCAAGGGGAAGCGTCCATGGGATTTCTGATTTTGCTTTTTTCTAGTTTAGATTTGTTTTTCATTTTCTTCTTTGTAAACGCCTTAAAGGCACTGTTGAACCTTTTTACAACTTTAATCTAATAAAGTTTGTTTATTTCTTGGCTTGCAAATTTAAATCTCCCAAAGTATTTGAAATCATTACATACGCATCCCATTATCATGCACACCATTACAGGTACCATCACAGGTTTCTCATCTTCTTCGCTGTTTATTTCAGCAGAAATGTCTTCCGATCAAGCTATCAGAGATCTTCAGGCACAAAATGCCCAATTCCAAGAGATGTTCTTGAGCTTGGCTAAAGGGCAAGAGGACTTGAAAGCTCTCATTCTGAAAGAGAAAGAGAAGAAGAAGAAGAAGAAGAAGGTTGTTCTGATGAGTATGGGTAAAAGGTTTGGGGATAGGTTGAAACAGCAAGATGATCTGTCCTTTTCATCCAAGGGAGGGGAGGACCAAGAAGAAGAAAAGGGCCTCAGTCCTGTAGTTTTTGATAATGATATAGATTATGGTGAGGAACAGTATCCTTCTGTTGAGGATAGGTACAAACAACTTGAAGACCGTCTGAGTGCTATGGAGATTCAGAAGATCCCTGGTTTGGATTTCGGAGATTTGGGATTGGTATCTAGAGTGGTGATCCCTCAGAAGTTCAAAGCTCTAGCTTTTGCTAAGTATGATGGGGTGTCCTGCTCAAAACTCCATCTCCGTTCTTATGTCAGGAAGATCCATCCCCACACAGCTGATAGAAATCTATGGGTTCACTTCTTTAAAGATAGTCTGGCAGGGACATAACTTGAATGGTTCTACCAGCTAGAGGGAGAAAATATCTAAAATTAGGAAGATCTGGTTGCTGCTTTCTACAAGCAGTATCAGTACAATGCCGACCTTGATCCAACTCGTACTCAACTTCAGAGTATGTCCATGGGTGCAAGTGAAGGATTTAAAGACTATGCCCAAAAGTGGAGAGACTTGGCTGGAAGAGTCCAACCCCCGTTGTCTAATAGGGAGTTGGTTGATATGTTTATTGGGACGCTATTTTGTCCATTCTTTAATCATTTGATCGGCAACTCGTCAGCGGGTTTCACCGAGCTGATTCTGACTGGAGAAAGAGTATAAGTTGGGATCTTGAGTGGTAAGATCCATAAAAATACCTCTTCGAGTACAAAGAAGAAGTCATTTGGTGGAAAGAGGGAAGCCAATGCTGTGCACGGCTAGAAGAGGCATAGCAAGGCAGACTACCACCAATATGTGGGGGCAGTGTTGATCTCTTATTCGGAACGCACACAACAACCACAACAACGAAACAATCAGCCAAGGGTGGAAAGACCTCAAAGGCAGTTCACCCAAATCAACATGCCATTGTCACAAGCATTGCAACACATGTTGAAGATGAATCTGATTACGGTGATAAACCCTCATCCGAACCCTAAGACTTCTTCTCCTGACTACAACCCGGATGCAAGGTGTGCTTATCATTCTGGTAGCCTGGGGCACGATACTAACGATTATTGGGTGCTGAAATACAAGATTCAGAATATGATTGACGCCAAGGAGATCGAATTCGACCCTCCTGAGACTCCCAATGTGATCACTGCTCCCTTGCCAAAACATGGCTAGGTGTGATCGGTGGAAATAGAACTGATTGTTTTAGAATGCTGGTTCGCGTTTGCGTTTTGCAAAATGTCGCGGTAAGCAAGAGTCGTCACCGTCTTTTACTTTCTCCAACAAGGAAAGGACAAAAGCACAGCAAAATTCCTTTTCGAGATGTTTCTCGGGTTCGGGAGGTAGATTATAGAAAGGAAAGGTGTTAGCACCCTTTCTATCCGTGGTTATCCACGGGCTCTTAGGTACTTGCTCACTATGTTTTCAAAAGTGTTTTGCTTTTATTGTGTTTGTGGGTTTTGAAAAAGTTTTGTTTGAAAAACTTCGATTTAACTCTTGTATTTGTCCTCAAGAGTGTATGAAGTGTTGTTTGAAAACTTTGTTTGAAAGAAAAGTGTAAGTGCGAAAAAAGTTATTTTGTTTTGAAAGAGCAAGTACCTGAGAACCTCTACCTACTCAAAAGAAATTAAGCTGTGTAAATGTCCTTTAGACAGTACTATCCCACTATTGGGAAGTAGGTAGCATCGTTGTTCGAGTTTCGGGTCAATTCGATTAATGGGACATGTGGTCACTAAAGCAATGGTAGGACGCCTTAGCGGTAACCCTAATGTCCTAGATCATTTTTTATCGAGGCAACCGTTTCGAGGCAACTTTGATCTTTAGACAGGAGGGCGACCTCTAAAACACCCTATACTCAATGACCACGTCGAGGCAACCAAGTGAGGCGTACCCTAAGAGTGGCATGTGCGAGTGTGTCAGGTTTCAGTTATGTTATCTTTATACATGTTATGGTGAGCTACGATTGATTTTAATTTAAGAGAAATCTTGACATGCATAGCCTAGTTAGCACACATCTAGCAGTTAATAGTTGCGGAAAATAAAACTAAACTATTACAAGGCGTCGGGTATTTACATCGCCAAAAACAAACCCTTGAAAAGTAAATTGTGGAAAATAAATAAAAGCGATAAAAAGGTCATAATTAAATCTATTACATCCTCGGAGCAAATACATAATTATATGGATCAAAATATGAATAAAAAATAATCACGTGCGCGAGAGAAAATTGAATCAGAGAGCTTTTAGGGTTTTGACCCTTTTTTGAGAAAGAAGGAAGTTTTTATTATTTATGAATCAAATTAAATTAAACCTAAACTAATTAATTAATTAAAAGAAATATTTTTTGGTCTTTTTGAATGTTTTAAGGAAAAAATAAAACAAAAATAAAATGATTAAAAGTTATCAAAAACCCCAATTCCATATTAATTTTATTTATTGTGAAAATATTAAAATTAACCTAATTACAAAACTAAATTAATTATGTTAGTATTTATTTACAAAATAACTAATTAAATTTAATAAATAAAAATATTATATTTTTTTATGTTTTCTGAATTTATTATGAAAAAATTAATTTGGTTAATTAAGTAATAATAATAATAATTAATAGTAAAACAATTAAATGAAAAATATAAAAGAAGAAAAAAAGAATAACCCAGGGGGGTGATGGGCCCAAGAGGAGGTGTATTTGGAAATCTGAAGCCCAATTGCTGCAAGCCCTTTTGACTTTTCTGGATCGTCCACACGCATGTTGACTAAGGACCATGATAGTCCTTCCATCTAGGCCATTGGATTTGAGTTTGAAGACATCTGGCGCTTGGGAATTGGAGGTGCATGGTGGACCACCTTTTGAAATCTGCATGTGAACACATAAAGAAAAAATGGAATAAGTGTTTTGGGGGACCTGGGATTTGAACCCAGGTCCCAATGCTCATTGCTTCAATGCCTTTGCCAGCTGAACTGTAGCGCGCTTTTGTTAAATTGATAGGTAATGGATATTATATATAAAACAAATATTATGTTGTAAAACAAAAAATAACGTGCGCGTTTTCAAACACGCCAATGAGGTATCAACACATCATCATCTACTTCATTTGTCCTGTATAACTAGAATCAGATAGCGGGGGTTTTTAACCTCCACTATTTATCTGCACAAAAAATAGCGATTAGAACCACAGTGATCATAAATATTTCGCGAGGGGTGGGTCTTGTTCGTCTTGTTCTCACGATTTCAGTCATGTATCTCACTGGTTTCAATTTTTCCTGGTTCAGAAAGCCCTATTTGAAAGCTCAAGAACCCTAGAAATTTGATCATGGTATCTTTTGATTCAGGGCATTACAGTTCAATTCAATTACGCCATTAGCTTCGTATGGTCTCTAGCAATGCAACACAATCACAAAAACATGTTAAATACACATGAATTAGGATATATAGTTTTGAATCAAAAGTGCAAACCGTGGTTCTGTATATAATGATTCTTTGATCTTTAATGCCTAAGTTTGATTGCAAAACCCTCCTGGGACCTCCTACAATATGTTTGAATGAACAAAAACCCTTGAATTGACCTAGAATGCAAGAACAGGTTTTTAATTTTCTTGGAAATTCTTGAATTGGCTATGGCCTTTTCTGCAGCTTTCAATCGTCCTAGGTCAGGGTTTGCTTGCATACATATAGGAGAATCAATTTAGGTCAAGAGCTGGGCAAAAATCCATGTGCATTGATGTTAAAATCCTTGATTGGAAAATCAAATATTCTTGATTTTCATGATTGAACAAAGTTGCCAAAATTGGATTTTTTTTTGTATCTTTGACTTGTGCACGGATTTGCGAACATGTTTAGGTCATATTTGCTTCACAAAAAGGTTTAAAAATCAAATCTTGTATTTTCTTATGATTTAAACTAATTAAATGAATTAATATTAATTAAAAATCCATTTAATCAATAAAAATAAGAAAATAAATCCAATTAAGCTTGGTGGCTCGTGCATAGGTCATGGGTGAGGTTTCAAGAAGAGATATGAGGCCCATTAGCAAAAAGAAAATGTTTTGAGCAAAGTTGACTTTTGCAAATTCATGAAAATTTCCCAACTTCTCCAATGTACAACTTGCTCAATTTTGATCATATGATCATGTTCTTGGACATTTTGGAAAGCTCTTGAAGTCCTCTAACCAATGCCTTTGGTCCCATGTCATTTGGATTTACCAATATCAAGTTATGGCCTTTGACTCAAAGTGAACTTTTGTTGACTTTTGAATTTGACCTATAATGTAAAAATTGGTAACTTCTTGTGAGAGAATTTCTTGAACTTGGAGTGTGAAGATGGATCATAGGAAATTGCATCCTCTTCAAAATGGGCATTGGATGGAATTTTTCTGACAAACCATGAAAAAGTTATGCCCTGGTCAAGATACAGTTGACTTTTCTACTGTCCAAAAATAGTAACTTTTGCATCTTTGATGATTTTTGAGCTATTCTTGTGGAATCATGATCAAGACTTTATCCAATGATTATTGTGAACTCAAAATAAGATGTTTACCAAAAATTATGACTTTTGACTGCAAAATGACCATTTTGCCCTTGTAGCTGATTGTAGATCAAATGAGGCTTTTGACTGTGCAAACTGGCACTATGAGTCTTGAAACTTGGCATGTAGGTGATTGAGAATGTATATAGGCCTATGAGACTTGATTGAACCATTGGAAACCCAAAATTCCTTGAAAGAACAAAAACCCTAATTTCAGCTATCTTAGGAGGTGTTTGGACTGTACAACCCTTGAGCAATCTTGAACCATTTGGAGATGATTCTTGACATATCTTGAGGAATATGGGAGGGAAAATTTTGGGGTACAACAGTTTCCCCTGTTCAATCTTCTTAAACTTGATGATGTAGATTGGCTTGCGTGCCTTTCGTGATCCGAAGGTGGAAGATGATTGAACACTAAAGTGCCCAGAAATTTGCACTCGCATGGTGTAGTATCAACAATGTGACGTCGGGAATGGGCTTACAGATGCCATTTGGAGAGATGACGGATAGGAGGATGGGCTTATAGGTGCCACCTGGAGATTGTTGGTAGGTAATTTTGTCTTCGCTGACGGGTTGTCTTCATTAACGGGTTGTCTTCATTGACAGGTTGTCTCTATTGACGAGTTGTCTTCATTGACGGGTTGTCTCTATTGACTGCGTTTGGATCAGGAAAATCTTTAGGAATCGACTTAACTGAACCATACAAGGTCTTGGAATATCTTCAACTGGATCGGCATCAGAAAAATCTTTAGGAATCGACTTAACTGGACCAGAGAAGGCCTTTGATTGCCTGTCATTAACTGGAAGAAATAAATCCAGCCAGAGGAGGTCTTTTGATAATGATGTGATGAAGGAATCTGAGACGATTGCTACCCCAAATAGATGATGAAGAAATCTAGGACGATTACTACCTCAGCAGGATGATGAAGGAATCTAGGACGATTACTACCTCAGTAGGATGATGAAGGAATCTTGGACGATTACTACCTCAACGGGAAGATGAAGGAATCTCGGATGACTTCTACCTCAGCAGGATGATGAAGGAATCTTGGACGATTACTACCTCAACGGGATGATGAAGGAATCTAGGACTATTACTACCTCAACGGGATGATGAAGGAATCTTGGACTATTACTACCTCAACGGGAATATGAAGGAATCTCGGATGACTTCTACCTCAGCAAGATGATGAAGAAATCTTTGACGATTACTACCTCAACGGGATGATGAAGGAATCTTGGATGACTTCTACCTCAGCAGGATGATGAAGGAATCTTTGATGACTGCTACTCCAAAAGGTTGACTTTTATCTGTCGATCGATCTTTCCTGAATAGGTAAAGAGTTAGTTGTATGCAATGTCATGATGTATGCATTGTGTAATGATGTTCTCAAAATGAAATGAGATTTATGTTATATGTATTTTGTCATGTATGTAAATAGGATGTATGAAATGTTAATGAATGTATTTTCGTCTGGGAAAATAAATCCCGGAGTTGCTGGAGAATAGAGTTGAATTCTTCGTTTCCACTGAGGATGATGAACGAAGATGATTGCAATAACAAACCTGCGGGAGAAAAGAACTCCGTTGGGGAATAAAGCGGTGAAGATATTACTCTGCGGGGAATTATTCTGTGGGAAGAGATGCTTTGCTGAGATTTTAAGGATAACTCCGTTGGGGATTCTGTTGATAAGCTCTGTTGGGGATTTTGATGATGAACTCCGCTGGGGATAGAAAGAACTTCACTGAGGATGATCTTTCAGTCGCAACTTGCTGAGGATAATCCAGTTAGACTCTGGTGGGGATAACCTCTGAATTTGGCTGAGGAGATGCATTTGTATTCTGCAGGGGACAAGCTTCCAGAATCTACTGGGGAAGATGATTCAACTCCATTGGGGAAACTTTTTTTTTAGACTGTGCCGGGGAAATGGCTCCACTGGGGGTATCTTGCATTCTGCCGGGAAACATTCTTACATTTCGTTGAGGAATATTAAGACTGCCAGGGATACTCTTATGCTTGCTGGGGAATATCCTTATACTCCTCTGGGGAATACTAAGACCTACTGGGGATACCCAACTTTTTGGGGCTGATGGTAGACCAACTCTGCTTGGGTAAAGTATTGCTGATTCGTTCATGGTTGCAAGTCTCAGCTGGGGAGATCTATCATTACTGTTTTACTCTGCGGGGAGTGAAGGTATCTTGGTCATACTCTTCAACTGAATCTACCTTGTACCTGGTGGACAGAGCAGCTTATACAGTTCAGACAATTCTTATTGCCCCAGTTTCTGCGGGAGAAGAAAGCCTATGAGGTGCTTGATAACCCCTGATTGACAAATCTTCTTCTGGTAGGCAAGTGACGAGATGATGGGACATAGTCGTACGCTTTGATCCCTAATTTTGCATGGACCGTCCTTTCGGGTTTTCAGTCCATCGGGATACCCTTTTTTGCCCAAGCCGCCTTTTCAGGTTTTCGACTTGCCGGGTGTACAGATTCTTTCATTTTCATCCCTTATTTTTGCCCGAACCCTTTTGGTTTGCCGGGAAGCCCCTATTTTTGCCTAGGCCAGTCAACCTAGCGGGTCTTTGATTATGCATAGTATTTTTTTTTACTATGTCCATGCTCTCAGGATGTAGGGAGTCGTCACTGTCGGTAGTATTGTGTCGCCATACTACCAGAAGATGTTTGATCATGCAAGATCCATTGCTGGAATTCATGTCCAATCCCCCAATTGATTCAAATGGAGATTTGCCCCTGGATTTTTGGAATTTTGAGAGATTCCTTGAATCTTGACTTGACTGCCCCAGATGATGGAAAATGATCATGTCTTCCCCTTGGCTGGAAGTATTTTTTCCACTTGAGGTGACTCTTTTTATTGAGAAGGTTTTTGTTCACTAGATATTCGTCATGCGAATTTCTCTGCTGTTGAACAAATAGTTATATGCAAACAATGTTATTTTAAGAATGCAAAGCTTATGTCTGTCTTGAAGTTTTTGAAAATGCAGTTTTCAATAAAACAAGCGAATTTTTGTAAAATGTGATGTCAACTCAGGATTTTACAGCAAGCCCTACAGGAGTCAAGATACCTTTTGTAACAGTGTGCTTTTGAACTAACCCATGCTTCAGCTAGGACTTTTAAG
The DNA here is from genome assembly GCA_948472305.1 of Vicia faba. NCBI lineage: Eukaryota > Viridiplantae > Streptophyta > Magnoliopsida > Fabales > Fabaceae > Vicia > Vicia faba. The sequence continues at coordinate 432,255,304 of OX451739.1, read as the reverse complement.
AGTTATAACGTGGCCTGGTTCACGGTTTAAGAAACAAAGGATAAAGGCTCAAATTTTATTTGTACCCACCTGTTCTTCGTGATGTTCTTCAATCCTAAACTTAGCTAATCGTGCATTAGATCTTGTTTGAATCTTCACTCTGATATACTAGTGATGGTTCGGATACTGATAGTTTATTTTGAATATGCAGTCATTTCTTTTTTGTTGAGGGTTTGTGGGACCTCTTTCTTTTCGATTTTATTATCCCTGTTTTTGTACCCCAAAATTTTCCCTCCCATAATCTTCAAAGTTTTTCCAAGCATCACCTCAAATGGTTCAAAGTCTACTCAAGGGCTACACAGTCAACCATCCTCCTGAGCCAGTCAAATTAGGGTTTTGGTTCCTGCAAGGAAGTTGAGGTTTTCAAGGGCTCAATCAAGTCCCATATGCTCATACACATTGTCAAACACCTACATGTCAAGTTTCAAGGCTCACAAGGTCAAGTTGCACAATCAAAAAACCCTAATTGCTCCACAATCAACTGCAGGGGCAAAATGTTCATTTGGCAGTCAAAAGTCAAAATTTTTGGTCAACATCTTATTTTGAAGCCACAATCATCATTTGATCAAGTCTTGATCATGATTTCACAAGAATGGCTCAAAAATCATCAAGGTGTCAAAAGTTTCTATTTTTGGACAGTTGAAAGGTCAACTGTAACTTGACCAAGGCATAACTTTTTCATGGTTCATCAGAAAAATCCCATCCAATGCTCATCTTGAAGGGGAGGACATTTCCTACAATTCATCTTCACATTCCAAGTCCAAGAAATGCTCTCACAAAAAGTTATCAATTTCAACATTATAGGTCATTTTCAAAAGTCAACAAAAAGGGACTTTAAGTCAAAGACCATAACTTGAGATTGGTAAATCAAAATGACATGGGACCAAAGACATTGGTTAGAGGACTTCAAGACCTTTCCAAAATATCCAAGAACATGTTCATAGCTTCAAAATTGAGCAAGATATGCATTGGAGAAGTTGGGAAATTTTTGTGAAATGGCCAAAGTCAATTATCCTGAAACTTCATTTTTGACAAAAGGGGCCCACTTTTTCCACTTGTTTCAGATTATCCATGCTTCCCACGTGTCCCACAAATTATTACAAGATTTAAAATTAATTTTTCCATTTTTATTTAATTTTATTTGATTTAATTCATTTTAAATCTTTTAAAATCAAATAAAAATCAAGAAAATTAATTAAAGGGTATATTTTGTGTTGAATAGCTTTGAATCACCATCATTTACATCCCAAATTCGTACAAGGCCTAAATCAAGCAAGAATTCAAATTTTGACACAAAAATGGAAAGTGTTTCAATGTTGGTTATGGCATGATCTCAAACATGAATGCATAAGGTTAATGGCCATAATTCTGATTGAAACACATTACATAATACATGTGCAAGCTATCACAAAGGGATTCACGACCTAGAGAGCCATACAAACTGAGAACCAAGTTGCAAAATTTTGACAAAAAATTGAAAACTGAAATCATAGTTGCAGCGCATTTCAAGCCTCCATTCCAATCCAAACACACTCCTGGCATCCCTAGGAATCTTTGGCAATCAGAACCAAGCACAATCAATCAAGAAATCGTGCCATAGACCTCATTCAATTTGCTCCATTTCTCAAAACTGTATATCGCATTCCATAGGCATTTGATCCATTTTTTTGATTGTTTTATATTGTTAGGGGCTTTCTGAAGCTAATAGGATAATCCAATTGCATTCTAACGCGCTAAATCTTGATTTACCATTAAAGTATTTTAGGGTTTTCAAGGTTTGAAATTGGGGGTTTCCCCATACTGTAAAATCAGGGTTCCAAACACCCATGGTTGATTTGAGAAGAACAAGACGAATCAAAAGAACCCCTCGCGCTCAATTTATGTTGCTTCCTCTCCTAATCGCTATTTTTCGCTATGTCACTTAGTGGGGGTTTAAAACCCCCGCTATCTCATTCATGTTACAGGTACAAAGGGAGAAGAAGGCTGAGGTGTCCAGGCGTGAGTGGAAGATTCAAATCCACGCGCGCATTTTTTTGTTTTTCAGCATTACTGGCTTGTGTTTTATATAATATTTGTTTTCCATATTATTAACAAATGCAACAAAGTGCTTCAGTGGCTGGGAACGTGTCATGCCATCCTTGGGACCTGGGTTCGATTCCCAGGTCCCCTTACAATTCCCATATTATTTTTCCATTGACTTTCCTGTGCAGCGTTCCAAGGAAGGTTCATCATAAGCCCTATAGATCCAACAAGCCAGGTGTCTTCAAGGCAGATCCAAAGGACAAAAAGCAGGGAGCGCCATAGTCTGGAGTCAAGCATGTTGTAAGTGATCCAGGAAAGTCAACGTGGCTTCCTCAAATGGGCCATAATTCCAGCATTTCACCTCCTATTTGGCCCAATACCCCCTCCATTTGGTTTATTATTTTCTTTTCATTTTATTTTTCAATTTAATTTCTAACTCTTCTTTTATTTTTATTTATTGTTAATAATTAATCAATTAACCATTTTCATAAAAAACAAAAAAATAGAATTAACATTTTTTTTTTGTAAATAAATACTAATAAATTGAATTAATTGTAATTAGGCAAACTTTAACCTTTTTTCTTAATAATTAAAATAAATTTAGAATTAGGTTTATTAACTTTTAATTTTAATTCCTTTATATTATTTTCATTAAAAACATAAAAACGCAAAAACATTTTTTCTTTTAATAAATTAATTAATTAATTTAATCATTAGTTTTAATCTCATTTAATAACAAAAAGGACAAAAAAATTAATTTCTTTTCTTGAAAAAAGGTCAACACCCTTAGACATCCCCGATTAATTTATTCGCGCGCATTTATTTTTGATCATTATGTAATTGCTCCGGATATGTAATAGTAATTAGGACTTTTACTGTTTTTATTTTTATTTTTCGTACTCATTTACTGAAAAACGGGTCTTTGTAATTTTTGGCGATGTATAGACCCGCGCCTTGTAATAGCGTAGGATTTACGTTTCCGCAATTTGCTTTCCGCACCCCCTTTAACTGTTAACTTGTATGAAAGAATGCATGCTAATTAAAAACAAGCGTAGCTCACGATACAATGATCAAAGATAACTTAACATGAAAACAACACACAAATTCACACGCCACTTCTAAGGTACGCCTCACTGTTGCCTTACCTTCGAAACGTGGTCGTCGAGTATAGGACGTCTTGGTAAGTCCTTATGTCCATGACATGATCCAGTTGCCTCGAAACGGTTGCCTCGGAATTAAAAAGGATCAATGGCATAAGGGTAGCTTCTAAGGTGTCCTACTGTTGCTCTGGTGACCACATTGTCCCTACAATCGAATTGACCCGAACACCTCCAACGGTGGTGCTACCTACCTCTCAATGGTGGGATGGCACTACTTTAAGGAAATTTACACAGCTTAATTCCTTAGAGTAGGTAGATTCTCTTAAGTACTTGCTCTTTTCAAACAAACAAAAACAACTTTTCGCACCCGCACTTTCTAAAAGTTTTCAAACAAATTTTTCACACACTCTTGAGGACAGATACAAGAGTTACTTAGAAATTTTTCAAACGAAACTTTTTCAAAACCCACACACACTTGAAAAGCAAACAAATTTTGAAAACATAAGAGCAAGTACCTAAGAGCCCGTGGATAACCACGAATAGAAAGGGTGCTAACACCTTCCCTTTTTTATAAATCTACCTCCCGAACCGAGAAACATTCTCAAAGAAGGAATTTTGCTGTGCTTTTGTCCTTTCCATGTTGGAGAACATAAAAGACGGTGGCGACTCTTGCTTACCGCGACATTTCGCGAAACCAGCTAAAAATAGTCAGTTCCAGATCCACCGGTCACAGAACTGGCGACTCTGCTGGGGATACTTTTAAAGTGAGGTGTACCTTAGGACTAAGATCACTTGTGTTTTCAATTGTTGTGCTTGTTTGCTTTATTATTGTAGGCTGCATCGGAGTTACATAGATCCTAACCCGGATCTGGGGATACCCTGTTAGGTAGCATAAGCTGTGAGGGACCTGTCCGGCGTAGACCGACATGGGTGAAACAGTGGCTACGTTGGTGTGACACCTTGGTCTGTACCGATATCCCTTGTGTCGCAACGAGGAGAATATGGGTCTTCTGAGGAGTCATTAAGCACCAACCGACCTTAGAACCTTAAATGACCCAACTTGGGCAATAGAACAGTAACAATATGCTACACCCATTGAGGCTAAACTCTCGTGATGGTTCTGGCCGCAAGAAAAGATTGCGATGCTGGAGTTATGACCGATTGAGGGTAGTCGATGATATTGGGATCCTCTAAGAACCCGGTTACTTCTGATAGGACAGGTCTTAACCAACAAACTGAAAGAGGGTAATACCTAGACCCCATGCTGGCCTAAACTCTAGGGGCTTGTCTTGTGTGACTTGTGTGCCTTATCATGTTTGCCTTTGTAAATATCTATGGTGTGCTTTATCATAACATCATGCCATCATAAACATTGCATGCATCCTGCATAAGGACTGACCATTTCAAAGACAAAAGGGTTTCACCTTTGCTCTGTTTTGTAGGACATCGTGATGCCTATGCGAAGGAACACTATCCGATTCAACTTTGTTCACCCACCTGAGTTGCTTGAAGAATTGGTTAGCAGAATTCCAAATACTACTTCCTTCATCCAGAGGCATGGTTCTCTTCTCAGTTTAGTCACGGAAAAGTGGGACCAACAACTGATGAGTGTCCTGACCCAATTTTATGACCCTCTGTACCAGTGCTTCACCTTTCAAGACTTCCAGCTGGTCCCTACCCTGGAAGAGCTCTCTGATTTGCTGGGTATCCCTATCTTGGATTAGACTCCCTTCACTGGTTGGGAAAAGACTCTTAGGTTTGAGGAGATTGCAGCAGCCCTTCCTTTGACCATCAAGGAAGTGATGGACAACTGGGAGACTAGAAGCAGAGTTAAGGGCTTCTTGGCTAAGTTTCTGATTGGTAAAGCTAACAGTTTCTGGAATGACTTAGACTTCAGGGCGTACGAGGACATTCTGGCTCTCTTAATCTATGGGCTAGTATTGTTTCCAAATCCTGATAACTTTGTCAATATCAATTCCATAAGGATCTTCATGTCTCGGAACCCTGTACCCACTCTCTTGGGTGATGTCCTGCAACAACTCTATGCTCATACTGCCCGAAGACGAGGAACTTTGTGGTGTTGTACTCCTTTGTTGGTGAGGTGGTTTATTTCGCACCTCCCCAAGTTTGTGCTAAAGAACCAAGAAGGAAGAGGTTGGGCTCATAGGTTAATGTCTCTCACTGATGATGACATCATTTGGACTCTCAGAGGTTTAGATGAGGTGGCTGTTATTGATCGCTGCGGAGAATATCCTAATGTTCCATTGATTGGCACTTAGGGCGGAATCTCTTATAATCCATGTTTAGCTCTCCGTCAGTTTGGAAGAGCCAGAAGAGCAGGGCCTCATGAGATGCTGGTGCCTCACATCAGTTTTGAGTTTCAGAAAGATAGTGACGAACTGCGCCGTAGATTCATCAAAGCTTGGGACAGAATTCACAAAGCTGACCCACATGAGTTGGGGCTGAAGACTTCTCTACCTATGGAAGCCTACTACAAATGGGTCCGTATCCGTGCTCAGAAGTTAGGTATGCCATATGAGGCTGTCAGGCCCATCATTCTTGAGTATCCTGATAGAGATGGGGCTCCTCCAACTGTTCTCCCTCCTCAGATACCCACTGATGTTGATACACTAAAGAGGTCTTGGGCGCAACTACAGGAAGAGCGGGATTATTATCGGGAAAAGTTCAATGAACAGGAACAGAAGATCCAGAAGCTGACCAAGCAATTGGAGAGCGAGCGAACCCTGAATGACTATATCCGTACTGAGAAGAGGAGGCCATGGGAGCACTGATGGGCTTTGGATGTTTCTTTTACAGCTTTATTTCCTTTTCAGTATTTTCATTCTTGTAACGCCTAAGGGCAAATTGTTGAACAATTTAAAGTTTAAATCTAATAAAGTGTGTTCCTTTTGTTTACAAAGTTGATTCCCGATTGTCTTTGAAAACATAATTCATACGCACTTCATTCATTATATGCATTACAGGTACCCTTTTCCTACAAGTTGCTTAATCTTCTTCGCTGTTTATTTCAGCACTCAAGCATCATGAATCCTGAACTCACTACCGAGCAAGCTATCAAGGCCCTCCAAGCCCAGAATGCCCAATTTCAGGAGATGGTCATGAACTTGGCCCAGGGACAACAAGAGCTGAAGGCTTTACTCCTGAAGAAGAGGACTGTGCTATTCAACACTGGGCGCAGACTCGGGAACACGCTGCAAAATGAAGCTGAGAGGACTACTCCATCTGTAGGAGAAGGCAGTCACCAAGGGAGGGAGGTCCCTAGTCCTGTGGTTTCTGACACTGAGACAGACTTCAATGACGAACAGTACCCTCCTGCTAAGGACCGGTACAAATAGCTGGAGGACCGGCTGAATGCTATGGAGATTCAACGCGTGCCTGGGTTGGATTTCAGAGATTTGGGGTTATCCTCTGGGGTGGTGATCCCACACAAGTTCAAGGCGCCGACCTTTGTGAAGTATGACGGGGCTTCCTTCCCTAAGATGCACCTTCGTTCTTATGTAAGGAAGATCCATCCTTACACAGCAGACAAGAACTTATGGATCCACTTCTTCCAGGAGAGTCTTTCAGGGACTCACCTCGAATGGTTCTATCAGTTGGATGGAACCAACATTCGTAACTAGGAGGATCTGGACACTGCTTTTTATAAGCAGTATCAATATAATTCCGACCTCGCTCCTACGCGTACCCAACTCCAGGGTATGTCGCTAGGGTCGGGAGAAGGTTTTAAGGAGTATGCACAGAAATGGAGAGACCTGGCTGGCAGGGTGTAGCCACCATTGACGGACCGGGAGCTGGTGGATATGTTCTTGGGGACCCTATCTGGTCCATTCTTCAATCATCTCATTGGTAATTCCTCTGCTGGGTTTACTGACTTGATCCTGACTGGTGAAAGGATCGAAGCTGGTATAAAATCGGGAAAGATACAGAAGGGTGCCTCCTAAAATGCTGAAAAGAAACCCTTCAAGAAGGAGGCCAGTGTTGTGTATGGTCCAAGAAAGCAGAACAAACCTGAACGCCGACAAGCTGTCAACGCGGTGGTTATTTCTAAGCCTGCTGCTGCTCCTCAGCAATACAACCAACCCAGAGCTGAGAGGCCCAAACAGCAGTATACTCGACTCAGCATGACTCTCTCTCAGATCCTGCCGCAACTGCTGTCAACTAGCCTGGTAACTATCAAAGAGGCTCCGAAGATGGTAAACACAACATCTCCGAAATATAACCCCAACGCCCGTTGCGCGTATCACTCCGACCGCCCGGGACATTCTACTGATGATTGCTGGGCCCTGAGGAATAAGGTTCAGGACCTTATTGATGCCAAGGAGATACAGTTCGAGGCGCCCGAGAGGCCAAATGTTGTGACCGCTCCCATGCCCCAGCATGGAGTGAATGTTGTTGAAGAGGATTTGTATGTAGCTTCTGTGGATGATGTTGCTACTCCGCTGCTGACCATCAAGAGGAACCTGTTACTAGCCGGTTTATTTCCGGGATGTAGCAAAGGTTGCCATTTATGTGCTGATTCCCCTGCTGGTTGTTCTTTGCTGAAATCAGGCGTCCAAAACCTGATGGATAGTAAAGAGATTTTGTTCAAAAAGACTGCTGTTCCTTCTGCCCCTGTTGAAGAAGTTTCAATTGTTACCATTTTCAACAACCCTTCCAAGGCTCCTTCAAAGAAGCCTATCCAAATTTTGCCTGTTCACAAGATTGCTCCTATAACCATTACTGTTCCGGGGCCCATCCCCTACAAGTCTGATAAAGTTGTCCCGTGGCACTATGGGGCAGATGTTTATGTTCTGGGAGTGAAGCAAGAGTTCAACGCTGGTACCAGTGTCACCAACATCACTGGGCCTGCTAAGGTCACTCGTAGTGGAAGACTATTCTCACCAGACATTGCTCCTCCAGTAATTCAGAGGCCTCTTGTCATCACACCTGTCAGTGTGCCTATTTCCCCCCTTGATCAAGTTTCTACCCCTGCTGCCGAGTCATCTGACGCTCGGGGCAAGGGAATTGCTGCTGATATGCCTGCCCGGACGGAGGCACCAAAGACCATTGTTGAGGCTTCCAAGCAAGAAATGGAAGAGATCCTCAAAATTATAAAGAAGAGTGATTTCAACGTCGTTGAACAACTGGGGCACACCCCCTCCAAAATCTCCATGCTATCATTGTTGCTGTGTTCAGAGGCCCATGCCAAGGCCCTGATTGCTTTCCTGAAAACGGACCACGTGCCTCAAGAGACGTCTGCTGATCAATTCACCGACTGTGTGGCCAACTTAACCGTTGATAATGGCCTGGGTTTCTCTGATGCTGATCTGACGGCCAAGGGGAAGAACCATAATGATGCCCTGCATGTCTCCATTGAATGCAGGGGCACTTCTCTTGCTCATTTGCTGGTTGACACTGGTTCCTCATTAAACGTGCTACCCAAGAAGGCTCTAGACAGGCTGGACTGTGAGGGTTTAGAGCTCAAACCAAGTAACATTGTCGTCCGGGCCTTTAACGGGTCCAAAAGGATGGTACATGGTGAGGTTGACATCCCGATCAGGGTTGGTTCGCAGGTATTTGATTCAAAATTCTATGTGATGGACATCTGTCCATCCTATTCTTGTTTTCTGGGTCGCCCGTGGATCCACAAGGCTGGAGCTGTGACTTCAACTCTACATCAGAAGCTCAAATACCCGGTCAGGGGTAAGATCGTAACAGTGCAAGGGGAAGAGGAATACATGGTTAGCCACCTCAACTCCTTCAGGTACGTGGAAATGGACGGGGAGTTCATTGAGACCCCCTTTCAACATTTTGAAGAAGTGCCTTAGACATTGGCAGCAACAGAAACAGTGACTGAAGAGGGTTCTCCTTTGAAAATGGCTTCCTTAAAGGACGCCCGAGCTGTGATTGAAAAAGGTGAATGTGAAAACTGGGGCAGGATCCCTGATTTTACTCCTAAGACTAACATGTTTGGGCTGGGTTTCACTGCAGAGGCTCAGAAGGCTGTGCGCAAGGCAAGGATTGGAAGACCTCCTGTGCTCATCACCAATCCAGGAGTGAATGCTATTGGGGATGAAGACGAAGTGGAAGAATCCGAGTTTGACAGCTGGATCTACCCAACGACTAACGGTGGACCTAGCAACTGGACCGCAAAAGACTTTACACCCATTACTTTTGTCACCCAGTAATGAACTTCTTTGTTTTGGATTTGTAATAAACAATAATTTGGAACTTTATGGCCCGGTGTCTTACCCGGGGCACCGTGGTTTTATTTGTGAGGGCTTTTGTTTGTCACTTTCATATATCATGAATAAAAGCATTGGACGTTTTTCACATTTCAAATCTTGCGCTCCCTTTCTTTCTTTCTTTATATATTGCAAAACAGCTGTATTTACACACACTCACTCGTACAGGTTTCAATCCACTCTGGATCTCACCGGTAACGACTCTGCTACTGCCAGTTATGACTTCAAAAATCCGATCAACTTAGCCGAAGACGAAGGTGAAGATGATTGCGGAGTGCCTGGCGAACTTGCAAGACTGTTACTCCAGGAAGAAAGGGCCATTCAACCACATGAAGAGCCAGTGGAAACGGTAAATATGGGTACTGAGACAGACAGGAAAGAAGTCAAGATTGGTGCTAATCTAGAGCTCAGTGTGAAACAATGGCTGATCCAGATGCTGCATGACTACATGGAAATCTTTGCCTGGTCTTACAAAGACATTCCTGGGTTGGATACCGACATCGTAGTTCATCATTTGCCTACCAAGGAAGACTGTCCTCCGGTAAAACAGAAGGTCCGCCGTATGCGCCCAGAGATGTCCGAGAAAATTAAAGTTGAGGTTATGAAACAATTTGATGCCGGGTTTCTAGCAGTGACCTCTTACCCTCTGTGGGTTGCCAATGTGGTGCCGGTACCGAAGAAAGATGGTAAGGTCAGAATGTGTGTCGATTACAGGGATCTGAATAGGGCAAGCCCCAAGGATGACTTCCCCCTACCTCACATTGACGTTCTGGTTGACAATACTGCTCAGCACAAGGTGTTCTCCTTCATGGATGGTTTTTCAGGTTATAATCAGATTAAAATGGCTCCTGAAGACATGGAGAAGACTACCTTTGTTACTCAGTGGGGCACCTTCTGCTACAAGGTCATGCCGTTCGGGTTGAAAAATGCTGGGGCAACCTACCAACGTGCCATGGTTGCTTTATTTCATGACATGATCCACCATGAGATTGAAGTATACGTCGATGATATGATTACAAGGTCTCAAACAGAGGAGGAGCACCTTGACCATCTGTAGAAACTATTTGACCGTCTGAAGCTATACAAGCTAAGGTTGAATCCAAACAAGTGCACATTTGGGGTAAGATCCGGAAAGTTGCTAGGCTTCGTCGTGAGCGACAAGGGTATTCAAGTGGACCCTGCCAAGGTTAAGGCCATACAAGAGATGCCAATTCCTAAGACAGAAAAAGAAGTCAGAGGTTTTCTAGGACGTCTGAATTACATTGCCTGATTCATCTCGCACCTAACTGCTACTTGTGAACCAATCTTCAAGCTGCTGAAGAAAGATCAGGTAGTACGTTGGAATGATGAATGTCAGGCTGCTTTCGACAGAATCAAAGAGTATCTCCAAGAACCACCCATTCTTATGCCACCGGTTAAAGGGAGACCTCTAATACTATACTTCACAGTACTTGATAACTCAATGGGGTGTGTGCTGGGGCAGCATGACGAGTCTGGCCGAAAAGAGCACGCCATTTATTACCTTAGCAAAAAGTTTACCGACTGTGAGACCCGATACTCACTGCTCGAGAAAACTTGCTGCGCTTTGGTATGGGCTGCTCGCCGGCTGAGACAGTATATGCTAACTCACACTACTCTATTGATTTCAAAAATGGATCCAATAAAGTACATATTCGAAAAGCCTGCATTGTCCGGAAGAATAGCAAGATGGCAGATGATCTTGACAGAATACGACATCCAGTACACGACTCAGAAGGCAATCAAGGGAAGTGTATTGGCAGACCATCTGGAACACCAGGCAGTAGACGACTACCAGTCAATGAGCTTCGAGTTTCCAGACGAGAGCATCATGATAGTGACTGATTGTGAAGTACCTGGACCGGATGAAGGACCTGAGGAAGGATCCCGATGGTCTATGCACTTTGACGGAGCCTCCAACGCTTTGGGTAACGGTATCGGCGCTGTGATCATATCCCCAAAAGGCACTCATACTCCACTTACTGCCCGGCTATGTTTCAACTGCACCAACAACATGGCGGAGTATGAGGCATGCATCATGGGTCTTCAAGCTGCAATTGACTTAAGGATCAAGTTTCTGAGTGTCTTCGGAGATTCCGCTCTCGTGATCAATCAGATCAAAGGCGAGTGGGATACGAAACATCCGAATCTTATTCCTTACAAAGAGTGTGTGTTGACATTGATCCCCATTTCACAGAAATAACTTTTGAACACTTCCCAAGAGAGGAGAATCAGTTGGCGGGCGCGTTAGCTACGATGTCTTCCATGTTCAAAGTCAAATGGGACAATGAGGCTCCCCGGATCATTATCTGGAAATTGGATGAACCTGCATATTGCTTTGATCTTGAGGCTGAGATAGTAACTGAAAAACCTTGGTATCATGAGGTGAAGAGGTATCTGGAAGCTCAAGAATATCCTGAAGGTGCATCTGTCAACGACAAGAAGTTTCTGAGAAGGTTCGCTGCAAAGTTCTTCCTCAGCAACGGCATTATGTACAAGCGAAACCATGATTCGACCTTACTGCGTTGTGTGGATAAGACTGAAGCAGAAAAGATCATGGCAGAGCTGCATGAAGGTACCTTCGGAACACATTCCAGTGGACATACCATGGCAAAGAAAATCCTTCGGGCAGGATATTTCTGGTCCACAATGGAAGCCGACTGTTACCAACACTCTCGGACATGTCATAAATGCCAGATTTATGCAGATAAGGTGCACGTTCCTCTAGTTCCTCTGAATGTCCTGACTGCACCTTGGCCTTTTGCAATGTGGGGCATAGATATGATCGGTGAGATTAAACCTACAGCATCCAACGGGAATCGCTTCATCCTGGTGGCGATCGATTACTTTACAAAATAGGTTGAAGCAGCTTCCTATGCTACAATAACCAAGAATGTCGTGGCACGGTTCATTCGACACAACCAGATATGTCGATACGGAGTCCCTGAGAGGATCATTACGGACAATGGTACCAATCTTAATAACAAGATAATCACTGAGCTCTGCGAGCAATTCAAGATACAGCACCACAACTCTTCTCCTTACCGGCCGAAGATGAATGGGGTTGTCGAAGCAACGAATAAGAATATCAAGAAGATTGTGCAGAAGATGGCAGTGACCTATAAAGATTGGCACGAGATGTTACCGTTTGCTCTTCATGGATACCGTACTTCAGCAAGGACGTCAACCGGGGCAACTCCCTTTTCCTTGGTCTACGGCATGGAAGCAGTCTTACCGATCGAAGTGCAGATACCCTCTCTCCGGATAATGAAGGATGCAGATCTGAGAGAAGATGACTGGATCCAGACTCGACTTGATCAGTTAAACCTAATTAACGAAAAAAGACTCACTGCTATTTGTCATGGTCAAACGTACCAAAAACGGATGATCAGGGCATTTAACAAGAAGGTCAGACCACAAGAGTATCAAGTTGGGGATCTGGTAATCAAACACATCATCCTTCCTCAAAGTGATCCCAGGGGCAAATAGACCCCTACGTACGAAGGGCCATTTGTGGTTAAATATGTGTTCTCAGGAGGAGCCATGATTCTAACCACCATGGATGGTGACGACCTTCCTCACCCCGCCAAAGCAGACATAGTAAAAAGATACTACGCATGATAAAAGACCCGCTAGGTTGACATACCTAGGCAGAAATTAGGGCTTCCCGGCGAACCAAAAGGGTTCGGGCAAAATGAGGGATGAAATGAAAAAAATCTGTACACCCGGCAAGTCGAAAACCTGAAAAGGCGGCTTGGGCAAAAATGGGTATCCCGGTGGACTGAAAACCCGAAAGGGCAGTCCAGGCAAAAGTTAGGGATTAAAGCGTAATACTATGTCTCATTGGATCACCTTGCATCCAGAATCCGGCATCAACTATCAAGTTCAGACGGCATCGATCAGTCAGCTTCATCTTCAACCGAGCAGCCAAGTGATGAGACGCTCGAAGATATAAAGGCGATAGCAGAGTTGGAACCCAGTGGGATTATTCTCTTCACATAGCTGTTTTGTTTTCTCTTTGTACAAAATTGTATAAACTCTGTTGTTCGGCGGCGTTCTCTTACTAGGACGTCAGCCTCTTGTACATAAATGCCTATTCACAGGCAAATTCAAAAATCAATACAAATTCACTTTTCAAGACCAATTGCCAATTGTTTTTTCCTTTTTCTGTTTTGTTTTGCGAAGAACGTCCAATGTTCAAATTGTGATATATGCATTTGACACTAATTTCTAAACTCATAAATATTTGCATACGAAACAAAGGATTAATTACAGGTAACATCAGAAACAGGGGAAATAATGAGTTGTATAAGCGATCTAATTGCTCTGTCCACCAAGGTACCAAGGTAAGTTCAACTGAAGAACATAACCAAGATGTCTTAATTCCCCAGAGAGTGAGCCAGCAAGTCAACGATACTCTCCGCAAGCAGAGTTAGTCCACTGTCAGCCTTAAGGAAATTGGGTATCCCCATCAGATCTCAACATTCCTCAGCGGAGTATACAAACATTCCTAGCAAGCATCCCCGCAGTCTTAATATAAGATTGTTCCCCGGTGGTATACAGACCTTCAGTGGAGCCACTTCCCCAGTACATCTCAAAAAAATTTCCCCAGGAAAGTCCAGTCCAAAAATTTCCCCAGGAGAGCTCAATCAACCTCCCCAGCAGGTCTTGAAGCTTATCCCCAGTAGATTCTGGAAGCTTGTCACCCATAGAGCACGAACGCGTTTTCCCGGACTTTATTCAAAGGTTATGCTCCACCAGAGCTTATAACTGGGTTATCCTCAGCTAAAAACCACAGAAAGATCGTCCCCGGCAAAGTCTTCCTATCCCCAGCGGAGTTCATCTTCCAACATAACATAACAATGGTATCCCCAACGGAGTTATCATCAATCTCAGCTAAGTACCTCTCTCTCCCACAGAGTTCACTCCCCACAGAGTAGTCTATTCGCCAAGTTTCTTCCCCAATGGAGTCATCTTCTCCTACCGGTATTCTTGCAACGATCATCCCCAGCGGAAACAAAAACTCTATTCTTCCACATCAGCCCAGGATTTAACTTCCCGGCACACGTCAAGGATTTGTTTTCCTAGACAAACATATATTCATGAACATCAAATCTTTATACATTATAGAATGCACATACGCATCATGAACATACAATCTCATTTATTTTGAGAACATCACGCACGTCATACATCATGGCATTGCATACAACTAACATTTTGTCTTTTCAGGACAAAGATCAGTGCAAAGATGATTACTATCAACGGTCGCAACTAAAGATCTGATTCTTGTATCTTGCTAGGGTGTATCTGTTGACGACTAATTCCAGACTCGATTCATGTATCTTGCCAGGGCACGTCTGAAGAGTTCGAAGATCTGATTCCTGTATCTTGCCAGGGTGTATCTGTTGACGACTACATTCCAGACTCGATTCCTGTATCTTGCCAGGGCACGTCTGAAGAGTTTGAAGATCCGATTCCTGTATCTTGCCAGGGTGTATCTGTTGATGACTACATTACCAGACTCGATTCCTGTATCTTGCCAGGGCACGTCTGAAGAGTTTGAAGATCTGATTCATGTATCTTGCCAGGGTGTATCTGTTGACGACTACATTACCAGACTCGATTCCTGTATCCTGCCAGGGCACGTCTGAAGAGTTCGAAGATCCGATTCCTGTATCTTGCCAGGGTGTATCTATTGACGACTACATTACCAGACTCGATTCCTGTATCTTGCCAGGGCACGTCTGAAGAGTTTGAAGATCCGATTCCTGTATCTCGCCAGGGTGTATCTGTTGACGACTAACATTACCAGACTCGATTCCTGTATCTTGCCAGGGCACGTCTGAAGAGTTCAAAGATCCGATTCCTGTATCTTGCCAGGGTGTATCTGTTGACGACTACATTACCAGACTCGATTCATGTATCTTTCCAGGGCACGTCTGAAGAGTTCGAAGATCCGATTCCAGTAACTTGCCAGGGTGTATCTGTTGACGACTACATTACCAGACTCGATTCCTGTATCTTGCCAGGGCACGTCTGAAGAGTTCGAAGATCCGATTCCTGTATCTTGCCAGGGTGTATCTGTTGATGACTACATTACCAGACTCGATTCCTGTATCCTGCCAGGGCACGTCTGAAGAGTTTGAAGATCCGATTCCTGTATCTTGCCAGGGTGTATCTGTTGACGACTAATTCCAGACTCAATTCCTGTATCCTGCCAGGGCACGTCTGAAGAGTTTGAAGATACGATTCCTGTATTTTGCCAGGGTGTATCTGTTGACGACTATTCTCTGGACTCGATTCCTGTATCTTGCCAGGGCACGTCTGAAGAGTTTAAAGATTCGATTCCTGTATCCAGCCAGGGCACATCTACATAAAGAGTTTAAAAGATCAACTCCTGCAACAGGCCAGGTAATTATCCTTTTTCTCAGGTACGCAAGTTCTCGCTAAGGAATCTCTTACGCGATCGACACCCAGATGGCATCTATAAGCCCATCCACATACCAACAGTTCCAAATGGCATCTATAAGCCCATTCCCGACAAGGTTCTGTCACATCTCCAGATGGAATCTATAAGCCCATCCCCCTATCCATCATCTTTCCAAATGGCATCTGTAAGCCCATTCCCCCCATCACATTGCTGATACTCAACTATGTGAGTGCAAATTTCTGGGCACTCTAGTGTTCAATCATCTTCTACCCTCGGATCACGAAAGGCACACAAGCCAATCTACATCCTCAGGTCTAAGAAGATTGAACAGGGGAAACTGTTGTACCCCAAAATTTGCCCTCCCATAATCTTCATAGTTTTTCCAATCATCACCTCAAATGGTTCAAAGTCTACTCAAGGGCTACACAATCAACCATCCTCCTGAGCCAGTCAAATTAGGGTTTTGGTTCCTGCAAGGAAGTTGAGGTTTTCAAGGGCTCAATCAAGTCCCATATGCTCATACACATTGTCAAACACCTACATGTCAAGTTTCAAGGCTCACAAGGTCAAGTTGCACAGTCAAAAAACCCTAATTGCTCCACAGTCAACTGCAGGGGAAAAATGGTCATTTGGCAGTCAAAAGTCAAAAATTTTGGTCAACATCTTATTTTGAAGCCACAATCATCATTTGATCAAGTCTTGATCATGTTTTCACAAGAATGGCTCAAAAATCATCAAGGTGTCAAAAGTTTCTATTTTTGGACAACTGAAAGGTCAACTGTAACTTGACCAAGGCATAACTTTTTCATGGTTCATCATAAAAATCCCATCCAATGCTCATCTTGAAGGGGAGGACATTTCCTACAATTCATCTTCACATTCCAAGTCCAAGAAATGCTCTCACAAAAAGTTATCAATTTCAACATTATAGGTCATTTTCAAAAGTCAACAAAAAGGGACTTTAAGTCAAAGACCATAACTTGAGATTGGTAAATCAAAATGACATGGGACCAAAGACATTGGTTAGAGGACTTCAAGACCTTTCCAAAATTTCAAAGAACATGTTCATATCTTCAAAATTGAGCAAGATATGCATTTGAGAAGTTGGGAAATGTTTGTGAAATGGCCAAAGTCAATTGTCCTTGAAACTTCATTTTTGACAAAAGGGGCCCACTTTTTCCACTTGTTTCAGCTTAGCCATGCTTCCCACGTGTCCCACAAATTATTTCAAGATTTAAAATTAATTTTTCCATTTTTATTTAATTTTATTTGATTTAATTCATTTTAAATCTTTTAAAATCAAATAAAAATCAAGAAAATTAATTAAAGGGTATATTTTGTGTTGAATAGCTTTGAATCACCATCATTTACATCCCAAATTCGTACAAGGCCTAAATCAAGCAAGAATTCAAATTTTGACACAAAAATGGAAAGTGTTTCAATGTTGGTTATGGCATGATCTCAAACATGAATGCATAAGGTTAATGACCATAATTCTGATTGAAACACATTACATAATACATGTGCAAGCTATCACAAAGGGATTCACGACCTAGAGAGCCATACAAACTGAGAACCAAGTTGCAAAATTTTGACAAAAAATTGAAAACTGAAATCATAGTTGCAGCGCATTTCAAGCCTCCATTCCAATCCAAACACACTCCTTGCATCCCTAGGAATCTTTGGCAATCATAACCAAGCACAATCACTCAAGAAATCGTGCCATAGACCTCATTCGGTTTGCTCCATTTCTCAAAATTGTATATCGCATTCCATAGGCATTTGATCCATTTTTTGATTGTTTTATATTGTTAGGGGCTTTCTGAAGCTAATAGGATAATCCAATTGCATTCTAACGCGCTAAATCTTGATTTACCATTAAAGTATTTTAGGGTTTTCAAGGTTTGAATTTGGGGGTTTCCCCATACTGTAAAATCAGGGTTCCAAACACCCATGGTTGATTTGAGAAGAACAAGACGAATCAAAAGAACCCCTCGCGCTCAATTTATGTTGCTTCCTCTCCTAATCGCTATTTTTCGCTATGTCACTTAGTGGGGGTTTAAAACCCCCGCTATCTCATTCATGTTACATGTACAAAGGGAGAAGAAGGCTGAGGTGTCCAGGCGTCAGTGGAAGATTCAAATCCACGCGCGCATTTTTTTGTTTTTCAGCATTACTGGCTTGTGTTTTATATAATATTTGTTTTCCATATTATTAACAAATGTAACAAAGTGCTTCAGTGGCTGGGAACGTGTCATGCCATCCTTGGGACCTGGGTTCGATTCCCAGGTCCCCTTACAATTCCCATATTATTTTTCCATTGACTTTCCTGTGCAGCGTTCCAAGGAAGGTTCATCATAAGCCCTATAGATCCAACAAGCCAGGTGTATTCAAGGCAGATCCAAAGGACAAAAATCAGGGAGCACCATAGTCTGGAGTCAAGCATGCTGTAGGTGATCCAGGAAAGTCAACGTGGCTTCCTCAAATGGGCCATAATTCCAGCATTTCACCTCCTATTTGGCCCAATACCCCCTCCATTTGGTTTATTATTTTCTTTTCATTTTATTTTTCAATTTAATTTCTAACTCTTCTTTTATTTTTATTTATTGTTAGTAATTAATCAATTAACCATTTTCATAAAAAACAAAAAAATAGAATTAACATTTTATTATTATTTTTTTATTTTGTAATTTTTGGCGATGTATAGACCCGCGCCTTGTAATAGCGTAGGATTTACGTTTCCGCAATTTACTTTCCGCACCCCCTTTAACTGTTAACTTGTATGAAAGAATGCATGCTAATTAAAAACAAGCGTAGCTCACGATACAATGATCAAAGATAACTTAACATGAAAACAACACGCAAATTCACACACCACTTCTAGGGTACGCCTCACTGTTGCCATACCTTCGAAATGTGGTCGTCGAGTATAGGACGTCTTGGTAAGTCCTTATGTCCATGACATGATCCAGTTTCCTCGAAACGGTTGCCTCGGAATTAAAAAGGATCAATGGCATAAGGGTAGCTTCTAAGGTGTCCTATTGTTGCTCTGGTGACCACACTGTCCCTACAATCGAATTGACCCGAACACCTCCAACGGTGGTGCTACCTACCTCTCAATGGTAGGATGGCACTACCTTAAGGACATTTACACAGCTTAATTCCTTAGAGTAGGTAGATTCTCTTAAGTACTTTCTCTTTTCAAACAAACAAAAACAACTTTTTGCACCCGCACTTTCTAAAAGTTTTCAAACAAATTTTTCACACACTCTTGAGGACAGATACAAGAGTTACTTAGAAATTTTTCAAACGAAACTTTTTCAAAACCCACACAGACTTGAAAAGCAAACAAATTTTGAAAACATAAGAGCAAGTACCTAAGAGCCCGTGGATAACCACGGATAAAAAGGGTGCTAACACCTTCCCTTTCTATAAATCTACCTCCCGAACCGAGAAACATTCTCAAAGAAGGAATTTTACTGTGCTTTTGTCCTTTCCATGTTGGAGAACATAAAAGACGGTGGCGACTCTTGCTTACCGCGACATTTCGCGAAACCAGCTAAAAACAGACAGTTCCAGATCCACCGTTCACACCTGTCTTTTGCCTGAACTGTTTCTTTTGTGATTACAGTCAGCGGGATGCCCCAGTTTTTTGTAAGTCTCCTTCATAGGTTTTGACTTATTGGGCTTTTATTTCGAGAGACAATGACTGCTTGTCCTTACGATTATACGGAACCATCACCGTATTTTGTCTCGGCAGGACTTCTTTGATGCCATTCATTGTGCACCTGGATCAACTGAGAAAACTACCCTGCCCCAGGTTATGATTAAGGGTTTTAATTTGTGAAAAGAAAAAAACTCCAACTTATTTGGCTCGAAGGGGTTGACGAGGGATTATCTTCCTTATAACTCCACTGTTTAGGATTTGAAACAATGCCTGTACTTCATCAGCGGGGTCTGTTCAAAAGCATACTGTAAAGATCATGGTATCGTTTTCGTCATCCTCCCTCAAAAGGCTTAGAATTTTTTAATCGAGAGTTTGAACATCACAAAAGGAAATATGAAGCAATTTTAAGCATAGTGAAAACAATTAATTCAAAACAGACACGTGTAATGCATTAATGAAATAAAAGAGTTTGACATGATAATTGTTTGAATAAGCAAAGAAAAATACAACTTCAGAATTCATATGAACAAAAGACATTCTCAATGATTTGGTGTAGGATCAGTGATCAAACTTGATCTCCTTGGCATCAATCAAGTCTTGGATATTGTTCTTCAAACTCCAACAGTCGTCGGTGTCATGTCCAGGACTGTCAGAATGGTAGGAACATGTCACACTCGGGTTATACTTGGAAGAGGAAGTATCAGGATTTTGAGGAGGATCCTTTAGTGTGATCAGTTTCCCCTTCAGCAATTGTTGTAACGCTTGAGACAAAGGCATGTTGATGTCAGTATACTGCCTTTCTTGATATCTTACCCTACGCCTATTGCTCTGTCTTTGTTGAACACGCGTGGGATCGGAGATCTGGGTTGCCCCTACATGTTGATCATGACGACTCTTTTTACCATACATAGCATTGGACTCTTTTTTTCCATTGTAGGGCTTTTTCTGAGTATCAGAAGGTGTTTCTTCTTGAATCTTCCCACTTTTGATGCCAGCTTCGACCCTTTCGCCGGTCAGTATTAGCTCGGTGAACCCGGATGAAGAGCTTCCGATCAAGTGTTTGAAATAAGGACCAGACAAAGTCCCAAGAAACATATCCACCAACTCCCTGTCAGACAGAGGGGGTTGGACTCTTCCGGCAAGATCTCTCCACTTCTGAGCGTAGTCCTTAAAGCCTTCGCCTGTACCCATAGACATCCCCTGAAGCTGAGTACGCGTGGGAGCAAGGTCGGCATTATACTGGTATTGCTTGTAAAAAGCAGCAACAAGGTCCTCCCAGTTGCGGATGTTAGCTCCTTCCAGTTGACAGAACCATTCAAGCTGAGTCCCTGACAAACTATCTTGAAAGAAATGAACCCAGAGATCTCTATCAGCAGTATAGGGTTGGATCTTCCTCACATATGACCGGAGGTGGAGTTTTGGACAGGATACTCCGTCGTACTTGGCAAAGGCAGGTGCCTTGAATTTATGGGGAATCACTACCCCAGAGGATAGACCTAGATCCCCGAAGTCCAGACCGGGAACCTTCTGTATTTCCATGGCGCTCAAACGGTCTTCCAGCTGTTTGTACTTATCCTCAGCAGGAGGATACTGTTCTTCATCATAATCCGTCTCGTTGTCGGAGACCACAGGACTGGGAGCCCTCCTTTCTTGTGGCCTGTCTTTCCCTCCAGATGAGGTGGTCAGATCAACTTCGTTTTGCAGCCCGTTTCCGAACCTGCGTCCAGTGTTGAACAGGACGGTCCTCTTCTTCTTCTTCTTCCTCTCCTTCAGAATCAAGGTCTTCAAATCCTGTTGACCCTTGGCTAGGCTCATAACCAACTCTTGAAACTGGGCATTCTGGGCCTGGAGGGCCTTGATAGCTTGCTCAGTGGAAGGTTCGGTAGACATGATGATTGCTGAAATAAACAGCGAAGAAGATAAGTGACCTGCAAAAGGGTACCTATAATGCAATGATATGTATGACATATGTATGCAATGTTTTCAAGGATCTCGTGGGGTAAACAAAGAAACTTGTTAGAATTTGAATTTTATAGCTTGATTGAAGGAACTTCATGTTGCTGAGAGTCCTTCTTCAAGAGTCAAGCTCACCATATCGAGTGGGTCATAGCCCCTGACTCAAGTTATCGTGTTTTGATCTCCAACAACCTTGGCTAGAGGAAAGTAAATCCCCTTTGCCCCTTTCTAGACATTTGGTTCATCATGACCTGCATCACAAACCCTTGAGATCCTTGAAATGGTTAAGGAAATGCTATGGTATGATGTTATGATGTGTATGCTATGCGTTGAAGCAAGGTGTGAGATGTAAGTAAGCCCTGCAATGAATAAGGACTGTAAACAAAACCTGCAAGGAACTCATGTTGTCAGATAACAAGAATGTGCAAGTAGTTCAAATTTGAAGGCACACAAGTCACACAAAAGAGCCCTTAGATTTCAGGCTGGCATGAAGCTTAGGTACTACCCTCTTTCAGTTTCAGTTGGTTAAGACCTGTCCTAAAAAATAATAACCGGGTTCTAGAGGATCTCAATATCACTGACTACCCTCAATCGGTCATAATTCCAGTTTGGTAACCTTTTCTTGCAGCCGGAACCATCACGAGAGTTTAGTCTCAATGAGTGTAGCATACTGCTACTGTTCTATGGCCAAGTTGGTCAATTTAAGGTTCTAAGGTCAGTTGGTGCTTAATGACTCCTCAGAAGACCTATATTCTCCTCGTTCCAACACAAGGGATATTGGTACAGACCAAGGTGTCACACCAACGTAGATACTGCTTCATCCGTGTCGGTCTACGCCGGACAGATCCCTCACAGTTTATTGCTACTTACCTAAAAAGGGGTACCCCCAGATCCGGGTTAGGATCTATAAAACTCCAATACAAGCCCATAAAATTAAAGCATACAAGGCATACAATTGAAAACACAAGTGATCTAATCCTAAGGTACACCTCACTTATAAGTAGTCCCCAGCAGAGTCGCCAGTTCTGCGATCGGTGGAAATAGAACTGACTGTTTTAGAATGCTGGTTTGCATTTGCATTTTGCAAAATGTCGCGGTAATCAAGAGTCGCCACCGTCTTTTACTTTCTCCAACAAGGAAAGGACAAAAGCACAGCAAAATTCCTTTTCGAGATGTTTCTCGGGTTCGGGAGGTAGATTATAGAAAGGGAAGGTGTTAGCACCCTTTCTATCCGTGGTTATCCACGGGCTCTTAGGTACTTGCTCACTATGTTTTCAAAAGTGTTTTGCTTTTCTTGTGTTTGTGGGTTTTGAAAAAGTTTTGTTTGAAAAACTTCGATTTAACTCTTGTATCTGTCCTCAAGAGTGTATGAAGTGTTGTTTGAAAACTTTGTTTGAAAGAAAAGTGTAAGTGCAAAAAAAGTTGTTTTGTTTTGAAAGAGCAAGTACCTGAGAACCTCTACCTACTCAAAAGAAATTAAGTTGTGTAAATGTCCTTTAGACAGTACTATCCCACTATTGAGAAGTAGGTAGCACCGTCGTTGGAGTTTCGGATCAATTCGATTAATGGGACATGTGGTCACTAAAGCAATGGTAGGACGCCTTAGCGGTAACCCTAATGTCCTAGATCATTTTTTATCGAGGCAACCGTTTCGAGGATACTTTGATCTTTAGACAGGAGGGCGACCTCTAAAACACCCTATACTCAATGACCACGTCGAGGCAACCAAGTGAGGCGTACCCTAAGAGTGGCATGTGCGAGTGTGTCAGGTTTCAGTTATGTTATCTTTATACATGTTATGGTGAGCTACGATTGATTTTAATTTAAGAGAAATCTTGACATGCATAGCCTAGTTAGCACACATCTAGCAGTTAATAGTTGCGGAAAATAAAACTAAACTATTACAAGGCGTCAGGTATTTACATCGCCAAAAACAAACCCTTGAAAAGTAAATTGCGGAAAATAAATAAAAGCGATAAAAAGGTCCTAATTAAAGCTATTACATCCTCGGAGCAAATACATAATTATATGGATCAAAATATGAATAAAAAATAATCACGTGCGCGAGAGAAAATTGAATCGGAGAGCTTTTAGGGTTTTGACCCTTTTTTGAGAAAGAAGGAATTTTTATTATTTATGAATCAAATTAAATTAAACCTAAACTAATTAATTAATTAAAAGAAATATTTTTTGGTCTTTTTGAATGTTTTAAGGAAAAAATAAAAAAAAATAAAATGATTAAAAGTTATCAAAAACCCTAATTCCATATTAATTTTATTTATTGTGAAAATATTAAAATTAACCTAATTACAAAACTAAATTAATTATGTTGGTATTTATTTACAAAATAACTAATTAAATTTAATAAATAAAAATATTATATTTTTTATGTTTTCTGAGTTTATTATGAAAAAATTAATTGGGTTAATTAAGTAATAATAATAATAATTAATAGTAAAACAATTAAATGAAAAATATAAAAGAAGAAAAAAAGAATAACCCAGGGGGGTGATGGGCCCAAGAGGAGGTGTATTTGGAAATCTGAATCCCAATTGCTGCAAGCCCTTTTGACTTTTCTGGATCGTCCACACGCATGTTGACTAAGGACCATGATAGTCCTTCCATCTAGGCCATTGGATTTGAGTTTGAAGACATCTGGCGCTTGGTAATTGGAGGTGCATGGTGGACCACCTTTTGAAATCTGCATGTGAACACATAAAGAAAAAATGGAATAAGTGTTTTGGGGGACCTGGGATTCGAACCCAGGTCCCAATGCTCATTGCTTCAATGCCTTTGCCAGCTGAACTGTAGCGCGCTTTTGTTAAATTGATAGGTAATGGATATTATATATAAAACAAATATTATGCTGTAAAACAAAAAATAACGCGCGCGTTTTCAAACACGCCAATGAGGTATCAACACATCATCATCTTCTTCATTTGTCCTGTATAACTAGAATCAGATAGCGGGGGTTTTTAACCTCCACTATTTATCTGCACGAAAAATAGCGATTAGAACCACAGTGATCATAAATATTTCGCGAGGGGTGGGTCTTGTTCGTCTTGTTCTCACGATTTCAGTCATGTATCTCACTGGTCTCAATTTTTCCTGGTTCAGAAAGCCCTATTTGAAAGCTCAAGAACCCTAGAAATTTGATCATGGTATCTTTTGATTCAGGGCATTACAGTTCAATTCAATTAAGCCATTAGCTTCGTATGGTCTCTAGCAATGCAACACAATCACAAAAACATGTTAAATGCGCATGAATTAGGATATATAGTTTTGAATCAAAAGTGCAAACCGTGGTTCTGTATATGACGATTCTTTGAGCTTTAATGCCTGAGTTTGATTGCAAAACACTCTTGGGACCTCCTGCAATATGTTTGAATGAACAAAAACCCTTGAATCAACCTAGAATGCAAGAACAGGTTTTTAATTTTCTTGGAAATTCTTGAATTGGCTATGGCCGTTTCTGCATCTTTTAATCGTCCTAGGTCAGGGTTTGCTTGCATACATATAGGAGAATCAATTTAGGTCAAGAGCTGGGCAAAAATCCATGTGCATTGATGTTTGAATCCTTGATTGGTAAATCAAATATTCTTGATTTTCATGATTGGACAAAGTTTCCAAAATTGGATTTTTTTTGTATCTTTGACTTGTGCACGAATTTGCCAGCATGTTTAGGTCATATTTGCTTCACAAAAAGATTTAAAAATCAAATCTTGTATTTTCTTATGATTTAAACTAATTAAATAAATTAATATTAATTAAAGATCCATTTAATCAATAAAAATAAGAAAATAAATCCAATTAAGCTTGGTGGGTCGTGCATAGGTCATGGGTGAGGTTTCAAGAAGAGATTTGAGGCCCATTAGCAAAAAGAAAATGTTTTGAGCAAAGTTGACTTTTGCAAATTCATGAAAATTTCCCAACTTCTCCAATGCACAACTTGCTCAATTTTGATCATATGATCATGTTCTTTGACATTTTGGAAATCTCTTGAAGTTCTCTAACTAATGCCTTTGGTCCCATGTCATTTGGATTTACCAATCTCAAGTTATGGCCTTTGACTCAAAGTGTACTTTTGTTGACTTTTGAATTTGACCTATAATGTAAAAATTGGTAACTTATTTTGAGAGCATTTCTTGAACTTGGAGTGTGAAGATGGATTATAGGAAATTGCATCCTCTTCAAAATGAGAATTGGATGGAATTTTTCTGACAAACCATGAAAAAGTTATGCCCTGGTCAAGATACAGTTGACTTTTCTACTGTCCAAAAATAGTAACTTTTGCATCTTTGATGATTTTTGAGCTATTCTTGTGGAATCATGATCAAGACTTGATCAAATGATGATTGTGAACTCAAAATAAGATGTTGACCAAAAATTCCGACTTTTGACTGCAAAATGACCATTTTGCCCTTGCAGTTGATTGTAGATCAAATGAGGCTTTTGACTGTGCAAACTGGCACTGTGAGTCTTGAAACTTGGCATGTAGGTGCTTGAGAATATATATAGGCCTATGAGACTTGATTGAACCATTGAAAACCCCAAATTCCTTGAAAGAACCAAAACCCTAATTTCAGCTATCTTAGGAGGTGTTTGGACTGTACAATCCTTGAGCAATCTTGAACCATTTGGAGATGATTCTTGACATATCTTGAGGAATATGGGAGGGCAAAATTTGGGGTACAACAGTTGCCCCTGTTCAATCTTCTTAAACCTGAAGATGTAGATTGGCTTGCGTGCCTTTCGTGATCCGAAGGTGGAAGATGATTGAACACTAAAGTGCCCAGAAATTTGCACTCGCATGGTGTAGTGTCAGTAATGTGACGTCGGGAATGGGCTTACATATGCCATTTGGAGAGATGACGGATAGGAGGATGGGCTTATAGGTGCCACCTAGAGATTGTTGGTAGGTAATTTTGTCTTCGCTGACGGGTTGTCTTTATTGACGGGTTGTCTTCATTGACAGGTTGTCTCTATTGACGAGTTGTCTTCATTGACGGGTTGTCTCTATTGACTGCGTTTGGATCAGGAAAATCTTTAGGAATCGACTTAACTGGACCAGACAAGGTCTTGGAATATCTTCAACTGGATCGGCATCAGAAAAATCTTTAGGAATCGACTTAACTAGACCAGAGAAGGCCTTTGATTGCCTGTCATTAACTGGAAGAAATAAATCCAGCCAGAGGAGGTCTTTTGATAATGATGTGATGAAGGAATCTGAGACGATTGCTACCCAAAATAGATGATGAAGGAATCTGGGACGATTACTACCTCAGCAGGATGATGAAGGAATCTAGGACAATTACTACCTCAGCAGGATGATGAAGGAATCTTGGACGATTACTACCTCAACGGGAAGATGAAGGAATCTCGGATGACTTCTACCTCAGCAGGATGATGAAGGAATCTTGGATTATTACTACCTCAACGGGATGATGAAGGAATCTAGGACGATTACTACCTCAACAGGATGATGAAGGAATCTTGGACGGTTACTACCTCAACGGGAATATGAAGGAATCTCGGATGACTTCTACCTCAGCAGGATGATGAAGGAATCTTTGACAATTACTACCTCAACGGGATGATGAAGGAATCTCGGATGACTTCTACCTCAGCAGGATGATGAAGGAATCTTTGACGACTGCTACTCCAAAAGGTTAACTTTTATCTGTCGATCGATCTTTCCTGAATAGGTAAAGAGTTAGTTGTATGCAATGTCATGATGTATGCATTGTGTAATGATGTTCTCAAAATGAAATGAGATTTTTGTTATATGTATTTTGTCATGTATGTAAATAGGATGTATGAAATGTTAATGAATGTATTTTCGTTTGGGAAAATAAATCCCGGAGCTGCTGGAGAATAGAGTTGAATTCTTCGTTTCCGCTGAGGATGATGAACGAAGATGATTGCAAGAACAAACCTGTGGGAGAAAAGAACTCCGTTGGGGAATAAACTGGTGAAGATATTACTCTGCTGGGAATTATTCTGTAGGAAGAGATGCTTTTCTGAGATTTTAACGATAACTCCGCTGGGGATTCCGTTGATAAGCTCTGTTGGGGATTTTGATGATGAACTCCTCTGGGGATAGAAAGAACTTCGCTGGGGATGATCTTTCAGTCGCAACTTGCTGAGGATAACCCAGTTAGACTCTGGTGGGGATAACCTCTGAATTTGTCTTAGGAGATGCATTTGTATTCTGCAGGGGACAAGCTTCCAGAATCTACTGGGGAAGATGATTCAACTCCATTGGGGAAACTTTTTTTTTTAGACTGTTCCGGGGAAATGGCTCCACTAGCGGTATCTTGTATTATGCCGGGAAACATTCTTACATTCCGTTGAGGAATATTAAGACTGCCAGGGATACTCTTATGCTTGCTGGGGAATATCCTTATACTCCTCTAGGGAATACTAAGACCTACTGGGGATACCCAACTTTTTGGGGATGATGGTAGACCAACTCTTCTTGGGTAGAGTATTGTTGATTCGTTCATGGTTGCAAGTCTCAGCTGGGGAGATCTACCATTACTGTTTTACTCTGCGGGGAGTGAAGGTATCTTGGTCATACTCTTCAACTGAATCTACCTTGTACCTGGTGGACAGAGAAGCTTGTATAGTTCGGACAATTCTTATTACCCCAGTTTCTGCGGGAGAAGAAAGCCTATGAGGTACTTGATAACCGCTGATTGACAAATCTTCTTCTGGTAGGCAAGTGACGAGATGATGGGACATAGTCGTACGCTTTGATCCCTAATTTTGCATGGACCGCCCTTTCGGGTTTTCAGTCATCGGGATACCCTTTTTTGCCCAAGCCGCCTTTTCAGGTTTTCGACTTGTCGGGTGTACAGATTCTTTCATTTTCATCCCTTATTTTTGCCCGAACCCTTTTGGTTCGCCGGGAAGCCCCTATTTTTGCCTAGGCCAATCAACCTAGCGGGTCTTTGATTATGCGTAGTATTTTTTTTTGTGACTATGTCCATGCTCTCAGGATGTAGGGAGTCGTCACTGTCGGTAATATTGTGTCGCCATACTACCAGAAGATGTTTGATCACGTAAGATCCGTTGCTTGAATTCATGTCCAATCCCCCAATTGATTCAGATGGAGATTTGCCCCTGGCTTTTTGGCATTTTGAGAGATTCCTTGAATCTTGACTTGACTGCCCCAGATGATGGAAAATGATCATGTCTGCCCCTTGGCTGGAAGTATTTTTTCCACTTGAGGTGACTCTTTTTATTGAGAAGGTTTTTGTTCACTAGATATTCGTCATGCGAATTTCTCTATTGTTGAACAAATAGTTATATGCAAACAATGTTATTTTAAGAATGCAAAGCTTATGTCTGTCTTGAAGTTTTTGAAAATGCAGTTTTCAATAAAACAAGCAAATTTTTGTAAAATGTGATGTCAACTCAGGATTTTACAGCAAGCCCTACTGGAGTCAGGATACCTTTTGTAACAGTATGCTTTCGAACTAACCAATGCTTCAGCTAGGACTTTTAAGGGTTATAACGTGGCCTGGTTCACGGTTTAAGAAACAAAGGATAAAGGCTCAAATTTTATTTGTACCCACCCGTTCTTCGTGATGTTCTTCAATCTTAAACTCAGCTAATCGTGCATTAGATCTTATTTGAATCTTCACTCTGATATACTAGTGATGGTTCGGATACTGATAGTTTATTTTGAATAGGCAGTCATTTCTTTTTTGTTGAGGGTTTGTAGGACCTCTTTCTTTTCGATTTTATTATCCCTGTATTTTTCCTGAACTGTTTCTTTTGTGATTACAGTCAGCGGGATGCCCCAGTTTTTTGTAAGTCTCCTTCACAGGTTTTGACTTATTGGGCTTTTATTTCGAGAGACAATGACTGCATGTCCTTACGATTATATGGAACCATCATCGTCTTTTGTCTCGGCAGGACTTCTTTGATGCCATTCATTGTGCACCTGGATCAACTGAGAAAACTACCCTGCCCCAGGTTATGATTAAGGGTTTTAATTTGTGAAAAGAAAAAAACTCCAACTTCTTTGGCTCGAAGGGGTTGAAGAGGGATTATCTTCCTTATAACTCCACTGTTTAGGATTTGAAACAATGCCTGTACTTCATCAGCGGGGTCTGTTCAAAAGCATACTGTAAAGATCGTGGTATCGTTTTCGTCATCCTCCCTCAAAAGGCTTAGATTTTTTAATCGAGAGTTTGAACATCACAAAAGGAAATATGAAGCAATTTTAAGCATAGTAAA
This sequence comes from Vicia faba, assembly GCA_948472305.1. Classification (NCBI taxonomy): domain Eukaryota; kingdom Viridiplantae; phylum Streptophyta; class Magnoliopsida; order Fabales; family Fabaceae; genus Vicia; species Vicia faba. The sequence continues at coordinate 432,225,577 of OX451739.1, read as the reverse complement.
AACAATTAATTCAAAACAGACACGTGTAATGCATTAATGAAATAAAAGAGTTTAACATGATAATTGTTTGAATAAGCAAAGAAAAATACAACTTCAGAATTCAAATGAACAAAAGACATTCTCAATGATTTGGTGTAGGATCAGTGATCAAACTTGATCTCCTTGGCATCAATCAAGTCTTGGATATTGTTCTTCAAACTCCAACAGTCGTCGGTGTCATGTCCAGGACTGTCAGAATGGTAGGAACATGTCACACTCGGGTTATACTTGGAAGAGGAAGTATCAGGATTTTGAGGAGGATCCTTTAGTGTGATCAGTTTCACCTTCAGCAATTGTTGTAACGCTTGAGACAAAGGCATGTTGATGTCAGTATACTGCCTTTCTTGATATCTTACCCTACGCCTATTGCTCGGTCTTTGTTGAACACGCGTGGGATCGGAGATCTGGGTTGCCCCTACATGTTGATCATGACGACTCTTTTTACCATACATAGCATTGGACTCTTTTTTTCCATTGTAGGGCTTTTTCTGAGTATCAGAAGGTGTTTCTTCTTGAATCTTCCCACTTTTGATGCCATCTTCGACCCTTTCGCCGGTCAGTATTAGCTCGGTGAACCCGGATGAAGAGCTTCCGATCAAGTGTTTGAAATAAGGACCAGACAAAGTCCCAAGAAACATATCCACCAACTCCCTGTCAGACAGAGGGGGTTGGACTCTTCCGGCAAGATCTCTCCACTTCTGAGCGTAGTCCTTAAAGCCTTCGCCTGTACCCATAGACATCCCCTGAAGCTGAGTACGCGTGGGAGAAAGGTCGGCATTATACTGGTATTGCTTGTAAAAAGCAGCAGCAAGGTTCTCCCAGTTGCGGATGTTAGCTCCTTCCAGTTGACAGAACCATTCAAGCTGAGTCCCTGACAGACTATCTTGAAAGAAATGAACCCAGAGATCTCTATCAGCAGTATAGGGTTTGGAACTTCCTCACATATGACCGGAGGTGGAGTTTTAGACAGGATACTCCGTCGTACTTGGCAAAGGCAGGTGCCTTGAATTTATGGGGAATCACTACCCCAGAGGATAGACCTAGATCCCCGAAGTCCAGACCGGGAACCTTCTGTATTTCCATGGCGCTCAAACGGTCTTCCAGCTGTTTGTACTTATCCTCAGCAGGAGGATACTGTTCTTCATCATAATCCGTCTCGTTGTCGGAGACCACAGGACTGGGAGCCCTCCTTTCTTGTGGGTTGTCTTTCCCTCCAGATGAGGTGGTCAGATCAACTTTGTTTTGCAGCCCGTTTCCGAACCTGCGTCCAGTCTTGAACAGGACGGTCCTCTTCTTCTTCTTCTTCCTCTCCTTCAGAATCAAGGTCTTCAAATCCTGCTGACCCTTGGCTAGGCTCATAACCAACTCTTGAAACTGGGTATTCTGGGCCTGGAGGGCCTTGATAGCTTGCTCAGTGGAAGGTTCGGTAGACATGATGATTGCTGAAATAAACAGCGAAGAAGATAAGTGACCTGCAAAAGGGTACCTGTAATGCAATGATATGTATGACATATGTATGCAATGTTTTCAAGGATCTCGTGGGGTAAACAAAGAAACTTGTTAGAATTTGAATTGTGTAGCTTGATTGAAGAAACTTCATGTTGCTGAGAGTCCTTCTTCAAGAGTCAAGCTCACCATATCGAGTGGGTCATAGCCCCTGACTCAAGTTATCGTGTTTTGATCTCCAACAACCTTGGCTAGAGGAAAGTAAATCCCCTTTGCCCCTTGCTAGACATTTGGTTCATCATGACCTGCATCACAAACCCTTGAGATCCTTGAAATGGTTAAGGAAATGCTATGGTATGATGTTATGATGTGTATGCTATGCGTTGAAACAAGGTGTGTGATGTAAGTAAGCCCTGCAATGAATAAGGACTGTAAACAAAACCTGCAAGGAACTCATGTTGTCAGATAACAAGAATGTGCAAGTAGTTCAAATTTGAAGGCACACAAGTCACACAAAAGAGCCCTTAGATTTCAGGCTGGCATGAAGCTTAGGTACTACCCTCTTTCAGTTTAGGTTGGTTAAGACCTGTCCTAAAAAATAGTAACCGGGTTCTAGAGGATCTCAGTATCACTGACTACCCTCAATCGGTCAAAATTCCAGTTTGGCAACCTTTTCTTGTGGTCGGAACCATCGCGAGAGTTTAGTCTCAATGAGTGTAGCATACTGCTACTGTTCTATGGCCAAGTTGGTCAATTTAAGGTTCTAAGGTCAGTTGGTGCTTAATGACTCCTCAGAAGACCCATATTCTCCTCGTTCCAACACAAGGGATATCGGTACAGACCAAGGTGTCACACCAATGTAGCTACTGCTTCATCCGTGTCGGTCTATGCTAGACAGATCCCTCACAGTTTATTGTTACTTACCTAAAAAGGGGTACCCCCAGATCCAGGTTAGGATCTATAAAACTCCAATACAAGCCCACAAAATTAAAGCATACAATTGAAAACACAAGTGATCTAATCCTAAGGTACACCTCACTTATAAGTAGTCCCCAGCAGAGTCGCCAGTTCTGCGATCGGTGGAAATAGAACTGACTGTTTTAGAATGCTGGTTTGCATTTGCGTTTTGCAAAATGTCGCGGTAAGCAAGAGTCGCCACCGTCTTTTACTTTCTCCAACAAGGAAAGGACAAAAGCACAGCAAAATTCCTTTTCGAGATGTTTCTCGGGTTCGGGAGGTAGATTATAGAAAGGGAAGGTGTTAGCACCCTTTCTATCCGTGGTTATCCACGGGCTCTTAGGTACTTGCTCACTATGTTTTCAAAAGTGTTTTGCTTTTCTTGTGTTTGTGGGTTTTGAAAAAGTTTTGTTTGAAAAACTTCGATTTAACTCTTGTATCTGTCCTCAAGAGTGTATGAAGTGTTGTTTGAAAACTTTGTTTGAAAGAAAAGTGTAAGTGCGAAAAAAGTTGTTTTGTTTTGAAAGAGCAAGTACCTGAGAACCTCTACCTACTCAAAAGAAATTAAGCTGTGTAAATGTCCTTTAGACAGTACTATCCCACTATTGAGAAGTAGGTAGCACCGTCGTTGGAGTTTCGGATCAATTCGATTAATGGGACATGTGGTCACTAAAGCAATGGTAGGACGCCTTAGCGGTAACCCTAATGTCCTAGATCATTTTTTATCGAGGCAACCGTTTCGAGGATACTTTGATCTTTAGACAGGAGGGCGACCTCTAAAACACCCTATACTCAATGACCACGTCGAGGCAACCAAGTGAGGCGTACCCTAAGAGTGGCATGTGCGAGTGTGTCAGGTTTCAGTTATGTTATCTTTATACATGTTATGGTGAGCTACGATTGATTTTAATTTAAGAGAAATCTTGACATGCATAGCCTAGTTAGCACACATCTAGCAGTTAATAGTTGCGGAAAATAAAACTAAACTATTACAAGGCGTCGGGTATTTACATCGCCAAAAACAAACCCTTGAAAAGTAAATTGCGGAAAATAAATAAAGCGATAAAAAGGTCCTAATTAAATCTATTACATCCTCGGAGCAAATACATAATTATATGGATCAAAATATGAATAAAAAATAATCACGTGCGCGAGAGAAAATTGAATCGGAGAGCTTTTAGGGTTTTGACCCTTTTTTGAGAAAGAAGGAAGTTTTTATTATTTATGAATCAAATTAAATTAAACCTAAACTAATTAATTAATTAAAAGAAATATTTTTTGGTCTTTTTGAATGTTTTAAGGAAAAAATAAAAAAAAATGATTAAAAGTTATCAAAAACCCTAATTCCATATTAATTTTATTTATTGTGAAAATATTAAAATTAACCTAATTACAAAACTAAATTAATTATGTTAGTATTTATTTACAAAATAACTAATTAAATTTAATAAATAAAAATATTATATTTTTTATGTTTTCTGAATTTATTATGAAAAAATTAATTGGGTTAATTAAGAAATAATAATAATAATAATTAATAGTAAAACAATTAAATGAAAAATATAAAAGAAGAAAAAAAGAATAACCCAGGGGGGTGATGGGCCCAAGACGAGGTGTATTTGGAAATATGAAGCCCAATTGCTGCAAGCCCTTTTGACTTTTCTGGATCGTCCACACGCATGTTGACTAAGGACCATGATAGTCCTTCCATCTAGGCCATTGGATTTGAGTTTGAAGACATCTGGCGGACCACCTTTTGAAATATGCATGTGAACACATAAAGAAAAATGGAATAAGTGTTTTGGGGGACCTGGGATTCGAACCCAGGTCCCAATGCTCATTGCTTCAATGCCTTTGCCAGCTGAACTGTAGCGCGCTTTTGTTAAATTGATAGGTAATGGATATTATATATAAAACAAATATTATGCTGTAAAACAAAAAATAACGCGCGCGTTTTCAAACACGCCAATGAGGTATCAACACATCATCATCTTCTTCATTTGTCCTGTATAACTAGAATCAGATAGCGGGGGTTTTTAACCTCCACTATTTATCTGCATAAAAAATAGCGATTAGAACCACAGTGATCATAAATATTTCACGAGGGGTGGGTCTTGTTCGTCTTGTTCTCACAATTTCCGTCATGTATCTCACTGGTCTCAATTTTTCCTGGTTCAGAAAGCCCTATTTGAAAGCTCAAGAACCCTAGAAATTTGATCATGGTATCTTTTGATTCAGGGCATTACAGTTCAATTCAATTACGCCATTAGCTTCGTATGGTCTCTAGCAATGCAACACAATCACAAAAATATGTAAAATGCGCATGAATTAGGATATATAGTTTTGAATCAAAAGTGCAAACCGTGGTTCTGTATATGATGATTCTTTGAGCTTTAATGCCTGAGTTTGATTGCAAAACACTCCTGGGACCTCCTGCAATATGTTTGAATGAACAGAAACCCTTGAATCGACCTAGAATGCAAGAACAAGTTTTTAATTTTCTTGGAAATTCTTGAATTGGCTATGGCCGTTTATGCATCTTTCAATCGTCCTAGGTCAGGGTTTACTTGCGCACATATAGGAGAATCAATTTAGGTCAAGAGCTGGGCAAAAATCCATGTGCATTGATGTTTGAATCCTTGATTGGAAAATCAAATATTCTTGATTTTCATGATTGAACAAAGTTGCCAAAATTGGATTTTTTTGTATCTTTGACTTGTGCACGAATTTGCCAGCATGTTTAGGTCATATTTGCTTCACAAAAAGATTTAAAAATCAAATCTTGTATTTTCTTATGATTTAAACTAATTAAATGAATTAATATTAATTAAAAATCCATTTAATCAATAAAAATAAGAAAATAAATCCAATTAAGCTTGGTGGGTCGTGCATAGGTCATGGTTGAGGTTTCAAGAAGAGATTTGAGGCCCATTAGCAAAAAGAAAATGTTTTGAGTAAAGTTGACTTTTGCAAATTCATGAAAATTTCCCAACTTCTCCAATGCACAACTTGCTCAATTTTGATCATATGATCATGTTCTTGGACATTTTGGAAAGCTCTTGAAGTCCTATAACCAATGCCTTTGGTCCCATGTCATTTGGATATACCAATCTCAAGTTATGGCCTTTGACTCAAAGTGTACTTTTGTTGACTTTTGAATTTGACCTATAATGTAAAAATTGGTAACTTCTTGTGAGAGCATTTCCTGAACTTGGAGTGTGAAGATGGATTATAGGAAATTGCATCCTATTCAAAATGAGCATTGGATGGAATTTTTCTGACAAACCATGAAAAAGTTATGCCCTGGTCAAGATACAGTTGACTTTTCTACTGTCCAAAAATAGTAACTTTTGCATCTTTGATGATATTTGAGCTATTCTTGTGGAATCATGATAAAGAATTGATCAAATGATGATTGTGAACTCAAAATAAGATGTTGACCAAAAATTCTGACTTTTGACTGCAAAATGACCATTTTTCCCTTGCAATTGATTGTAGATCAAATGAGGCTTTTGACTGTGCAAACTGGCACTGTGAGTCTTGAAACTTGGCATGTAGGTGCTTGAGAATGTATATAGGCCTATGAGACTTGTTTGAACCATTGAAAACCCCAAATTCCTTGAAAGAACCAAAACCCTAATTTCAGTTATCTTAGGAGGTGTTTGGACTGTACAACCCTTGAGCAATCTTGAACCATTTGGAGATGATTCTTGACATATCTTGAAGAATATGGGAGGGCAAATTTTGGGGTACAAAAGATAGTGATGGTTCCCTATAATCATCAAGACAAGCAGTCATTATCTCTCGAAATAAAAGCCCATTAAGTCAAAACCTATGAAGGAGACTTAAGAAAAAACACTGGGGCATCCCGCTGACTGTAATCACAAAAAGAAACAGTTTAGGCAAAAGACAGGGATAATAAAATCAAAAAGAAAGAGGTCCTACAAACCCTCAACAAAAAATAAATGACTGCCTATTCAAAATAAACTGTCAGTATCTGAACCATCACTGGAATATCAGAGCAAAGACTCAAACAGGATCTAAATGCAAAATTAGTTGAGTTTAGGATCGAAGAACATCACGAAGAACGGGTGGGTACAAATAAATTTTGAGCATTTATCCTTTGTTTCTTAAACCGTGAACCAGGCCACGTTATAACCCTTAAAAGTCCTAGCTGAAGCATGGGTTAGTTCGAAAACATGTTGTTACAAAAGGTATCCTGACTCCTGAAGGTCCGTTACAAATCCTGAGTTGATATCACATCTTTGCAAAATTCTATTTTTTCTATAAAAAAACTGCATTTTCAAAACTTCAAGACAGACATAAGCTTTGCATTCTTAAAATAACATTGTTTGCATATGACTATTTGTTTAACAGTAGAGAAATTTGCATGACAAATATCTAGTGAACAAAAACCTTCTCAATAAAAAGAATCACCTCAAGTGGAAAAAACACTTCCAACCAAGGGGCACGGCATGATCATTGTCCATCATCTGGGGCAGTCAAGTCAAGATTCAAGGAATCTCTCAAAGATGCCAAATAGCCAGGGGCAGATCTCCATCTGAATCACTTGGGGTCATTGGGCATGAATTCCAGCAACGAGTCATGTACGATCAAACAAAAATCTTCTGGTAGTGTGGCAACACAACACTACCGACAGTGACAACTCCCTACACCCTGAGAGCGTGGACATAGTCAGAAAATACCGCGCATGAACAAAGACCCGCTAGGTTGACTGACCTAGGCAAAAATAAGGGCATCTCGGCGAACCAAAAGGTTTCGGGCAAAAATTAGGGATAAAAACAAAAAAGATACGTACACCCGGCAAGCCGAAAACCTGAAAAGGCGGCTTGGGCAAAAAGGGTATCCCGGTGGACTGAAAATCTGAAAAGACAGTCCAGGAAAAAGTTAGGGATTAAAGCGTATGACTATGTCCGGTCATCTCGTCACTTGCCTATCAGTAGGAGACTTATCATTTTGATCGGAAGTTACCAAGCACCTCATAAGTTGGGATAACACTCAAGCCACAAGGCCTTCGCAGGAACTTTCTCCAGCAGGTACAAGGGCAGAATAGTCTTGATATGAAGTCATTGTCGTATCCTCAGCATGTGTCCTAGTAACATCTACACTCCCCACATAGTAGAGGAAACCAAAGTTTTGATCTATGCCTCCCCAAACAGGAGTTACTTTCCCCAGCCAAGCTCTTTTGGAGAGGCGACGTCTATATTCCCCAGCCGAATTTTGTAATTGCAAGAGGTTCATAAAGTTTTCTCCCGAATTGAGTTTATTTCTCTGAATACAGAAGCTCAATCCCCGACACAGTTTATCCCTTCAGCTATGGAAGCTTCTCTCTCCAACGGAATTATTCCCCCGCAGAGTTGTTCTCAAGCAGAGTCTATCCTCGGCAGAATATCCATAAACAAGGGGCAAGTCCCCAACATAGTCATCTCTGGTTCACCATCTCCAGCGGAAGTAGAAGAACCATTTTTTCTACGACAGTCAGGAACTCAATTTCCATTACTCTCCAACAACAGTCAGGAATTTATTTTCCTAAAGTCGGACGTGCCACAATAGCATTTCATGTTAATATATCATGACGTGTGCATACATATTGCATACGACATAATCTCATTTATTTTGAGAACATCATCATACAATGCATGTCATGCATCATATACGATTAATCATGTACCTTTTCAGGAAAGATGGTTATCATCAACAACTTCCAGCAAGTTCAAGATTAGCTCCAGAAACTAAACTGAGTAATTATCTGCACGATCAAATGGAGCTTTACACGGGTTCGTCACGAAGCAATCTTACATGGGTTTCTCCTAAATGCAGCTTTACACGGGTTCATCATGAAGCAATCTTACACGGGTTTCTCCTAAATGCAGCTCCACATGGGTTTATCCTGAAAAATCTTACACGGGTCTTTTCTCATACATTTCCAAATAAAGTTTTACACAAACTTATCACAAAGTAACCTTACCCAGGTTCCTTCTGAATTTTTACACGAACTTATCACAAAGTAACCTTACCCAGGTTCCTCTTGAAGTTTTACACGAACTTATCCTGAAATAACCTTACCCAGGTTCCTCCTGAAGTTTTACACAAACTTATCACGAAATAACCATACCCAGGTTCCTCCTGAAGTTTTACACGAACTTATCACAAAGTAACCTTACCCAGGTTCCTCCTGAAGTTTTACACGAACTTATCACAAAGTAACCTTACCCAAGTTCCTCCTGAAGTTTTACACAAACTTATCTCAAAGTAACCATACCCCGGTTCATTTTGAAGTTTTACACGAACTTATCACAAAGTAACCTTACCCAGGTTCCTCTTGAAGTTTTACATAGACTTAGCCCAAAGTAACCTTACCCAGGTTCCTGCCGAAGTTTTACACGAACTTATCCCGAAGTAATCCTAGCTAGGTTCCTCCTAAAGCCCTACACAGACTCCTCACAAAACAACCTTACCTAGGTTCCTTCTCAGTTCAGATGCAGTTTTACCTAAACTCATCTCAAAGCAACCTTACCCAGGTTCCTTCTCGGTTCAGATACAGTTTTACCCAAACTCCTCACAAAGCAACCTTACCCAGGTTCCTTCTCGGTTCAGATGCAATTTTATCCAAACTCCTCACGAAAAAACCTTACCCAGGTTCCTTCCCATAAGCCCTACTATCCAGGTTCCTTCTCATAACCTTACCATCCAGGTTTCTTTTCTCTTATCTCTAGACAGCAGTCCACAACACTGTAACACCTGGACCTGATCAAACACGATCGGTTTCACCTTTCCCCAGTAGGTCACGATGCAGCCTATACACGACCAGATAACAGTTCATTTTCACCTCCCCGACTAAGAGATGATTCCCCAGTAGAATAATCGACGACTGAATCTCCTAAAATTCTATTTCTCTCAAGACAGAGACCGCCATTCCCCAGCAAAATCCTCCTCAACAACAAGTATACGGGCTCTCGCAAAGGAATCTCTTATGCGATCAACACTTCTTCTGATGGCATCTTTAAGCCCATTTTCACTCATTAACTTCCAAATGGCATCTATAAGCCCATTCCTAAAATCGCAAGGCCAGTACCACTTCATGCGAGTGCAAATTTCTGGGCACTCTAGTGTTCAATCATCTTCCACCTTCGGATCACGAAAGGCAAGCAAGCCAATCTACATCCTCAGGTTTAAGAAGATTGAACAGGGGCAGTTATTGTACCCCAAAATTTTCCCTCCCATATTTATCAATACATTTCAAATAAGGTCTTCAAATTTCCCAAGGAAGTCCAAGAGTTGACCAGACAAATCTATCCTAAAGGCAGTCTACCTCAAATTAGGGTTTCATTTTGCATCAAGATGTTTGAGTCCAAAGGGTCACAAATGCTCACTATTGTCCTAATATGTTCTCAAGATCATCCATGTCAAGCTTCAAGCCTTGTAGAGGATGTTTGCTCAGTCAATTGCTCAAAGGCCTGAAAGTAGACTGTGTTAGGGCAAAAGTCAAATGTGGCCCACATACAGTCAAACTTCAAGATTTTTGGTCAACATCCTCATTTTGAAGTATTATTCATCATTTGATCAAGGGTTGATCATGATTCCTCAAGTATTTCTCACAATTCATCAAAACCCAAAAGTTGCTAAATTAGGGTTTTGTAGGAAAAGTCAACTCAACTTTAACCAAGCATAACTTTCTCATACTTTATCAGAAATGACACATCCAAAGCTCATTTTGAAGAGGGTGTAATTCCCTACAATTCATCTTCATCTCCCAAGTTCAAAATATGCACTCACAAGAAGATATAAATTTGGACATTATAGGTCATTTTGAAAAGTCAACAAAAACACCTTTTATTTCAAAGCTTCTTACATGAACATGAAATATCCAATTGAGATGAAACCAAATAGGTTGCTTAGGGGACATCCTAAGCTTTCTAAAAAGTCTAAGAACACCCTCATAAGGTTAAAATTGAGAGAGATATGCATTGTCAAAGTTGGACAATTTTTGAAAACATGCATGAAGCAAATATTGACCAAATTTGGATTTTTTCCAAATGGGCCTATCTTTTCAAGTTTGAATCTCATTCCTAACATGGTCCACGACCTCTAAGCCCACCCATACATTTTTCTACTATTTATGTTATTTATTTAGATATTTTATACATTAAAATTCATAATTAAATAAATAAATAATAGAAATAATGTAAATTTTGATGTGAATCTATTTTGGGCAAGTTTTATGCTGGTTTATGTCAATTGATTTCGTGCAATAACCCTTCAAATATGTCCAGGTTCATCCACATGTGAAAATGGCATAAAATCATCAAATATGGCATTTTTTTACAAATCTTGATCATGGTCTTAAAACACAACATTATGAGGGAGATTATTTCCATGCTTTCTTGTCTCCTCATTCTCCTCTATAAATATAGAGCCATACAAGCTTGAAAGGGACGAAATTACTCTCTAAAAAAGCTCTCCAAAAGCTCTTCAAAAAGCTCTCCAGAAATCAAAGAATTGGTGCAAGTCATATCTCGAGGTCCCGGTCTCTCTCAATTGACATCAAGCCTCAAACCATCCTCTTGAAGTCCTCAGGAGTCTTACAAGGCCCAAGAGAAATCCATTGCACGCCTAGCACACCCCCATTTGACAATACCGGTTTGGTAAAACTTTAAACTTTGAATCTCTAATTTAATCACATTTTATGGTATGCTAACGTTTGTTTAAGTTTATATAGAACAGTTATGGATGGTTGAATCATAGGTTCCACGCAAGAATAAAAAAACACCATAGTTAGAGCATGAAGCTTTCGAAGATTCGGGCCTAGGGATTTCTGATGATTGCACCCCCTATTTACTTTTGCTACTAGGCCCATCTTTATTTTCTTGTTTTATTCATTTCATTTATTTATTTTAATCCTTTTTTTTATATTTTTATCAATAAACAAATATAAAAATCACATAAAAATAGATTTAGGATTTTTCCTTAATTAAATTTTAATTTTGGTAAATTAATTAACTAAACACTTTAACTTTTTTTTAAAAATTAAAATTAATAGAACTTAGGTTTAATTTCATTTTAATTCATTTTCCTTTTCGTAACTAAAATACCAAAAAAACATAGAATTAATTTTTTATATTTAAATTTCATGTTTCTTTAATAATTATCTTTTTTTAAATGTAGATCTAGATCAATTATTTTTTAACTTAAACCATTTTTATAAATTAAAACAAAAAAACAACAAAAAGATTTTTTTTATATCTTAGGATTTTTAGACGTCTTTTCAAATTTGCGCGTTATTATTCTTTCGTACTTTATTTTATTATTGTAACTATATATTGGGATGTAATAGATGATTAGTAGGACATTTACCGCTTTTATTTATTTTTCCCCCCAGTTTTGGATATGTACATAATCCCCCTCCTTGAAGCCTTGTAATAGCTAGGTTTTATATTTCTGCACTTTTAAATTACTGCAATTATTAACTGCTAGATGTATGACTAATAGGATTGTATGGCAAGAATAATAAAACATTAGCAAACTTAACACAAGACTAAAATAACTGAACATAACACACCTTGCACATATGCACCCTTAGGGTATACCTCACTTGGTTACCTCGGAAAATAAGGGTCATGTCCCTCGAACGTAGGGATACCCTTAGCAAAGGCCCTCGGTTAAAATCATCATAAAGATCACGGTCCCTCGATGTCCCTCGAAGTTTCCTACGGTATATGATCTTGTCCCTCGATGTTGCCTATGAATATATGATGACAGTCCCTTCGAAATGCTAAGGTATCCCTACATGTTGCCTTCAATGACCATTACGTCCCTTTCAAATTGACCCTTACAACTCCAATGACGGTGCTACCTACTCTTTAATAGTGGGATAGCGTTGTCTAAAGGAAACAAGAACATAAACATTCTTTTTTCGAGTAGGTAGATGCTAGTAGGTACTTGCTCAAAATCAAACTTTTTCACACTTACACCTTTTTTTAACAAAGTTTTCAAAACGACTTCGTAACACTCTTGAGGAATGATACAAGGGTTAAAATGAATTAAAACAAAAACTTTTCAAAAACACACAAACACGGAAGCAATTTTTAAAATGATGAGCAAGTACCTAAGAGCCCTTAGAAAACTACGGATATAAAGGGTGCTAATACCTTCCCTTTCTATAATCTACCCCCCGTACTCAAAATCTCGAAAAAGGAATTTTTCTATGCTTTTTTCCTTTCCAGTTGGATAAAATAAAAGTCGGTGGCGACTCTTGCTTACCGCGACATTTTGCAAACAAAAAACGCAAAACCCAAACCAGTATTAAACAGTCGGTTCTGCCACCGTATCACATCTTGTATTTTTACTTATTATTTTACTTGGTGACTATCTTTAAAATAGACACGCCATCAAGATAGGGAAACGAAATGCCTTTATTAAAAGTAACATAATCTAGATATTGAAAAATATTACAACTTGATATTAAAACTTGTTTGCATAAACATAAATAAAGGGAACTAAATCTTCTAGGTGCGCATGCGGATGTGTGCTCTGAAGCCATCAACCATTGCTTGGAAAAGCCGGAGAAAGTCTTCAACGTCCTTTGGAAGAGAAACCATTACACTCTCTGCATCTTTTAAACTTCTAGGGATGTCTTCGATGAGATTTTTGGCTAGGAAGACGAGCTTTTCATGTTTGTCTTTGTAGTACCTGTATTCCTGATAAAGATGTGGGATTATCTTATGGTTATCTCTCCCAGCTTGGCCGATCTTAGTATACTGCTCTTCCCAATACATCTTTCTGCCCCTCATTTCTGTATAAAGCCTTCGTTAGATGAGGAAGTCCTTTTGAAGACCCTGCAGCTCTAAGAACACATGCTCATATTCTTGAGTTCTCTGAGTCATGACTTTCTCTGCTTCTATCCTTTCAAGGCATGCTTTGACCTCTGATTCCTGGCTGTCTTGAAGTTCGGTGGAGAGGTATTTCACTCGCTCTTATTGATCTAGGGAAGCCTGTGCCAAACTTTGGATTTGGGCTCTTAGGTTTTCCTCTATTACCTTCTTATCATGTGTTGCCTTTTTATACCATCTAGTTAACCTTCCGATTTCAGCGGCGGCCTCTTCTAACCTTTGGTTGTGGGAATCTAGGTTGAATGTCGCACTTAACAGCCCTTCAGTTGTACGCTTTTGTTTGAGACTTTATTTCTCCAATTCCTTTTGAGTTTTCTCAATTTGTTTGTCCTTCTACTCAAGTATAAGCTGCATCTGTTTCTTTTCTTCGGTCAGATCGGGGAGATTGAGTTCTAATGCTTCTTTTTCTTTTTGAGCTTTCTTTAAGGCGCTTTTCAGATTGTCTACCTCTTCCAAAGATATAAGTGTTATCTCTGGGACCTATGATTTGTACTCTGGATCTTTTTCGAATGATAGCTTGATAATTTGCACCCTATCTCGGACCCATTTGGTGTAGGGTTCTCTTGATATGACATTCTTTCTTCCGGCTTCCCTCTTGTTAACCTTGTTCTAAGCTCGAATAACCTTGTTGAGGAACCCTTGGTCTTGTATACCCATATTGTGGATGATAAATGGTCGGAGTTGTTCGTCCGAAGGTTTGTCTTACAAAGGATACCCTAACTGTCATAGGGCCAAAGTAGGGTTGTAATTAATACAGCCTTACGATCCAATCAAAGGGACATTAGGAAAGTCCCCACAGATAATAGTGATATCACTGATATCCAGCTTCCTTGAATACCATAATACAAAGTTTGCAGTGAGAGACCTTAATTTTTGTAGCCACTCGTGTCTGGTCAATTCTAGGATCATATAGTCTTCTTTGTAAAGATGGGTCATGAACCAAGTATATAGAAGCGAGATGCAACAACTTAGCGTGCCTTTTCTCTTTTCATACATCATATGCAAAGTGTAATAAATGTCAGCAAGCAAAGCGGTAGTAGGATCTATATTAAAGACTTTCGCACCCCAAAATATGTTAATGGCCGCGGGGTCAATATAGTCCACAGTCCGAGGAAATAAAATTACACCAAATACCAACAGCCCTAAAAAGTCAACACAAGATTCCCACTCCTTATAATTAGAAAATTCTAGTGCCTTGGCTTCCAAGTTGTAGCGGTAGAAATGTTTAAGACTAAGCCATTGGATTGACTAGACTTATACATATCAAAATAAAAATCGCCACCGCGCTTTATTATTTCCAAAGGAATGGGAAAAGATCGAGTAACCCAAAAAGAGAGGGAAAGATTCAAGGTAAGGGGGTTGGTTATGCAAAGGGGAGGTATTAGCACCCTAAACATCTACGGTGCTCCGCAGGAACCTCTTTATAAAATGTGTATATTTTAGCTATAAAATATTGTATAAAAATGAATGGTGGAGGTCAGAAAAGAAATATATTTTTATGGTTTTTGCATCCGCCGCGGTTGCGAACCTTTAGTGCCTATGTACCACCTTTCGTGCAATAGGGGATCAGGGTACACGTAGTTCCTCTTTTTAAAAATTTAAAACACAAGTGTGTTGGTTAATTTTATGAGATAAAACATCATCATCATTGTCCGTGTGGAAAACATACTTACTACCCACAATCATGATAAAGGAGAATTTACATCATCTCAAAGTGGAGGATATGGCTTAGATTTTAAAATCAACAATGCCTCACTCAACACCCAAGTAGAAAATATCTCTCTTCACTACACATTGTAGAAGTATAGTTGTTTGCATCACTACAAGGATTGACAAGAGTCCAATCTTTTGAGAAAAGTTTTAAAGTAGAAGCCAAAGTGGCAAAATAGTTGAAATGAGATTGATTGACTTTTAGTCTTCTCACAAAAATGTCAAGGTATTATTAAGTTGATTGAAGTTTATTTATGAAAAGGTTTTGAAAATGCATGGACCTAGGTCCAAGTTTATTATGAAAGTGGTTCAAGTTTAAAAACAAGAATGATTTTCAAAAAGGAGGGAGAAGATTTTTGAAATTAAAGAAGATGGGAGGAGGAGAAGAGACTATCCTAAAGCATAAGGTAAAAGCTAGGGATAAGAATAATCTAACCAACAAGAAGCTAAAACTTGACATTATGAGTCAATATAGAATTCCCATTCTTTGGATTGAAACCAATCAAGCAAAGATACTAGACCTCTTTGAGAGAACCAAACTTCAAGTGTATTAAGTCTTCACAAAAATTGGACAGAGTAACGGCTGTATACGAGTGAATTCCAGATTACAAACAAAGTATGTAATCACAATAACCTACATACAAAACAAACAAAACAACCCAATGTCTTGAGGTAAACCTCAAGAACTCCAGACAAAATATCAATCAAGGTCATAAGGTCTCCAACATAGGCCAAGATTTCTAATCCTAAGTCCAAGAAGTTTAATGCTGCATAATGCCAAGGATAGTAACCAAATAGTAAAAGTATCATTAAAGATTTTTATGGTTCATGTTGATTATTAAGTTTCTTAGAAGAGAAAAGAAAAACTCAAATGAGCAAAATAAAAATGACACGAAATGTAATGCTTAAAGTAAATGGTACATAAAGCATAAAAAATAAAAGGGCATAAAGTAAAAACAATTTAATAATTAGTGGTTAGTTGGATGACCATCTTGAAACTTGCATTTGGAACTCATTAGAGAATTGGTAGAACCAAAGCCTCCACACAACAAGTTGCATTTGCTTTTTTTCAAGTATATCATCCATTTGGAATCCTTAAAAGTACCATTTAACAATCAACGATATTTAAGTGATCCGCGTTGACCAAAAGTGTTGTAGATCCATTATAGGATTGGTAGAACCAAAGCCTCCAAATAATGAACCTCAAGGTTATTGGATCAAAGATATCAAATTAACATACTTGGGCTTGCAAACATAGGTTTGGGCCACGAATGATCATTTATTCAAATCGGGACAAAATTTAGCACTATGTTAAGCAATCGTAAGTGGACTTATGTAGAAGTCGCACCTATTTTGAGGCCGGTCAATAGCAATCTATGCACCATTTGTTTTGAGACATGATATAGAGATCATGCTCCAATAACACTTAGTGCAATAAGAAAGGGATAAGATGAAGAGGGGTGGGAAAGAACATATAAACCACATTTGAATTAAATTTCAATTAAACTATTATTAAAATCATTCATCCATTTTTATGGAGTTAAACTCAACACCATGGAGTTAAACTATTATAAAATTTCAATGATGTTAATAAAGATCGTAATAAAAAATTCAACACAAGATCAGCCAGAAAATAATCACAAAATAATATTGCATTTAGTATATACATTAAAAAGGTTTTAAAATATTTTAAAATAGAAATAAAAGAGAAAAATATCAACTATTTTCAAATTAATCAAGAAATAAAAAGTAAGACTATAGAAAAATCAGAAATCAATTAAAATAATTCTATAAAATTTTTGGTAATTTTTTAAAGTAAGAAACTATTCTTAAAATTAAAAGAAATGAGTAAAATAAACCAAAAATGATAAAAAATACCAAAGTTAGAAATAAAACATGAATGAGATCACCAATATTTGTCACAATATCATTGGATCATTCCATAAATTTTTTAGAATTTAAAAATACATAAAAGTATTTTTAAACATTTAAAACAAATCAAATAAAGTGAAAATTTATAAAAAAAAATATCAAAACACAAAATAAAAATATGAATGAGAAAAATCAAAAATGTTTTTCATAATTTTTTTCAGATTTTTTGGACTAAAAATGAATTTTCTATGATTTTTTTGAAATTTAAAACAATTAAATATAAAAAACAGAAAAGAAAAATAAACTCAAAAATATGTGGACCATTGGATGAGAGTCAAAATGCGTTAGTAATCAAATCCAAGGGATCTGGCGCGTTGTGCATATCATGGTCATTAGTGAATAAAGCACTGAATCAAATGTAAATCAGAAATTCAAAAAATCCAAATGGCGTTGTTTCATTGGTTGAAGGACGACACGTTGGTCATCTTCAACTCCAGCCAGTCCCAAAATCAGGTTGCTCAATCTGTAAAATTAGAGCACAAGACCTGTGTCATTCTCTTCGTCTCTTCAAGACGAAGACAACCACGCCTTCACAGTAAATTTATATAAACTATAGCTCAAGCAATTTGGAAAGAATGTTTTGAAAAGGGATTTAAAATTTCATGGTCAAAACAAGTTTCCAGATAAAAGTAAGTGTTGCAACTAGAACCAAGGCAATGAGAGCATCACAATGATATCAAAGTTTTGAAGAATTGATGAAGAAATCTACCTATTGAAGTTGAGTTGCAGAGCTCTGAAACTGGACTTCTATGGAGCAATATAGGGAACGATTCTTGAAGGTGATTATATAGTTAGCTTCAGGGAAGATCAAGGAAGGTAAATTGATAGAAAAATTGGATTGAAAAAGGCTTGAAAATAGATTTCGAAGTTGCAGAAATTTGAGTTATGAAACAAGTATGGCAGGGTGATTCTGGCTATCCAAGCTTAAGAAAATGAATGAGGGATGACCCTCTATTTATAGGGAATCAAATGGAATGTCCAAGCGTGTGAAATGATGAATTTTGGAGGGAAATCGTGTGAAGTTGCAAACAAGAAAGGTGTGACTTCTAATTTGATTAAAACTCATCCAAAGCGTGCGTTTTGTTGTGCTAATAACTTCTGGAAGTTCACTAAACATGCTTAGAGGCAAAAACGCGCAGAAACAAAGTGTTTAGAAGCTAAACCAATTATTTCAAATTCTGACTTTTGAAGAAACTTCAGTTCCAAGTTATCAAGTTCAAATCAATGGCATTCTCAGCTCAAGGGGTCTTAGGGCATGATTCTTGATGCTTTATAAAGATGAGGTTACAAGCTTTGAAATTTAAAAAGAATGGAATCAAATGGATGCTTGATCTAAAAGTTTCATTGATTCAAAGTTGAAGAAAAAAAGGTTTACTTTCCATACTTAGAAATATTTCAAAATTTTCTTCAAAAGTGACCTATAATGTTTTGCATCCAAACATGACCTTCCACTTGGAATTTTCTCTTGACCAAAAAAGATGGAATGAAATAGACCTCTTGGATGAAATTTTGAGACATGAACCATTCAAAATCTCCAAAAATTGAGAGAGTTATGAATTGTTGAAGTTGGCAAAAAATCATGAAATGACCTATGAACTTTTGTATCCTTAGGGCATCTTCCATCCATTTTCTCACTTTGCATATAAAAGAAGGAATAAAGTTCACATACTCAAGATAATTATGGAAAAGTATTGGGCTCATGGTGATAAAAATTGACCAAGTTATGATCATTTTAAGTCACACATGAGAAATTGGGGGTTCATCTAGAGGACTTGTAATCTTTCTTCATCATCAAGTCTCTTCCACATGAAAACTCCTTGAATCTTTTGAAGTGATTTGTTAATAACCCTTTAAATATAAGGATGTCTTTAGAATAACTCAAAAATACAAAAATATGAGCAAGATATACTTATTTGAAGTTCAAAACCCTAGCTCCTAGATCAAGAAAATGCTTGGAGGAACCTTGACAATTTTGAACCACCTTCTTGTACCAACACCCTTGCTTTGTAAATAGAAGTTGTTGAGGATGAAAATGAGAACTCATAGCCACCAAAACCACTTACATATCTTGATAATTGAGAGAAATATGCACTTGTGATCAATGGGAACAAGACTTTGTCCAACCATGACAACTTCTTCAATCAACCCCTTGTACTTTTGAATCAATCTTGATATCTTAGAAATGTAGTGAACAAAAATAACCTTGCCATGCCATCCCTTCCAAAACAACTTCAATGGTGAGGTTTTGACTTCTCAAGCTTTATTGCCTAGGGCATGGAAATAAAATCATGAACCCATGGAGCAACTTGCTAAGCCTCGTTGCCTTTACCTACATTAGTAACAAGTAAGACAAACCAACATTGCATTTTATTAATTAAAAGGAAAATCAAGACAAAATATTCATGATCACAAAATAAAACAAGTGAAGGTGCTTAGTGATTCCTCAAATAGAAAAGCTAAAGATATGGAGGAGAACCAAAAACCCTAATGTGATCTTGTTGTGATTGAATCAATATGGTAGGATAAAGGGATCTTAGGGGCAAAAATTAGGGTACAACACAAGTATATCCTTTTGATTCCTTGTATTAGACCTTCTCTTTGGTAATTTTGCACTAACTCAGGGTATGGGATCCCTAAGCCTTTTACCAAAACTTTGACTTCAACAGTTTGTCCAATACCTACATAGGCTTTTTCTTTGGAAAAATTCAGAATTCTGTCAAATTCTTCCAGAGTCGGTGCTAGCTGGAAGTCTTGGAAGGTGAAACATCTCAATGGAGGGTCATAAAACTGAATTAAGGCAGAGACTGCATCCATCTGAACCTCTACTCTAGTCAAGTCAAGGGTGTCCACATAGCGGTGAGCGTACATCTTCAGAGCTCTCTTAGATAATTTCCCCTTTATAGTTTTGATTTCAGAAAGGTCAAGCTTGTAGGCATTGACGCAGACAAGTTGTTTCCCTCTGGTATCCATTTTTTAAGACAGTCACCAAAAATCTTGCTTTTTGTTATATTTTTTTTGTACCCTGTGAATAAGACAAATAAAAGAAGCAAATGATGAATATGAGATATATATGAATGCATGAATGTATAAGTGTTGGGTTGAGTAACAGGATTTCGTGACAGGTTTTTTTTATGGGTATCCCTATAAGGTAGGCTCCTTAATTTTGACCTGTGGTAAATCTACCATCCCAAATGGTGACTTTCTTAAGGGTGTCATGAATAACACCAGAGGGAAAAGGCACAAGGACCTCCCTTAGGTGGAGCCTCTTTACGGACCGAAACTTTCATCTCAAAGTCGTGAAAGGTCTCGTCATGAGATTTTAGGTTAAGGTCATTTACAAAGAGTCATGGGTGACCTTCCAAAGTCGTACTCGTCAAGAGGATATCTCTCGATAAGTATTCCTTTTTCGGAATTTCACCGACTCTAGGCGAAGTAGTCACATAAACTCGCAGGGATAATGTACCCCCTAAGCTAATAGACGAACCTTGTTTCTAAGGGTTATATTGGAAATATTTTTGAGATAGAAAAATCCCACCATGCGGTAAATATATGATGACAAGAGAAATTGACAGTAAATAAATAAATGCGATAAAGTAGATAAATGCACTAAATAAATAAAGCAAATAAAAATATAAGGTTAAAAATGCACTAAAGAACAACTGCCCTTATTTAAGTTTCTTCTATTCGGAGATACAAAGGTTAAAAATCTCCGTGTCGACGCGATTGAAGATACTTAAATATAAAACAAACCCTATTTTTGGCCCTAAGATGCCATGTAATGCTTATGAGCATGAATGCATATGAACAAAATCAAAGAGACGCAAAACACCGCTGGGGATGTAATAAAGAAACAAAAGAGAAACTCGACCAGGAAAATAAATCACTGGTGGATCAAAAGACCTAACTCATTGAGGATGACAAAAGGTCAAAGGATACACCAACTTTTACTGAAGGCGGAACTACCAACGTTCACTGAAGGTAGAAAGAGAAAAGAAATGACAACACTGACATTCACTGAAGGTGAGCTACCAACGTTTACTGAAGGTAGAGAGAAAAAATCATCGACGTTCACTAACGATGAACTACCAGCTTTCACTGAAGGTAGAAGGAAAATAAATATCATAGCATCGTCGTTCACTAACGATGAACTACCAATGTTCACTTAGGGTAGCAAAAAGATAACAAGCACCAACTTTCACTAAAGGTGACCTACCAACTTTCACTGAAGGTAGAGAGAAAATATCATAACATCACCGTTCACTGATGATGAAATACCAACATTCACTGAGGGTGGCAAAAAGATAACAAGCACCAACTTTCACTGAAGGTGACCTATCAACTTTCACTGAAGATAGAGAGAAAATATCATAGCATCGCCGTTCACTGACGATGAACTACCAACGTTCACTGAGGGTAGCATAAAGATAACAAGCACCGACTTTCACTGAAGGTGACCTACCAACTTTCACTGAAGGTAGAAAGAGAATATATCATAACATTGCCGTTCACTGACGATGAACTACCAACGTTCACTGAGGGTAGCAAAAAGATAACAAGCACCAACTTTCACTGAAGGTGACCTACCAACTTTCACTGAAGGTAGAGATAAAATATATCATAACATCATCGTTCACTGACGATGAACTACCAACGTCCGCCGAAGGTAGCAAAAAGATAACAAGCACCAACTTTCACTGAAGGTGACCTACCAACTTTCACTAAAGGTAGAGAGAAAATATATCATAACATCGCCGTTCACTGACGATGAACTACCAACGTTCACTGAGGGTAGAAAAAAGATAATAAGTTTCCCCAAAATTCTGGCATTTCGCCTAGAAATGGTCTCAACTTCTTCTTTAACCAAGGCATTCTGCCTGGAAAGAGTAATATATAAACTGTCTCAAATAAAGAGACTATCACCTGCAAATATTTCATAATGAATTGTCTCTGTGATATTTAAAGTCATGTCATCCATTGGTGTAATTTGATAATGGACTGCAAATTATCCACTCATAGAGGAGATAGCAAAAAAACGTTACGTCGACTTTTACAGTGAAGTGCAAATTGCTCAAATAAAGAGACCTGCTACATGTTGTCATGGAGGATTGTAAAAAGGAAATGACTTTCTTGGGAGAGAAATATGGCTTCTTGGGGAAAGGAATATGACTTCTTGGGGAAATTCCACTATATTCCTGCTGAGAAGATAAAATATTCTCGTGTAAAATAAATGCAAATTCTCAAAACAATGCTCGAAGCTTGCAGAAATCCAAAGTAATAATATTGTTATGGAACCAAAGGTTCAAACCTGAAATAAACTGGAATGAAACAGTCAACCAAAATACATCCTTTGAGAAGCAAACTCAAGAGGGAAACCCAACCTATCCAGACAAAGAGCTGTACAGGAAGGCTAAAGCAAAAATCTTCCACGAGGGATAACTCAATGGGGAAATTGAAATAATATACACTTTATGCTTAAGGTTGGCACTCTATTGGAGAGATGACAACACAACTCTACAAAACAGGGTAATATGCTAAAAAAACAAAATTAATGAGTGCAAATGAGCAATGATTTGCTAAATTCAACTATGTATGATGTATGTATGAATGTATGAGTATTATTATATATATGCTGACAAAATAGACATATAACACTGGGAGAAACCAGGTAAAACCAACTCGGGCACAAACAACACTCGGCTAAATCACATCCAAGATGAACATTCCAAGAAAAAGTAAGCGCCAACTGAGGAAACAAAATCCTATTGCATGGCTTAACTTTATCGGGGATAAACGTAATCCGAAAGTAAACAAAACATAACAACACAATAATACAGATACAGAGGTATAAAATCCTTCTCTAGGCTTCACCAGGGAATAACACTCAGACGTCAACGGGGAAACAATTTTTTTCAAATGTAACGCTTCTATTGGGGATTGGAAAATCAATTTCAAGTAAAGCAGATGGACACTAAATTATCAAAACATTCACTGGGGAATTCAGGCCCATTTTGAAGGAGGAAAAACACACAAACTTCACTAAGGCATATAATGTCCCATCATCAAGACATTAACTGGGGATTTCGTACTGACTTCATTGGGGAGGTTAACACCACATTCTCAAAGGGAAAACAAATATACATTCTTCACTGGAGAAACCGGAGACCCGTGTTCTTCGAGAGTAATTATTGTACCAACTTCTCTGGAAAGAAAGAACTTCTATTACACAAACGAAACCTTCACTGGAGAAATCTCGGATTGAGTCTTCATATCATGCAAACTCAGAAAAGAAGAAAAATGAACCAAAACTTGACTGGGGACACTGGAGTCACAAACCCAATACGGCGAAAACATCCTGAAAAAATCTTCCCCGGGAAACAAAACTTCTCAAAACAACTGGAGTTTTTCTATTCTTGGGATCACCACTTTTGTCTTTCTCTTGCATCACAAATTCTAAAGTAAAAGCAAATCGTAAATTCTTTTTGAAGATAAATTTTGTTATTTAATCTTTTCGCTTTGAAAATTATTATCAATAATAAATGGAGTATTTGCAAGCTAAATAAAATAAGAAATACAAAGAATTGGGTAAAAGCTCAAATTTCATTAATAGAATGGTAGTCTGCGAATAGCGAGACTCCATGGATGATTACGAAGTTCGGAAAATGGTAATATATAATGGAAAAGATACATTGAGATACAATGACCACTATCCCCTCTAATAACTTTTAAAATCCTGAGCAGCAGCTTCCGTTGAAGTATGGTAAGGATTCAAGAAGATTGTTGCTTCAACGATCAAGTCTTGTCTGATGTAGTTACTTTCCAAGAAAGTCCCTAATTTTTGCCTAAGCTGCCCTTGCGGGTTTTCAACTTAGCGGGAAATTTTATTCTGTTTATGTCTCTAATTTTTTCCTAGACCGCCCTTTCGGGTTTTCGGCCTACCGAGACGCTCTTTTTTACCTAAGCCGCCCTTTCGGGTTTTCAACTTAGCGAGCTGTTATTTTATTTCTTTTGGCGAAGTATTTCTTGACTGCATCAGCATTCATGGGACGTGGGAACTTCTCACCATCCATAGTTTCAAGAATTAATGCACCGCCAGAGAAGGCTTTCTTGACAACATATGGGCCTTCAAAATTTGGAGTCTACTTGCCCCTAGAATCAGCGTTAAAAGACATGATCTTCCCGAGCACGAGGTCACCTTCTCTGAATTCACGAGGTTTGACCTTCTTATCAAAAGCTTTCTTCATTCTTTTCTGATATAACTGCCCATGACAAAAAGCCATCATTCTCTTCTCTTCAATCAAATTCAATTGGTCAAACCTGTTATGGACCCATTCAGCCTCTGACAACTTGGTTTCCATTATCACACGTAAATATGGAATCTCAACCTCGATTGGGAGCATAACTTCTAATCTATACACAAGGGAGAACAGGGTTGCTCCTGTTGAAGTGCGGACAGAAGTCTGGTATCCATGCAAAGCAAAAGGGAGCATTTCATGCCAATCTTTATAAGTAACAACCATCTTATGGATGATCTTCTTGATATTCTTATTAGCAGCTTCAACAACCCTATTCATCTTGTTGTCCCAGAATACAACCCATGAAATTATCTAACACTGTCAGATACATAATCAATGGTCTTCCTTCAATAAGAGGGAGCAAGATAGGAGGTTCAAGTAGATATTCTTTAATACTTTCAAATTCCCTTTGGAAGTCATCTGTCCACACACAACCTTGATCTTTCTTTAACAACTTAAAGACCGGTTCACATGTTGCAATCATGTGGGAAATGAATCTGGAAATATAATTCAAACGCCCGAGGAACCTTATGGCTTGTTTTTTAGTTCTCGGCGCTGGAATTTCTTGAATTGCTTTGACTTTATCAGGGTCGACTTCAATTCCTTTCTGGCTAACAATGAAACCCAACAATTTCCCTAATCGAACATCGAAGGTACATTTATTTGGATTCAAGCGGAGATGATACTTCCTCAAATGTTGAAACAACTTCAACAAATCTTCTACATGCCCTTATTCAGTCTGGGATTTATAAATCATATCATCAACATATACCTCGATTTCCTTGTGCATTAGGTCATGTAATAGGGTTGTCATAGCCCTCTGGTACGTTGCACCAGCGTTCTTCAACCCGAAGGGCATCACGCTGTAACAAAATATTCCCCAGGGTGTGATAAACGTTGTTTTTTCCATGTCCTCTGGAGCCATTATTATTTGATTATACCCGGAAAATCTGTCCATGAACGAGAATACTTTGAATTTTGTTGTGCTATCCACTAACATGTCAATGTGTGGCAATGGAAAATCATCTTTTGGACTAGCTTTATTTAGATCTCTGTAATCTACGCACATGCAGACTTTTCCGTCTTTTTTTTTGTACTGGGACAATATTGGCAATCCATTGAGGGTACACTGACGTCACAAGAAAACCGATATTAATCTGCTTTAGAACTTATTCTTTGATCTTTACTGCCATATCCGGGTGAGTTCTTTGCAACTTCTGTTTGATTAGCGGACACTCTGGCTTCAACGGAAAACAGTGCTCTACAATATCTGTATATAGACCAGGCATATCTTTATAAGACCAAGCAAAAATATCCACATACTCGTTCAACAACTCAATCAACTTGCTCTTCACATCAGGATGCAACAACGCTCCAATCTTGACTTCTTTCGGATCTTCTTCTGAACCCAAATTGATTACTTCCAATGGCTCTTTATATGGCTGAATGTCATTTTCCTCACGCTCAAGCAACCGTGAGATCTCTTCTGGAATCTCATCATAGTCTTCTTCTTCGGCCCCATACACAGGACATTCAAAGTTGGGAGAGGGTGCATGGTCATTGTATTAAACGGGTTTTTTAATTAATCTGCACATATGATTTATGATTTCTTTTAGAAAATGACACATATAATAAGTGATCATGCAGATTGAATTTCAGTTATTATTTATTTTGAAAGTTTTTTTCTGATTACCATTTTCCAAGAAAAAGCATAAAATAAAGACACAATTTGGGAAACAAAGACAACTTTTATTATTGATTTTAAAAGTCACAGCAAACAGATAAGCCCATACAATATTAATACTTCCACCTTGGGAAAAGTGAAAGCTTTTCAAAAAGATTAACACAAACAAATTACTTTGAAACATGTATGTAAGAGGGAACATCAATGGTGATCCAGTTCTGAACCCTAACTCCGTGCGTCATGTAATTTGGCATTTCCGGCTCTACTTCATCTTCCACAATGGCATTAATCCCAGAAATAGTTGGATGAAGATAACCCCCGCTACAGAAAATGTCTTGATACTTGCCTGCAGCAGACTTCGACTTCATGGTCTTACCTTTGTCATTCTTCAAAGAGAACCCCAAGCCAACTTTGTTCTTGTTTACAGGTGGATCCACAATTTGTCCTCGTACCTCACTATGACCCTTACGCACAACTTGATGCGCATCCTAAAGCGAAACCATGGAATTCTCATTTCCTCTTATGTTATCAATGGATAAGGCTTGGAACTGGGTTCCAACAACTACTTCATTCGCCTCCACAATGATGAAAGAGGACAAATGAGATATCAATAATGCCTGCTGAAACAACCGACTGAAAATCAGCAAAACAATGAAGTCGCCATCAAACGTATTTTACCCCACATGTAGGGAAAGGTAAACATCGAGAAAACCTGAGAAGGGAGAAGTCATGGCCTTGCGACTGAGAGATCGGGTAAGGGAGTCTGTTACACAAGGGGAAGGTATTAGCACCCCACACGCCCGTAGTACTCTACGGTATCCACTCTTGTTATCTATCTTATGGGTGTGTTTAATCTATGCTTACTGTTTACTATACTACTAAAGGGATAATGTATG
Source organism: Vicia faba (assembly GCA_948472305.1). NCBI lineage: Eukaryota > Viridiplantae > Streptophyta > Magnoliopsida > Fabales > Fabaceae > Vicia > Vicia faba. Next base: position 432,198,711 of record OX451739.1, on the reverse strand, counting down.
CTAAAGAAAGGGAAAAAATGTAGGGAAAATAAAATTGTGCTCGCTTGGACCCTACCCCAATGCCTACGTATCCGTTTTGAGGAATCAGAGCTATCGTAGTTTGGCTTATGTGTTTTTATTTGTTTGTGTTTTTTATGGACGAAGTTAATTCCGCCTTCTTCCGCAGCTCGACCTTTGGACTTGGTCTCTGGATGACATACCATCTTCAATCGATTGGCCAGGTGCCCCAGTATAATATGCATAGAAGATCCTTTCAGGAGAACAAATGAATGACTTACCCGACAAATCGGTATAAATTGCATCACCAAGCATATCATGTTTTAAAGAAATAATAGACATCATCATCAGAGTTTCCATGACCTGGCTTATCTGAGTCTTTAATCAATTATCTTCCTGCTTGAAGAAGTTTCTGACTACGAGCCAAAGCTTGCATGTATACCACACAAAGTTATTCCGCATCTGATCCCTGAACATGTGCGGTGAGAAATCAAGTTGAACCTTTAACGAGAACCCCAGGTCTGAATAAGAATCCCCAATCTCCGGGTACCTGTAACGAATGCATGAATATGCATGGGGTGCATGAATGAATGCCATGTCATGTTCTGTCATTTCTAAGGAATTCATGTGCTTTGATTTTGATTTTACGCAAGTAAGGGATGGAAGAGTTTTAGCACAAGACTTGCAAATATGATGCCTTGAAAATAACAAAACATGTATGTTAAGCATGTGTTTAACCATGTTATGTATGCAAAGGCATGAGATCAAACGGGGTCAAGATTCCATCATTTCTGAATATGATTGTTGCACTGTTCTGAACCATATGAGTATCATCAAATCAAAGGTCCGACATAGCTTCCGCACATATAAGAACCGAGTACCATGTAGATCTAAGTAGCATGGGATCAAGGCTTCTGGAACATCAGATACTGTTGAGCATTTCTGAACATGCTGGGAATACCAAGATTGAAGGCTTGAATGAACCTCCAAGTAAACAAGTCAGAAACTCAAAATAAATTTGAGAACCATACGGTTACCAACAGAGTATAACATTTGCATAAAGTCATGACAGAAACCCAGTTGAAACAACCGACTAAAAATCATCGAAACAATAAAGTCTCCATCAAATGTCTTTTTTCCCATACGTAGGGAAAGGTAAACATCAAGAAAACCTGAGAAGGGAGAAGTCACGGCCTTGCGACCGAGAGATCGGGTAAGGGAGTCTGTTACGCGAGGGGAAGGTATTAGCACCCCACACGCCCGTAGTACTCTATGGTATCCACTCTTGTTATCTATCTTATGGGTGTGTCTAATCTATGCTTACTGTTTACTATACTACTGGAGGGAGAATGCATGCAAAAGGAAGGAGAAAAGAATGTAGGGAAAATAAAATTATGCTCGCTTGGGCCCTACCCCAATGCCTACGTATCTGTTTTGAGGAATCAGAGCTACCATAGTTCGGCTCATATGTTTTTGTTTGTTTGTATTTTTTGTGGATGAAGTTAATTCCGCCTTCTTCCGCAACTCGACCTTTGGAGACTTATGCGTTGGCACAGAAGTAAATTAATCGTGTCCTTACCTGAAAAGGGTTTCTTAGAAAAAGGTGCTCGAGCGCACAAATGGTTTGAGTTGGTTTGTATTTTTGTTGTAGATAATGACTAGTTGACCTCAAGGGAGAGATATTAGCCACTTTTCTACTTAGCTATGAAAGGAGTCTTTGAGAATTGAACCACACATAGGCTTGAGATGAAGAACAATAAGATCGAGAAGAGACCCGCTTATCATTTCCCGTACTAAGCAAAGGCGTGATCCTCATCAGTAGATTTGAAGTGTTTTGAATTTTGAAAGAAAAAAAAAAGAAGTTTTAGTTTTAAATGCATGTGCAAAAATGGGAAATAAAAGGCAAAGGGAGACTAGCCTAAATCTATCCCTAATGTTATTCTACTTCACACAATCTCTAGGAAGCGATAAAGTGCGAAAATGAGGAACAAAATGAGAATGCGATGATACCAAACGGAGAAGGCCCATTGCCTCTTCAAAACCATGCAAGCAATAAGAAAAATCTACAGAAACTACTCCACGCGAGTAATCAAATAATTAACCTCCTGGCCTTCCATATTGCAGAAATTACATTAATATTCTATCATAGAATCTTAGCTAAAAATGACAATGAAAATGATTATTAAACATAAAATAATAGAAAACTCTAATTGAAATCATGAAGAGAAATCGTAAAATATTCTAATAATAATTTTTTATTTATCATTTTATCATGTAAAAATAGAAAATTAATAATGAGAAAATTAGCCAAAACAAATTAAAGGAAAATAGAAAAAGAATTAAAATTAAACATATGGGGATATATGCTGGAATTCGGGTGGTAAGCTCAGTAGTTCAGGACTTTGGTACTAGGCCCAATCCATGAAGCTCTCCCTTTTTTTGTAAAACCATCTTCCTGTTACAAAAAACGAATCTTTGGGCTTATGAGAGGGTGCAGGTAGCAAGCCCAACGGATCCAGTCCACTAGCCTTTGTTCAGCTTATTGGAAAAAAACAAACAATAGTTAAAATTGAAACTGAAAATTGAAAAAAGGGATTAGGGTTGTAGTTGTATGTCCATCTTCAACCGTCAACGGCGCGATTCTTCTTCTCTTCCGGCGATCTTTACCGTTGTGACTACTTCATCTTCTCCGTCTTATCTTCTTCACCTCATACTTTTTATCGATTTCAGCGCCTCCGTGCGCTTTTGTTTGTTCGTTATATCTCATTCTTCATCGCGGATTCGTGTTCGCTTCAAGCTCCATCGTGGCTGTCAATCATCTTTACCTCTACTGAAGATAGTCTCAGGTACGTTTAAGTTTGTCTCTGAATTCTAGCTGATGGGTTCTTGCCGATTATTGAGATATTGCTATTATTATTGAATTCATTGTGAATTACTGCAAAAGTAGATCGAAATTTGTTGAAGAACAATGTAGTAGTTTGAAGAAGATTGATGATGATACGATGAATGTATGGAGATGATGACTTAGAGTGAAGCAGAAGATCAGTGAGAGTTGCAGAGGATGATCGAAGTCGCAGATGGATATGGTTTCCCTTCAGATGATGATTGAGGTCACAGATGGATGTGGTTTCCCTTCAGATGATGATTGAGGTCGCAGATTCTTGAAGCAGAGATTTCAGAGAGTTTATTTTATTTTGTGGTGAGTTTTCTATGTGTCTAATTTTTCTGACTTTTCTGGTTTGTTCAATCGAAAATCCCTGAAATCTGTTATATCTTCTATTGCGAATCTTCTCTTTTTTATATCAGTTGAAGCTGTTCTATTTTATAGGGGTTAGTTAGGTAGTTAGAAATGGTTGGGGTTTGTTATGAATCTATTAGGGATTGGTTAAGTTAGTTATGAATCTGTTAGAAGTTTGTTGTATGTTTGTGAATTCTGTTTTTGGTTAGCAGTTATAGAATTTAGTTGGAATTGGTTAGGAGGTTGTTAGAAGGTTAGGGAGTTTGTTAGCTGTCATGACAGTTGGTTGAATTCGGTTAGGGGTTAGAGGCCTGAACAATTCTATTATTTTTGGTTGGTTGGTGAGGTTATATTCAGTTAGAGAATTCTGTTTGACAGTTGGTAGAATTCTGCTAGTTTGGATCTGTTATTTATGTTAAACAGTTAAGAGGTTATATTCAGTTGTAGGTTATGACAGTTGGTAAGAAGTTAGGGAAGTTTTTAGGGTTGTTTAGAAGTTTCTATTACAGTTAGGAGGTTATAGGTAAACTGGGATTCTGTTTTTTGGTTAGCAGTTAGGGAAGTGTAATTCCGTTTGGACAGTTTGTAGGGTTTTTACTAGAAGGAGCCCTGTTGGGATTTTGTTGTTTGCACTTTTGTTTTGTTCTTTTGGTTAATTGAAACAGAGGTTAGGGGCTTAAGCTATTAGCTGACAGTAAAAATGATATTTCTTCCTTTGTTTGAATCTGCATATATTCTTGAACTTGTATGGGCTGATGCTAGCTTTTCCTTTTGTTGGATTATGTTATGGAAGGGATGAACTGGCTGGAGCAATGTCTTGATTGCAGGTTTGGAATTTGATGGTGCGAGGATGAAAGGCCAAGTTTGATAGAGTTAAGATATGGGGAGAAACGCAACAATTATTGAGAGCATGGACACGAAGCTTCGAAGATCGTAGCAATAATAAGGCTTAGCTTAGGTTTAGCATAAGCTTAGAACTGAACTTGTAACGTCTAACATGCTTTCAATTTGTATACTTGTAATGTTCTTGGATCATGAATGACCTTGGTATATGACGATTCATTAGAATGAAATGCTTCAGACTCTAATTGGACTTTGAATGAATTTGGATAAGATTTTATCGATACTTGAATAACATTTCGAACAGAACTTCAAGGTTGAAACTTGCCATGACAAAAATATCCATACTTTATTTCCATCACTCAGAAATCCATGTTTATTATTATTTAATGTTCGAATGAATAATGAGAAATTTGAATGGGGTTTGCACAACCTTGCGAGCTCTTGCTGAATGATAATGATGCATGATGGATTTGGAAATGATTTAGTTTCAATAAACTTGGATAATGGATGATGAAATTTATGGATGAAGAGTTTGAAAAATGTCGAACAATGTCGAACTTTGTGCGAATGCCTTTGTGTCTTGGCCCTTATATTTTGCATCTTGCTTTCAAAAATATCCTTATGATTGAATGCTTACCAAATTTTCGTAATGGAATCACTTGAATCGACTTCAAATCCAAATTATCTTGCATTCTCAACGAACCTCTAATCTAACTCTCCCTATTTGAGCTAGACTTAGCTTGCATGACAAGTAATTGATATATGAAAGAGTGATGATGTTTTGAATCCGCAAACCCTATCTTGTACCCTATATCCTAAGCAACCAAAGTATCCCCCAAGCATCCTCAAGTTCATAGACTCCCATCAGGAATCTAACCCTTGTAACGATGAAGATAAGTACAAAAACTTTAATTCAAAGCATTCTCATTTGAATCCGAGTTATTGAGAAGATAGTAAACACTTGATGCTTTTGAAGGAACCTTAAAGATGGATGTCTTGCAATATCCCGATGCAAGAAATTCTCAATGAACCATGCACACAAAAACCCTAGCTCCACAAACCAAAGATTGTTAAGGAAATAACATGAATCGGCCTTGAGTGAAAGTGAGACTTTTAGAGCCAAAGAGAAACCGTACACCTCAAAATATTTGATCCCATGCCATGTTATGTTGTTAGCGAATGTATGCAATGTCAAATGACCTAATGGAGTTATGCACATGAGAGAAGTGCGACAATGCATAAACCAGATAAAAGTAAAAGGGTAGGACAAATTTGGGGTATTACACCTGCTCTCCATTTATAATTACCATTTTTCCTTCACGTATAAACTTCAGTTTTTGGTGTAAAGTCAAAGTGACAGCCCCTGACTCATGTATCCACGGCCGTCCCAGCAAGCAGCTATAAGCGGGTACAATATCCATGACCTGGAAAGTAATTTGAAACAAATGTGGGCCTATATGAATAGGCAAGTCCACTTCACCAATAACAGATTTCCTTGATCCATCGAACGCTTTCACAATAATGTCACTTGTGTGCACGGGCGTTCCTTGATATTTCAATTTCATAAGTGTTCTCCTCGGTATAACGTTCAAAGAGGATCCATTATCAATCAGCACATTGGATAGTGAATCATTCTTGTGGTTCATAGAGATGTGGAGGGCCATGTTGTGATTCCTTCCTTCATCTGGAAATTCATCGTTGCAGAAACTCAGGTTATTACATGACGTAATGTTCCCTACTACACTACTGAATTGGTATATAGGCATGTCACTTTCCACAAAATCTTGGTCCAATACCCTCACCAACGATTCTCTGTGAACAAAGGAGTTCATCAATAAAGCGAAGATGGATATTTTTAAAGGAGTCTGCAGTAGCTGATCTACAATTCTGTAGTCGCTCATCTTGATTATCTTCAAAATATCATCCACTTCTTTTTCTAGCGTAGCTCTACTAGATTCACCCACTACCTTCTTGGGTTCAACATTTTCAACAATTTTCTTTCCAGCGCTAACATCTCCACAAACCACTGGCGCAAATACACGACCGTTGCGGGTCACTCTGCTAGTCTCAGAAATATTTCCAACATCAGGCATTGGTTGTATGGGAACTTCCACACCATCCTCTAAGATTGTAGCATTATATTTGTAGGGTACAACCTTATTTGACTTGTAGGGGACAGGACCCTACAAACTAATCACCAGTGGAGTGATAGCCGGCTTGCTATGATACTCAACTTCAAAATGGGAGGGTGCACCAAAACAAGGCACAATGATGTTTACCCCTTCTTCAACATAATCATTCATTATGGAGTCATCTCTAGAAAACAAATCCTCATCTGAGGAGAAATACTCATCTGCAGAGGCATACTCATCATTTGATTCTTCTTCAGCCAAACAAAACTCAATCATATCAATTTCATGGTAATCATCCCTTTGACATGTAACCTTGATAGTTACATTATCCAACAACAACTAGACACCTTTCCTCACGATTGAACATCCTCGGGAGTCTAGGCAGCAAATTCGGCAAGATCCATACTGATGTTCCACCTAACCAGCCATGTGGCAGAAAGTAGCATGCAATTGTACAAGATCCTCATTCATATACTCCACATCAAAAATTTTGAACTCTCCAGGACATCCAGAAACCATGTTCACTTCCTCTTCATACTTTGCGCTAGGCCTGATTATGTGGATGAGGCCCTCATCCATCATCTCCTATAAATCAGCCTTTATCTTATTGCAACCCTGTATGTCTGTACTGCAAATAGCACAATCGGAATGGTCATGCGTATAATAGCTAAATTCACAGAGGTCTACATGAATTTTCACCAAATCTCCTCTAACCAGATTAATATCAAAAATCCGAAAGTTGCCTGGACAATCGGCCACCATGTTCACCACATTTTCTCCTCCGTGCTTGGGTAGAGTATTGTCTTTCACATTAGGGCCCACATCCTTAAAATATAGAATACCGGACTTCACCATTTTCTGCACCTCAGTCTTCAAAGGATAGCAAATCTCAACATTATGCCCTGGTGCTCCCTAATGAAAAGCACATGTTTGGTCTTCTTTGTAATACCAAGGAAATGGTGATGGTACAACGGGAGGTGGTCGGGTCTGAACTAACTTCTTTTGAATCAATGTTGGTAGTAACTCTGTATAACTCATAGGAATAAGGTCATAACTCTCCCTTCTCTGATTATGCCCTTGATTCCTCTGCTGGGATGGTCTCTGATAAGAAACGGTGGTTGGAGCTACACCAAAAACTGGAGTAACTGAGGTGACCTGCTGATGATGCTGCTAATTTCTTCTAGGAGGATTAACCCTCCTCTCTTGCATAACAGCATTTTTATCCCCTTCCTTCTTCTTGGTAAACCCATAAGATGACTTCTTCGCACCTACAGATCCTTCGCTCTTTGTTAAACGGCCCTCTCTTACAGCCTCTTCTAAACGGATACCCATGCCCACCATTTCAGTAAAGTCACTTGGCACACTTGCTACCATCCTCTCATAGTAGAAAACACCCAGAGTCTTCAATAAAATCTTAGTCATCTCCTTCTCTTCCATGGGAGGAATCACTTGGGTGGCTACCTCACGCCATCTCTGTGCATATTCTTTGAATGATTCTGTTGTACCCCAAAATTTGCCCTCTCATATTTCTTCAAAGTTTGTCAAGAATCATCTTCAAATGGTTCAAGATTGCTCAAGGGTTGCACAGTCCAACTGCCTCCTAAGCCAGTCAAATTAGGGTTTTGGTTCCTTCAAGGAATTTGAGGTTTTCAATGGCTCAATCAAGTCTCATATGCCCATATACATTGTCAAGCATCTATATGACCAGTTTCAAGATTCACAATGTCAAATTGCACATTCAAAAGCCCTATTTGCTCCACAGTCAACTACAGGGGCAAAATGGTCATTTTACAGTCAAAAGTCAGAATTTTTGGTCAACATCTTATTTTGAGGTCACAATCATCATTTGATCAAGTCTTGATCATGATTCCTCAAGAATGGCTCAAAAATCATCAAAGATGCAAAAGTTACTATTTTTGGACAGTAGAAAAGTCAACTGTATCTTGACCAAGGCATAACTTTTTCATGGTTCATCAGAAAAATTCCATCCAATGCTCATTTTGAAGGGGATGACATTTCCTACAACTCATCTTCACATTCCAAGTCCAAGAAATGCTCTCACAAAAAGTTATCAATTTCTACATTATAGGTCAATTTCAAAAGTCAACAAAAATGCACTTTAAGTCAAAGACCATTACTTGATATTGGTACATCCAAATGACATGGGACCAAAGGAATTGGTTACAGGACTTCAAGACCTTTCCAAAATGTCCAAGAACATGTTCATATGTTCAAAATTGAGCAAGATATGCATTGGAGAAGTTGGGAAATTTTTGTGAATTTGCAAAAGTCAACTTTGCTCAAAACACCTTGTTTTTGCTAATGGGCCTCAAATTCCTTCTTGAAACTTTATCCAAGGCCTATGCACGACCCACTGAGATTAAATTGAATTATTTTCTTATTTTTTATTAATTAATTGGATTTTTAATTGATTTTAATTCATTTAATTAATTTAAAATGTAGGAAATTCAAAGATTTGATTTTTCAATCTTTTGGTGAAGCAAACAAGCTCAATATATGCTAGAGATTTCGTGTGCACATCAAGGGGACAAGAATCTCCATGTTTGGCAAGGTTTTTCAATCAAAAAGATTGAAAAATATTTGATTTTCAATCAAATATTGAATCATAATTCCATGGATTTTTGGTCAAAGATTTAACTTAAATTCAGTCCATTATATATACAGAACCTAACCCTAATGCATGGCACGTGAGAATTGTTGCAGAAAGCCATAGCCAATATTGAAAAAAACCAAGAAAACTTGAAAACTGTTTTACAGGTTCCAACGTGATTCAAAGCATTATAGTGATTCAAATACGTTGCTGGGAGTGTGAGGAACCTATTGCAATCAAAACCACACGCTAAAGCTCAAAGAATCCAAGGATAACAGTTCCACGGTTTGGAGTTTTTTTCATAATCGCATACTTTGATTCATGCATCATTAACATGTTTTGTTGATTGTTCTGTGTTCATAGGGCCTGTACAAAGCTTTTGGCATAGGTTAATTGGACTGAAATGCCCTGAATCACAAATCACCATTGACAAATATTAGGGTTCCGAAGCTTTGATTTTGGGGCTTTCCACATCCAGTAAAATTGAGACCCCTAATGCACATGGTTGAACTCGTTGCATTCAGACGAATCTAGTGGAACCCTCGCGCCATATTTATATAGCCTAGAATTCTATTCGCTATTTTTCCTCATGCCAAATTGTGGGGGTTAAAAACCCCCGCTATCTAATCTTTGTTTTACAGGTTTAGCGAAGAAGACGAGTACGTGTTGCTTCCTGGTTGGGTAATTCAAAATTACGCGCGTTTTGTTTGTTTTCCAGCATGTTATTTGTTTTCCATATATTATTTTCATTAGTCATTCTATTAACAAACGCGTTCAGATGGCCTAGTGGAAGACGTGCTGGCATGCAACCATTGGGACTTGGGTTCGATTCCCAGGTCCACCCCATATTTGTTTCTAATTTTCATAACATAATCATGTGCTGGCATTCAAAAGTATTCCACCATATCCCTCAAACAATCAGGCGCCAGGTGGCCACATGCATAAATCTGATGGCCATGAGATGAGCCTCACCGTACTTCCAGTCAACCATACGCACAGGCAAGCCAGAAAGTCAAACAGGCTGGAGAGCTTCATGGGCTTGAATTTGCTAGCATACCTCCATATGGGCCATCACACCCCCCTGGGTTTTTCTTTTCTTTTCTTTTTTTTTTCCTCTATATTTTCTTTTTAATTATTTTCTTTTACTAATTATTATTATTAATTACTATTATTATTATTTAACTAACAAATAATTATTTTTATAATTAATTCAGAAAATGTAAATATTTTATTATTATTATTATTTATTAATTTCACCTTAATTTAATTATTTTTGTAAATAAATTCTAAATATAATTAATTTAGTTAATTAGGTTAACTTTGACAATTTTAGTAATAAATAAAATCAATCTAGAACTAGGGTTTTGACAACTTTATTTTTATTTTATTTTTATTTTCATTAAGACCTAAAAAACATAAAAAATACTTTTTATTTTAATTAATTGATTAATTAGTTTTAGGGTTAATATTTAATTAAATGCAAAAAGGACCAAACTTCTTTCTTTTCTCAAAAAGGGTCAAAACCCTAAGGACGTCCCGATTCAATCGCGCGCATATTTATTTTTAATTCCTATTTTGATCATATTTATGTATCTGCTCCGAGAATGTAATAGATAATTAGGACTTTTATCGCTTTCTTTTATTTTCCCGCATTTACTTTTCAAGGGTTATGTTTTTGGCGATGTAAATACCCGACGCCTTGTAATAGCGTAGATTCATTTTCCGCAATTTATTTTCTGCACAACTATTAACTGTTAATTATGCATGACAAGACTTGTCTGAAAAATAAAATCAACCCGTAGCTCACAATGATGCATGTTCAAAGATAATTTAAATGAAACCTGACACACGTGCACATGCCACTCCTAGGGTACGCCTTACTTGGTTGCCTCGAGGTGGTCATTAAGTATAGGGTGTTTTAGAGGTCGCCCTCCTGTCTAAAGATCCAGTTGCCTCGAAACGGTTGCCTCGGATAAAAAGGATCTAGGACATTAGGGTTACCGCTAAGGCGTCCTACTATTTCTTTGGTGACCACACATGTCCCTATAATCGAATTGACCCGAATAACTCCAACGACGGTGCTACCTACTTCTCAATAGTAGGATAGTACTGTCTAAAGGACATTTACACAACTTAATTCCTTAGAGTAGGTAGATTTCTCCTGGGTACTTGCTCTTTCAAAAACAAAAACAACTTTTCGCACTTACACTTTCAAAAAGTTTTCAAACAAACACTTCATACACTCTTGAGGACAGATACAAGAGTTACCTAGAAGTTTTCAAAATGGAACTTTTTTCAAAACCCACAAACACAAGAAAAGCAAACAATTTTTGAAAACATAAGTGAGCAAGTACCTAAGAGCCTGTGGATAACCACAGATAGAAAGGGTGCTAACACCTTCCCTTTCTATAATCTACCTCCCGAACCCGAGAAACATCTCGAAAAGGAATTTTACTGTGCTTTTGTCCTTTCCTTGTTGGAGAAAATAAAAGACGATGGCGACTCTTGCTTACCGCGACATTTCGCGAACCAGCATTTCAAAAACAGTCAGTTCTATTCCCACCGATCAAAGATTCCATGTCTTTCTGAACCATGGCCCTGAGTTGGTCATGGTCAGGTGCCATGTTCATATTGTATTTGTATTGTCTGATAAATTCTTCTCCCAAGTCATTAAAAGTATGGATATTGACACTATCCAAACTCATATACCACTTCAGCACAGTAACTGTCAAACTATCCTAAAAAAAGTGAATCAACAGACACTAATCATCAGTATGGGTAGACATTCTCCTTATATACATCACAAGATGAGCACGAGGACAAGTGTTTCCCTTGTACTTCTCAAATTCTGGGATCTTAAACTTTGCAGGTATCTTAACATTCGGGACCAAGCATAATTGATTCACATTCTGCCCGAATAACTCTTTTCACCTGAGGGCCTTCATCTCCTTCTGCATCTTATCAAACTGTTCTTGAAAATCATCCATTCTGTCATAAAGACCCAAGTCTTCACTTGGTGGAGGAAAAGGACGACACACATCATCGTTAACAAATGGAACCAAATTCACCGACGGAGGTGCAGCAGGAGAAGCATGCACCACAGGAGGTGTAGGAGTAACAATAGTCTGAACAACTGGAGCTTCTTGAGGACCAAGATTGAAACCTTCGGGTGCAAAATTCTCTGGCATTCCCCATGGAAAACCTTGAGGCATGCGATTCTAAACAACAGCTAGAATGGAAGACACAGGAACATCTGGAGCTTCAGCAGTAGCCCTTGTCAGTTGAGGTTGAACACTCGATGGCTAATTCTAAGTAGCCACCAGAGATTCCATCAGAGCAGTAAGATTAGCCATACTAACCTTTAAAGTAGAAACCTCCTCGCGCAACTTGCGATTCTCCTGTTCTAAGTTGTCCATCTTCCTTCTGAAGTTAGCCCGAGTGTTATAGTGTTGAGTCAGTTTGCTGAACGAAGTAAAGAAGTTTGGTAAGACACCTGGATATGCATAAAGAATGCAAGAAATATGTGTAATATGATGCATGATATGTGGTTCACATGATTTATTTTTATTATTAATATTTCAAGGGACTTAAATATTTATAGACACATTGCAAATATCAAAGTAATAACATATTTGAAATACTGAATTTTTTTATTATAATAACTTCAAAATGAATTACAAGTTTGAAAGATCCCAAGTACAAGATGAAAATAAAGTATGAAACCCTAAGAAGAAAAGCTGATGGAGACCACTCTACACGCTGGGGCTTCCCTGTAAGCCTGGCAACCTGAGCCTTCAACCTCTGGTTTTCTTCAGCATACCTGGTGGCCACCTCCTTCCAATCACTTGAATCGGGAAGTGAGCAACTAACATCTGACTGAGGCTTAGGAGAAAATAAATCCCCTTGCCTCTCCATGGTCTCTACCGCTCGACTCTCAAGGATCTCAATCAAGTCGTCCCTCTCCTTCAAGTCTGCTCTATAGGAAATCTCTAAAGTTTGGCACTTATTCTTCCAAGCATCCTTTTCCTGCTGCATCCTGACCAAAGCAAGTTGTAGCTCTTCTATATCATCCAATAAGGGATGGGTGGTCTTCATAAACAAATCAGGCATAGGTGTTTCCCGGGAATACGACATCTTCAACTGAATAGCTCTCGCTTGGAATCACTGAAGATATGGCTCCAAAGAAACAACCCCCCTAGGTCCCAAGTCTTTCCTACTCTTCTTATGGATGTGACGCCAGACCTTTGAAATCTGCTCCCTAGCTTCCTTATGGTCTTATCCCTCCTTCAGAAAGAAACTACTTAAATTAATATTATTTTGTTTATCCCTCATCGGATAACCAAGTTGCCATCGTGCAAGAATAGGGTTATAGTTAACTCCTCCCTTTGTACCAAGAAGGAGTACATTGGGGAAAATACCACAGTTGTCAAGAATTTCTACATCTTGGTAAGCTCGATGATACCAATCAATATTCGAGTGAGTAAGTGCCATGATCTTAGGAGCCCATCGGGGTTCCTTCCTGACATTCCAAAAATCATCAGACTGAGGCATATGAGAGATAAACCATCGGTACAACAAAGGCGTGCAATAGATAATCATCCCCCTATGATTAGAATTCTGAAGATGAATAGAGTAATAAGCATCACCCAACAATGTAGGAACTAGGTTTCCGATCATGAAGATCCTGATAGCATTAACGTCAACAAACTTGTCAACATTAGGAAATAAGAACAATCCGTAAGCAAGTAGAGCAAATATGGCCTCAAAAGCAACTGTACTCTTCATCCTGGAAAATTAACAAGCTTTCTCAAATAAGAACTGAGTTGGTAATCCTCTAATCCCTCCTTTAGTAGTCATACGGGCTTCAACCTCAGACTTCCCCAGATGGATCAAAGCAGCAATGTCGTGTGGTTTTGACTCACCCTCCAAACCAGTAAAAGGAACACGATCAGTAACAGGTAAATCTAGCAGATAAGAATACTCCTCTAGTGTAGGCATCAACTGATAGTTGGGTAAAGTAAAACAATGATACATCAGATCATAGAACTGGACCAAGGTCGAGAGAATACCCTTCTTCATCCTAAGCTTCATAAGAGGAATGATGGATCCATACTTCTTCCGAAAATCTGCAGAACACTCAATCTCGGGAATTAGACTGATCAACTCATCTATCTTGGGATCCTTGAAACTGTATTTTCCGGTCTTTCTTTTTCCAGAATCCATGGTCAAAAGGTACCTGAGATATTCACAAATGGTCAAATTTCGAGTCCCTTGAAATAAAATTTCTTCAAAAGATGCTTATGAGTGCATGGATGCATGATGCAATAATCACACACAAGAGCACAAACATAAGGTTCATAGGTTCAAAGTCATGAGCATGAGGTCGAAGGTACTACCCATAAGGTATGGTCTAAAAGTTATCACATGCCGAACAAGGTTCTAGAGGTTCCCAGAGTCTACATCCTTCCTTCGGATATTACCAACTTCCCGATTAACTCGGTAATTAGTAATATTCTCAATAAAAACTCGTCCAAGCGTAGTATCGCGTGACAACTATTTCCGAATTACTCCATCATAGCTTCCGCACTACACCTAAAAGGCCAAGATGGGTTAGGTATTCTATGGTCATCTGCTTCAGCAGGCTCCCGGGTCGAAAGAAGCACGTCTTCCCGATTACTCAGTAAACGACACTATAGTCAAAGGGGCCTCCATTGAGTGGGGGATCTCATGCATCCTTTTTTGGGATTACTCCCTCAAAGTTAACATGACTATACCGCCTATCCTATCTTAAAGTTTTCCCAAGTCTGGGTATAGGACTTATAAGTAATCACCAAGCACCCTGAAAACCAGGAAAATCTAGATAAGCATATATACAACATATAATACATAAACAACAATAGCACATATACAATATAAACAAAGATAGGTTTAACCCATTTAGGGATAGACCAGCAAGAGGTCAATATTTCCCCAGTGAAGTCGCCATTTTTTTCTATAGCAGTAGAAATGTTTAAGACTACGCCATTGGATTGACTAGACTTATACAGATCAAAATAAAAATCTCCATCGCGCTTTATTGTTTCCAAAGGAATGAGAAAAGATCGAGTAACCCAAAAAGAGGGGGAAAGATTCAAGGTAAGGGGGTTTGTTATGCAAAGGGAAGGTATTAGCACCCTAAACATCTAGGGTACTACGCAGTAACCTCTTTGTAAAATCTGTATATTTTGGGTATAAAATGTTGTATAAAAATGGATGGTGGAGGTGAGAAAAGAAATATATTTTTATGGTTTTTGCACTCGCCGCGGTTGCGAACCTTTAGTGCCTACGTACCACCTTTCGTGCAATAGGGGATCAGGGTACACGTAGTTCCTCTTTTTAAAATTTTAAAACACAAGTGTGTTGGTTAATTTTATGAGATAAGACATCATCGTCATTGTCCGTGTGGAAAACATACTTACTACCCATAATTATGAGAAAGGAGAATTTGCATCATCTCAAAGTGGAGGATGTGGCTTGGATTTTAAAATCAACAATACCTCACTCAACACCCAAGTGGAAAATATCTCTCTTCACTACACATTATAGAAGTGTAGTTGTTTGCATCACTACAAGGATTAATAAGAGTCCAATCTTTTGAGAAAAGTTTTAAAGTAGAAGCCAAAGTGGCAAAATAGCTTGAAATGAGATTGATTGACTTTTAGTCTTCTCACAAAAAATGTCAAGGTTTTATTAAGTTGATTGAAGTTTATTTATGAAAAGGTTTTGAAAATGCATGGACCTAGGTCCAAGTTTATTATGAAAGTGGTTCAAGTTTAAAAACAAGAATGGTTTTCAAAAAGGAGGGAGAATATTTTTGAAATTAAAAAAGATGGGAGGAGAAGAAGAGACTATCCTAAAGCATAAGGTAAAAGCTAGAGATAAGAACCATCTAACTAACAAGAAGCAAAAACTTGACATTATTAGTCAAGATAGAATTCCCATTCTTTAGATTGAAACCAAGCAAGCAAAGATACTAGACCTCTTTGAGAGAACCAAACTTCAAGTGTATTACGTTTTCACAAAAATTGGACAGAGTAACGGCTGTATACGGGTGAATTCCATATTACAAACAAAGTATGTAATCACAATAATCTGCACACACAAAAAACAAAGCAACCCAATGTCTTGAGGTAAACCTCAAGAACTCCAGACAAAATATCAATCAAGGTCATAAGGTCTCCAACATAGGCCAAGATTTCTAATCCTTAGTCTAAGAAGTCCAATGCTCCATAATGCCAAGGATAGTAACCCAATAGTCCAAGTATCATTAAAGATTTTTATGGTTCATGTTGATTATTAAGTGTCTTAGAAGAGAAAAGAAAAACTCAAATGAGCAAATAAAAATGACATGAAATGTAATGCTTAAAGTAAATGGTACATAAAGCATAAGAAATAAAAGGGCATAAAGTAAAAACAATTTAATAATTAGTGGTTAGTTGGATGACCATCTTGAAACTTGCATTTGGAACTCATTAGAGGATTGGTAGAACCAAAGCCTCCACACAACAAATTGCATTTTCTTTTTGTCAAGTATATCATCCATTTGGAATCCCTAAAAGTATCACTTAACGATCAACGATGTTTAAGTGATCTGCGTTGACAAAAAGTGTTATAGATCCATTAGAGGATTGGTAGAACCAAAACCTCCACACAATGAACCTCAAGGTTATTGGATCAAAGAGATCAAATTAATATACTTGGGCTTGCAAACATAGGTTTGGGCCACAAATGATCATTTATTCGAATCGAGACAAAATTTAGCGCTATGTTAAGCAATCGTAAGTAGACTTATGTATAAGTCGCACCTATTTTGAGGCCAGTCAATAGAAATCTATGCACCATTTATTTTGAGACATGATATAGAGATCATGCTCCAATAACACTTAGTGCAATAAGAAAGGGATAAGATGAAGAGGGATGAGAAAGAACATAAAAACCACATTTGAATTATATTTCAATTAAACTATTATTATAATCATTCATCCATTTTTATGGATTTAAACTCAACACTATGGATCCAATAATGTTAACAAAGTTCATAATAAAAAATTCAACACAAGATCAGCCAGAAAATAATCACAAAATAATATTGCATTTAGTATATACATTAAAAAGGTTTTAAAATATTTTAAAATAGAAATAAAAGAGAAAAATATCAACTATTTTCAAATTAATCAAGAAATAAAAAGTAAGACCATAGAAAAATCAGAAATGAAATAAAATAATTCTATAAAAATTTTGTTAATTTTTTAAAGTCAGAAACTATTTTTAAAATTAAAAGAAATGAGTAAAATAAACCAAAAACGATAAAAAATACCAAAGTCAAAAATAAAAAATGAATGAGGTCACCAATATTTGTCACAATATCATTGGATCATTCCATAATTTTTTTAGAATTTAAAAATGCATAAAAGTATTTTTAAACATTTAAAACAAATCAAATAAAGTGAAAATTTATAAAAAAATATCAAAACACAAAATAAAATTGTGAAAAAATAAAAATCAGAATGAGAAAAATCAAAAATGTTTTTCATAATTTTTCCAGATTTTTTGGACTAAAAACGAATTTTCTATGATTTTTTGAAATTTAAAATAATTAAATATAAAAAACAGAAAAGAAAAATAAAGTCAAAAATATGTGGACCATTGGATGAGAGTCAAAACGCGTTAGTAATCAAATCCAAGAGATCTGACGCGCTGTGCATATCATGGTCATTAGTGAATAAAGCACTGAATCAAATGTAAATCAGAAATTCAAAAAATACAAATGGCGTTGTTTCATTGGTTGAAGGATGACACGTTGGTCATCTTCAACCTCCAGCCAGTCCCAAAACCAGGTTGCTCAATCTGTAAAATTAGAGCACGAGACATATGCCATTCTCTTCGTCTCTTCAAGACGAAGACAACCACACCTTCGCGATAAATTTATATAAATTGTAGCTCAAGCAATTTGGAAAGAAAGTTTTGAAAAGGGATTTGAAATTTCATGGTCAAAACAAGTTTCCAGATAAAAGTAAGTGTTGAGACTAGAACCAGGGCAATGAGAGCATCACAATGATATCAAAGTTTTGAAGAATTGATGAAGAAATCTGCCTATTGAAGTTGAGTTACAGAGCTCTGAAACTAGACTTCTATGGAGCAATATAGGGCACGATTCTTGAAGGTAATTATACAGTTAGCTTCAGGGAAGATCAAGGAAGGTAAATTGAAAGAAAATTGGATTGAAAAAGGCTTGAAAATAGATTTCGAAGTTGTAGAAATTTGAGTTATGGAACAAGTTTGGCAGGGTGATTCTGGCTATCCAAGCTTAAGAAAATGAATGAGGGATGACCCTCTATTTATAGGGAATCAAATGGAATGTCCAAGCGTGTGAAATGATGAAGTTTGGAGGGAAATCCTGTGAAGTTGCTAAAGATGTGAAAAACACAAGAAGGGTGGGTTGAATTGAAAAACTTGGATCAAAAATATCTTAATGACACCGTATTTTTATCCTGGTTATTTTGATCTCAAACTACTCCAGTCCACCCGTCAAGGTGATTTTGCCTCTCTCCAACGAGGTCTTAATCCACTAATCTCAAAAGATTACAACATCTACTTTAACAACTGTTAAAGTCTTCTTGAGTACAACCACAATCCGGTTAATCTCAAGGAACTTCTTTTACAATATAATTGAACAAAATGTGTTGTTGTTTTCTAACAAAACAGTTTATCACAAATTTGATAATTACACAGGTTAAGCTTAGAATATAATGAATTTGCTAGAGATTGAATATGCGTGGTTTGGAACTCTTAGCAAATTTTTGTGTGCATACATACGTGCTTCTTTTTCCAATCAGACTTGTTTATATAGGCAAGGCAAAGACGTTGTCCATAAAGCACGTTTAATGATAATAACACACTTTCCTTTTGTAGAAGATCTTGTCTGAAGAAAGTCATTGGCATTAATTCTACTTTGAATGATCAGTAACACTTCAGAGTCTTCTATCCTTAACTGTTGATGACGCTTCAGAATATTGATGACTTGGTTGATATGTCTTTGTTTAGAATCAGAGTTTGTTGTAATTAGGCACAGGTTCTGGTCACCAATCTTCAACGTATAATCTAATTGCTTCAGCATGTAATACTTTAGCTTATCTTCTGATGTTGATCCCATCAGAACTTCTGCATACATAAAACATATTTTTAAGGTGCATATTTGTTCTTTGTATATATTCTGTGCATTTATTTATTCTTTGTATTTGTTATCATCAAAACTCTAATCAAGGGTTGTAGAATCAAACTATGTTCTAACAATCTCCCCCTTTTTGATGATGACAAAAACCAGATTTTTCAATTAAAAATAAAGAATAAAAGGTATAGAATTAAGAAGAAAAACTCCCCCTGAGTTGATCACTTCCCTTTAATTCCTTGAGTCTTTGAGCATCAGAATTTTATTGCGTCTTTCATTAGAGTTTAACTGCGTTTTTCATCAGAGTTTTGAACTTGTTCAAGCATTTCAGAAGAAAGAAGTTACGTAGTTCATAATGTTTGAGACTTCTGTCTCAGTAAACCGTTATTGAAAATATCTTATTCTTTCTCCCCCTTTTTGTCAGTTATCAAAAAGAACATATAATCAAATCTAAAAAAGGATTTATATTAAAAATAAGAAGCAATGATAAGAAGTTCAGACCAGCAGCAATGTAGAACAAATATTACAGATAAACAGATTCTAAAACAAAAGAAAATCTAAGAGGGAGGAGGAAGGCATGTGAACAAAGCTTCGAGGAAGCCCTTGATATGGGTGTTGGTTTCCTCCTGCTTGCTCAAAATGATCTTGATTTCTTTGTTTCTATCATCCTGTTTATCAAACCTTTCCTGGATAACAACATTTTCCCTCTTCAGTTCTTCCAGAGTTTGTCTTTCATAGGAGGTAGCTAGAGAATCTTCAGTAACTAGATGCTTCTCAGAGCATTCTGCAACGTGATCATTTTGAACCAATTCCTCTACATAAATCATCTCATCTGGAGCAACAGTCAGAGTGTGACCTTCTGACTCTGGTTGAACTTTGTCTGATGGACGATGTTCTGACCAGGGAGCATTATCCAGAGGGAGAATCTCTTCCTTGAGTAGTTGGCTCAGAACTTGGTCTTCAAATACCTTGAGCAGATTACTGAAATTCTGTTGAACTTGTTCATAGCTCTGTTCTTGCAGCTTATGAGTTTCAGAACTTAGCCATTTTCTGAAACTTGTCCAAATATAATCTGAAGCAGCAGGGTTAATCATCTCTAGACTAGCTTGCTTCAAGGAGATTATCCATTTCTGCATTTTTGTTTCAATACGTCAATAAACTAGTACCAACATCTGGATTGGTTTCAGTTGTTCTTGGTTTTGGAATGGAAATTTTGGTTTTGTTGGATATAGCAGCTAAGCATTCAAAAACAGATGGATCAATGACAAATATTACGTTGCCATTTGGATTGCTCTTTGGTGAGGGAGTGGGAGAGTTTGGTATAATTATTGGTCTTGTTGGGGAATTTGGTGATGTTGATTCGAGAGAAGAAGGAATTGGTGGGATGTCCAGGATGGTGAGGGGCATACGGATGGCCAGAGGTTCAGTGATTCCTGGAATAGGGATTGTATCTGAATCTGAAGTAGGTTCTTCAGATTGGTTGGATTGAGCAATGAGAGGTTCTGGTTCACAGGTCTCAGATGGTTGGTTCTTAGAAGTTTGAACTTCTGGTTGTGATTGTTCAGGTTGTGGAGATGGTGGATGAGGAATATCTGGTTGAGGAGATGGAGGTAGTGGTATTTCTGGTTGTGGAGCTGCTGTTGTAGTTACGGAGTTTGGATTTTCTAGGATTGGAGGGTTTGGATTTTCTGGTGTGGGAGCAAGAATATTTTGGTCAAAGGATTCAATGTTTGACAGAACTTTTGCAAGTTCTGGTTGAGTTGATTTAGTATTTGGATTGATAGGAAGGGAGTGAGTTTATCTAAGACTTAGATTTTCTGAGGGATCAAACCCTATGTCAAAATCATCAAAAGTTTGTGGGGTAGGAATTTCTGATTGGGTGGCTAAGGGTTCAGATGTTGATATAGTAATTGATTCTGAAACAGTAACAGAAGAAGGATTACCTTTCTTTTTAGCAGCTTTTGGAGTCCGCTGGGATGATCCTTCTACTGCTGCCTTTCTTTCTTGTTATTCTTCAAAATAACTTCTGGAGCCGCCTGTTGTAAGTCCTGGATATTTAACTCTGGTGCAGTGCCATCTACCTTGCACGCATCCAAATATCTGACGATTATCTCAGGCTTGGAGTCAATCTCAGAGAACATAGGAAAATCATCCAGAGGAATTCTTCTGGAGGTGATGGTTGCAAAAGAAGTAACGTTGGGTTCCTTCTTGATGTTCTCAATAATTTTCATCTTTTTCAGATTCTTTGCATTCAGTGGCTTCCCAGTCGTTGCCTCTAGAGAGCTGATTTCTTGTGCTTCAGTCAGATGCTCTATCAACCTATTCTCTGTCAGAATATTTGATATGAGTCTTCCAAGGGGTATTCAGTCCCTTTTGGTACGCTCATCTTCTCTTGTCTCTTTAACACTGGTCCTCAGATGATTGAATAGCAAGTGAGCAAGATTTACCTTAGTCTTCTTGGAGATAAAGTAGATCAGAAATTGCTGATCAATGTTTATGTAGTCAGGAGAGCTGGTAGGCTTCCTGTGGTTGATGCATCCCAGAATTATCTTAGCCCATATTCTGTGATGATCCTTCAGATCCCTTATCTTCCTGGAGGGAAGACCCAGAGTGAAAATTTCTCTTGCAATTGAAGCAACATCAGAACATCTTTCAGCCATGTCTATACACCTTACACTACCACCATTGTAACCTATCAGTCTTGCAATTAGGTCTTCAGTAATGACTATCTTCTTCCCCATGACATACGAAGTGACTTGATGGTTGGAGGATGAAGCATGAATCCAGAATTCTTTCACAAGAATTAGAAATGTTGGACCTAGAATACGGTCAAAATACCTGTTCCATCCTTGGGCATTGACCTCTTCAGAGAGATTGAATCCTTTTTCTTGAAGACTTTCAAAATCCACAATCAGTTCTGAAAGAACTTCTAGGTTGCCAATGGGCGTGAGTAGAGTTCTGAATGGTTCTTCGTACTGTTCGATAGAGTCATTTCTCTGAGAACTGGTGTTTGGGGCGCTTGAGGAAGCCATGTTCACACAGGAAAGTTGAGAAAGATGAAAGGGTTTTGAAAGTACGAACAGAAAACAATTAGAATGTAGTAAAAGTGAAAGAGTGTAAAGAATGAAACTTGCGTTTAAATAGATTTTTGAAAACATAAACTGTAAGAGAGAGAGAAATAATTAGTAATGATTATAAGCATTAATGACAACTGATTTTAGGGGATTCAGAAAGATATTGGAACGGTTACCCATGACATGTGTCTCAATGCACCCAATCAGCGCTTTTGACCTTTCATAAAAGTGAACGCGTGTTCAGCCTCAGAAGGTAGCTGATGAATGGATGACAACTGTTTACTTACGTGAACAACACATTTCTATCCTTGAAATGAAACGCTCAAATCTTCATGGATAGACTCTGGTACAATCTGTACTTCTAAAATTCTGAAGGCAGGTTGATCAATAGTTCACAGAAAATAACTGAAATTCTGAAGGTTAAGATATGTAAATAAAAAAATCTATTCTGGGCAGGGCTTCATGCTGAGATGTTTCAGAATGAAGTTAAACCTATCTTCAGAAAGAGGTTTTGTAAATACATCAGCCCGTTGATGGTCTGTGTCAATGAATTTTAAATTAAGAATCTCTTTCTGAATATAGTCCGTAATAAAATGATGTTTTATTTCTATATGCTTAGCCCTAGAATGCAAAATAGGATTTTTACTGAGATAAATAGCAGAAGTATTATCACAAAGGATAAGGATGTTACTCTCAAATATATTGAAGTCTTTAAGTTGACTTTTCATCTAGAGCATTTGTGTACTACATCCAGCTGCTGCTATCTATTCAGATTCTGTTGTTGATAGAGAAATTGTGGATTGTCTTTTGCTGGACCATGAGATCAGATTATATCCCAGAAACTGGAAGCTTCCAGAAGTGCTTTTAGGTTCTACTCTGTCTCCAGCAAAGTCAGCATCACAGTATCATACTAAGCTGTAGTCATTTGATTTTCTATAAAACAAACCCAGATTAGCAGTACCTTTCAGATACTTGAAAATTCGCTTAAATGTTGTTAAGTGAGATTCTCTAGGATCTGATTGGAATCTAGCACAAATGCAAACACTGAATAGAATGTCAGGCCTTGAAGCCGTCAGATATAGAAGAGAATCAATCATACCTCTTTAGACCTTCTGTTCTACCTTTTTACTTACCTCTTCTTTTTCCAGAATGAACGTGGGATGCATTGGAATCCTTGAGGGCTTACATTCTGAGAGATCAAATTTCTTCAGAAGTTCTCTGACATATTTTCTCTGATGAATGTAAGTTCCTTCTAGAGTTTGATTAATCTGAATGCCCAGAAAGAATTTTAGTTCCCCCATTAGGCTCATCTCAAACTCTGCCTGCCTACATCTCACAAACTCTCTTCCCAGAGAGGGTTTAGTGGATCCAAATATGATGTCATCAACATAAATCTGACATACTAAAATGTCATTCTTAACTGTCTTACAGAACAAGGTTGTGTCCACTTTCCCTCTGGTGAATTCCTTTTCTAACAGGAAGTTACTTAGTCTTTCATACCAAGCTCTGGGAGCTTGTTTTAGACCATAGAGTGACTTCTTTAGTTTGAAAACATATTATAGATTTTTGTAACTTTCAAAACCAAGGGGTTGGTGCACATATACCTCTTCTTCTATATAGCCATTTAAGAATGCAATTTTGACATCCATCTGATACAGAGTGATGCCTTTATTAACAGCAAATGATATTAAAAGTCTGATAGATTCTAACCTGGCGACTGGAGCAAAGGGTTATGTATAGTCTATCTCCTCTTGCTGACTATAACCTTGTGCTACTAGTCGTGCTTTGTTTCTGATGACTTCACCTTGCTCGTTCAGTTTGTTTCTGAACACCCATTTTGTACCAATGACGTTGAATCCTCTTGGTTTGGGAACCAGATCCCATACGTCATTTCTGGTGAATTGGTTTAGCTCTTCTTGCATTTCCAGAATCCAGTCATTGTACAGAAGTGCTTCATTAATTGTTGTTGGTTCAATCAGAGAAACCATTCTCGTGAGGGATTCTTCAGAGTTTCTGAAAGTAGATCTTGTTCTGATTGGATCTTCCTTCCTTCCCAAAATTGTATCTTCTGAGTGATCAATGCTGCTTCTGGATGGTCTTTTTTGGAGTTGATCAACAGAAGGTGTTGTATTGCTTGTAGTAACTCTTTCTGCTATTGAGGGAGTGACTCTGTTGAGAGCCTCTGATGAGTTGTCTTCAGTACCTGTAAATTCAACTTCCATACCTGCAACGAATTCATTCTGCTTTGACTTTTGAGAGTCAAGCTTATCATCAAACCGAACACTGATTGACTCTTCAACAATTTTTGTTTCTGTATTGTATACTCTGTACCCTCTTGAGCGTTCAGAGTATCCTAACATAATACACTTTTGTGCTTTAGAGTCAAACTTGTTCAAATAATTTTTTGTATTCAAAATAAAACATGTACATCCAAATGGATGAAAATAAGAAATGTTGGGCTTTCTGTTCTTCCACAATTCATATGGAGTCTTTTCCAGAATAGGTCTTATGGAGATTCTATTCTGAATGTAACATGCTGTGTTTATTGCCTTTGCCTAGAAGATCTTAGCCACGTTAGTCTCGTTGATCATGGTTCTGGCCATTTCTTGCAATGTTTTGTTCTTTCGTTCTGCAACTCCATTTTGCCGGGGAGTTCTAGGACAAGAGAAATTATGCAAAATGCCTTTTTCATTAAAGAATAATTCAAAATCTTTATTTTCAAACTCTCCACCATGATCACTTCTGACTTTGACGATTCTAAGATCCTTTTCATTCTGAACTTGGTTGCAGAAGGTAACAAACATAGAGTGTGACTCGTCCTTGTGTCTTAAGAACTTTACCCATGTCCATCTGCTATAGTCATCTACGATTACTAACCCATACTTCTTACCACTGACTGAAACAGTTTTTACTGGTCCAAATAAGTTAATGTGCAGAAGTTCTAATGGCTTGGAGGTGGAAACAACATTTTTGTATTTGAAAGCAGGTTTTGCAAACTTACCTTGCTGACATGCTTCACACAGAGCATCTGAATTGAACTTCAAGTTAGGAAGTCCTCTGACCAGATTGAGTTTGTTAATCTGAGATATTCTTCTCATACTAACATGTCACAATCTTCTGTGCTAGATCCATTGCTCGTTGTTAATAGATAGTAGACATTTTACATTCTGACTTTTCAGTTCAGAAAGTTTGATTTTATAAATGTTATTTTTCCTCTTTCCATTAAATAGGATATTCCCATCTTTCTGACTAACAGCTTTGTATGAATTTTGATTGAAGATTATATCATAACCATTATCACTTAATTGTCTTATGGATAACAGGTTATGCATTAATCCATCAACTAACAAAACATTACTTATAGAGGGAAGATTTCCATTACCTACTGTTCCAGAGCCAGTGATATTTCCTCTCTGATAGCCTCCAAAGCCCACGTGGCCTCCAGGATTAAGTTTCAGACTTTGGAACATATGCCTTCTTCCCGTCATTTTTCATGAGCAGCCAGAGTTCAGGTACCATGATTGGTGTCTTTGCTTTGCTGCTAAAGATATCTTCCACATGTATGATTTTATCCTTAGGTACCCACATTTTCTTGGGTCCTGATTTATTAGTTTTACCAAAATTCTGGTTGAATTTTGGTTTGACAGAATAATCACTACTCGTGTATTTAAAGTCATGTGTGTGCCCATATATAAAGTGTGAATCAAATGGAGTGCGCTTTATAACTAAGTCCATGGCATTTTTTGGTGTAGGTACCTTACCTTGATATCCTATCCCTTTTCTGCCATTTCTGCTAACTCCATAGATCATTGAAGCCATCTTGCTTCTGTCTATGTTTTTAGCCAGAAACTTCTGAATGATGTGATCATACTCTTTGATGATCTCATCAGAATTGCTGGGAGTTTCAGAAATTGTTTCCTTCTGAGAGTTTTGCAACTGGTTTTCTAATTTTGAAATTTTTTCTTTTAACTCAGAATTCTCCAATCTGAGACTCTCAGTCTTATCAGAGTCAGAGGCATGATTCCTTTTCAGGTTTCTGAATTTGACTCTGATCTGCTGATACCTTTTCAGAATTTCATTAAGGCTTTCAACAAGTTCATCCTTAGTAAAGTTTATAGTAAAGTCAGGGAATACCTCTTCAGTGTATGATTCTGAGTCTGAACCAGAAGCTTCACTGTCTTCAGATACGTTTGCCACGAGAGCTATGCTTTCTCTTTCATCATCTGATTATGAGTCAACTTCAGATGTGTCAGAATCATCCCATGTAGCCATGAGGCTTTGCATCTTTTCCTTGACAAACTTCTTTTTGGGCTTCTCCTTATGAAGCTTTGGGAAGTCACTTTTGTAGTGCCCTTGATCGTTACATTCATAGCAGATGATGTCTTTGTTGTTTGGCTTTCTGTATCTTGAAGAACCTTCAGATCTTCTGTGTCCAGAGGAGGATTCTGACCTTTTGTATATGGAGGAAGATTCATTCTGATTTTCTGATCTTCTGGGATTCCTGAACTTCCTTTGCCTCTGCTTCCACAGTCGGTTCACCTTTCTGGAGAGGAGAGACAATTCATCTTCTTCTGATGAGGATCCATCAGAGGTTTCTTCTACAGCCTGCAAAACTTTGGAGTCAGATTTTCTGTTAGATTTTAAAGCTAATGGCTTACCTTGCTTTTGAGGTTCATCTGCTTCTAGCTCTATCTCGTGACTTCTGAGGGAGCTAACAAGTTCCTCCAGAGAGATTTTGTTGAGATCTTTTGCTAGCTTAAGCATTGTGACCATTGGCCTCCACTGTTTTGGCAAGCTTCTGATGATCTTCTTAACATGATTAGCAGTAGAATACCCTTTGTCCAGAACTTTTAGACCAGCAATAAGAATTTGAAATCTTGAAAACATAATTTCTATTGATTCACTATCTTCCATCTTGAATGCCTCATACTTCTGAATAAGCGCAAGGGCCTTAGTTTCTTTGACTTGAATGTTGCCTTCATGCGTCATTCTCAGAGAATCAAACATATTCTTGGCAGTTTCTCTGTTTGATATTTTCTCATATTCTGAATATGAGATGGCGCTGAGAAGAATTGTTCTGGCCTTGTGGTGGTTTCTGAATTCACACTTTTGCTGATCAGACATCATTTTCCTGTCTATCTTCTGACTATGTCTATCCACTGGGTGTGTGTATCCATCAGTCACCATGTCCCACAGATCAGCATCATGGGCCAGAAAGAAACGCTCAATTCTGTCTTTCCAGTAGTCAAAGTTCTCTCCATCAAAGACTGGAGGTTTGCCACTGAATCTGTCCCTGTCTTCATTGTTGTCATTGCTGATGTTTTGACTTGGTCCTGCCATAGTGTTTTTCTGATGCTGGATCTTGTACTGACACGGTTAAGTGTTTAAGCTCAGAACCAGGCGCTCTGATGCCCATTGAATATGTGAAAAACACAAGAAGGGGGGGGTTGAATTGAAAAAATTGGATCAAAAATAGCTTAATGACACAATATTTTTATCCTGGTTCATTTGATCTCAAACTACTCCAGTCCACCCGTCAAGGTGATTTCGCCTCTCTCCAATGAGGTCTTAATCCACTAATCTCAAAAGATTACAACAGCTACTTTAACAACTTTTAAAGTCTTCTTGAGTACAACCACAATCCGGTTAATCTCAAGGAACTTCTTTTACAATATAATTGAACAAAATGTGTTGTTGTTTTCTAACAAAACAATTTATCACAACTGTGATAATTACACAGGTTAAGCTTAGAATATAATGAATTTGCTAGAGATTGAATATGTGTGGTTTGGAATTCTTAGCAAATTGTTGTGTACGTACGTACGTGCTTCTTTTTGCAAGCAGACTTGTTTATATAGGCAAGGCAAAGACGTTGTCCATAAAGCACGTTTAATGATAATAACACACTTTCCTTTTGTAGAAGATCTTGTCTAAAGAAAGCCGTTGGCATTAATTCTGCTTTGAATGATCAGTAATGCTTCAGAGTCTTCTATCCTTAAATGCTGATGACACTTCAGAATATTGATGACTTGGTTGATATGTCTTTGTTCAGAATCAGAGTTTGTTGTAATTTGGCGCAGGTTCTGGTCACCAATCTTCAGCGTATAATCTGATTGCTTCGGCATGTAATACTTTAGCTTATCTTCTGATGCTGATCCCATCAGAACTTCTGCATACATAAAACATGTTTTTAAGGTTCATATTTGTTCTTTGTATATATTCCGTGTATTTATTTATTCTTTGTATTTGTTATCATCAAAACTCTAATCAAGGGTTGTAGAATCAAACTATGTTCTAACAGTTGCAAACAAGAAAAGTGTGACTTCTAATTTGATCAAAACTCATCCAAAATGCGCGTTTTGTTGTACTAATCACTTATAGAAGTTCACTGAACATGCTTAGAGGCAAAAACGCGCATAAACAAAGTGTTTAGAAGCTAAACCAATGATTTCAAATTCTGACTTTTGAAGAAACTTCAGTTCTAAGTTACCAAGTTCAAATCAATGGCATTCTCGGCTCAAGGGGTCTTAAGGCATGATTCTTGATGCTTTAGAAAGACGAGGTTACAAGCTTTGAAATGGAAAAATAATGGTATCAAATGGATGCTTGAGCTAAAAGTTGCATTGAGTCAAAGTTGGAAAAAAAAGGTTGACTTTCCATACTTAGAAATATTACAAATTTTTCTTCAAAAGTGACCTATAATATTTTGCATGCAAACATGGCCTTCCATATGGAATTTGCTCTTGACCAAAAAATATGGCATAAAATAGACCTCTTGAATGAAATTTTGAGACTTGAACCATTCAAAATCTCCAAAAATTTAGAGAGTTATGAATTGTTGAAGTTGGCAAAAAATCATGAAATGACCTATAATCTTTTGTATCCTTAGGGCATCTTCCATCCATTTTCTCACTTTGAATATAAAAGAAGGAATAAAGGTCACATCCTCAAGATAATTATGGAAAAGGAGTGGTCTCAAGGTGATAAAAATTTACCAAGTTATGATCATTTGAAGTCACACATGAGAAATTGGGGGTTCATCTAGAGGACTTGTAATCTTTCTTCATCATCAAGTTTCTTCCACGTGAAAACTCCTTGAAACTTTTGAAGTGATTTGTTAATAACCATTTAAAGATAAGGATGTCTTTGGAATCACTCAAAAATACCAAAATATGAGCAAGATATACTTCTTTGAAGTTCAAAACCCTAGCTCCTAGATCAAGAAAATGCTTGGAGGAACCTTGACAATTTTGAACCACCTTCTTATAGCAACACCCTTGATTTGTAAGTAGAAGTTGCTGAGAATGAAAATGAGAAATCATAGCCACAAAAACCACTTCCATATCTTGATAATTGAGAGAAATATGCACTTGTGATCAATGGTAACAAGACTTTGTCCAACCATGACAACTTCTTCAATCAACCCCTTGTACTTTTGAATCAATCTTGATATATTGGAAATGTAGTGAACCAAAATAACCTTTCCATGCCATCCCTTCCAAAACAAATTCAATGGTGAGGTTTGGACTTCTCAAGCTTTATTGCCTAGGGCATGGAAATAAACTCATGAACCCATGGAGCAACTTGCTAAGCCTCATTGCCTTTACCTAAATTAGTAACAAGTAAGACAAACCAACATTGAATTTTATTAATTAAAAGGAAAATCAAGACAAAATATTCATGATCACAAAAGAAAACAAGTCAAGGTGCTTGGTGATTCCTCAAATATCAAAGCTAAAGATAGGGAGGAGAACCAAAAACCCTAATGTGATTTTGTTGTGATTGAATCAATATTGTAGGATGAAGGGATCTTATGGGCAAAAATTGGGGTACAGCACAAGTATATCCTTTTGATTCCTTGTATTGGACCTTCTCTTCGGTAATTTTGCACTAAATCATGGTAGGGGATCCCTAAGCCTTTTTCCAAAACTCTGACTTCAACAGTTTATCCAATACCTACATAGGCTCTTTCTTTGGAAAAATTTAGAATTCTGTCAAATTCTTCCAGAGCCGGTGCTAGCTGGAAGTCTTGGAAGGTGAAACATCTCAATGGAGGGTCATAAAACTGAATTAAGGCAGAGACTACATCCATCTAAACCTCTACTTTAGTCAAGTCAAGGGTGTCCACATAGCAGCGACCGTACATCTCCAGAGCACTCTCAGATAATTTCCCCTTTATAGTTTTGATTTCAGAAAGGTCAGTGTGATACAGTGGGAGAACTGACTTGGGATTTGCGTTTGTGTTCGCAAATGTTCGGTTTAGCAAGAGTCGCCACCGACTTTTTATTTTATCCTAAGGAAAGGTCAAAAAGCACAGGAAAGACCTTTGAGATTTTTTCGTGGGTTCGGGGGGTAGATTATGAAAAGGGAAGGTGCTAGCACACTTTTCATCCATGGTTATCCATGGGCTCTTAATTACTTGTTTTAGATCACTTGCCTTTGTTTTTCGATTGCTTGAAATGGTGTTTTGTGTGTGTGATTTTGAAAATGTTTTGAAAAAGATGCCTTGTCTAGGCAACCTTTGTGATAATTCTTGTTTGAATGTTTTACAAAGGTGTTTGTCTTTTTGAAAAGATGTTTCAATGTTTTTTGAAAGTTGTTTGGAAGTTGTGTTGTGATGTGTGTTGTGGAGTGTGTTTTGAAAAATGGCAAGGATGTTTTGCAAGATTTTTGATCAAGTAACTAAGAGCTATCTACCCTAATTTACTCAAAGATTTTTCTTATGTTTTAACCCTTTTAACAACGTTGTTTCACCATTGTATTTGGTGAACAACCTTGTGTTAGGATGTTGAACGGGACGGGCGCGGGACGTTTGTATAGTCATAGAAGGCAACATATGGGACATTTTAGCAATGTCGTTTTAGGGACTAGATCGTTTACCGAAGGCAACATCGAGGGTCATCGAGGGACTACGATCTTTTATCGAGGGTCTTTGATAAAACGCCCAAGCTCGAGGGACATGACTATTTTCCGAGGCAACAAGTGAGATTACCCTAAGGGTGCATGTGTGCAAAGTGTGTTATTTACATGCATTTAGTCTTTGATTTTAGGTTGTCTACTTGTTGATTTTATCTTACCATACACGCCTAATTACTAGCATTTGTACAAAGTAAATAAAATGCAGAAAGATAAAATCCTACGCTATTACAACCATATCGAAAGGCATAAAATATAAAGGCAAAAATAAAATAAAAGCAAGAAAAATGAAGGTCTTTCGATTGGGGAAGAAAACCCTTCGATTCTGCACTTTCTGGCTCTCTTCGATTTGGCCTGAAAAGGGGTGAAGGCATGACTTTCAACTGAAGCCTCACGGTCAGCATGTTGTGCCTTTCGATTGGGACCAGCAGGACAGCATGTTATGCCTTTCGATTGGGACCAGCAGGACATCATGTTGTGCCTTTCGACTGGGACCAGTAGGACAACATGTTGTGCCTTTCGACTGGGCCTGGAACCAGTATAAGATGCAATCTGCCTTTCTGCCTCCTTCGATTGGGCCTGGAGTCAGTGAGGTGCAATCTGCCTTTCTGCCTCCTTCGATTGGGCCTGGATTCAGTGAGGAAGCCTGAGGCTTCGTTTCATATTCATGTTTCCTTTTTATTTCGTTTGAGATATTAAATAGCAACATGGCCTAAGGCCATGCTATCATTACCTCAGGTCCAGGTCAGTTCTTAAAGCATTTGTAATAAACCAAAGAGCAAAACCAAAAGGAGAGGCAGTAAAAACAAACGAAAAGGTAACAAACACTATGTACATGTTTGAAACGAAAAGGAAGCTTATTTACATGTTATGCTAGAAATGAAGGGGTCAAGGTTAAGAATGACTTACCTTGCTTGAGGCTGGAACGTGTGTTGGGCCTTTAAGTGGTTTCCTTGAATGCTTCTGGATTCGAAAGGAGGAACCATGGGTTATGTCTTTGATACTGGATTCGAAAGAGAAGAACAAGTGTGAGGTTCTTCCTATTGGATTCGAAGGGTAACAAGGTATAGGGATGTTTCAGATTCTAAGTGTTTGGATTTTGGGTATGTATTTGATGAGTGTTTAAGTGTTTGAGAAAATTTGGTGTTTTTGAGAATTTCTGAAGATTCGTTCGACTGGACAAATGATCCTCCTTAAACATGTGTTGGAGCCTCATATTTATAGGCAAAGCTGGCTGAAGCTTTTGGAGGGAAAAAAAATAATTCAAACAAAAGGGGTATGCTGTATTTGTAGCTTTCAAGGGACAATGTTTTATTTCCATTTTGGTGCAAGGAATTGGGCAGTGTTTCAGGACTGCTGTGCAGTAGTTTTGGAGTTTTATGGCCAGTGAATCAGGCCCGATCCTGGCAGCGCATGAGACTTGGTCAACAAATGCCTTTGGCCTCTCATCCTTTTGTCTTGACTCCCTAGCCTCACCTTTCGACCAGACTTTCAGTAACCATCTCCTTTTTCAATTGAAGTGACGCTCAAATGACTTCCCTAGACAATCCTTCGAATGGGCCAAATTAATGCTCTTGGGATGGATCAGTAATATATGTCCTTCGATTGAGGAAATCATGACATGCCTGACAAAACTCTTCGAATGCACCACCCAGATGCTTTCTTCGCCTGAGGAAATGACATAGTTGTTGTACCCCAAATTTTGACCTAAGATACCATCTCCCATCTGCATCATTACATTGCAAGTGTTTTGACCTATTTTTATCATTTTTTCAAAACAGATTTTAAATTCATAACTTTTTCAAGTCAAGAGCTGTTTATTTTTGAACGCTAAATTTATTAACTGATCAATGCTTAAATGATGTTTATTTAATTATTTATTATTCTGAATTTAAATAATTGGAATTTATTTTCAGATATTGTATAATTTAAAGAATTATAAATAATAAAGTAAATATTTGAAAAGAAGTTTATTAATTGATCAACAATATTTATTTAATTATTTACTATTCTAAGTTTAAATAGTTGAAATTTTATTTTCAGTTATTATAATTTAGAGAATTATAAATAATGAAGTAAATAATTGAAAAGAAGTTTATTAATTGATCAACAATGTTTATTTAATTATTTATTATTCTAAGTTTAAATAGTTGAAATTTTATTTTCAGTTATTATAATTTAGAGAATTATAAATAATGAAGTAAATAATTGAACAGAAGTTTATTGATCAATGATGTTTATTTAATTGTTTATTATTCTGAATTTAAATAGTTGAAATTTTATTTTCAGTTATTATAATTTTAAGAATTATAAATGATAAAATAAATAATTGGAAAGAAGAAAAGAATTAACTGGTAAAATAATAGAATTTTATTCATCTTTATTCTAATTGTTACAATTGTTGTTTAAATACCGTATTCATTTACAACGTATTTACAATGATAATTTTTACAATGTTTAAAGTGAAATAAAAGTTATCCTAATTTTTCTAAGTTCTAAATCTTCATCTTCTACCCAATACTTCTTTGATGCTCATTTGATCTTACCTGCAAAGAATTAAAAGAAAAGTCAAGAGATAGATATATAATTAAAAGCAGAAAATTAATTTAGTGTTCATCATTAAAAGCAAACGGCTGGAATCAGTTTTTTTTTTACCCTCTTTGCAAATCACGGGATTTCTCCCGGTTCACAAAAAGGGATGTTTATTTATTGATAAATATGAATGCACAAATTTAAATATGCACAAATTCAATTTTTGCCAAAAATAAACTACATAGTTAAAAGTCAATTGCACTTTTCAATTTTAAACTGCATAATTCAAAATCCACTGCATACATCAAAAGCAAAACAGCATATGCAAGTCAAGTTACATTTTCAAAGCAAAAGACCAACGTAAACTGTCAAGTATGGAAGAGGTCAAAATACAAGGCTCCCATACTGTAATGTGCAGTTTAAAACCAAATATGCAAGCAAATATATTCCTATTTTTCATCATTTTCCAGCTTTGCTTTTTCAGAACTTAAAAGTACATACATCATTTTAGTGTTTCAACTGTACTAAGGAGAGAGAAGAGAGAAAGAGTGTGGGTTTACAGGTTTTGGCCTTAGGCAGAAAAGGGATAGAAAACAAAACTGCAATAATACATTAAAGAAAAGGGAAGCATAGAAAGAGGATATAGGCAAACTGAATAAGACAATATAGAGTGCAGAAGTATCAAAAAATATAGTTAAATATACCAGAACCTGAGCTATCAAGATAGAGAAGCCAGCAAAACTGTTATAACAACAACAAACCCTTCAAAAAAAAGAGAAGAGTTCAAAACCTGTGAGAAGCCTTAAGTCAAGAAACTGTCAAACAAAATACCAAGCCAATTCTCAAGACCAAAAGCCTCAAGAACCTGCTGTCCAGCCAAAGCACCGCCCTCTCAAAACGATAACCTGTCCAGCCAAAGCCTTAAGCCTTAATTCGAAAATACCCAACAAAACCTGCTGAAAACCTTGATCCCAAACCTGTAATGACCAAAACAAAAACAGCAAAGCCAAGTTTCAAACTCACCCTGCCTGAAGCCCTTAACCCACAGAAAACCAGTCAAACTTAACCATCAAGAAAGTTACATAGCCAAAAACCTGTCAAGTTTAAACTAGCCCAAATACATTAACCTGCTAGGCCAAACCTGAAGCAATCCGCCCAACGCATAAACCATGAAAGCCATGACCAACAACATAAACCATGAAACCAAGGCCTTAACCTGCATAACCAGCATATGCCCAAAACCTGTCCAGCTCTAAACCTAAGCCAAATATGTCCAAACACATCAACCAAACATTAAAAAATTTCCAAATCATCCAGCTAAAGCATTCAAGGGCAACACAAAAGGCCCTCAGAATTTCTTCATCATAGGGCAAACATTAAGGCACCAAGGCATCCAGGCAACTCAAAGTCAGAAAAGAGGCATCAAGGCAACCAAACACAAGTATACAGGAAGTAAGCCAAAGAATCAGAGAAGAAGATAAAGAAGCGTTTCAAGGCGTCAAGATCATCAAACAAAAGAAGCATACAGAAGCATACAAGGGCTATCAAGAAGAAGAGGAAAAGAAATTGCACAAAAGGTTTTCAACTCATCATCAAACCTAAGGGCCAAAGATATACAAATACAGAGTACCAGATCTCCTTGCAAGCTAGCTTCATTCACGTTTCCCCGCCGTCTTGGCCGCCACAGCACCCCCAACCTTTCTTCCTCCGTCTCCAAAGGTAACAATTTCTCCCTCTCTTTCTTTTATATACCTCAAATGACCATAATGATTTGAAGTCAGAATCAAAAATGGATGAAAGATCATAACATACAGTAATAAATACCTAATGAAATAAAAATGAAGATTGTTACCTTGAGTCTGTCGCCCTAGCTTTTTGTTGGAGGGAAGAAGAAGTTTGGAGAAGCCGGTGGCCATGGGCAAGGAACTCAGAGGCGAGGGCATGAGAGCAACGAAGAAGACGAACAAGGATGAACGAACGACGCAAAACCCTAATATGTTTTTCCCAAAACTAAAACAATGTTTAACCCTAAACCCTGTTCCCTCGTTGGGCCTAACCCGTTTTCTGCCTAAAACCCAACGAATCCCTTAGCACACCCCCCATCCCTTTTTCTATTTATTCTTGATTTTGGCTCCTTAAAACTCTTTGGCCCATACAATTGCTTATCCACCCCTTTATTTCTTTGATACCTCTCTTTCTATTTACTTTCTTTTAGCCTTTTTTTTTGTTTAGAATGTTATTAATTTAGTTCAATTATAAAACTTAATTAAATAGAGGTGTAATTTAATTAAACAATTTTTAAATAATGTGACCAATTTTTATTAGTTTAAGTTTTGGATTAATTTAGTAATTTTAGTTTTCTTTTTTTAATTAGATTTAAGTTAGTAGCTTTTAAAGTTTTAATTTAGTTTAGAATTATTTAATAATTCTTAAAATAATACTTTATACTTAAAATAATACTTTATATTAATATTAAAAAAACATATAAAAATAACTTAAAATTAAAAACATTTTCTTTTCTTTAATTAAAATTAGATAAAAATATAAAAAATGCATGTTCACATCCTTTAGTTTGTTATTTAATCATTGTTTTGGTTATATATCACTTAGCTATTTAATCGTTATCTATTTAATTTTCTGCTTGATTATTTCATCTTTACTTGGTCATTCTGTTTACGTCTAAATCCAAGAGAAAAAATGATTAAACTTGTTGACTTCATGTCCTCAAGTCCAATCACGCGAATATCTTCATTTCATTAAAACTTAAGACAATTTTTCCCCAAATATTCAATCTTTTCAAAATTTATACCTTTTAAGCCAAAACTTCGACATTAGGTCATCGTACCTTCAAAAATCCGTCCGTACCCCTTTTCGGCCAAAACAATTTATTTTTAATCAAACGAACATTTTAATAAACAGATATTTCAAAAGGTTCCTATAGAGTACTATAGATACATTGGGTGCTAATACCTTCCCACTGTATAACGAACCCCCGAACCATAGATCTCTTTTCAAAAACGCCTTGTATTTTCATTACTTTTAAAAGTATTATTTTACATTGCATATTTTAGGGTTTTATTTCGCTCTTTCCCCTTTTCCCTTGGAAATAATAAAGCGCGGTGGCGACTCTTGCTTTTGTGAGACGAATTAATCAATAATTCGATCTCCGATTTACCCCGCTACATTTTTTATCGCTGCAATAGTGAAGAGTTTGTATGCTTGGAACAGACCATTTCTAACAGGAAATCCTTCCCACTCAAATTTACCCACAAAGGGGCCATATGGCCAAACGAAAGAATGACAAAACACTTGTGCCCAAGGATCCACACCCCCAAGCGAAGGATGTGTGCCAGGGATGGAAGGCTCAATCGAAGCTTGCAACATTGGAGAAGTCACTCCCCCAAATGAAAAAGGCGTGCAAGGGCAGGATGTGTGATCGAAAGAGGGCAAAAGAGAGGCTTTTTCCTCCTGGATCGAAGGACATCATCAAGAGGGTTTTTTCCTTGTAAATAAAATAGATTATAAGAGGCTATTTTCCTTGTGAATCCAAACCAAACTGTGTCAGAGGACCATGCCTAGTCGAAGGATGCAAGCCAAGCTTGTGTCGAAAGAGGCCAAAAGGCCAATCGTAGGATGCAAGTCAAGCTTGTGTCGAAAGAGGCCAAAAGGCCAATCGAAAGATGCAATTCAAGCTTGGGTCGAAAGAGTCCAAAAGTCCAATCGAAAGATGCAAGCCTAGCTTGTGTCGAAAGAGGCCAAAAGGCCAATCGAAATATCTGAAACGAAGAACACTTGTATTTCTCCAATTTTTGTCAAAAATAATATTTTTATCTGTTTTCTCCATTTTTGACAGTTTCCCTTTAATTTTGGAAAATCCAAACGCACTTGTTCAAGCTTGAACCTTGAGAATCCTTGTGAGAAAGGCCTTGATAATTGAGAGGGTAAATTTTGGGGTACAACAATTGCCCCTGTTCAATTTTCTTAAGCCTGAGGATATAGATTGGCTTTCGAGCCTTTCGTGATCCGAAGGTGGAAGATAATTGAACACTAGAGTGCCCAAAAATTTGCACTCGTATGGTGTAGTATCAGCATTATGATATCGGGAATGGGCTTACAGATTCCATTTGGATATTGTTGGTAGGAGGATGGGCTTATAGATTCCATCTGGAG
This sequence comes from Vicia faba, assembly GCA_948472305.1. NCBI lineage: Eukaryota > Viridiplantae > Streptophyta > Magnoliopsida > Fabales > Fabaceae > Vicia > Vicia faba. Next base: position 432,160,991 of record OX451739.1, on the reverse strand, counting down.
ATATGACAGAATCTTGTCGGAGATGGGCTTAAAGATGCCATCCGAGAATGTTTGTTGTAAGTGCAATGTTGTAGGTCAGAAGAATGAGCATCAAAATGGTATCCATGTATGAAATGCACTTGAACTGTATCTGGAGACTGAGTCTATATGAGCCAAAGAATGGCGTCCGTGTCTGGAGCGTATCTGAAATGTATTTGAATGAGTGACAGAATGACATCCGAATCTAGATCGTATCTGGACTGTATTTTGAATGAGTGACAGAATGACATCCGAATCTGGATCGTATCTGGACTGTATTTTGAATGAGTGACAGAATGACATCCGAATCTGGATCGTATCTGGACTATATTTTGAATGAGTGACAGAATGACATCCGAATCTGGATCGTATCTGGACTGTATTTTGAATGAGTGACAGAATGACATCTGAATCTGGATCGTATCTGGACTGTATTTTGAATGAGTGACAGAATGACATCCGAATCTGGATCGTATCTGGACTGTATTTTGAATGAGTGACAGAATGACATCCGAGTCTGGATCGTATCTGGACTATATTTTGAATGAGTGACAGAATGACATCCGAATCTGGATCGTATCTGGATTGTATTTTGAATGAGTGACAAAATGACATCCGAATCTGGATCGTATCTGGACTGTATTTTGAATGAGTGACAGAATGACATCCGAATCTGGATCGTATCTGGACGGTATTTTGAATGAGTGACACAATGACATCCGAATATGGATCGTATCTGGACTGTATTTTGAATGAGTGACAGAATGACATCCGAATCTGGATCGTATCTGGAGTGTATTTTGAATGAGTGACAGAATGACATCCGAATCTAGATCGTATCTGGACTGTATTTTGAATGAGTGATAGAATGACATCCGAATCTGGATCGTATCTGGACTGTATTTTGAATGAGTGACAGAATGACATCCGAATCTGGATCGTATCTGGATTGTATTTTGAATGAGTGACAGAATGACATCCGAATCTGGATCGTATCTGGACTGTATTTTGAATGAGTGACAGAATGACATCCGAATCTGGATCGTATCTGGATTGTATTTTGAATGAGTGACAGAATGACATCCGAATCTGGATCGTATCTGGACTGTATTTTGAATGAGTGACAGAATGACATCCGAATCTGGATCGTATCTGGACTGTATTTTGAATGAGTGACACAATGACATCCGAATATGGATCGTATCTGGACTGTATTTTGAATGAGTGACAGAATAACATCCGAATCTGGATCCTATCTGGACTGTATTTTGAATGAGTGACAGAATGACATCCGAATCTGGATCGTATCTGGACTGTATTTTGAATGAGTGACAGAATGACATCCGAATCTGGATCGTATCTGTACTGTATTTTGAATGAGTGACAAAATGACATCTGAATCTGGATCGTATCTGGATTGTATTTTGAATGAGTGACAGAATGACATCCGAATCTGGATCGTATCTGGAGTGTATTTTGAATGAGTGACAGAATGACATCCGAATATGGATCGTATCTGGACTGTATTTTGAATGAGTGACACAATGACATCCGAATATGGATCGTATCTGGACTGTATTTTGAATGAGTGACAGAATGACATCCGAATCTAGATCGTATCTGGATTATATTTTGAATGAGTGACAAAATGACATCCGAATCTGGATCGTATCTGGACTATATTTTGAATGAGTGACATAATGACATCCGAATCTGGATCGTATCTGGACTGTATTTTGAATGAGTGACAAAATGACATCCGAATCTGGATCGTATCTGGACTGTATTTTGAATGAGTGACAAAATGACATCCGAATCTGGATCGTATCTGGATTGTATTTTGAATGAGTGACAGAATGACATCCGAATCTGGATCGTATCTGGACTGTATTTTGAATGAGTGACAGAATGACATATGAATTTGGATCGTATCTGGACTGTATTTTGAATGAGTGACAGAATGACATCCGAATCTGGATCGTATCTGGACTGTATTTTGAATGAGTGATAGAATGACATCCGAATCTGGATCGTATCTGGACTTTATTTTGAATGAGTGACAGAATGACATCCGAATCTGGATCGTATCTGGACTGTATTTTGAATGAGTGACAAAATGACATCCGAATCTGGATCATATCTGGACTGTATTTTGAATGAGTGACAGAATGACATCCGAATCTGGATCGTATCTGGACTGTATTTTGAATGAATCTTGAATAAGTATCAGAATGTCAGCCATATCTGGATCGCATCTGAACTGTCTCTAGAAGGAAATCTGGAATAAGTATCAGAATGTCAGCCATATCTGGATCGCATCTGAACTGTCTCTAGAAGGAATCTGGAATAAGTATCAGAATGTCAGCCATATCTGGATCACATCTATTTTGTCTCTAGAAGGAAATTAGAATAATTATCAGAATGTCAGCCATATCTGGATCGCATCTGAACTGTCTCTAGAAGGAATCTGGAATAAGTATCAAAATGTCAGCCATATTTGGATCGCATCTGAACTGTCTCTAGAAGGAATCTCAGAAGATGATGATCTTTCCTGAAAAGGTAAAGAGTTAGTTGTATGCAATGTCATGATGTATGCATTGTGTAATGAGATTTGTGTCATATGTATTTCGTATGCATATGTTATGAATGTTGTTGAAGTGTAATTTTGTCTTGGACTTTGCTCAAAATGTTTCCACCGGGGATCCCTGCTTTGTTGTTTGAGGAGAACTCCGCTGGGGGATATTGAAAATTATGTGGGGAGTATGTTTATTTCGGCTTGGGAAAAGAGTTTAGGAGTCTTAGTCGTCCGTTGCTCTACTGGGGAGTCGAAGTTGAACTGATATCTGGTCGTGTCCATGTTTCGCAGTAACTTGCTGGGGATTGTAGAGTAGTCTACTGGGGAAGAGGAGTTGTGGTCCTTTAATTTGTAGTAGTCGGAGAGGCAAACTCAAGCTGGGGAATCCTGGTGTTGTTGGGGAAATAAACCCTGTCATCAGTCCGCTAGAGAGGTGACATCTTCGTTGGGGGAAGTCCTCGAGGATTCTTGAGATTGATTCAGTTGGGGAAAGGTTTTCAGAGATTAAACCCTTGTTGGGAGTCATCCTATGAGAAGGATTTTGGGGAGATTTGTCATTTCCCCTAGTAGCAAGTGTTTGTGACTTTGCCAGAAAATGTTTAATTGTACGTAACCCTTCACCGAGATTGATGTTCAATGCCCCAAGTGACGGAGATGGAGACTTGCCCCTGGTTACTCTGCACTTCTTCAGAGATTTCTTGAAATCTTGACTGGACTACCCCAGGTGTGCTGGATAGTGACATGTCAAGTCCCCTTGTTGATAGGAGATTTGTCAATGGAAGTGTCATCCTTTTTGAAGTGATTTTGTTCACTGAGAGGGCTTTCGTTCATCGGATATTCGTTGTGTGAATTTCTCCGCTGTCAAACAAATAGCCAAATGCAAACAGTGATATTCAAATAATGCAAAGTTTATACTTGTCTCGAAGTTTTGAAAAATGCGTTTTTTAGCAGAAAACTTTTTATAAGACAAATTCAACACAAGATTTAGGGCAAAGCCTTACAGGAGTCAGGATACCTTTTGTAACAGTATGCTTTTGAACTAACCCATGCTTCAGTTAGGACTTTTGAAGGGTTGTAACGTGGCTTGGTTCACGGTTTAAGAAACAAAGGATAAAGGCTCAAAGTATATTTGTACCCACCCGCTCTTCGTGATGTTCTTCAATCCTAAACTCAGTTAATTGTGCGTCGGACTCTATTCGAATTTGGAATGACGTTTTGGTGATGGTTCACACAAGTTGGATTTTTTGAAGGCAGTCATCATTTTTTTTGCAACATTTTTCATGTTGTCGAGGATTTGTAATGACCTTATTCTTTTGATTTGTTATCCCTAATTTTTTCCTGATTGTTCCTGTTTTCGAGATTACAGTCAGCGGGATGCCCCAGCTTTCTTAAGCCTCCTTTATAGGTTTTGGCTCAGTGGGCTTTTCTCTTTTGAGAGATTGACTGCCTATTTGATAAGGAACCACCACTGTCTTTTGATTCCAGAGAATGCTTTTGATATCGTTCGTTGTATTATGAACTGAGAGTTTGCGACTTAAAGCGCATTTGAATTAACTGAGAGACTACCCTGCCCCAGGTTTTGATTAAAGGTTTCAATTTGTGTTAAAATAGAAAACTTCTACTTCTTTGGCTCGAAGGGGTTGACTAGGGATTATCTTCCTTATAACTCCGGTGTTTAGGATTTGAAAGAAATGCCTGTACATCATCAGCAAGGTCTGTTCAAAAGCATATTGTATGAGATTATGGCATTGTTTCGTCATCCTCCCTCTAAAGGCTTGTAACTTTTAGCAAGAGTTGAAAGTCATAAAGAGAGTAAAAAGCATAGTTTAAATATAATGGAAATGAGTGGATCAAATCAAGACAAACATATGCAATGCATTAATGAAACAAAGATTGACATTAATAGATAATTGTTTGAATAACAAAGAGATTACAACTTGAAAATTCAAATGAACAAAAGCTTTTAATGATTCTTCATAGGAGCAGTGATTATGTTTGGAGTCTTTGGAGGGTCAAACTCGATCTCCTTGGCATCAATCATGTCTTGGACCTTGTTCTTCAGAGCCCAACAGTTGTTTGTGTCATGTCCCGGACTGTCAGAGTGGTATGCACACCTTTCATTGGGATGATACGTAGGAGCGGAAGTATTTGGGTTCCGGAGAGAAGCCTTTAATGTAATCAGCTCTACCTTCAACATGCATTGTAGCGCTTGAGTCAGTGACATGTTGATCTTAGTGAAATGTCTTTTAGGCGCGACCTCCTTACGCTGATGCCCCTGTCTTTGTTGAGCAGGCGTAGGATTAGAGATCAAGATTTCTCCTACGTGTTGGTCATGACGACTCTTTTGACCATACACAACATTGGACTCTTTCTTCCCATTGTAGGGCTTTTTCTGAGCATCAGAAGGTGTAGCTTCTTTTATCTTCCCACTTTTGATGCCAGCTTCGACCCTTGTGTCGGTCAGTATTAGCTCGGTGAACCCGGCTGAAGAGCTTCCGATCAAGTGTTTGAAGAAAGGCCCTATCAATGTTCCTATGAAGATGTCAATCAGCTCCCTGTCGGTTAAAGGGGGTTGCACCCTACCAGCCAGATCTCTCCACTTTTGGGCGTATCCTTTGAAGCTCTCGTTGGAACCCATGGTCATGTTCTGCAATTGCACATGAGTTGGTGCAAGATCAGCATTGTACTGATACTGCCTATAGAAAGCAGCAGCTAAATCCTCCCAGGTGTGGATTCGAGAACTCTCCAATTGATAGAACCATTCGAGTTGAGTCCCTACTAGGCTTTCTTGGAAGAAATGGATCCAAAGCTTTGGATCAGTTGTGTATGGTTGAATCTTGCGGACATAAGACTTTAGGTGCATCTTAGGGCAAGAGACTCCATCGTATAGGGCAAAGGTAGGGACTTTGAACTTTGGAGGGATGACTAATCCAGAAACTAAACCCATGTCTCCTAAATCCAAGCCAGGTATCTGTTGAATCTTTATAGCACTGAGGCGATCCTCCAACTGTTTGTACTTGTCATCAGTGGGAGGATATTGTTCCTCGGAGTAGTTAGCTTCAACTTCATCAATCTCCAAATTGTGGTCTTCTTCAAGACTAACCCCTATGTTGGATGGAGTTGAAAGATCTAGAGCTCTCCTGACTGGTCCTCCAGGTCTTCCTCTCAAGTTCAGGATGCCCGCTGCCTTCTTGGACTTCTTCTTCTTGTCTTTGAGAAGGAGAGCTTTCAGATCCTCTTGCCCCTTAGCCATATCCAGAAGCATTTGTTGGAATTGAGCGTTTTGAGCTTGGAGATCTTTCACCGTTTGTTCCATATCCATCTTACTGAAATAAACAACAGGAAGATAAGGAGACCTGTAAGGGAGAAACCATTCATGATGCAATGCATGATATGTGGATGCATGTTTCCAAGAATCTCGCGGGGTAAACACAAGAAAATGTTAGAGGTTGAACTTCGATCAACATCTTTGATTGGAGAAATTGGTATCGGTGGATGTCTTTCCACGAGAATCAAGCTCACCATGTCAAGTGGGTCATAGCCCCTGATTCAAGTTGTTGCACTTGATCTTTGACGGAGTTTGTTTAGAGAGGAACCCTCTTGCTCTTTGGTAGACGTCAGGTTCAACGTGCCCCTGTATCAAAAGACCCTCGAGATCCTTGAAATGGTTATTGAAAATGCTATGGTATGATGTTATGATGTACATGTATGCAAAAGTAAGCAAGTGTATATATAGGTAATCATATTCACATAAAGAAGACAAGTCCTTAGGTTTAGGCTTTCATGGGTTTTGTAGGTAAGTACCCTCTTGAAGTTAGTTGGCTCAACCTGTCCTATAATAGAAACCGGGTTCTAAGGAGATCAATATCACTGGATTATTTTCTATTTTCATTGTTTTGGTTTAGCCACTTAACTGGCGACCGAAATATTCTAAGAAAACAATCCCCAATGAATGTAGTATCGAGTATCTACCAACTTCGTACTGCACCAAAGTCGGTCATCTCACTACCCCTAAAAAGGCCAAGATGGTCAAGTAAGGTTCTAAGAGTTCGTTAGTGCTTTATGACATCACTCAGCAGCCCCGTATTCTCCTTGACTGCTCAAGGGCTACCGGTACCCACAAATATGTCACACTAACATAGCTACTGCTTCAACCATGTCAGTATACCCCGCACAGTTCCCTCACAGTTTATTGCTATTTACCGGTGCCCCCAAATCCTGGTGTAGGATTTACAACAAACCCAAACAAGGAACCCAAAAAGTAAAGGAATCAAAGAAAGCATGTAAAGGTGATCTAAAACCCTAAGGTAACCCCACTTTTAGAAGTACTCCCCAGCAGAGTCGCCAGTTCTGTGATACGGTGGGAGAACTGACTTGGGATTTGCGTTTGTGTTCGCAAATGTTCGGTTTAGCAAGAGTAGCCACCGACTTTTTATTTTATCCTAAGGAAAGGTCAAAAAGCACAGGAAAGACCTTTGAGATGTTTTCGTGGGTTCGGGGGGTAGATTATGAAAAGGGAAGGTGCTAGCACCCTTTTCATCCATGGTTATCCATGGGCTCTTAGTTACTTGTTTTAGATCACTTGCCTTTGTTTTTCAATTGCTTGAAATGGTGTTTTGTGTGTGTGATTTTGAAAATGTTTTGAAAAAGATTCCTTGTCTAGGCAACCTTTGTAATAATTCTTGTTTGAATGTTTTACAAAGGTGTTTGTCTTTTTGAAAAGATGTTTCAATGTTTTTTGAAAGTTGTTTGGAAGTTATGTTGTGATGTGTGTTGTGGAGTGTGTTTTGAAAAACGGCAAGGATGTTTTGCAAGATTTTTGATCAAGTAACTAAGAGCTATCTACCCTGATTTACTCAAAGATTTTTCTTATGTTTTAACCCTTTTAACAGTGTTGTTTCAGAATTGTATTTGGTGAACAACCTTGTGTTAGGATGTTGAACGGGACGGGCGCGGGACGTTTGTATAGTCATAGAAGGCAACATATAGGACGTTTTAGCAATGTCGTTTTAGGGACTAGATCGTTTACCGAAGGCAACATCGAGGGTCATCGAGGGACTACGATCTTTTATCGAGGGTCTTTGCTAAAACGCCCATGCTCGAGGGACATGACTATTTTCCGAGGAAACAAGTGAGATTACCCTAAGGGTGCATGTGTGCAAAGTGTGTTATTTACATGCATTTAGTCTTTGATTTTTAGGTTGTCTACTTGTTGATTTTATCTTACCATACACGCCTAATTACTAGCATTTGTACAAAGTAAATAAAATGCAGAAAGATAAAATCCTACGCTATTACAACCATATCGAAAGGCATAAAATATAAAGGCAAAAAAAAAATAAAAGCAAGAAAAATTAAGGTCTTTCGATTGGGGCAGAAAACCCTTCGATTCTGTACTTTCATGCTCTCTTCGATTTGGCCTGAAAAAGGGTGAAGGCATGACTTTCGACTAAAGCCTCACGGTCAGCATGTTGTGCCTTTCAATGGGGACCAGCAGGACAGCATGTTGTGCCTTTCAACTGGGTCCAGCAGGACAGCATGTTGTGCCTTTCGACTGGGCCTGGAACCAGTATAAGATGCAATCTGCATTTCTGCCTCCTTCGATTGGGCCTGGAGTCAGTGAGGTGTAATCTGCCTTTCTGCCTCCTTCGATTGGGCCTGGAGTCAGTGAGGAAGCCTGAGGCTTCATTTCATATTCCTGTTTCCTGTTTATTTCGTTTGAGATATTAAATAGCAACATGGCCTAAGGCCATGCTATCATTCCCTCAGGGCCAAGTCAGTTCTTAAAGCATTTGTAATAAACCAAAGAGCAAAACCAAAAGGAGAGGCAGTAAAAACAAACGAAAAGGTAACAAACACTATGTACATGTTTGAAACGAAAAGGAAGCTTATTTACATGTTATGCTAGAAATGAAGGGGTCAAGGTTAAGAATGACTTACCTTGCTTGAGGCTGGAACGTGTGTTGGGCCTTTAAGTGGTTTCCTTGAATGCTTCTGTATTCGAAAGGAGGAACCAGGGGTTATGTCTTTGATACTGGATTCGAAAGAGAAGAACAAGTGTGAGGTTCTTCCTACTGGATTCGAAGGGTAACAAGGTATAGGGATGTTTCGGATTCTAAGTGTTTGGATTCTGGGTATGTATTTGATGAGTGTTTAAGTGTTTGAGAAAATTTGGTGTTTTTAAGAATTTCTGAAGATTCGTTCGACTGGCCAAATGATCCTCCTTAAACATGTGTTGGAGCCTCATATTTATAGGCAAAGCTGGCTGAAGCTTTTGGAGGGAAAACAAAATAATTCAAACAAAAGGGGTATGCTGTATTTGTAGCTTTCGAGGGACAGTGTTTTATTGCCATTTTGGTGCAAGGAATTGGGCAGTGTTTCAGGACTGCTGTGCAGCAGTTTTGGAGTTTTATGGCCAGTGAATCAGGCCCGAGCCTGGCAGCGCATGAGACTTGGTCAACAAATTCCTTTGGCCTCTCATCCTTTTGTCTTGACTCCCTAGCCTCACCTTTCGACCAGACTTTCAGTAACCATCTCCTTTTTCAATCGAAGTGACGTTCGAATGACTTCCCTAGACAATCCTTCGAATGGTCCAAATTAATGCTCTTGGGATGGATCAGTAATATATGTCCTTCGATTGGGGACATCTTGATATGCCTGACAAAACTCTTCGAATGCACCACCCAAATGCTTTCTTTGCCTGAGGCAATGACATAGTGAAGAGTTTGTATGCTTGGAACAGACCATTTCTAATAGGAAATCCTTCCCACTCAAATTTACCCACAAAGGGGCCATATGGCCAAACGAAAGAATGACAAAACACTTGTGCCCAAGGATTCACACCCCCAAGAGAAGGATGTGTGCCAGGGATGTAAGGCTCAATCGAAGCTTGCAACGTTGGAGAAGTCACTCCCCCAAATGAAAAAGGCGTGCAAGGGCAGGATGTGTGATCGAAAGAGGGCAAAAGAGAGGTTTTTTCCTCCTGGATCGAAGGACATCATCAAGAGGGTTTTTGCCTTGTAAATAAAATAGATTATAAGAGGCTCTTTTCCTTGTGAATCCAAATTAAACTGTGTCAGAGGCCCATGCCCAGTCGAAGGATGCAAGCCAAGCTTGTGTCGAAAGACGCCAAAAGGCCAATCGAAGGATGCAAGTCAAGCTTGTGTCGAAAGAGGCCAAAAGGCCAATAGAAAGATGCAAGTCAAGCTTGGGTCGAAAGAGGCCAAAAGTCCAATCGAAAGATGCAAGCCAAGCTTGTGTCGAAAGAGGCCAAAAGGCCAATCGAAAGATCTGAAACGAAGAATACTTGTATTTCTCCAATTTTTGTCAAAAATAATATTTTTATCTGTTTTCTCCATTTTTGACAGTTTCCCTTTAATTTTGGAAAATTCAAATGCACTTGTTCAAGCTTGAACCTTGAGAATCCTTGTGAGAAAGGCCTTGATAATTGAGAGGGCAAATTTTGGGGTATAACAGTCAGGCTTGTAGGCATTGACGCAGACAAGTTGTTTCCTTCTGGTATCCATTTCTTAAGACAGTCACCAAAAATATTGCTTTTTGTTATATTTTTTATTTTGTACCTTGTGAATAAGACAAATAAAAGAAGCAAATGATGAATATGAGATATATATGAATGCATGAATGTATGAGTGTTGGGTTGAGTAACAGGATTTTGTGACAGGTATTTTTTTATGGGTACCCCTATAAGGTAGGCTCCTTAATTCTGACCTATGGTAAATATACCCTTCCAAATGGTGGCTTTCTTAAGGGTATCATGAATAACACCAGAGGGAAAAGGCATAAGGGCCTCCCTTAGGTGGAGCCTCTTTCGAACCAAAACTTTCATCTCAAAGTCGTGAAAGGTCTCGTCGTGAGATTTTAGGTTAAGGTCGTTTACAAAGAGTCACGGGTGACCTTCCAAAGTCCCATTCGTCAAGAGGATATCTCTCGATAAGTATTCCTTTTTCGGAAGTTCACCGACTCTAGGCGAAGTAGTCACGTAAACTCGCAGGGATAATGTACCCCCTAAGCTAATAGACGAACCTTCTTTCTAAGGGTTATATTGGAAATATTTTTGAGATAGAAAAATCCCACCATGCAATAAATATATGATGATAAGAGAAATTGATAGTAAATAAATAAATGTGATAAAGTAGATAAATGCACTAAATAAATAAAGAAAACAAAAATAGAAACCCCAAAAATGCCTAAACCTTGGGTTAAGTAGAGTCCCTAACAGAGTCGCCAGCTCTTGCAACTGGATTTTAAATCAAGAGTCGCCACTATTAGTTTTTATCCTAGGGAAGGGAACCTAACAGAAAACCCTAATTCACAGATAGAGATTCTAGGTTTAGGATTCAATTAGACGAAAGGAAGGTGTTAGACACATTTCATCCACCTTGTTCACAAGGATATTAAACTCTAGGTTTAGGTTTGGGGTAAACTGGATTTTAAGTTTTAATTAGAAAGACTCGCCACGATTTTTGATCGTATGCCTACGTATCCCTTTATGAGGAATCAGAGTCTCAAATCGTAGTTTGTATGGGGTTGGTGTTTTTTAGGGGTTTGCAAACATATTTTGAATCACCTAGCACTCGGTCGGGAGTAGTGATTGCGGAGATTTTGACTGAATGTGCAGTAAGTCAAAACTAGTTTGAAACCCCTTTACAAAAAATTAGTTGATTAGTTTAGTTTATTGCAAAAAATAGTTTGATGATTTGTTTGTGTTTTTTTATCGTATTAATTGCAAAGATCTCTTGATTAATACATGATAAAAATATTTAGTGTAAATATGTATAAAATATGTTCATGAGTTTTTTATATAACCATAATTTATTTATGATAATAAGTAATATTTACATATAATAAATAATAATACTATAAATAAAAATTACTATTAATGATAATAATAATAATAATTATAACTAATAATAATAAAAATAATAATTAAAAAAAGATAATAATATAATATAATAATAATAAGAAGAAAATTATAATTATATAGAAAATGTAAAATATAATTAATTAGGTAGGGGGTGCAATCCTAGTTTTTAAGTAAAAATAGGGGGGATGTGGAAAACAGTTGGATTAGGCCCATTATGATAGCTGGACAGGGGGGGTGAAGTGTTTTGCAGGACGGGGGTGTTAACCTTAATGGGATTGGCCCATTACAGTTTGAAGGGAGTATCCGCGTGTTCTAGTGTGGCGAGGGTGTACGCTAGCTAACACAGACTTGGCCTAATGGTCGTCTGATCATAATCTAAGGGATGTAAAACGAGGGAGTACAATAGAGAAGATGAGCGCGTCGCACGGGATCGATACGAATCGATATTGTTTTAATTTCATTTTACAATCTCATTTTTATTTTCGTTTACAGTCAACTTCTTCTCCCTTCTCTCTCTCTCTCTCTCTCTCTCTCTCTCTTATGAACCCTTAACTCTTCCCTTTCCCTAACCCTAAAACCACCGGCGGTGGCGCACTTGCACAAACCTAACCTCTCCCTATCCCAAACCAAACCCATAAACAATAATAGAAAAATAGAAAAGATGATTCGTTACCCCTTGGAGATTTCGTATTCTAGTTTCGAGTGAAACAACCGGCTGAAAATCATCAAAAGAATGAAGTCGCCATCGAACTTCTTTTATCCCACAGGAAGGGAAAGGTAAACATCGAGAAAACCTAAGAAGGGAGAAGTCAAGGTCGAACGACCAAGAGATAAGGGTAAGGGAGTCTGTTACGCGAGGGGAAGGTATTAGCACCCCACACGCCCGTAGTACTCTACGGTATCCAATCTTGTTGTCTATCTTATGGGTGTGTTTGATCTATGGTTACTGTCTATTAATGCTAAAGGGAGAATGCATGCGAAAGAAAGGGGGAAAATGTAGGGAAAATAAAAGTTGTGCTCGTTCGGGCCCTACCCCGATGCCTACGTATCCCTTTTAAGGAATCAGAGCAGTCGTAGTTCGGCTTATATGTTTTTGTTTGTTTGTATTTTTTTAATGAACAGTATTAATTTCGACTTCTACCGCAACTCGACCTTTGGAGACTTACGCATCAGCACAGAAGTGAATTAACATGCTTTTCTGAAAAAGTTTGGAGAAAATGTGCCTGGGCGCACAAAAGGTTTGAATTTATTTGTTTTTTGTAATGAACGATATTAATTTCTCCTTATGCCGCAACTAGACCTTTGGAGATTTACGCGTCAGCACAGAAGTGAATTAATATGCTCTTTTGAAAAGGTTTTGAATGAAAGGCCCGAAGGCAAAAAGGAGTTTGTATTGGTTGGTATTTTTGCTTGTAGATAATAGCTAGTTAATCTCAAGGGAGAGATTTTAGCCATGTCTCTACTTATTCCTGAAATGATTCTTTGAGACTTGAACCACGCTGAAGCCTAGAATAAGAGAATAATAAGGTCGAGAAGAAACTCGCTTATCGTCTCACATACTTAACGAAGATATGATTCTTGTCAGTAAATTTTTAGTATTTTGAAGTTTTGTAAAAAAAAGAAATTTTTGTTTTAATGTATATGAAAAAGGGGAAAGAAAGTCACATGAAGACTCACCTATTTCTAAACCTAATTTTATCAAACGTTTTTAGACCTAAGTCAAGGATGAATGAAAGGGAAACGTCTATCTAATGTTAGCATGCGTATGGTTTGCGGTAAAGCCCATACTTCTCATGATTTCTAGAAAGCGGTAAAGAAATGTGATAAAGTGCGGAAATGAGGGATAAATTGAGGTCGCGATGATACCGAACGGAGAAGGTTCGTTGCCTCTTCAAAGCCACGCTAGTGATAGGAAAACTATACAGAAGTTGCTCCGCATGAGTGATCAAACGAATTAGTCTCCAAACATTCCACATTGTGAAAGTTGCATCAACATTCTATCATAAAATCTTGGCTAAAAGCGACAAAAAAATAATTGCCAAATATAAAAGTAATAATAGAGAATTCCAATAAAATTCTAAAGAGAAATCTAAAACATTCTACTATTTTTTAGGATTTTTCACATAAGGGATAAAATAAAAAGAAATCAAATTCTACTCTAATATATTCCTAATTAGAACTTTCTATTATCTCCTAAAATTCACTAATTCTATTAACAAAAGTATGATAAAAGAGAATTAAAGGATAACCTACGAACAGGGGGGGTATAATTGTATGCAGGTGCATAACCCATCAATTCATAATGAAGTGCCAAGCCCAATTCATAATAAATCCAATAGCCATTTTTGTTTGCATCCAGCAAGAAATCTCCAAAAAGAATTCAGGCCCAAGGATGTGTGGTTTGGTCCATTATGAATTCAACACCCAAATGATTTTTTTCAAGATTTTTGTTTCAGATTTTACTTATTAAATAAAAAAACCAAAGAAAAGAATGAATTAAATTTAAAAACAAAACAAATAGGATTAGGGTTATAACGCTTTAGCTTCACGAGACCATTTCTTCTCTTCCTCTGAAAACGGCCACCGTGGTAAGATTCATCAAATTCCAAACCACCATTCGCCACCGCCATTTGACTCGTTACCGTCCCCATCTGATTTTGATCTCATTTCGTTTATACCTTTGCAGCACCGTGGTTCATTCCCTTTTTTCTCCTATTTCCTTCCTACGACGAAACGCCACCGTTCTCACTATTCCACACCACCTCGGATAATCGTCTCCCTTCTGTCTTTGATCTTTCTTTCAAACAAACTCTCTCCGATACCTCATCACGGCGAGGCTATCCACCATGACATTTTCGTCTCCGATTCTCAAACCTCCATATTGAACTCCTCTGTCACACTCTTTCTCCTTGATTCGAAACAAAAACAAACTCCAGTAAGAAATGGAAACACGAAACTGTGAGATGTAAATCTTACCGACTGGAGAGCGTCCAGTATTCTTTCAACTCGAAAATACCAGAAAATCAGCAATGAAACAAGGTAATCCTCTGAGTTATCACTTCTGCAATTCACTTTTTTCCATTTCTTCTTCCATTTTCGTGATTTTGGATCTCTGTGTGCTCAGTGTTGTTCAATTGCATTGCAACATCATGATGTTATATGTGTTGATGGGTGTGCAGATTCGCTATTAGCGATCTATGATTTTGTTGCGATCTTGAGGATTTGTTGTTAATTGAAGATGTTGTAGAGGTTTGTTACCGAGAGAGACGAAGAATTCGTTATGGCTGTTGCAGAAAAGATTGCGATGGTGATGCTACTTGAAGGTTGAGGAATGATGATGAAGAAGGTTGAAATTGCAGAGAATTTGGTGAGTTTGTTTTTTTCTTCCTTTTTTCTTCTGTCATCCTTTTTTCTTTGTGAATAAATGATTGTGGATCTGAGACTCCACTCGTTTTCAGCTATTCTCTTTGTCTCTCTCAAAGACATAGCCCACAATGACTATCTCCTTTTATGGCAGGGATTTCAACCAAATACCACAATTGTTCAGCCAGAGCTCGTCCGATGCGTCTTCAGGCTTGACTAATATGATGAAAAATCCAGAGAACAGCGGCTCAGGTATGTGATTCGCTCTCGATTCTTCTTCTTTTGCTTGCGATTTCTAGTCTTCTTCCGCTGAATTTATGTGTTTATGCATTTTTGTTACGTTGCAGTATTGTTGAAGTTGTATGAAGATGAAGTTGTTACAGTGGAGGATGATGATGAAGATGGAGAAGAAAGGGAGAGGCTTATGGAGGAAGAAGAGAGAAGGTTCTCTGATTCTTCTGCCGAATTGGAGAGTCAATCTGAATTGGTAAATTTATATTTTTATCTATTCTGTAGAGTTAAACCCCCCCTAACTCTGAAATTGGATCATGTTATATAGATTGCTGAAAATTGGTTAGAAGATGGGAGTTGGTTAGGTGGTTAGGATACAGTTACAGAATTCTGTTTTGGTTATTGTTATAGAAGTTAGTTATTATTCTATTTGGTGAAGTTTGTTATCGAATGGTTAGAGGTTGGTTCGGGAAGTTAGTAATTCAGTTTGCAGGTTATTTTTGGAATAGGCTGTTAGAATTCTGTTTAGAAAATTCTGTTATGTATTGTTAAAACAGTTGGGATTTTCTGTTGAAGTTTGTTAGAAACAGTTAGAAAACTCTCTTGAATTTTGTTAGCAGTTTGTTAATAAGATGTTGTGTTGAGCTGTTAATTAATTTCTGATTTCTATCTTTCTATGCAGGGCCTAACAGGTGGATGGGTTAGGAGCTTCCTCTTGAAAATGAGCTTCTTGTTTTGCTTGGGCAGTTGTAATGAGGTTTTTTGGCCAGACCTGTGAGAGCTTGCTGTGATGATGGTGAACGTTGAGTGCATGAAGATGATGTGGAGTAGAAAGAAGATGAGAGCAGAAGAGAATGTTTCTTGGCGATTCTTCTGCAGAGATTGAAGAAATCCTGCCTACCACGGCGAGTTTTCGTTTTTTTTATAATTCTGTTATGGTTAGGAAGTTTAATTGAAATAGTTAGTTGCAAGTTAGAATTTTGTTAGGAGTTATGGATTTCTGTTTGGCAGTTGAATGAGTTTCAATTTGATTCACAACAGGATTTATCTTGGAGTATGC
Source organism: Vicia faba (assembly GCA_948472305.1). Classification (NCBI taxonomy): domain Eukaryota; kingdom Viridiplantae; phylum Streptophyta; class Magnoliopsida; order Fabales; family Fabaceae; genus Vicia; species Vicia faba. The sequence continues at coordinate 432,144,860 of OX451739.1, read as the reverse complement.
TAAGTAATCTCTATTCATAAAGATATCATAGTTTCTGATCCATATGCTGCGAACCAAGCCCGATGAGACAAGACCTTCCATCGCATGCCATGTAGTTTCCAAGGATATGGTTGTATCTATATCCAGGACACCATCTTCACCCAAAGAACTATCAGTGGTACCAACCCCAGTATGCCTTGTGGCAACAGGAAAGTGAACAAGATATAAATCAAGATAATCTAACTGAAGCTTCTTAAGACTATCTTTACAAGCCTCAACAACATGTCCATGATCAGAGTTCCATAACTTGATGGTAATGAAAAGATCCTCCCTCTTGACAAATCCAGTATCAAAAGCTTCTTTAAACTCTTCTCCAACTTCAGTGTCGTTCTTGTAATCAGCAGCACAATCAAAATGACGATAACCGATTTTGATTGAATTGATAATGAGATCTTTGATTCCTTGTCCTCGCATTCGCCTAACGCCAAGTCCGATTATTGGCATCTTGAAGCCATAACATGGAAAATAATGGAGCTAATGTTTAGGCAAGATAGATTTAGTGTAACTTTATGTAATTTACAATTTTTTTTGTAGTTCCCTTGGAATGTAATATGAATTTGTAAATTCAAAATGAATCGTTTAGAAACATTTACATGACGCCTAGAAACAATGGTTGAACGAGCATGAATTTTCGAGTGGACATTTGAACGATGAATGTTGAGATGTTGAATTTGAATGATGTAAATGAAGGTTTGGAATGTATTTGGATTGATTTTTTAACGATATTTAAATGATACTGAAAGTGACAACTTGAACCAAAATAATCAGTTGAATGGAATTATAATGAATGACTATGCCTTGCCATTTGTATCTCATCTTTTGCATTCCAAGAAACCCTTATGATTAAGGTCTCCAAACTCGCTTGAATCAAATTCTCGAAAATAAACCAATGCTTAGACTTCTTTAGTACCATTTGATTATCCTCTAAGCACTTCACTTCATGACTCGGTGAACAAATTCCAACCAACTTGCATATTCAATGAACTAGTCCTGAACTCAAGACATGACATTACATTCAATCGAATCAATAATATTCATGCATGAACTCAGTCCAGACAACAACCTCTCCATATTGCAATTGCCCAAAATCAAAGCCTTTATACATGTTTGTCTAACTCAATTAGCACTCTCCCGCGTTATATCTTATATTGTGCTTCAACTTTTGTAATTCAAGTCACAAACATGTCTACTTGAAAATGTAATGCTAAAATCCTTAAGAAATTTCCTTGAAGATGATACTTCCTGTCGCACAATATAAGGCTCTCTGAGAAAGTCCCTTGATAAACAAACCCTAATCTCATGATCTTCGACGAAAAACACGATTGGACCATAATTACTGAAAACCTGGCTTTAATCGCATATAGGAAAATAAACCATGATAGCCTCGTGTCTTTATGAAGAAGGAAATTGTCAACGACCCAGGTCACAACCCTAATTCCACTTCCCTCTGTCTGAATAAGAAATCAGCCTTTATCGGACACGAACGCCTTAATCATTACGAAACCCTAATATCGCACAACCACTGAACTTTGAACCTTAGGCACTTTATTGAATGCAAATATATGTTAATGACCTAATGGAATATGAATGCAAGAGTCTAAGCTAGATAGAAGAAATTAGGTGGGAAAATTTTGGGGTGCAACAGCTGCCCCTATTTAATCGCCTTCAACCTGAAGGTGAGATTGGCGCCAGTCTTTCGAACTTTCAAGGTGGAAGAAGATTAAATACTTAAAAGAACCCGAAAATTTGCGCTCCGGAGCCAGTCAGGTACTATTATATTTTGGTCTTCTGTATTTTATATTTTTTTCTTCTTTTTTTTTGGTAAAAGAGGTTATCGGGGTTAGATGTATGTTTAACCAGAGTTTCACACACAGAAGAATAACTTGGTTATCGAGGAACACTTGTTGGGATTTAGTAATAAACACCTATAAGAAAGATATCAAAAGGTATATGCCTGAAGTCTGTAGCAGACGTACGGAAAAAAGTATCAGAGACACATATCCGGAGTCGGTAGCGGATATGTACGCAAGAGATAGAAAAGATACATATCTGGGGTTAGTAGCAGATACGCACAAAAGATATAGAAAAGATACATATCCGTGGTCGGTATCGGATACGTAAGAAAGAAAAAGATACATATTCGTGGTCGGTATCGGATATGCACGAAAGAGATAGAAAAGATACATATCTATGGTCGGTATCGGATACGCACAAAAGAGATAAAAAAGATACATATCTGTGGTCGGTATCGGATACGCAAAAAAGAGGTATCAAAAATACATATTCGTGGTCGATATCAGATACGTATGAAAAGAGACATCAAAGATACATATCCGTGGTCGGTATCGAATGCGTAGGAAAGAGACATCAAAGATACATATTCGTGGTCGGTATCAGATACGTATGAAAGATACATCAAAGATACATATCCGTGGTCGGTATCGGATACGTACGAAAGAAACATCAAAGATACATATTCATGGTCAGTATCAGATACGTACGAAAGAGACATCAAAGATACATATCCGTGGTCGGTATTGGATACGTACGAAAGAGATATCACAGATACATATCCGTGGTCGGTATCGGATACGTAAGAAAGATACATCAAAGATACATATCTGTGGTCGGTATCGGATACGTACGAAAGAGACATCAAAGATACATATCTGTGGTCGGTATCAGATACGTACGAAAGAGACATCAAAGATACATATCCGTGGTCGGTATCGGATATGTAAGAAAGAGATATCAAAGATACATATCCATGGTCGGTATCGGATACATACGATAGAGACATCAAAGATACAAGAACATATGTCTGTGGTTGGTAGCAGACATATAAAACAGGTATCAAAAATACATATTCGTGGTCGGTATCGGATACGTAAGAAAGGGACAGACCGAAGAAAGCTCTTACAAAGATATCAAGAACACATGTCTAGGATTGGTAGCAGACATATGAAACAGATATCAAAAATACATATCCGTGGTTGGTATCAGATATGCAAGAAAGAGACAGACTGAAGAAAGCTCTTACAAAGAAACACCAATTGAAGGCGAACTTACTGAGGGAAGAGACCAAACGAATGAGACTCCTGATAAATGATACCAATCGACGATGGATTTTAACAAATGATACCAGCTGAAGCGGGGTTTTGAAAGATACCTGTCGGAGTTGGATTTTAACAAATGATATCGGCCGAAGCGGGATTTTGAAAGATACCAGCCGAAGCAGGATTTTAACAAATGATACCACCCGAAGCGGGATTTTAACAAATGATACCAGCCGAAGCGGGATTTTAACAAATGATACCACCCGAAGCGGGATTTTAACAAATGATACCAGCCAAAGCGGGATTTTGAAAGATACCACCCGAAGCGGGATTTTAACAAAGGATACCAGCCGAAACGGGATTTTGAAAGACACCAGTCGAAGCGGGATTTTAAAAGATACCAGCTGAAGCGGGATTTTAAAAGATACCAGCCGAAGCGGGATTTTGAAAGATACCAGCCGAAGCGGGATTTTGAAAGATACCAGCCGAAGCGGGATTTTTAACAACTGATACCAACCGAAGCGGGATTTTGAAAGATACCAGCCGAAGCGGGATTTTAACAAAGGATACCAGCCGAAGCAGGATTTTGAAAGATACCAGCCGAAGCGGGAATTTGAAAGATACCAGCCGAAGCGGGATTTTGAAAGATAAAGGTATGCATATCTGGTCAGCGTTAGATACGCATGAGTGGAATTGAGTATCAAGAAACAAATATTTAGAGTTGATAGTGAACACAGGAACAAGACTAACCGGAGAAAGCCCCAATAAAAAGGACGCACTCGCCTAAACAGGGACGCCAGACAACTGGACTTCGAAGAGACACTGAAGGACTCTTAACATAAAAGGTTAGCTAGGCTAACGAAAGGAGGACCCGACTAACATGGATAAACCAAAACAGGGAACCGACTAAGCATGACCTTTATAGAGCACCGATCGAAGGTGAACTCTACAAGAGAAAGCGACTGGTCAAAGCAGACTCTAATAAAAATTGCCAAAACACGTTGGGCTTTCGATGGGTTTCAAATACGTAAGAACTAAAAATCCCTCAGGCCAGAGGCGGGATGTAATTCTTTAAGAGTGGCAATTATCTGAATTACCACACACCAAGTATGGATACTCAAAAACTTGAGAAGCAAGAAAGGTTATACACCGACTCTTACTCACACTCTAACGGCAAAGCAAACACGGGTAAAATAACCGAAGGCTTGCAAAGGCAAGCGCGAACCACAAACTTGCTGGGGGAATGGAGAAATACCAAAGACCTGACTGGTGGTGAATCAAACAAACTCTGATGGGGAAACATCATAGAATTACCATAGGCTTGTCTATAGAGATAAATCAAATTCGAGCGCATAACAATCTGGTTACCACAAGTGGACACAATTGGCTTATACTCATGCATGTTTGAATTTTTTCATAGCGTAATGCTCCATACAATGGAAATGCTACGCGTTTTAGTAGATGCAATGTAATGATGCAATGTAATGATGCATGTTTAGTAATGTATTAGGAAAACACATCAATAATCAGCTGCCGAAAAGATAAAGAATTTCTGAATGATTATTCTGGCACATCCAATCTTCTATAGAGAAAAGGCAATTTGTACTTTAATGGGTGTTGCACCCTAAAATTTGCCCTCTCATGTTTTCCAAAGTCTTCCCCCTACATGGTTGACCAGAAACCCTTGCCTAAGGAAAGAGAAATTTTTTTAGTGGTACTTTAAGTACATTTCGATTGGCATTCTGAAAGACCCTTCGATTGGTATTCCGAAGGAGCCTTTCGATTGGCATTATGGACAAGCACTTCGATTTGCATTCTGAAAGACCCTTCGATTGGTATTCTGAAGGAGCCTTTCGATTGGCATTATGGACAAGCACTTCGATTGGCATTATGGACAAGTACTTCGATTGGCATTGTGTCAAGGCTTTCGATTGGGATTCTGAAAGACCTTTCCGTTTGGAACCCTAGGCCAAGCCTTTCAATTGGCATGTCAAGGGATCCTTCGATTAGCATGAACAACACCTTTCGATTGGCCTGTTAACAAAGCCTTTCGATTGGAATTTCAATAAATACCCTTCGATTGATGTTTGGACAAGGGCCATTTGAAGAACTCCTTCCAGGCCATTCGAAAGAGGCCATCAAGAGGGCACTCAAAAAACATGTTAAGGTACACTGAACATGAGAAAATGGCGTGTTTCCCTTGTAAACATAGAAATAATTAAATGCTGATTGTGGATTTAATTCCTGAGTTAAAGGCCAGATTCTTGCCTTTTCTACTCCATAAGAGTTGATTCGACCAGAGTGACTCTTTTCAAATCAAGCAGTCGAAGCAGAAGAAGTCCATTCGAAGGAGGCAACTTAGGACCAATCGAAGAGCAGGGCCCGAAGGCATTCGAAATTCAAAAGTGTCCAGGTTCATTCAAGAGTCACGAATATTTCAAAAAAGGAAATATTTTAATGTGTCTGATTCTTGTCTCATGGCTTTAATGGCCTGTTTAATTGGCTGTCTCTTGCCGTTACTAGACCCCCATACTCCTATAAATACAAGGGCCAGTGGAACATTACAGAGGACGGAAAAACACAAAGGAAAAAATAGAGAAAAGAAACAGGAAAGATTTAGAGATACGCTGCCCATAACCCACCAAAGGTTATCAGCATTTTCATCCAAGCCAAAGCAGCCATCCAGCGAACAGCTCCACACCCAGAGTCACAGATCATACATCTTCAATTGGTAAGGGTTTTCAAAACCAAAATTGCACCTTCATGACATTTAAATACACATTGCATATGTATTTTTGTTATTACTGATTTTGTTGCATGTAAGCTGAAGTGCAAAGGTGAGATCATGCCATTACTTGGGCACGATCTGAGTTTCTCCTTAAAACCTCATAATAAAACAAACCCAGGCCCAGATTCAGCAGATTCACGTTGGGGAAGGATCAGAATAGGGAGGAGATTCGAATGAGGGGGGTAAAGTCCCCCTGGACCTTTAACATTTGTTTCATTTTGCAGGTCCTGTTCAGAGTTTCGAAGCTTAGCAGCTTAGCTTCGAACTGGATCCAGGATTTCCAGATCGAAGGATGACATATCCAGATCGAACAACCCCAAAGTGCAGCCCCTCATGCACCTTCGATCAAGCCTCTTCACTGGGTCGAAAGACAGCCCACACCTCTTTCGACCCAGGCCTCCAGAATTATACTTTTTTTTATTTACTGCCTGTTTCCTTCGCTCTCATTTTTGTTTTGACCATTTTATTTCTTTTTTTTAATCAACATAAAAATCAAAAACACAAAAAATATTAGGCTAGTTTTTTTTTCTATTAAATTAACTTGGTTAATTAATCATTTAATTATCTTAACATTTTTCCAAAACTAAAATTAAATAGATTTAGATCATTTTCTCAAAAACTAAAATTAAGTAGATTTAGATCATTTTCTAAAAAAAACTAAAATTAAGTAGATTTAGATCATTTCCCAAAATAAAATAAAACAACAAAAAGATTTTATTCTTAGGATTTTTAGAGGTTATGTTCAGATTTGTGCGCGTTTATTTTATTATAACTACCTACTGGTTTGTAATAGCTTAACTAAGACTTTACTGCTTTTATTCCCCCAATTTTTGGACATGTAAATAATCCCCCTCCCCGAAGCCTTGTAATAGCGTAGGATTTACAATTCCCGCACTTTAAATTCCTATACATATATTAACTGTTTAGATGTATGCTAACTAGGCTATGCATGACAAGATTAACTCTTAACTTAAAATCAACAGTAGCCAACCATGACATGCAAAGATAATATAGATGAAAATTTACACACTTGCACATGCCACTCCTAGGGTACACCTCACTTGGTTGCCTCGAACGTGGTCATTAAGTATAGGATGTTTTAGAGGTCATCCTTTTGTCCCAAGATCATAAGTTGCCTCGAAACGGTTGCCTCGGAAAAATGATCTAAGACATTAGGGTTACCGCTAAGGCGTCCTAACGTTGCTTTAGTGACCACACGTCCCTTAAATCGAATTGACCCGAAAACTCCAACGACGGTGCTACCTACTCCTCAATAGTGGGATAGTACTGTCTAAAGGACATTTGTACAGTTTAATTCCTTTTGAGTAGGCAGAGGTTCTTAGGTACTTGCTCCTTTTAAAAACAAAACAAAACTTTTCACACTTACACTCTCTTCAAAACAAAAACCCTTTTTCAAACCCACAAACACAAAGAAAAGCAAACTTTTGAAAACATAGTGACAAGTCCCTAAGAGCCCGTGGATAACCACAGATAGAAAGGGTGCTAACACCTTCCCTTTCTATAATCTACCTCCCGAACCCGAGAAATATCTCAAAAAGGAATTTTTCTGTGCTTTTGTCCTTTCCTTGTTGGATAAAATAAAAGACGATGGCGACTCTTGCTTACCGCGACATTTTGCTAAAACAAACGCAAACGCGAACCAGCATTCCAAAACAATCAGTTCTCATTCCCACCGATCACAGAACTGGCGACTCTGTTGGGGATTGATAAGTGAGGTGTACCTTAGGATTAGATCACTTGTGTTTTCAATTGTATTGCTTTCTATGCTTATAATTTTGTGGGCTTGTATCAGAGTGCTATAAATCCTAACCCGGATTTGGGAAACATTCATAGATAGCAATACATTGTGGAAACTGTGCGGGGTATACCGACACGGTTGAAGCAATAGCTATATTAGTGCGACATATTTGTGAGTATCGGTAGCCTTTGAGTCAATCAAAGAGAATACGGGGCCGCTGAGTGATGTCACTAAGCACTAATGACCTTGAACCTTACTTGACCATCTTGGCCTTTTTTAGGGGTAGTGAGATGACCGACTTTGGTGCAGTCCGAAGTTGGTAGATACTCGATACTACACTCATTGAGGATTGTTTTCTTGGAATATTTTGGTCGCTAGTTCAGTGGCTAAACCAAAACGATGAACATAGAAAACAATCCAATGATATTGAGCTCCTTAGAACCCAGTTACTATTTATAGGATAGGTCTTAACCAACTGAAACTTAAAGAGGGTAATACCTAAACTCCATGCCAGACTAAACTTAAGGCTATATGTGTGACTTGTGTGCCTTCAAACTTGAACAACTTGCACATTCTTGTTATCTGACAACATGGGTTCCTTGCAGGTTTTATTTACAGTCCTTATCCAATAATCTGGACTTATTGCAGGGTTTACTTACATCACTTCGCACTTTTGCTTAAACGCATAGCATGCACATCATAACATCATGCCTTAACATTTCCTTAACCATTTCAAGGATCTCAAGGGTCTGTGATGCAGTTTATGGTAAATCAAAAGTCTAGCAAGGGGCAAGGGGATTTATTTTCCTCTAGCCAATGCCGTCTAGAGATCAAAACACGATAACTTGAGTCAGGGGCTATGACCCACTCGATATGGTGACTTGACTCTTGAAGAAGGACTCTCAGCAACATGAAGTTCCTTCAATCAAGCTACAAGATTCTAATTCTAACAGTTTCTTGTTTACCCCGCGAGATCCTCGAAAACATTGCATACATATATCATACATATCATTGCATAACAGGTCTCCCAGTACAGGTCTCTTATCTTCTTCGTTGTTTATTCCAGCAATCATCATGTCTACTGAACCTTCAACCGAGCAAGATATCAAGGCCCTCCAGGCCCAGAATACCCAATTTCAAGAGTTGTGCATGAATCTAGCTAAGGGTCAGCAGGACCTGAAGACTTTGATTCTGAAGGAGAAAAAGAAGAAGAAAAAGAGGACCATCCTGTTCAACACTGGACGCAGGTTTGGAAACGGGCTGCAGAATGAAGTTGATATGACCATCTTATCTGGAGGGAAAGATAGTCCACAAGAAAGGAGGGCTCCTAGCCCTGTGGTCTCCGACAACGAGACAGACTATGATGAAGAACAGTATCCTCCTGCTGAGGATAAGTACAAACAGCTGGAAGACCGCTTGAGCGCTATGGAGATACAGAAGGTGCCCGGTCTGGACTTCGGAGATCTGGGTCAATCATCTGGGGTGGTGATTCCCCATAAGTTCAAGGAACCTGCCTTTGCCAAGTATGACGGAGCTTCCTGTCCAAAGCTGCACCTTCGGTCATATGTGAGTGTGATCGGTGGGAATGAGAACTGACTGTTTTTGGAATGCTGGTTCGCGTTTTGCGTTTGTTTTCGCAAAATGTCGCGGTAAGCAAGAGTCGCCACCGTCTTTTATTTTATCCAACAAGGGAAAGGACAAAAGCATAGAAAAATTACTTTTCGAGATGTTTCTCGGGTTCGGGAGGTAGATTATAGAAAGGGAAGGTGTTAGCACCCTTTCTATCCGTGGTTATCCACGGGCTCTTAGGTACTTGCTCACTGTGTTTTCAAAAGTTTGCTTTTCTTTGTGTTTGTGGGTTTGAAAAAGGGTTTTTGTTTTGAAGAGAGTGTAAGTGCAAAAAGTTTTGTTTTGTTTTAAAAAGGAGCAAGTACTTAAGAACCTCTACCTACTCAAAAAGGAATTAAATTGTGCAAATGTCCTTTAGGCAGTGCTATCCCACTATTGAGGAGTAGGTAGCACCGTCGTTGGAGTTTTCAGGTCAATTCGGTTTAAGGGACGTGTGGCCACTAAAGCAATATTAGGATGCTTTAGTGGTAACCCTAATGTCTTAGATCATTTTTTATCGAGGCGACTATTTCGAGGCAACTTTGATCTTTGGACAGGAGGGCGACCTCTAAGACTTCCTATACTTAATGACCATGTTCGAGGCAACCAAGTGAGGTATACCCTAGGAGTGGCATGTGCAAGTGTGTCAATTTTCAGTTATATTATCTTTGCATGTCATGGTGAGCTACTGTTGATTTTGAGTTAAGAGTTAATCTTGTCATGCATAGCCCAGTTAGCATACATCTAAACAGTTAATATATGTACAGGAATTTAAAGTGCGGGAATTGTAAATCCTACGCTATTACAAGGCTTCGGGGAGGGGGGTTATTTACATGTCCAAAAATTGGGGGAATAAAAAGCAGTAAAGTGTAAAAGGTCTTAGTTAAGCTATTACAAACAAGTAGGCAGTTACAATAAAATAAGCGCGCGCGAATCTGAAAATAACCTCTAAAAATCCTAAGAATAAAATCTTTTTGTTGTTTTATTTTATTTTGGGAAAATGATCTAAATCTACTTAATTTTAGTTTTTGAGAAAATGATCTAAATCTATTGAATTTTAGTTTTTGAGAAAATGATCTAAATCTATTTAATTTTAGTTTTGGAAAATGATAAGATAATTAAAAGATTAATTAACAAAGTTAATTTAATAGAAAAAGAACTATCCTAATATTTTTGTGGTTTTTTTATTTTAATGTTAATTAAAAAGATAAAAAGAAGTCTATGAAAAACAAAAATAAAATGCAAGAGGGATCCTTCGATCCAAGGAAAAAAGGAGCTTCAACCCAGGGAGGGAATGGAAGCTTCGATTCGGAGAGAGTCATGGTCCTTTCGATTGGGCCAGGAAGTGGGCATGAACAACCATCGATCCAGGGAAGGGGATTACCCTTCGATCCTGGGAAAGATTCCTTCTTCGATTGGGCCAAGGAGTGAGGCGTGAGCAGCCTTTGATCTGGAGAAGGTGTCTCCTTCGATCTGGGATATTATACCTGCAAAAGTATGTTAGCGAAATAAAACACAGGGCCTGGGTATTGAACCCCAGGCCCTTCGATCTTGCGCTTGCTGGGTCTCTTCAGGATATGTCTGCAGCAAGTGTTGGCAAACGAAGAACATGACATGGGCGCCAAACCCAGTCCTTTCGATCCTGTCTAGGATGGCAAATCAAAGGTAACAACAAGTAATAATGTGTTATGCAAATGTAAAGTTGGACAATTTACCCTTTCTTACCTGCAGATTGAGTCTTCGATTTGGGAACTTGCTGGAGGTGAGGAGTTTCGATCTGGGGTTTTAGGGCGTGGATGCTTTTGTTGAAGGGTTGCTTTGGCCTGGATTACTTATGTAAATGTTGGTAACCTTTGGTGGGTTTGTATGGGCAGCGCCTCTCCAATGTTTCCTGTTTCTTTTTTCTCTGTTTCGTTCCTCTGTGTTTTTTCGTCCTTTGTAATGTGCCACTGGCCCTTGTATTTATAGGAGTGTGGGGGTCTAGTAACGGCAAGAGACAGCCAATTAAACAGGCCATTAAAGCCATGAGACAAGAATCAGACACATTAAATAATTTCCTTTTTTGAAATATTCATGTCTCTTGAATGAACCTGGACACTTTTGAATTTCGAATGCCTTCAGGCCCTGCTCTTCGATTGGTCCTAAGTTACCTCCTTCGAATGGACTTCTTCTGCTTCGACTTCTTGATTTGAAAAGAGTCACCCTGGTCGAATCAGCTCTTTAGGAACAGAAAAGGCAAGAATCTGGCCTGGACATGTTTGAGTGCCCTCTTGATGGCCTCTTTCGAATGGCCTGGAAGGAGTTCTTCAAATGGCCCTTGTCCAAATATCAATTGAAGGGTATTTATTGAAATTCCAATCGAAAGGCTTTGCTAACAGGCCAATCAAAAGGTGTTGTTCATGCTAATCGAAGGATCCCTTGACATGCCAATTGAAAGGCTTGGCCCAGGGTGCCAAATGAAAAGGTCTTTCAGAATCCCAATCGAAAGCCTTGACACAATGCCAATCGAAGTACTTGTCCATAATGCCAATCGAAGTGCTTGTCCATAATGCCAATCGAAAGGCTCCTTCAGAATATCAATCGAAGGGTCTTTCAGAATGAAAATCGAAGTGCTTGTCCATAATGCCAATCGAAAGGCTCCTTCAGAATAGCAATCGAAGGGTCTTTCAGAATGCAAATCGAAGTGCTTGTCCATAATGCCAATTGAAATGCTCCTTCATAATACCAACCGAAGGGGCTTTCAGAATGTCAATCGAAGGCCTTGACATAATGCCAATCGAAGTGCTCCTTCATAATGCCAATCGAAATGCTTAAAGCACCACTCAAAAATTTTCTTTTTCCTTAGGCAAGAGTTTGTGATCAACCATGCAGGGGGAAGACTTTGGAAAACATGAGAGGGCAAATTTTGGGGTACAACAGTTTCCCCTGTTCAATTTTCTTAAACCTGAGGATATAGATTGGCTTTTGAGCCTTTCGTGATCTGAAAGTGGAAGATAATTGAACACTAGAGTGCCCAAAAATTTTCACTCGCATGGTGTAGTATCAGCATTGTGACGTCGAGAATGGGCTTACAGATGCCATTTGGAGATTGTTGGTAGGAGGATGGGCTTATGGATGCCATCTGCAGGAGTGTCGATCGCATAAGAGATTCCTTAGCGAGAACTTGCATACCTGTTGTTGTAGAAGATTCCACTGGGGAAGTCTAACTTTGTTGAGATTTAGGAACTGACTCGTGCTCACCGGGATTATATCGTTGAGGTTATAGAACTTATCCTGTCTGGTTCCAAGTATTAATCTTCAATCTCTTCGTGTAGATGGTTTTCCTGGCTTGTTACAGGTATTAATCTATGATCAGTTGTCCACAGATATTTTTCTGGCTTGCTACAGGTATTAAACTGGGACTTAAAAAGGTCAGTCGATGAGAAAGTTGTCCTGGCTGGTTTCAGGTATTAATCTCTGATCTGAGAAAGAAAGGTCTTCCTGGCTTGTTACAGGTGTTAATCTTCAATCTCTTCATGTAGATAATTTTCCTGGCTTGTTACAGGTATTAATCTACAATCAGTTGTCCACAAATATTTTTCCCGGCTTGCTACAGGTATTAATCTGGAACTTGAAAAGGTTGGTCGATGAGAAAGTTGTCCTGGCTGGTTTCAGGTATTAATCTCTGACCTGAGAAAGAAAGGTCTTCCTGGCTTGTTACAGGTATTAATCTTCAATCTCTTCGTGTAGATGGTTTTCCTGGCTTGTTACAGGTATTAATCTATGATCAGTTTTCCACAGATATTTTTCTGGCTTGCTACAGGTGTTAATCTTCAATCTCTTCATGTAGATAATTTTCATGGCTTGTTACAGGTATTAATCTACAATCAGTCGTCCACAGATATTTTTCCAGGCTTGCTACAGGTATTAATCTGGAACTTGAAAAGGTTGGTCGATGAGAAAGTTGTCCTAGCTGGTTTCAGGTATTAATCTCTGACCTGAGAAAGAAAGGTCTTCCTGGCTTGTTACAGGTATTAATCTTCAATCTCTTCATGTAGATGGTTTTCCTGGCTTGTTACAGGTATTAATCTATGATCAGTTGTCCACAGATATTTTTCTGGCTTGCTACAGGTATTAAACTGGGACTTAAAAAGGTCGGTCGATGAGAAAGTTGTCCTGGTTGGTTTCAGGTATTAATCTCTGATCTGAGAAAGAAAGGTCTTCCTGGCTTGTTACAGGTATTAATCTTCAATCTCTTCATGTAGATAATTTTCCTGGCTTGTTACAGGTATTAATCTACAATCAGTCGTCCACAGATATTTTTCCAGGCTTGCTACAGGTATTAATCTGGAACTTCAAAAGGTTGGTCGATGAGAAAGTTGTCCTGGTTGGTTTCAGGTATTAATCTCTGACCTGAGAAAGAAAGGTGTTCCTGGCTTGTTATAGGTATTAATCTTCAATCTCTTCATGTAGATAATTTTCCTGGTATGTTACAGGTATTAATCTACAATCAGTCGTTCACAGATAGTTTTCCTGGCTAGCTACAGGTATTTAACTGGGACTTGAAAAGGTTGGTCGATGAGATATCTGTCCTGGCTGGTTTCAGGTATTAATCTCTGACCTGAGAAAAAAAGGTCTTCTTGGCTTGTTACAGGTGTTAATCTTCAATCTCTTCATGTAGATAATTTTCCTGGCTTGTTATAGGTATTAATCTACAATCAGTCGTCCATAGATATTTTCCTGGCTTGCTACAGGTATTCAACTGGGACTTAAAAAGGTTGATGTGTTGTCTCTTCTGACGGGGTGTCTCCTTTGACGAGTTGTCTCTATTGACAGGTTGTCTCTATTGACAGGTTGTCTCCATTGACGGGGTGTCTCCTTTGACGAGTTATCTCTATTGACAGGTTGTCTCTATTGACTGGCTTTGCTTCAGAAAAATCTTTAGGAATCGATTTTGACTGATTTTGTCTCCATTGACTGGCTTCGCCTCAAAAAAACCTTTAGGAATCGATTTAACTGATTTTGTCTCCATTGACTGGCTTCGCCTCAGAAAAATCTTTAGGAATCGATTTAACTGGACCAGAGAAGGTCTTGGAATATCTTCAACTGGATCGGCATCAGAAAAATCTTTAGGAATCGATTTAAATGGACCAGAGAAGGCTTTTGACTGGATCGGCATCAAAAAAATCTTTAGGAATCGATTTAACTGGACCAGACAAGGTCTTGGAATATCTTCAACTGGATCGGCATCAGAAAAATCTTTAGGAATTGATTTAACTGGACCAGAGAAGGCCTTTGACTGGATCGGCATCAGAAAAATCTTTAGGAATCGATTTAACTGGACCAGACAAGGTCTTGGAATATCTTCAACTGGATCGGCATCAGAAAAATCTTTAGGAATCGATTTAACTGGACCAGAGAAGGCCTTTGACTGGATCGGCATCAGAAAAATCTTTAGGAATCGATTTAACTGGACCAGACAAGGTCTTGGAATATCTTCTACTGGATCGGCATCAGAAAAATCTTTAGGAATCGATTTAACTAGACCAGAGAAGGCCTTTGACTGGATCGGCACCAGAAAAATCTTTAGGAATCGATTTAACTTGGACCAGACAAGGTCTTGGAATATCTTCAACTGGATCGGCATCAGAAAAATCTTTAGGAATCGATTTAACTGGACCAGAGAAGCCCTTTTGATATGGCTGAGAATTTAACTGTATCCTTCCTGAAAGGTAAAGGTCAGTCATATGCAATGCATGATATGGATCAAGCAATGATGTTCTCAACATAAATGAGATTGTATGGTATGATGCATGTATCATGATGTATGGAAATGTAATGTTTTAGCTGGGGAAAATAAATACCGAACGGCTGCTGGAGAGTAGGGTTGAATTCTTCGTTTCCACTGGGGATGATGAACGAAGATGATTGCAAGAATAAACCTGCAGGAGAGGATGACTCTGTTGGGGAATAAACTTGATGAAGAGATTACTCTGCGGGGAATTACTCTGTGGGGAAGAGATACTTTGCTGAGATTTTAATGATAAACTCCGCTGGGGATTCCGTTGATAAGCTCTGTTGGGGATTTTGATGATGAACTCCGTTGGGGATAGAAAGAACTTCGCTGGGGATGATCCTTCAGTTGCAACATGCTGAGGATAACCCAGTTTGACCCTTGTGAGGATAACCTTCTGAATTTGGCTGGGGAGACTTATTTGTGCTTCGTAGGGGATAAGCTTCCAGAATCTACTGGGGAAGATGATTCAACTCCATTGGGGAAATGGCTCCACTGGGGGTATCTTGCATTCTGCCGGGGAACATTCTTATATTCCGTTGAGGAATATTAAGACTGCCAGGGATGATCTTATGCTTGCTAGGGAATATCTTTATACTCCGCTGGGGAATATTAAGATCTTTTGGGGATACCCAACCTTTTTAGGGCTGATGGTAGACCAACTCTGCTTGGGGAGAGTATTGCTGATAGTTGCAAGTCTCGGCTGAGAGAGCTATCATTATTGTCTTACTCTGCGGGGAGTGAAAGTATCATAGCCATATTCTTCAGCTGAATATATACCTTGGTACCTGGTGGACAGAGCAACTTGTACAGTTCGGACAATTCTTATTGCCCCTGTTTTTATGGGAGAAGGTGCCTGCGGAGGCCCTGTGGATCGAGTGTTATCCCCACCTATGAGGTGCTTGGTATCTTTCGATTGAAATGACAAGTCTTCTTCTGGTAGGTAAGTGATGAGATGACGGGACATAGTCGTACGCTTTGATCCCTAATTTTTTACCTGGACCTCCCTTTCGGGTTTTCAGTCCAACGGGATACCCTTTTTTGCCCAAGCCGCCTTTTCAGGTTTTCGACTTGCCGGGTGTACAAATTTTTCATTTTCATCCCTTATTTTTGCCCGAACCCTTTTGGTTCGCTGGGAAGCCCTTATTTTTGCCTAGGCCAGTCAACCTAGCAGGTCTTTAATTATGCGTAGTACTTTTTGACTATGTCCACGCTCTCAGGATGTAGGGAGGTGCCACTGTTGGTAGTGTTGTGTTACCATATTACCAGAAGATCTTCGTTTGATCATGCAAGATTCGTTGCTGGAATTCATGTCTAATGCCCCAATTGATTCTGATGGAGATTTTCCCCTGGCTATTTGGCCTTTCGAGAGATT
Organism: Vicia faba; assembly: GCA_948472305.1. Classification (NCBI taxonomy): domain Eukaryota; kingdom Viridiplantae; phylum Streptophyta; class Magnoliopsida; order Fabales; family Fabaceae; genus Vicia; species Vicia faba. The sequence goes on along the minus strand of OX451739.1, from coordinate 432,128,462 downwards.
CCTTGAATCTTGACTTGACTGCCCCAGATGATGGACAATGACCATGATGTGCCCCTTGATTGGAAGTGTTTTTCCACTTGAGGTGATCCTTTTTTATTGAAAAGGCTTTTGTTCACTAGACATTCATCGTGCGAATTTCTCTGCTATTTGAACAAATAGTCATATGCAAACAATGTTATTTTAAGAATGCAAAGCTTATGTCTGTCTTGAAGTTTTTTTGAAAATGCATTTTCAGTAAAACAGGCAAATTTTGTAAAGTGTGATGTCAACTCAGGATTTTACAGCGAGCCCTACAGGAGTCAGGATACCTTTTGTACCAGTATGCTTTCGAACTAACCCATGCTTCAGCTAGGACTTTTTAAGGGTTATAACGTGGCCTGGTTCACGGCTTAAGAAACAAAGGATAAAGGCTCAAATTTTATTTGTACCCAACCGTTCTTCGTGATGTTCTTCGATCCTAAACTCAGCTAATCGTGCATTAGATCTTGTTTGAGTCTTTGCTCTGATATACCAGTAATGGTTCGGATACTGATAATTTATTTTGAACAGGCAGTCATTTTGTTGAGAGTTTTTTAGGACCTCTTTTTGATTTTATAATCCCTGTCTTTTGCCTGAACTGTTTCTTTTGTGATTACAGTCAGCGGGATGCCCCAGTTTTTTTGTAAGTCTCCTTCATAGGTTTTGACTTAGTGGGCTTTTATTTCGAGAGATAATGACTGCCTGTCCTGACGATTATAGGGAACCATCACTGTCTCTTGTTTTAGAAGGACTTCTTTGATGCCATTTGTTGTACCCCAAAATTTTCCCTCCCATATTCTTCAAGATTTGCCAAGTCAAAGCTGCAAAATCTCCCCAAGGGTTGCACAGTTCAAGGGCCTCCTAACAGTCAAAAATTAGGGTTTTGGTTCTGACAAAGAAAATAAATTTTCCAAGGGTCCAATCAAGTCCCACATGCTTATAAACATGGTCAAGCATCCTCATACCAAGTTTCAAGGCTTACAGCACAAAATTGCACAGTCAAAAACCCTAATTGCACTACAGTCGACTGTAGGGGCAAAATGGTCATTTGGCAGTCAAAAGTTCAAATTTTTGGTCAAAATCTCATTTTGAAGCCACAAACATCATTTGATAAATTCTTGATCATGATTCTCAAAGCTTGGCTCAAAAAGTCTCAAGATGCAAAAGTTTCCATATTTGGACAGTTGAAAAAGTCAACTGTAACTTGACCAGGGCATAACTTCCACATGGATTATCAGAAAAATTCCATCCAAAGCTCATTTTGAAGAGAATGACATTTCCTACAACTCCTCTTCACACTTCAAGTCCAATAAATGCTCTCACAAAAAGTTATCAATTTCAACATTATAGGTCATTTTCAAAAGTCAACAAAAAGGGATTTTAAGTCAAAGGCCATAACTTGAGATTGGTAAATCAAATTGACATGGGACCAAAGGCATTGGTTAGAGGACTTCAAGACCTTTCCAAAATGTCCAAGAACATGAGCAAAGCTTAAAAATTGAGCAAGTTATGCCTTGTGGAAGTTGGGAAATTTTTAGGTATTTTGAAAAGTCAACTTTGATTCAAATGCCTTAAAATTGCTAATGGGCCTCTTTTTCTTCCAAGAATCATCATCCAAAACATGTGCACGACCATTTGGACCAAAGGGAAGTTTTTCATCATTTTTATTTATTTATTTGGATTTTTAATTGCTAATAATTCATTTAATTAATTAAAATATATGAAAAATACCAAACCTAAGTTTTTAAATCTTTTTATGCATGAAATACACTCAATATTTCGTGCATGATCAGATTTGGAAAGAATCAAGGTAATTGAACATGGTTTGTATCAAATTTGCATGAAAAAAGATTTGAAAAGATTAGGCAAAATCACAAAATCAAAAGCATTGATTCTATGGATATTTGGCTTATTTTATTGACCTAAAACACTCACACATATATATACATGATAACCCTAATGCCAAGAACATGAATGCTGCGCCCCATCTCAAGAACCAAACTTGCAATTTTATCAAAAAAGTCCAAAACTGAAAGTGGCCTTAGAGGACCATTCAGAGGCAAAGAATAATCCCAATAGCTTGCAAAAGTGTCAAGGAAACTTCCTGAATAGTTTTCCACATCCCTAACGCCCAGAATTGGTATATGGAATTCAAGATTTCTCACATTTTATCCATATTCGTATTTCAATTTTCAAGCATTTCCATTGCATTTTTTTGTGGATTCATACTAATTGATTGATTCTGAAACTAACCATATGATTTAATTGAGTTTTCATGAATTTTATGAAGAATTACCATTGAAGCACCTTAGGGTTTCAGGCCTGAAAAATTGGGGGTTTATCCCTATGGAAAAATTGGAACACGAGACTCAGACTATTGGAATCAGGACCTTCAGACAAATTGAATGATGGGGTCGCGCCCAATTTCTGATTACAGACGAGCTAATCGCTATTTTTTCACACTGCATATAGTGGGGGTTCAAAACCCCCGCAATCTGACTTGTTTTTGTTTCAGGAAAAACGCATAAGTGGAGAAGATGATTATGTGGCAGGACATGATAGGCTAATTTGAAATCAACGCGCGCTTTTTGTTATTTTTACATCACTGACCACTTTTCCATTATATTAATTATTTGCCATTATATAATCAAAGCGCGTCAAGAGCTCCAGTGGCAAGGCATGTATATGGTAACCTCTAGGACCTGGGTTCGATCCCAGGTCCCCCTCCCTTTCCCTATATTTTTCTTCTAATTATGTTCTTGTGTAGCTCATCTATAAGCGTCTACCATACGCTCATCACTCAAACCATGTCACACGTCCCACTACATCCAACCAAAGGCCAGGATTCAGAGACCATGATGTGCATCAGTCAACGTCCACACACGTGAATACTGAAAAGTCAACCAGGCTAAAGGCTATTGGGCCTGAATTGCTAAGTTATGACCTCTAATTGGGGACAGAACCCCCCAAAGTATTGTATTTCTTTTCTTTTCTTTATTTTATTTGTTTCAATTATTTCTTTTTTTAATTAATTCCTTTAATTTAATTTATTTTCATAAAATATAAAAATAACAATAAAAAATCAGAAAGTCATAAAAATCAAAATATATTTATTTAATTAATATTTTTGTAAATAAATCTCACTAATTAATTAGATTTACATTTAGGGTTAATTTTAATATCTTTTCTTAATAAATTAAAAACTTGTAGAATTAGGTTTTAATTATTTTAATTACTTTTTCTTTTATTTTCCCATCACTAATAATTAATTATTTATGTTTATAAATCAAATTGCATTAACTAATTAGGTTTAATTTTAGATAATTTTCATATTTTCTTAATAAATTAAAAATAACTAGAATTAGGGTTAATTAATTAATTTCATTTAATTCTCATAAAAAACCATAAATACAAAAAACCTCAAAAATAATTTCTTTTCATTTTAATTTCATTAATTTAATAATATAATTTGATTTCATTAAAAAGGGTCCAACGCCCTCGCTTTCAATTTTAATTTAATTCGCGCATTTTATTTTATTTCTTATAATATTAATGTACCTCTCCCAAAGCCGTGTAACTTTATATTTCTCGCACTTTCATATACTTTTTGTCAAATTGGGTCCTGGATTTTAATTTGGCGATGTGGACCCGCGCCTTTGTAATAGTTTAGGAACTTTAATTTCCGCAACTTTTTAACTGTTAAATAATTGCATGCAAGAATGAATGTCTAAATAAAAACAAACGTGTAGATCACCCATGACATGAACAAGACAAAAATAAATGAAACGATACACAAATCACACACCACCCCTAGGGTACGCCTCACTGTTGCCTTGCCTCGAAAGGTGATCGTCGAGTAGAGGATGTCTTAGTAAGTCCTCATGATCCGGGAACCTGGCATGAGGGTAGCTTCTAAGGTATCTTCCTATTGCTCTGGTGATCACCATGTCCCGAACCTCGAATTGACCCGAACACCTCCAACGGTGGTGCTACCTACCTCTCAATGGTGGGATGGCACTACTTTAAAGGACATCTACACAGACAAATTCCTTAGGGTAGGTAGATGACTCATAGATACTTGCTCTAAATTTCAAAACAAATTCAAAAATACTTTTCACACCGACACCTTTTCAAAAAGCTTTCGAAAGCAATTTTTCAAACACTCTTGAGGACCGATACAAGAGTCGAACTGAAATTTTCAAAGAAACTTTTTAAAACCCACAGTTGAAAAGCAAACAAATCATTTTTGAAAACACAAATGAGCAAGTATCTAAGAGCCCATGGATAACCATGGATAGAAAGGGTGCTAACACCTTCCCTTTCTATAAATCTACCTCTCGAACCGAGAACTAATCTCAATAAGGAATTTTTCTGTGCTTTTGTCCTTTCCATTTGGAGAAAATAAAAGACGGTGGCGACTCTTGCTTCTGCGACATTTTGCGAACCAGCGTTAAACAGTCAGTTCCAGATCCACCGATCACAGAACTGGCGACTCTGCTGGGGACTTCTTATAAAGTGAAGTGTACCTTAGGACTAAGATCACTGTGTTTTCAATTGTATTGACTTCCTTGCTTTACTATTGTGGGTTGCATGGGAGTTACATAGATCCTAACCCGGATCTGGGGATACCCTGTTTAGGTAGCATAAGCTGTGAGGGACCTATCCGGCGTAGACCGACACGGGTGAAGCAGTGGCTACGTTGGTGTGGCACCTTGGTCTGTACCGATATCCCTTGTGTTGCAACGAGGAGAATATGGGTCTTCTAAGGAGTCATTAAGCACCAACAACCTTAGAACCTTAAATGACACAACTTGGCCATTAGAACAGTAGCAGTATGCTACGCCCATTGAGGCTAAACTCTCGTGATGGTTCTGGCCGCAAGAAAAGATTGCGATGCTGGAGTTATGACCGATTGAGGGTAGTCAATGATATTGGGATCCTCTAAGAACCCGGTTACTTTGATAGGACAGGTATGAACCAACAAACTGAAAGAGGGTAAATACCTAGACCTCATGCTGGCCTAAACTTTAAGGGTCTGTCTTGTGTGACTTGTGTGCCTTACCATGTTTGCCTTTGTATCTATTTGTGGTGTGCTTTATCATAACATCATGACATCATGAGCATTGCATGCATCCTGCATAAGGACTGACCATTTCAAAGACAAGAGGGTTTCACCTTTGCTCTGTTTTGTAGGACATAATGATGCATGTGCGAAGGAATACTATCCGGTTCAACTTTGTTCACTCACCTGAGTTGCTTGAAGAGTTGGTTAGCAGAATTCCAAATACCACTTCCTTCATTCAGAGGCATGGTTCTCTTCTCAGTTTAGTCACTGCAAAGCGGGATCAACAGTTGATAAGTGTTCTGACCCAGTTCTATGACCCTCTGTACCAGTGCTTCACCTTTCAAGACTTCCAGCTGGTCCCTACCCTGGAAGAGTTTTCTGATTTGCTTGGTATCCCTATCTTGGATCAGACTCCCTTTACTGGTTGGGAAAAGACCCTCAGGCTTGAGGAGATTGCTGCAGCTCTTCCTTTGACACATCAAGAAGTAATGGACAACTGGGTGACTAGAAGCGGGGTTAAGGGTTTCTTGGCCAAGTTTCTGATTGGTAAAGCTAACAGTTTCTGGAATGACCTGGACTTTAGGGCATATGAAGACATCCTAGCTCTCTTAATCTATGGGCTAGTCTTGTTTCCTAATCCTGACAACTTCATCAATGTCACTGCCATAAGGATCTTTATGTCTCAGAACCCTGTGCCCACTCTCTTGGGTGATATCCTGCAACAACTTCATGCTCGTACTGCCCGAAGACGAGGAACTCTATGGTGTTGTATCCCTTTGTTGGTGAGGTGGTTTATTTCACACCTCCCTAAGTTCGTACTGAAGAACCAAGAAGGAAGAGGTTGGGCTCATAGGTTAATGTCTCTCACTGATAAAGACATAATTTGGACTTGCAGAGGTTTGGATGAGATAGCTATTATTGATCGATGCGGGGAATACCCTAATGTTCCTCTGATTAGTACCCAAGGAGGAATCTCTTACAATCCATGTCTAGCGCTCCGTCAGTTTGGAAGAGCCAGAAGAGCAGGCCCCCATGAGATGTTGGTGCCTCACATCAGTTTTGAGTTTCAGGTGGATAGTGACGAGCTGCGTCGTAGGTTCATCAAGGCTTGGGACAAAGTTCATAAAGCTGACCCACAAGAGTTGGGGCCAAAGACTTCTTTACCTATGGAAGCCTACTACAAATGGGTTCGCATCCGTGCTCAGCAGTTAGGTATGCCATACGAAGCCGTCAGACCTATCATTCTTGAGTCTCCTGACAAAGATGGTGTTCCTCCAACTGTCCTTCCTCCTCAGATACCTACTGATTATGAGGTACTTCTACACAGACGAATTCCTTAGGGTAGGTAGATGACTCATAGATACTTGCTCTAAATTTCAAAACAAATTCAAAAATACTTTTCACACCGACACCTTTTCAAAAAGCTTTCGAAAGCAATTTTTCAAACACTCTTGAGGACCGATACAAGAGTCGAACTGAAATTTTCAAAGAAACTTTTTAAAACCCACAGTTGAAAAGCAAACAAATCATTTTTGAAAACACAAATGAGCAAGTATCTAAGAGCCCATGGATAACCATGGATAGAAAGGGTGCTAACACCTTCCCTTTCTATAAATCTACCTCTCGAACCGAGAACTAATCTCAATAAGGAATTTTTCTGTGCTTTTGTCCTTTCCATTTGGAGAAAATAAAAGACGGTGGCGACTCTTGCTTCCGCGACATTTCGCGAACCAACGTTAAACAGTCAGTTCCAGATCCACCGATCACACCATTCATTGTGCACCTGGATCAACTGAGAAAACTACCCTGCCCCAGGTTATAATTAAGGGTTTTAATTTGTGAAAAGAAAAACTCCAACTTCTTTGGCTCAAAGGGGTTGACTAGGGATTATCTTCCTTATAACTCCATTGTTTAGGATTTGAAACAATGCCTGTACCTCATCAGCAGGGTCTATTCAAAAGCATACTGTAAAGATCGTGGTATCGTTTTCGTCATCCTCCCTCAAAAGGCTTATAATTTTTTTGATCGAGAGTTGGACATCACAAAAAAGGAAATATGAAGTAATTTAAGCATAGTGAAAACAATTAATTCAAAATAGACATGTGTAATGCATTAATTAAATAAAAGAGTTCGGCATGATAATAATTGTTTGAATAAGCAAAGAAAAATACAACTTCAGAATTCAAATGAACAAAAGTATCTTAGCCTGAACTAGTCATCTTAGATGGAGAATTCTCAGCAGAAGATTTTCATCTCGCCATCCGGCATGAACTCCAGCACCCTTCCATCAATCAAGTCTTTGATCTTGTTCTTCAGAGTCCAACAGTCGTCGGTGTCATGTCCCGGACTGTCAGAGTGGTATGCACACCTTTCATTGGGATGATAGGTAGGAGCAGAGGTGTTGGGATTCCGGGGAGGATCCTTTAAAGTAATCAGATTGACCTCCAACAAGTGTTTCAGTATTAGAGATGATGGTATATCAGTCTCAGAGAAACGTCTTCCAGACGTATTTCGCTTACGCCGATTACCCTGTTGATGCTGGCGAGGTTGATGCTGGGCTTGTGACCCTGAAGCAAGCTGAGGAGCTTTTCCCTTGTCTTCTTGTCCCAAAGGTGGTTGAATGATGGCTTGATCTTCAACCCTAGTTGTTTTCCCCACTTGGTTATTTTGAAGCAGCTTGTTGACGAGGACCCTGAGCTCTTCTTATCTTTGAGCTAAGTCTTGAATGAGAGTCATCTGACCCACCAGTTGTCCCATCATCTGGATCTTCATTGTTGCCAACTCAATTTGTAGCCCTTCCAACTGATCATTCCTGATGCCTCCTGGATTCCCTAGGACCAAGCCCCTTGTGAGGAGAGATTTTATTTCTTCTTTCCCCTGGGATAGGTTCAAGAACATTTCTTGAAGTTGGGCGTTTTGAGCCCGGAGATTTTGGTTGTCTGGTTGGAAAGCCATTGCTGAAATAAACAGCAAGAACATGAGATACCTGTACTGGAAGACCTGTTATGCAATGATATGTATGATATATGTATGCAATGTTTTCAAGGATCTCGCAGGATAAACAAGAAACTTGTTAGAATTTGAATCTGGTAACTTGGTTGAAGGAACTTCATGTTGCTGAGAGTCCTTCTTCAAGAGTCAAGCTCACCATATCGAGTGGGTCATAGCCCCTGACGCAAGTTATCATGTTTTGATCTCTAGATGACATTGGCTAGAGGAAAATAAATCCCCTTTGCCCCTTGCTAGACTTTTGATTTACCATAACCTGTATCACAGACCCTTGAAATCCTTGAAATGGTTAAAGAAATGTTAAGACATGATGTTATGATGTGTATGCTATGCGTTTAAGCAAAAGTGTGAGGTGATGTAAGTAAGCCCTGCAGTAAATCCAGATTATTGGATAAGGACTGTAAGCAAAACCTACAAGGAACCCATGTTGTCAGATAACAAGAATGTGCAAGTAGTTCAAGTTTGAAGGCACACAAGTCACACAAAAGAGCCCTTAGATTTCAGGCTTGCATGAGGTTTCATAGGTAAGTACCCTCTTGAGTTTAGTTGGCTCAAAACCTATCCTATAAATAGTAACCGGGTTCTAAGGAGCTCAATATTATTGGATTGTTTTCTATGTTCATCGTTTTGGTTTAGCCACTGAACTAGCGACCAAAATATTCCAAGAAAACAATCTTCAATGAGTGTAGTATCGAGTATCTACCAACTTCGGACTGCACCAAAGTCGGTCATCTCACTACCCCTAAAAAAGGCCAAGATGGTCAAGTAAGGTTCTAGGTCATTAATGCTTAGTGACATCACTCAGCGGCCCCGTATTCTCTTTGATTGACTCAAAGGCTACCGGTACTCACAAATATGTCGCACTAATATAGCTATTGCTTCAACTGTGTCGGTATACCCTGCACAGTTTCCACAACGTATTGCTATCTATGAATGTTTCCCAAATCCGGGTTAGGATCTATAGAACTCCGATACAAGCCCACAAAATTAAAAGCATACAAAGCAATACAATTGAAAACACAAGTGATCTAATCCTAAGATACACCTCACTTATAGAGTCCCCAGCAGAGTCGCCAGTTCTGTGATCGGTGGGAATGAGAACTGACTGTTTTTGGAACGCTGGTTCGCGTTTTGCGTTTGTTTTTGCAAAATGTCGCGGTAAGCAAGAGTCGCCACCATCTTTTATTTTATCCAACAAGGGGATGGACAAAAGCACAGAAAAATTCCTTTTCGAGATGTTTCTCGGGTTCGGGAGGTAGATTATAGAGAGGGAAGGTGTTAGCACCCTTTCTATCCGTGGTTATCCACAGGCTCTTAGGTACTTGCTCACTGTGTTTTCAAAAGTTTGCTTTTCTTTGTCTTTGTGGGTTTGAAAAATGGTTTTTATTTTGAAGAGAGTGTAAGTGCGAAAAGTATTGTTTTGTTTTAAAAAGGAGCAAGTACTTAAGAACCTCTACCTACTCAAAAAGGAATTAAATTGTGCTAATGTCCTTTAGACAGTGCTATCCCACTATTAAGGAGTAGGTAGCACCGTCGTTGGAGTTTTCAGGTCAATTCGGTTTAAGGGACGTGTGGTCACTAAAGCAATATTAGGATGCTTTAGTGGTAACCCTAATGTCTTAGATCATTTTTTATCGAGGCGACCATTTCGAGGCAACTTTGGTCTTTGGGCAGGAAGGCGACCTCTAAGACTTCCTATACTTAATGACCACGTTCGAGGCAACCAAGTGAGGTGTACCCTAGGAGTGGCATGTGCAAGTGTGTCAATTTTCAGTTATATTATCTTTGCATGTCATGGTGAGCTACTGTTGATTTTGAGTTAAGAGTTAATCTTATCATGCATAGCCCAGTTAGCATACATCTAAACAGTTAATATATGTACAGGAATTTAAAGTGCGGGAATTATAAATCCTACGCTATTACATGGCTTCGGGGAGGGGGATTATTTACATGTCCAAAAATTGGGGGAATAAAAAACAGTAAAGTGTAAAAGGTCTTAGTTAAGCTATTACAAACCAGTAGGCAGTTACAATAAAATAAGTGCGCGCAAATCTGAAAATAACCTCTAAAAATCCTAAGAATAAAATCTTTTTGTTGTTTTATTTTATTTTGGGAAAATGATCTAAATCTACTTAATTTTAGTTTTTGAGAAAATGATCTAAATCTATTGAATTTTAGTTTTAGAGAAAATGATCTAAATCTATTTAATTTTAGTTTTGGAAAAATGTTAAGATAATTAAAAGATTAATTAACAAAGTTAATTTAATAGAAAAAGAACTAGCCTAATGTTTTTGTGCTTTTTTGATTTTAATGTTAATTAAAAAGATAAAAAGAAGTCTATGAAAAACAAAAATAAAATGCAAGAGGGATCCTTCGATCCAAGGAAAAAAGGAGCTTCAACCCAGGGAGGGAATGGAAGCTTCGATCCAGAGAGAGTCATGGTCCTTTCGATTGGGCCAGGAAGTGGGCATGAGCAACCATCGATCCAGGGAAAGGATTGCCCTTCGATCCTGGGAAAGATTCCTTCTTTGATTGGGCCAAGGAGTGTGGCGTGAGCAGCCTTTGATCCAGAGAAGGTGTCTCCTTCGATCTGGGATATTATACCTGCAAAAGTATGTTAGCAAAATAAAACACAGGGCCTGGGTATTGAACCCCAGGCCCTTCGATCCTGCGCTTGCTGGGTCTCTTCAGGCTATGTCTGCAGCAAGTGTTGGCAAACGAAGAACATGACCTGGGCGCCAAACCCAGGCCTTTCGATCCTGTCTAGGATGGCAAATCAAAGGTAACAACAAGTAATAATGTGTTATGCAAATGTAAAGTTGGACAATTTACCCTTTCTTACCTGCAGATTGAGTCTTCGATTTGGGCACTTGCTGGAGGTGAGCAGTTTCGATCTGGGGTTTCTGGGCGTGGATGCTTTAGTTGAAGGGTTGCTTTGGCCTGGATTACTTATGAAAATGTTGGTAACCTTTGGTGGGTTTGTATGGGCAGCGCCTCTCCAATGTTTCCTGTTTCTTTTTTCTGTGTTTCGTTCCTCTGTGTTTTTTCGTCCTTTGTAATGTGCCACTGGCCCTTGTATTTATAGGAGTGTGGGGGTCTAGTAACGGCAAGAGACAGGCAATTAAACAGGCCATTAAAGCCATGAGACAAGAATCAGACACATTAAATAATTTCCTTTTTTGAAATATTCATGTCTCTTGAATGAACCTGGACACTTTTGAATTTCGAATGCCTTCAGGCCCTGCACTTCGATTGGTCCTAAGTTGCCTCCTTCGAATGGACTTCTTCTGCTTCGACTGCTTGATTCGAAAAGAGTCACCCTGGTCGAATCAGCTCTTTAGGAACAGAAAAGGCAAGAATCTGGCCTGGACATGTTTGAGTGCCCTCTTGATGGCCTCTTTCGAATGGCCTGGAAGGAGTTCTTCAAATGGCCCTTGTCCAAACATCAATCGAAGGGTATTTATTGAAATTCCAATCAAAAGGCTTTGTTAACAGGCCAATCGAAAAGTGTTGTTCATGCTAATCGAAGGATCCCTTGACATGCCAATTGAAAGGCTTGGCCCAGGGTGCCAAACGAAAGGTCTTTCAGAATCCCAATCGAAAGCCTTGACACAATGCTAATCGAAGTACTTGTCCATAATTCCAATCGAAGTGCTTGTCCATAATGTCAATCGAAAGGCTCCTTCAGAATACCAATCGAAGGGTCTTTCAGAATGCAAATCGAAGTGCTTGTCCATAATGCCAATCGAAAGGCTCCTTCAGAATACCAATCGAAGGGTCTTTCAGAATGCAAATCGAAGTGCTTGTCCATAATGCCAATCGAAATGCTCCTTCAGAATACCAATCGAAGGGGCTTTCAGAATTCCAATCGAAGGCCTTGACATAATGCCAATCGAAGTGCTCCTTCATAATTCCAATCGAAATGCTTAAAGCACCACTCAAAAATTTTCTTTTTCCTTAGGCAAGAGTTTGTGATCAACCATGCAGGGGGAAGACTTTGGAAAACATGAGAGGGCAAATTTTGGGGTACAACAGTGAGGAAGATCCAACCTTACACTGCTGATAAGAACTTGTGGATCCATTTCTTTCAAGACAGTCTTTCAGGGACTCAGCTTGAGTGGTTCTATCAGTTGGACGGAGCCAGTATCCGCAGCTGGGAGGATTTGGCTACTGCGTTCTATAGGCAGTATCAGTATAACTTCGACCTCACTCCTACGCGTACTAAACTCCAGGGTATGTCAATAGGGACGGGTGAAGGATTTAAAGAGTATGCTAAAAAATGGAGAGACCTTGCCGGAAGGGTGCAACCACCTTTAGCTGATCGTGTACTTGTTGATATGTTTTTGGGGACCCTGTCTGGTCCATTCTTTAACCACTTGATCGGAAGCTCTTCAGCCGGGTTCACCGAGCTAATACTGACCGGCGAAAGGGTCGAAGCTGGCATCAAAAGTGGGAAGATTCAAGAAGCTACACCTTCTGATGCTCAGAAAAAGCCCTACAATGGGAAGAAAGAGTCCAATGCTGTGACTGGTCAAAAGAGTCGCCATGATCAACATGTAGGGGCAATCCTGATCTCTGATCCCACGCCTGTTCAACAAAGACAGAGCAATAGGCGTAGGGTAAGATACCAAGAAAGGCAGTATACTAACATCAACATGCCTTTGTCTCAAGCGTTACAACATTTGATGAAGTTGAAGTTAATCACGCTAAAGGATCCTCCTCAAAATCCTGATACTTCCTCTTCTAAGTATAACCCGAGTGTGAAATGTGCCTACCATTCTGACAGCCCTGGACATGACACCGACGACTGTTGGACTTTGAAGAACAAGATTCAAGACTTGATTGATGCCAAGGAGATCAAGTTTGACCCTCCGGAGACCCCAAATGTGATCACTGCTCCTATGCCAAATCATTGAGAATGTCTTTGTTTCATTTGAATTTTCAAGTTGTAATCTCTTTTGTTATTCAAACAATTATCTATTAATGTCAAACTCTGTTTCATTAATGCATTGCATATGTTTGTCTTGAATTGATCTACTCATTTTCATTACATTTAAACTATGCTTTTTACGCACTTTATGACATTCAACTCTTGCTAAAAGTTACAAGCCTTTAGAGGGAGGATGACGAAACAATGCCATAATCTCATACAGTATGCTTTTGAATAGACCTTGCTGACGATGTACAGGCGTTTCTTTCAAATCCTAAACACTGGAGTTATAAGGAAGATAATCCCTAGTCAACCCCTTTGAGCCAAAGAAGTAGGAGTTTTCTGTTTTAAACACAAGTTGAAACCTTTAATTTAAACCTGGGGCAGGGTAGTCTCTTAGTTAATTCAAAAAGATGCGCATTGAAGTCGCAAAACTCTCAGTTCATAATACAACGAACGACATCAAAAGAATTCCTCTGGAATCAAAAGACAGTGGTGGTTCCTTATCTCATAGGCAGTCAATCTCTCAAAAGAGAAAAGCCCACTGAGCCAAAACCTATAAAGGAGGCTTAAGAAAGCTGGGGCATCCCGCTGACTGTAATCTCGAAAATAGGAACAGTCAGGCAAAACTTAGGGATAACAAATCAAAAGAACGAGGTCGCTAAAAATCCTCAACAACATGAAAAATGTTGCAAAAATGACTGCCTTCCAACAAATTCAACTTGTGTGAACCATCACCAAAAACGTCTTTCCAGACTCATTTGGAGTTCAAATGCACAATTAATTGAGTTTAGGATTGAAGAACATCACGAAGAGCGGGTGGGTACAAATATACATTGAGCCTTTATCCTTTGTTTCTTAAACCGTGAACCAAGCCACATTACAACCCTTCAAAAGTCCTAACTGAAGCATGGGTTAGTTCAAAAGCATACTGTTACAAAAGGTATCCTGACTCCTGTAAGGCTTTGCCCTAAATCTTGTGTTGAATTTGTCTTAAAAAACGTTTTCTGCTAAAAAAATGCATTTTTCAAAAAAAACTTCGAGACAAGCATAAACTTTGCATTATTTGAATATCATTGTTTGCATTTGGCTATTTGTTTGACAGCGGAGAAATTCACACAACGAATATCCGATGAACTAAAGCCCTCTCAGTGAACAAAATCACTTCAAAAAGGATGACACTTCCATTGACAAATCTCCTATCAACAAGGGGACTTGACATGTCACTATCCAGCACACCTGGGGCAGTCCAATCAAGATTTCAAGAAATCTCTGAAGAAGTGCAGAGTAACCAGGGGCAAGTCTCCATCTCCGTCACTTGGGGCATTGAACATCAATCTCAGTGAAGGGTTACGTACAATTAAACATTTTCTGGAAATGTCACAAACACTTGCTACTAGGGCCAATGACAAATCTCCCCAAAATCCTTTTCATAGGATGACTCCTAGCAAGGGTTTAATCTCTGAAAACCTTTCCCCAGCTGAACCAACCTCAAGAATCCTCGAGGACTTCCCCCAACGAAGATGTCACCTCTCTAGCGGGCTGACGATAGGGTTTATTTCCCCCAACAACACCAGGACTCCCCAGCTTGAGTTTTCCTCTCTGACTACTACAAATCAAAGGACCACAACTCCTCTTCCCCAATAGACTACTCTACAATCCCCAGCAAGTTACTGTGAAACTTGGACCAGACCAGATGTCAGTTTAACTTTGACTCCCCAGTAGAGCAACGGACAACCGAGACTCTTGAACTTGTTCCCCAAGAGTGAATCAATACTCTCCACAGAGTTTCACAACTTTCCCCAACGGATTTCTCCTCAACAAAACAAGGATCCTTGGTGGAAACATTCTAAGCAAAGTTTGAAGACATACCTACTCTTCAACAGTAGTCCGGGATTTAATAACTCCCCAACACTTGTCCATAATTTATTCTCCAAGACAAAATTACATTTCAATAACATTCATAGCATATGCATACAAAATACATATAACATGAATCTCATTTATTTTGAGAACATCATTACACAATGCATACATCATGACATTGCATACAACTAACTCTTTACCTTTTCAGGAAAGATTGATCAACAGATAAAAGTCATTACCTTTTGGAGTAGCAGTCGTCCAAGATTCCTTCATCATCCTGCTGAGGTAGTAATCGTCCAAGATTCCTTCATTATCCTGCTGAGGTAGAAGTCATCCAAGATTCCTTCATCATCCTGCTGAGGTAGTAATCGTCCAAGATTCCTTCATCATCTTGTTGAGGTAGTAATCGTCCAAGATTCCTTCATCATCCTGCTGAGGTAGTGTGATCGGTGGAAATAGAACTGACTGTTTGGAATGTTGGTTCGCGAAATGTTGCGGTAAGCAAGAGTCGCCACCGTCTTTTATGTTCTCCAACAAGGAAAGGACAATAGCACAGCAAAATTCCTTTTCGAGATGTTTCTCGGTTCGGGAGGTAGATTATAGAAAGGGAAGGTGTTAGCACCCTTTCTATCCGTGGTTATCCACGGGCTCTTAGGTACTTGCTCACTATGTTTTCAAAAGAGTTTGCTTTTCTTGTGTATGTGGGTTTTGAAAAAAGTTTCGTTTTGAAAACTTATAGGTTACTCTTGTATCAGTCCTCAAGAGTGTATGAAGTATTTGTTTAAAAACTTTTTGAAAGAGTAAGTGCGAAAAGTTGTTTTTGTTGTTTTGAAAGAGCAAGTACCCAGGAGAAATCTACCTACTCTAAGGAATTAGGCTGTGTAAGAGTCCTTTAGACAGCGCTATCCCACTATTGAGAAGTAGGTAGCACCGTCGTTGGAGTTATTCGGTTCAATTCGATTAATGGGACATGTGGTCACCAAAGCAATAGTAGGACGCCTTAGCGGTAACCCTAATGTCCTAGATCCTTTTTTATCCGAGGCAACTGTTTCGAGGCAACTGGATCTTTATACAGGAGGGCGACCTCTAAAACACCCTATACTCAATGACCACGTCGAGGCAACCAAGTGAGACGTACCCTAAGAGTGGCATGTGCATGTGTGTCAGGTTTCAATTCATATTATCTTTGCACATGTATTATAGTGAGCTACGAGTTGATTTTATTTTTCAGACAAGTCTTGCATGCATAATTAACAGTTAATAGTTGTGCGGAAAATAAATTGCGGAAAGTGAATCTACGCTATTACAAGGCGTCGGGTATTTACATCGCCAAAAACATAACCCTTGAAAAAATAAATTGCGAGAAATAAAAGAAAGCGATAAAAGTCCTAATTATCTATTACATTCTCGGAGCAGATACATAAATATAATCAAAATAAATATGCGCGAAAAGAAATTGGATCGAGACGTCCTTAGGGTTTTGACCCCTTTTGAGAAAGGAATGGAATTTTGGTCCCTTTTTTGCATTTAATTAAATATTAAACCTAATTTACTAATTAATTAAATAATTACAAGAAAAAGTATTTTTTAGTTTTTTAGGTCTTTAATGAAAATAAAAATAAAAGAAATTAAAAGTTGAAAGTTAGTAAAATCTAATTCTAATTTATTTTATTTATTATGAAAAAGATTAAAGTTAACCTAATTTAAAAGACTAAATCAATTTTGTTAGTATTTATTTACAAAATAATAATTAATAGTGAAATTAATAAATAATAATAATAATAAAAATATTTACATTTTTTAATTGTCTGAATTTATTATGAAAATAAAAGTTTGTTAATTAAATACTAATAATAATAATAATTAAAAGAATTAAAGATAAAATATAAAAGAGGAAAATAAGAAAACAAAACCCAGGGGGTGTTGGGCCCAGATGGAGGTATTGATAGCAATTTCTGGCCCATTTATTGGCCAGTCCGTTTGACCTTCTTGCTTGTCTACGCGCAGCTTTGACCTGGAGTATGGTAGTTACTCACTCTTGGCCTTTGGATGCATACCTGTAGCCACTTGGCACCTGGATGTTTGGGATGCATGGTGGGACGCTTTGGATAGCCTGCATAGGATCTTGTTAAGAAAAATAAGAAACAATTATTTGGGTGGACCTGGGAATCGAACCCAGGTCCCAACGCCTACTGAACATCTGGCCAACCACTCCACCACTTTGCACGCTTTGTTATATGAATAAGAAGAAAATATAACATATAAAAATTAATGAATACGCTGAAACACAAAACAAGCGCGCGTTTTATTTGAATCAACCAACCAGGAATCAGCACGTCATCGTCTTCTTCACTAAACCTGCAAAACAACAAGTAGATAGCGGGGGTTTTTAACCCCCACAAAGCAGAACGACCAATAATAGCGAATAGCCCTACGCTAAATATAAATATGGCGCGATGGTCTCATTGTGTTCGTCTCGTTCCAGCGGTATCAACCATATGCATTAGGGGTTCCAATTTTTCCTATATAGCAAATCCCTAATTCAAGAACTCAAGAACCCTAAAATTCGTTAATGGCAATTCACAATTCTGTGCATTATAATCCAATTAATTAATACCATTAGTTTTCTATGGATGCAAGCAGTACAAAACAAACCATAAATCACATCAAATGCTTATGAATCATGAGTTTCGTTGAAGGACAAAGTATGCAAACCGTGTCACAGTGTAGATTGATTTCTTGAGCTTTGGCGTATGGTTTTGATTGCAATGTGTCCCTGAGACTTCCAGCAATGTGTTAGAAATAACCAAAGTCTTTGAATTGGCCTGGAAGATTGAAAACAGTTTTCACTTTTTCTTGGATTTTTTGAATGTGATTATGGCTTTCTTGCAGAGTTTTCACGTTTAATGCATTAGGGTTGAGTTCTATATATATAGGAGACTGAGTTTAGGTTAAATCCTTGAGCAAAGATCCATGGAATTATGGTTTCAATATTTGATTGAAAATCAAATATTTTTCAATCTTTTTTATTGGAAAAACTTGCCAAACATGGAGATTTTTGTCCCCTTGATGTGCACACGAATTTGCCAACTCTTGTAGGTCATATTTGCTTCATGAAAAGATTGAAAAACCATATCTTGATATTTTCCTACATTTTAAATTAATTAAATGAATTAAAATCAATTAAAAATCCAATTAATTAATAAATAAATAAAAATTTTAATTTAAGCTTGATGGGTCGTGCATAGGCCTTGGATAAAGTTTCAGAAGGAATTTGAGGCCCATTAGCAAAAACAAAGTGTTTTGAGCAAAGTTGACTTTTGCAAATTCACAAAAATTTCCCAACTTCTTCAATGCATATCTTGCTCAATTTTGATCATATGAACATGTTCTTGGACATTTGGAAAGGTCTTGAAGTCCTCTAACCAATGCCTTTGGTACCATGTCATTTGGATTTACCAATCTCAAGTTATGGTCTTTGACTTAAAGTGTATTTTTGTTGACTTTTGAAATTGACCTATAATGTAGAAATTGATAACTTTTTGTGAGAGCATTTCTTGGACTTGGAATGTGAATATGAATTGTAGGAAATGTCATCCCCTTCAAAATGAGCATTGGATGGGATTTTTCTGATGAACCATGAAAAAGTTATGCCTTGGTCAAGATACAGTTGACTTTTCTGCTGTCCAAAAATAGTAACTTTTTGCATCTTGATGATTTTTGAGCCATGCTTGTGGAATCATGATCAATACTTGACAAAATGATGATTGTGAGCTCAAAATAAGATGTTGACCAAAAATTCTGACTTTTGACTGCAAAATGACCATTTTGCCCCTACAGTTGATTGTGAACCAAATAGGGCTTTTTACTGTGGAAACTGGCCTTGTGAGACTTGAGACTTGACATGTAGATGAATGACAATATATATAGGCCTATGGGACTTGATTGGACCACTGAAAACCTCAAATTCCTTGAAAGAACCAAAACCCTAATTTTGACTGGCTTAGGAGGCATTTGGATTGTGTAACCCTTGAGTGGTCTTGAACCATTTGAAGATGATTCTTGACAAACCTTGAAGAATATGGGAGGGAAAATTTTGGGGTACAAAAGTTGCCCCTGTTCAATCTTCTTAAACCTGAGGATGTAGATTGGCTTGCATGCCTTTCGTGATCCGAAGGTGGAAGATGATTGAACACTAAAGTACCCAGAAATTTGCACTCGCATAGTAGTATCAGTGATGTGGTATCAGGAATGGGCTTATAGATGCCATTTGGAGAAATGATGGGCAGGAGGATGGCCCTATAGATGCCATCAGGAGATGTAACAGAATCTTGTCGGGAATGGGCTTATAGATGCCATTTGGAAATGTAATGGATAGTTGTGGAGATGGGCTTAAAGATGCCATCTGGAGATGTCTATCGCGTAAGAGATTCCTTAGCGAGAACTTGCATACCTGAGAAAGAAAGATAATTTCCTAGCCTGTTACAGGTGTTGATTTCCAATCTCTTCATGCAGATACTTTCCTGGCTAGATACAGGTGTAGATCTACAATCAATCGCTCACAGATATGCCCTGGTTAGATACAGGTATCGAATTTGGAACTTCAAAAGGTTGATCGAGATAGCTTTCCTGGATGGATACAGGCGTAGACCTCTAACCTTAGAATGAAAGATGACTTCCTGGCCTGTTACAGGGGTTGATCTTCAAACTCTTCATGCAGATATGCCCTGGCTAGATACAGGTATCGAATCTACAACCGATCGCTCACAGATATGCCCTGGCTAGATACAGGTATCGAATCTGGAACTTCAAAAGGTTGATCGAGATAACTTTCCTGGCTGGATACAGGTGTAGACCTCTAATCAGTCGCTCACATATATGCCCTGGCTAGATACAGGTATCGAATCTGGAACTTCAAAAGGTTGATCGAGATAGCTTTCCTGGCTGGATACAGGCGTAAACCTCTAATCAGTCGCTCACAGATATGCCCTGGCTAGATACAGGTATCGAATCTGGAACTTCAAAAGGTTGATCGAGATAGCTTTCCTGGATGGATACAGGTGTAGACCTATAACCTGAGAATGAAAGATGACTTCCTGGCTAGATACATGTATTGATCTTCAATCTCTTCATGCAGATATGCCCTGGCTGAGAATGAAAGATAATTTCCTGGCCTGTTACAGGGGTTGATCTTCAAACTCTTCATGCAGATATGCCCTGGCTAGATACAGGTATCGAATCTATAATCAATCGCTCACAGATATGCCCTGGCTAGATACAGGTATCGAATCTGGAACTTCAAAAGGTTGGTCGAGATAACTTTCATGGCTGGATACAGGTGTAGACCTCTGACCTGAGAGTGAAAGATGACTTCCTGGCTAGATACAGGTATTGATCTTCAAACTATTCATGCAGATATGCCCTGGCTAGATACAGGTATCGAATCTACAATCAATCGCTCACAGATATGCCCTGGCTAGATACAGGTATAGAATCTGGAACTTCAAAAGGTTAGTCGAGATAGCTTTCCTGGTTGGATACAGGTGTAGACCTCTGACCTGAGAATGAAAGATGACTTCCTGGCTAGATACAGGTATTGATCTTCAAACTTTTCATGCAGATATGCCCTGGCTAGATACGGGTATCGAATCTACAATCAATCGCTCACAGATATGCCCTGGCTAGATACAGGTATCGAATATGGAACTTCAAAAGGTTGGTCGAGATAGCTTTCCTGGCTGGATACAGGTGTAGACCTCTGACCTGAGAATGAAAGATGACTTCCTGGCTAGATACAGGTATGGATCTTCAAACTCTTCATGCAGATATGCCCTGGCTAGATACAGGTATCGAATCTACAATCAATCGCTCACAGATATGCCCTGGCTAGATACAGGTATCGAATCTGGAACTTCAAAAGGTTGGTCGAGATAGCTTTCCTGGCTGGATACGGGTGTAGACCTCTGACCTGAGAATGAAAGATGACTTCCTGGCTAGATACAGGTATGGATCTTTAAACTCTTCATGCAGATATGCCCTGGCTAGATACAGGTATCGAATCTACAATCAATCGCTCACAGATATGCTCTGGCTAGATACAGGTATCAAATCTGGAACTTCAAAAGGTTGGTCGAGATAGCTTTCCTGGCTGGATACAGGGGTAGACCTCTGACCTGAGAATGAAAGATGACTTCCTGGCTAGATACAGGCATTGATCTTCAAACTCTTCATGCAGATATGCCCTGGCTAGATATAGGTATCAAATCTACAATCAATCGCTCACAGATATGCCCTGGCTAGATACAGGTTTCGAATCTGGAACTTAAAAAGGTTGATGGTAATCATCTTTTGACTTTTTCCTGAAAAGGCAAAATATTAGTGGTATGCAATGTCATGATGCATGATGTCATGATGTTCTCAAAACGAGATCGTGTCGTATGCACTTTGTGATCGGTGGATCTGGAACTGACTGTTTAACGCTGGTTCGCGAAATGTCGCGGAAGCAAGAGTCGCCACCGTCTTTTATTTTCTCCAAATGGAAAGGACAAAAGCACAGAAAAATTCCTTATAGAGATTGCTCTCGGTTCGAGAGGTAGATTATAGAAAGGGAAGGTGTTAGCACCCTTTCTATCCATGGTTATCCATGGGCTCTTAGATACTTGCTCAATGTGTTTTCAAAATGTTTGTTTGCTTTTCAATGTGGGTTTTAAAAAAGTTTCTTTGAAAATTTCAGTTCGACTCTTGTGTCAGAGTGTTTGAAAAATTGCTTTGAAAGCTTTTGAAAAGTGTCGGTGTGAAAAGATTTTTGTTTGTTTTTAAGATTAGAGCAAGTATCCTTGAGAACCTACCTACCCTAAGGAATTCGTCTGTGTAAATGTCCTTAAAAGTAGTGCCATCCCACCATTGAGAGGTAGGTAGCACCACCGTTGGAGGTGTTCGGGTCAATTCGAGGTTCGGGACATGGTGATCACCAGAGCAATGGGAAGACACCTTAGAAGCTACCCTCATGCCAGGTTCCCGGATCATGAGGACTTACTAAGACATCCTCTACTCGACGATCACCTTTCGAGGCAAGGCAACAGTGAGGCGTACCCTAGGGGTGGTGTGTGCGATTCGTGTGTCGTTTTCATTTATTTGTCTTGTCATGTTTGTCGTGTTCTACGCTTGATTTTAATTATTGCCATACATTCTTTCATGCATATTTAACAGTTATAAAGTTTGCGGGAAAATAAATCTAAGGTTATTACAAAGGCGCGGGTCCACATCGCCAAACTTAAACCGGACCCGATTTAGCGGAAAATTAAATAAAGCAAATAAAAGTGCGACAAATAAATGTACATGGCCTTGGGACAATTACATAATTATAACGAACGATAAAAATAAATCATGCGAAATTAAATGATTAACGACGGGCGTTGGACCCTTTTGCAAAATATTAACAGTTTAATAAGAATTAAAACTTAAATGATTAAATGTTTTTGTTATTTTTTTGTGTTTTTTAGATTTAATAAGGAAAAGAAATTAATTGAAATTAAATTAAAATACAAACCCTAATTCTAGTATTTTTTATTTATTATGAAAGATTTAAATTAAAACCTAAATTAAACTCTAAATTAACTTATGTACAATTTTTAATTTATGAAAATAAAATAATAAATAAATACTATTGTTATTCTGAAAGAAAAATTAAAATTAATAAAAGAAAATAAAAAGTAATTAACCTAAATTCTATTTTTGGATTTTTATTAAGAAGGAATTAAAATTAAAACCTAATTAACCTAAATTATTTACATATATTAGTTTATTGATGAAAATAATTAAAATTAAAAATTATATTTTTATTTGGACATTTTTTATTTTTATGATGTTTTTTGTATTTTTTTGTAAAAAAAAGGATATTTAATTAAATCAGAAAATAAATAAACAAATAGATAATTAAAATAATAAAAGATAAAAGAAAATTAGAAAAGATAGAACCAGGGGGGTTTTCTGTCCCATTATGGAGGTGTAAATTGGAGAAGCCTGGCCCAATTGAATTTGAATTTGCTGACTTTTCATGATTCCATATGATGCGTTTGACCAGGCGTAGGTGTTCTTCAGCTACCAACCTTTAGATTGATCTCCAAGCGGACGTGGCATGTTGATGATGGAGGGAGTATGATATACCTGGAAGTTAGCGTAACATGGAATTTTATATTGAAAAATAGCATGGAATTTTTTCCAGACCTGGGACTTGAACCCAGGTCTTGAGGGTCATTCACGTTACGTGCTACCAACTGAACCAAACGCTTTTAGTTAATATATAATATAACGCAAATAATATAAAAGAAACATAATGCTAATTGGTTAAACACGCGCGAATTTCAAAAGGACCAATGGCTATTGGACACGAGGTTGTCTTCTTCCCCACCCTGTAAAACAAAACAAAAGAGCAACGGTTTTTTATAGCGTTGCATTAGGGTGTCTACTGAAAAATAGCGAATAGCTCCATGAGCTTCATAAATTGTTCGCGAGGTATGTGTTTGCTTCGTCTTAACCTGCTCAACTCAACCATGATACTCACGAATCCTAATTTTTCCTCTATGTAAAATCCCCAATTCAAGCAACCTGTAACCCTAAAAAACGCACATGGTGGATTCGTATATATGACATAAAAAAGCAATTGAAAGTAATGGTTAGCTCAGAAACATCATTATAAACAAGAATCCATGAAAAAAAATGCAAAAGAATGCTTAATTCATGCTATGCGATTTCAAGATTTTCTTGGTACAGTTTGAGTTCTTGATACCAATTCAGGATGTTTTTGCTGTTGTTAATGATTGGAATGTGTCCAAGGATGTCTCAGGATGCTAATGGGATGAAGATTGAGGCTTGGAACGACCTAAAACCTTGATTTCAGATTTGAGTTTTTTATGAAAAATTTCAATATGCAAAAGGGTTCTTGGGCGCAGCTTGCAGTCTAAGGGCATTAGGTTTGTGATGCTGAGTATGTATAGAGCATGTTAGGTCAAAAAGATTGAATAAAATCCATTGAATTCATTGTTTGAAGATTTGATTTGCTTAAGGATCTTTTCTAATCTTTTTTCATGGTTTTTGTGTCAATTAGGTTTCAATCAAGCCAAAACCTTCTATATTAGCATGTGCACGAAATCTCAAGTTCAAATCATGCATAAAAAGATTTGTTTAGGTCAAATTTATATTTTTCATATATTAAAATGATTTAAATGAATATAAATTAATATTAATTCAAATAAATAATTAAAAAATATGAGAATACTTCCCTTTGGGCCTAATGGTCGTGCATAGGCTTGGCATGAAGAAATTTGGAAGAAAAATGGGCCCATTTGCATTTTTAGGCCTTTTGCATCAATGTTGACTTTTCAAAATTCCTAAAAATTTCCCAACTTCCACAAGGCATAACTTGGTCAATTTTTAAGCTTTTCACATGTTCTTGGACATTTTGGAAAGGTCTTTGAGTCCTTTAACCAATGCCTTTGGTCCCATGTCATTTTGATTTACCCATCTCAAGTTATGGCCTTTGACTTAAAGTCACTTTTTGTTGACTTTTGAAAATGACCTATAATGTTGAAATTGATAACTTTTTGTGAGAGAATTTCTTGGACTTGGAACATGAAGATGAATTGTAGGAAATGTCTTTCTCTTCAAAATGAGCTTTGGATGGAATTTTTCTGATAATCCATGTGAAAGTTATGCCCTGGTCAATTTCAGTTGACTTTTTCAGCTGTCCAAATATAGTAACTTTTGTATCTTTGATGATTTCTGAGCCAAATTTTGAGAATCATGATCAAGCATTGATCAAATGATGTTTGTGGCTTCAAAATGATATGTTGACCAAAAATTTGAACTTTTGACTGCCAAATGACCATTTTGCCCCTACAGTTGACTGTAGTGCAATCTAGGGTTTTGACTGTGCAATTTTGAGCTGAATGCCTTGAAACTTGATATGAGGATGTTTGACCACATTTGTAGGCATATGAGACTTGATTGGGCCTTTGAAAAGTTCATTTGCTTGACCAGAACTCAAACCCTAGTTTTGACTGTCTAGGAGATAGTTGAGCTGCACAACCCTTGGGGAATTTTGTGGCCTTGACTTGACAAATCCTTGAAGAATATGGGAGGGCAAATTTTGGGGTACAACAGTTGCCCCTGTTCAATCTTCTTAGACCTGAGGATGCAGATTGGCTGACGTGCCTTTCGTAATCCGAGGGTAGAAGATGATTGAACACTAAAGTGCCCAGAAATTTGCGCTCACATAGTAGCAATGATGATGAGGGAATGGGCTTATGGATGCCATTTTAGAGGTTGCTGGATAGGATGATGGGCTTATAGATGCCATCTGGACGTTGATCGCGTAGGAGATTCCTTAGCGAGAACCTGCATACCTGCAAAACAGAAAAATGAGTACCTGACACGTCGCAGGAGCTGATTTTAGATGCTTGATATAGATATGTCCTGATTGGTTACAGGAGCTGAGTCTGGAGCTTCAAATGCTGATGAATGAGCCAGGGATGGTTACTGCCTTAGCATGAATGGTAAGAGAATCCTGAATGATTTCAACCTCAACACCGCTCGTTGAGAAAATCTTGGTGAGAATTACCATCTTCGTAGTGTCAGGAAGAGAACCAAAGGACATTATAATCTCAAAGGGAGTCACCTCACTCACCGTTGGAGAGGGAACTATAGGAAATTATAATCTGAAAGGAAATATCACCTCACGCTCATGCCGGAGAGGGAAACATCTGAAGAAGGAATTACCACCTCACGCGCCGTTGGAGAGGGGACCATAAGAGAATATCACCTCACGCTCATGCCGGAGAGGGAAACATCTGAAGAAGGAATTACCACCTCACACGCCGTTGGAGAGGGGACCATAAGAGAATATCACCTCACGCTCATGCCGGAGAGGGAAACATCTGAAGAAGGAATTACCACCTCACACGCCGTTGGAGAGGGGACCATAAGAGAATATCACCTCACGCTCATGCCGGAGAGGGAAACATCTGAAGAAGGAATTACCACCTCACACGCCGTTGGAGAGGGGACCATAAGAGAATATCACCTCACGCTCATGCCGGAGAGGGAAACATCTGAAGAAGGAATTACCACCTCACACGCCGTTGGAGAGGGGACCATAAGAGAATATCACCTCACGCTCATGCCGGAGAGGGAAACATCTGAAGAAGGGATTACCACCTCACACGCCGTTGGAGAGGGGACCATAAGAGAATATCACCTCACGCTCATGCCGGAGAGGGAAACATCTGAAGAAGGGATTACCACCTCACACGCCGTTGGAGAGGGGACCATAAGAGAATATCACCTCACGCTCATGCCGGAGAGGGGAACATCTGAAAAAGGAATTACCACCTCACACGCCGTTGGAGAGGGGACCATAAGAGAATATCACCTCACGCTCATGCCGGAGAGGGAAACATCTGAAGAAGGAATTACCACCTCACACGCCGTTGGAGAGGGGACCATAAGAGAATATCACCTCACGCTCATGCCGGAGAGGGGAACATCTGAAGAAGGAATTACCACCTCACACGCCGTTGGAGAGGGGACCATAAGAGAATATCACCTCACGCTCATGCCGGAGAGGGAAACATCTGAAGAAGGAATTACCACCTCACACGCCGTTGGAGAGGGGACCATAAGAGAATATCACCTCACGCTCATGCCGGAGAGGGAAACATCTGAAGAAGGAATTACCACCTCACACGCCGTTGGAGAGGGGACCATAAGAGAATATCACCTCACGCTCATGCCGGAGAGGGAAACATCTGAAGAAGGAATTACCCCCTCACACGCCGTTGGAGAGGGGACCATAAGAGAACTTCTACTGAGTCTTTATCAGAAAAATCTGTTTGGAGTCGATTTAACTGGACTGGAGAAGTCCTTGAAATATATTTGAGAATTTCAACTGCATCTTTCCTGAAAGGTAAAGGTCAGTTATATGCAATGCATGATATGGATCAAGCAATGATGTTCTCAACATGGATGCGATTTATATGATATGATGCGTACATGCATGCTATAATGATGTATGTGATGATTCATGTATGTTTTTGTCTAGGAAAATAAATCCTTGACGGGTGCCGGGAAGTCATATCCTGGGCTGATGTTGAGGAAGAGATTTTGCTTCCGCTGTGGATGATTGTTGCAAGAATACCGGTAGGAGAAGATAACTCTGTTGAGGAATAAACTTGGCAAATGAAATAATTCTGCGGGAGAAAAGATACTCTAGCGATCATGCTGGGGAGTGCTACTCTGTGGGGATAGCGATGCTTTGCTGAGTTGATGAAGATAACTCCGCTGGGGATATTGTTGATGAGTTATGCTGGGGATATCCTTGTTGCGCTGGAAGTGTTGATAGACTTCGCTGGGGGTAGGAAGATACTCTGCCGAGGACGCTCTTTCCGTGGCTTTTGGCTGAGGATAACCCAGTTATATCCTGTTACGGAAATAACTCTTTAAATCAAGCCGGGACGACGCGTTCATGCTCTGCGAGGGATAAGCTTCCAGAATCTACTGGGGATAAGCTTGCTGCTTGGGGAGATATGAATTCCAACTTTCCTGGGGAAACTGGATTGGACTCTCCTGGGGGAAGTTTTGATATGCTGGGGAAGTGATTCCTTTGAATGCTTGTATGTCGTCGGGGAACGATCTTTAGACCAAGACTGCCGGGGGTACTTGTTAAGGATATATGTATTGCTGCTGAGGAATGTTTGAGATCGGCTGGAGGATACTCAATTCCCTTGATATTTGACAATTTTGCTCGGAGAAGAATGTATTGACTTGTTGAACCATTCTCTGGGGGATTAAGATACACTTGGTCGTGTTCTTTAGCTGAACCTACCTTGGTACCTTGGAGGATGGAACAATTAGACTGCTCAGACCAACTTTATTGCCCCTGTTTTTGTGGAAGAAGATACTGGTGGAGTCTTGATAACTGCCTTTTGACAAACCTTCTTCTGATAGGCAAGTGACGAGGCGCCGGGACATAGTCGTACGCTTTTGATCCCTAACTTTTGCCTGGACCGCCCTTTCGGGTTTTCAGTCCACCGGGATACCCATTTTTGCCCAAGCCGCCTTTTCAGGTTTTCGACTTGTCGGGTGTACAATTTTTTCATTTCATCCCTTATTTTTGCCTGAACCCTTTTGGTTCGCCGGGAAGCCCTTGTTTTTGCCTAGGTGTGTCAACCTAACGGGTCTTTGATTTTGCGTAGTATCTTTTCGACTATGTCCGTGCTTTCAGAATGTAGGGAGTTGCCCCTGTTATAAGTGCTTTGTCATGCCACCAGAAGGTGTTTGATCAGGTCAGATTCGTTGTTGGAGTGCCCCAGGTGGCTCATGCGGAGATTTGCCCCAGTCTATTTGACTTTTGAGAGATTCTCCGAATCTTGACTGGATTGCCCCAGATGACGGACCATGATTAGGTCGTGCCCCTTGATTGGAGATGCTCTTGTTCACTAGGTATTTCTCGTGCGAATTTTCCTGCTGTTCAAACAAAAAGTCATATGCAAACAAAGTTATGTCAAAAACGCAAAGCTTATGTCTGTCTCGAAGATTTTGAAAATGCATCTTTTCATAAAACAAGTGAATGTTTGTAAAACGTGATGTCAACTCCGTATTTACCGTAGGCCTTCAGGAGTCAGGATACCTTTCGTGACAGTATGCTTTCGAACTAACCCATGCTTCAGCTAGGACTTTTAAGGGTTATAACGTGGCTTGGTTCACGGTTTAAGAAACAAAGGATAAAGGCTCAAATTATTTGTACCCACCCGCTCTTCGTGATGTTCTCCAAACCTAAACTCAGTTGATCGTGCGTTAGACCTTGTTTGAGTCTTTGCTTTGATGTTCCAATAATGGTTCAGATGTTGATGATTTCTTTTGAATAGGCAGTCATTTTTTGCTTTGGTTGAGGGTTTGTGAGACCTCTTTCTTGATTTCTATTATCCCTTTCTTTTTTGCCTGAACTGTTTCCTTTTTGGAATTACAGTCAGCGGGATGCCCCAGTTTCATAAGTCCCCTTTGTAGGTTTAGACTTTTTGGGCTTTTCATTTATGAATTTTGATGATGACTGCCCGTCCTTTTGATTGTTCTGAACCATCACTGTCTTTGTTCGTTTTGTAAAGATGCGCTTGGATCAACTGAGAGAACTACCCTGCCCCAGGTTATGATTAAGGGTTTTGATTTTCGAAAATAAAAACTCCTACTTCTTTGGCTCTGATGGGTTGACGAGGGATTATCATCCTTATAACTCCAGTGTTTAGGGGTTGAAACAATGCCTGTACCTCATCAGCGGGGTTTGTTCAAAAGCATACTGTAAATTGCGGTATCGTTTTCGTCATCCTCCCTCAAGAGGCTTAGGATTAAAGATCAAGAGTTGTCATCAGAAAAAATATGAAAACAGTTTGCATATAGTGAATGCGAATATATTGATTCAAAACAGACATAAGCGATGCATTAATGAAATAACAACGTTTGACATGAATAAATGTTTAAACAATCAAAGAAAAATGCAACTTGAACATTCGAATGAACAAAAGTTTTCTAGTTTGACTTAGTCCCTTCAGATGGGAGATTCTCAACAGAAGCATTTCATTTGGCCACCCGGCATGAACTCCAGCACCCTTCCGTCGATCAAGTCTTGGATCTTGTTCTTCAAGCTCCAGCAGTCATTGGTGCCATGTCCAGGACTGTCAGAATGGTAGGCACATCTTTTATCAGGGTTATAAGTAGGAGCAGAGATGTCAGGATTCTGGGGAGGACCCTTTAAAGTAATCAGATTGACCCCCAACAAGTGTTCCAGCATTAGAGATGGTGGTATGCCAGTCTCAGTGAAATGTCTTCCAGGCGTGTATCGCTTGCGTCGATTACCCCGTTGATACTGGGCTTGTGAAGTAGTAGCAATTTGGAGAGGTTCATTCTTCACCATACCAGACTTTGGTCCTCTTGGTGGCTGATCAACGACTTGGTCCCTGACTTGGGCTGGTTGCTTCATGTCTTGATGAAGCTGACTGATCATGGCTCTCAACTCTCCTTGCTCCTGAGCTATACCTTGAATGAGGGCCATTTGCCCCAGCATCTGAGTTTTTAATGTGTCTACCTCAGCTTGTAGACGTTTCAGCTGTTCGTCCTTGTCCTCTTCAGGACTTTTTCTGATCAGATTCCCCATGAGGAGTGCCCTCAACTCTTCCTGCCCCTTGGATAGACCTAAGAAGATTTCCTTGAACTGAGACTCTTGAGCGTGAAGGTCCTGGTTATCTTGTTGTGAGGCCATTGCTGAAATAAACAGCGAGAAAGGTAAGTGACCTGCAAAAGGGATACCTGTAATGCGATGATGTGTATGATATGCATGCAATGTTTTCAAGGACCTCGCAGGGTAAACAGAGAAACGTGTTAGAGTTGAGAACCAGTAACTTGATTGAAAGAACTTCCTGTTGTTGGGAGTCCTTCTTCAAGGGTCAAAGGCTCACCATATCTAGTGGGTCATAGCCCCTGACAACCTTGGCTAGAGGAAAATAAATCCTTTTTGCCCCTGGCTAGACAGTTGGTTCATCATGACCTGTATCACAAGCCCTTGAGATCCTTGAAATGGGTTAGGATGTATGCAATGGTATGCAATGGTATGATGTCATGCTATGCATGGGATGATGTAGGTAAACACTGCTATGAGTCCCAATTAAGGACTATAAACAGACCCTGCAAAAAATTCAGTATACTTTGTTATGAGTCCTAATTAAGGACTATAAACAAAACCTGCAAGAGATCTAGTAAACCCTGTTATGAGTCCCAGTTAAGGACTATAAATACAACCTGCAAGAAACCTAAATAAAACCTGTCATGAGTCCCAATCAAGGACTATAAACAGAACCTGCAAGTGGTTAGTACACCCTGTTATAAGTCCCAATTAAGGACTATGAACAGAACCTGCAAGACCTTTAGTACCATGTTATGAGTCCCAATTAAAGACTATAAACAAGACCTGCAAGAAACAAGTGTCAGGTAACAAGCACGCAGATAGTCAAGTACGAAGGCACACAAGTCACACAAGAGAAACCCTTAGGGTTCAGGCCAGCCTGAGGTCTAGGTATTACCCTCTTGAAGTTGGTGGGTTCAACCTGTCCTAATCAAAGTAACCGGGTTCTAAGGTTCCCAATATCACTGGATTGCTTTCATTGTTCATCGTTTCGATTTAGCCACTGAACTGGCGACCGAAATATTCCAGGAAAGCAACCCTCAATTGAGCGTAGTATCGAGTATCAACCAACCTCGGACTGCACCAAAGTCAGTTATCTCACTACCCTAAAGAGGCCAAGATAGTTCAATTAAGGTTCCTAAGGTCTGTTGATGCTTCACGACACCACGCGGAGGCCCCGTACTCTCCTTGACTGAACTCAAGGGTTACCGGTACACACCAAAGTGCCACATCAACGTAGCAGACTGTTTCAACCATGTCGGTATACCCCGCACAGTTCCCTCACAGCCTTGTTGCTACTTTCTAAGAAAGGTATCCCCAGATCCGGGTTTAGGATCTATAGAACTCCCAAGCAACCCACAATTTAAAGCACACAAAGCAATACAATTGAAAACATAGTTATAAGCTAGCCCTAAGGTACACCTCACTTTATAAAGGATCCCCAGCAGAGTCGCCAGTTCTGTGATCGGTGGATCTGGAACTGACTGTTTAACGCTGGTTCGCGAAATGTCGCGGAAGCAAGAGTCGCCACCGTCTTTTATTTTCTCCAAATGGAAAGGACAAAAGCACAGAAAAATTCCTTATAGAGATTGCTCTCGGTTCGGGAGGTAGATTATAGAAAGGGAAGGTGTTAGCACCCTTTCTATCCATGGTTATCCATGGGCTCTTAGATACTTGCTCAATGTGTTTTCAAAATGTTTGTTTGCTTTTCAATGTGGGTTTTAAAAAAGTTTCTTTGAAAATTTCAGTTCGACTCTTGTGTCAGAGTGTTTGAAAAATTGCTTTGAAAGCTTTTGAAAAGTGTCGGTGTGAAAAGATTTTTGTTTGTTTTTAAGATTAGAGCAAGTATCCTTGAGAACCTACCTACCCTAAGGAATTCGTCTGTGTAAATGTCCTTAAAAGTAGTGCCATCCCACCATTGAGAGGTAGGTAGCACCACCGTTGGAGGTGTTCGGGTCAATTTGAGGTTCGGGACATGGTGATCACCAGAGCAATGGGAAGACACCTTAGAAGCTACCCTCATGCCAGGTTCCCGGATCATGAGGACTTACTAAGACATCCTCTACTCGACGATCACCTTTCGAGGCAAGGCAACAGTGAGGCGTACCCTAGGGGTGGTGTGTGCGATTCGTGTGTCGTTTTCATTTATTTGTCTTGTCATGTTTGTCGTGTTCTATGCTTGATTTTAATTATTGCCATACATTCTTTCATGCATATTTAACAGTTATAAAGTTTGCGGGAAAATAAATCTAAGGTTATTACAAAGGCGCGGGTCCACATCGCCAAACTTAAACCGGACCCGATTTAGCGGAAAATTAAATAAAGCAAATAAAAGTGCGACAAATAAATGTACATGGCCTTGGGACAATTACATAATTATAACGAACGATAAAAATAAATCATGCGAAATTAAATGATTAACGACGGGCGTTGGACCCTTTTGCAAAATATTAACAGTTTAATAAGAATTAAAACTTAAATGATTAAATGTTTTTGTTATTTTTTTGTGTTTTTTAGATTTAATAAGGAAAAGAAATTAATTGAAATTAAATTAAAATACAAACCCTAATTCTAGTATTTTTTATTTATTATGAAAGATTTAAATTAAAACCTAAATTAAACTCTAAATTAACTTATGTACAATTTTTAATTTATGAAAATAAAATAATAAATAAATACTATTGTTATTCTGAAAGAAAAATTAAAATTAATAAAAGAAAATAAAAAGTAATTAACCTAAATTCTATTTTTGGATTTTTATTAAGAAGGAATTAAAATTAAAACCTAATTAACCTAAATTATTTACATATATTAGTTTATTGATGAAAATAATTAAAATTAAAAATTATATTTTTATCTGGACATTTTTTATTTTTATGATGTTTTTTGTATTTTTTTGTAAAAAAAAGGATATTTAATTAAATCAGAAAATAAATAAACAAATAGATAATTAAAATAATAAAAGATAAAAGAAAATTAGAAAAGATAGAACCAGGGGGGTTTTCTGTCCCATTATGGAGGTGTAAATTGGAGAAGCCTGGCCCAATTGAATTTGAATTTGCTGACTTTTCATGATTCCATATGATGCGTTTGACCAGGCGTAGGTGTTCTTCAGCTACCAACCTTTAGATTGATCTCCAAGCGGACGTGGCATGTTGATGATGGAGGGAGTATGATATACCTGGAAGTTAGCGTAACATGGAATTTTATATTGAAAAATAGCATGGAATTTTTGCCAGACCTGGGACTTGAACCCAGGTCTTGAGGGTCATTCACGTTACGTGCTACCAACTGAACCAAACGCTTTTAGTTAATATATAATATAACGCAAATAATATAAAAGAAACATAATGCTAATTGGTTAAACACGCGCGAATTTCAAAAGGACCAATGGCTATTGGACACGAGGTTGTCTTCTTCCCCACCCTGTAAAACAAAACAAAAGAGCAACGGTTTTTTATAGCGTTGCATTAGGGTGTCTACTGAAAAATAGCGAATAGCTCCATGAGCTTCATAAATTGTTCGCGAGGTATGTGTTTGCTTCGTCTTAACCTGCTCAACTCAACCATGATACTCACGAATCCTAATTTTTCCTCTATGTAAAATCCCCAATTCAAGCAACCTGTAACCCTAAAAAACGCACATGGTGGATTCGTATATATGACATAAAAAAGCAATTGAAAGTAATGGTTAGCTCAGAAACATCATTATAAACAAGAATCCATGAAAAAAAATGCAAAAGAATGCTTAATTCATGCTATGCGATTTCAAGATTTTCTTGGTACAGTTTGAGTTCTTGATACCAATTCAGGATGTTTTTGCTGTTGTTAATGATTGGAATGTGTCCAAGGATGTCTCAGGATGCTAATGGGATGAAGATTGAGGCTTGGAACGACCTAAAACCTTGATTTCATATTTGAGTTTTTTATGAAAAATTTCAATATGCAAAAGGGTTCTTGGGCGCAGCTTGCAGCCTAAGGGCATTAGGTTTGTGATGCTGAGTATGTATAGAGCATGTTAGGTCAAAAAGATTGAATAAAATCCATTGAATTCATTGTTTGAAGATTTGATTTGCTTAAGGATCTTTTCTAATCTTTTTTCATGGTTTTTGTGTCAATTAGGTTTCAATCAAGCCAAAACCTTCTATATTAGCATGTGCACGAAATCTCAAGTTCAAATCATGCATAAAAAGATTTGTTTAGGTCAAATTTATATTTTTCATATATTAAAATGATTTAAATGAATATAAATTAATATTAATTCAAATAAATAATTAAAAAATATGAGAATACTTCCCTTTGGGCCTAATGGTCGTGCATAGGCTTGGCATGAAGAAATTTGGAAGAAAAATGGGCCCATTTGCATTTTTAGGCCTTTTGCATCAATGTTGACTTTTCAAAATTCCTAAAAATTTCCCAACTTCCACAAGGCATAAGTTGGTCAATTTTTAAGCTTTTCACATGTTCTTGGACATTTTGGAAAGGTCTTTGAGTCCTTTAACCAATGCCTTTGGTCCCATGTCATTTTGATTTACCCATCTCAAGTTATGGCCTTTGACTTAAAGTCACTTTTTGTTGACTTTTGAAAATGACCTATAATGTTGAAATTGATAACTTTTTGTGAGAGCATTTCTTGGACTTGGAACATGAAGATGAATTGTAGGAAATGTCTTTCTCTTCAAAATGAGCTTTGGATGGAATTTTTCTGATAATCCATGTGAAAGTTATGCCCTGGTCAATTTCAGTTGACTTTTTCAGCTGTCCAAATATAGTAACTTTTGTATCTTTGATGATTTCTGAGCCAAATTTTGAGAATCATGATCAAGCATTGATCAAATGATGTTTGTGGCTTCAAAATGATATGTTGACCAAAAATTTGAACTTTTGACTGCCAAATGACCATTTTGCCCCTACAGTTGACTGTAGTGCAATCTAGGGTTTTGACTGTGCAATTTTGAGCTGAATGCCTTGAAACTTGATATGAGGATGTTTGACCACATTTGTAGGCATATGAGACTTGATTGGGCCTTTGAAAAGTTCATTTGCTTGACCAGAACTCAAACCCTAGTTTTGACTGTCTAGGAGATAGTTGAGCTGCACAACCCTTGGGGAATTTTGTGGCCTTGACTTGACAAATCCTTGAAGAATATGGGAGGGCAAATTTTGGGGTACAACACACTTTATCATGTATGTAAATAGGAGATATGAAATGTGAAATGTTTATGAATGTATTTTCGTCTAGGAAAATAAATCCTTGACGAATGCCGGGAATTTGTTAAATCCTGGGCTGATGTTGAAGAGTAGAGTTCTTCGTTTCCGTTGGGGATGATCAACGAAGATGATTGCAAGAATAAACCTGTAGGAGAAGATGACTTTGTTGGGGAATAAACATGATGAAGAGATTACTCTGCAGGGAATTACTCTGTGGGAAGAGATACTTCATTGAGATTTTGATGATAACTCCGCTGGGGATTCCGTTGATAAGCTTTGTTGGGGAATTTGATGAACTCCGCTGGGGGATAGAAAGAACTTCGTTGAGGACGATCTTTCTGTTATAATTTACTGAGGATAACCCAGTTAGACTCTGGTGGGGATAACCTTTGCATATGGCTGGGGAGAGATATTTGTACTCTACAGGGGATAAGCTTCCCGAACCTACTGGGGAGATGGTTCAACTCTCCTGGGGAAACTTTTTGGACTGCACTAGGGAAGTGGCTCTACTGGGGGTCTGTATTCCGCCGGGAAACAATCTTATATTTCTGTCGAGGAACATTAAGACTGCCAAGGATGCTTGCTTAGGAACATCTGCATACTCCACTGGGGAATGTTGAGATCTTCTGGGGATACCCAACTTCCTTAAGGCTGACAGTAGGCTAACTCTGCTTGGGGGGAGTATCGCTGACTTGCTGGGGAATACTGTGCCTTTTTGGGGCTGATGGGAGACCAACTCTGCTTGAGGAGAGAGCATGGCTGAATCTTGTCTTATTCTACGGTGAGTGGAGGTATCTTGGTTACATTCTTCAGTCGAACTTACCTTGGTACCTTGGTGGACAGAGCAACCAGATCGCTTAGACAATTCTTACTGCCCCAGCTTCTGCGGGAGAAGGTACCTGTGGAGGTCTTGATAACTGCCAATTTGACAAATCTTCTTCTGGTAGGCAAGTGACGAGATGCTGGGACATAGTCGTACATTGTGATCCCTAACTTTTGCCTGGACCGCCCTTTCGGGTTTTCAGTCCATCGGGATACCCATTTTTGACCAAGCCGCCTTTTCAGGTTTTCGACTTGCCGGGTGTACAAATTTTTTCATTTTCATCCCTTATTTTTGCCCGAACCCTTTTGGTTCACCGGGAAGCCCTTATTTTTGCCTAGGCCAGTCGACCTAGCGGGTCTTTGATTATGCGTAGTATTTTTTCGACTGTGTCCATGCTCTCAGAATGTAGGGAGTTGTCACTGTCAGTAGTGTTGTGTTGTCATATTACTAGAAGATGTTTGATCACGCAAGATTCGTCGCTGGAATTCATGTCCAATGCCCCAAGTGACTCAGGCGGAGATTTGCCTCTGGTTATTTGGCATTTTTGATAGATTCTCTGAATCTTGACTTAACTGCCCCAGATAATGGACGATGATCATGCCGTGCCCCTTGATTGGAAGTGCTTTTGTTCACTAGATATTCTTCGTGCGAATTTCTCTGCTGTTTGAACAAATAGTCATATGCAAACAATATTATTTCAAGAATGCAAAGCTTATGTCTGTCTTGAAGTTTTTTGAAAATGCATTTTTCAATAAAACAAGTGAATCTTGTAAAATGAGATGTCAACTCGGTACTTTACCGCAAGCCTTAAGGAGTCAGGATACCTTTCGTAACAGTATGCTTTCAAACTAAACCATGCTTCAGCTAGGACTTTTTAAGGGTTATAACGTGGCCTGGTTCACGGTTTAAGAAACAAAGGATAAAGGCTCAAATTTTATTTGTAGCCACCCGCTCTTCGTGATGTTCTTCAAACCTAAACTTAGCTAATCGTGCACTAGACCTTGTTTGAGTCTTTGCTCTGATATTCCGGTGATGGTTCGGATATTGACAGTTTATTTTGAATAGGCAGACATTTCTTTTTTGTTGAGGGTTTGTAGGACCTCTTTCTTTTCGATTTTATTATCCCTGTTTTTTTTTTGCCTGAACTCTTTCTTTTGTGATTACAGTCAGCGGGATGCCCCAGTTTTTGTAAGTCTCCTTCATAGGTTTTGACTTATTGGGCTTTGTTTTGAAAGATAATGACAACCTGTCCTTACGATTATTCGGAACCATCACCGTCTCTTGTTTTGGAATGACTTCTTTGATGCCATTCATTGTGCACCTGGACCAACTGAGAGAACTACCCTGCCCCAGGTTATAATTAAGGGTTTTAATTTGTGAAAAGAAAAACTCCAACTTCTTTGGCTCAAAGGGGTTGACGAGGGATTATCTTCCTTATAACTCCACTGTTTAGGATTTGAAACAATGCCTGTACATCGTCAGCGGGGTCTGTTCAAAAGCATACTGTAGAGATTTTGATATCATTTTCGTCATCCTCCCTCAAAAGGCTTAGGATTTTTTAATCGGGAGTTGAACATCACAAAAAATGAAAGCAATTTGAATATAGTGAATATGAATGGATTGATTCAAAACATACATATGCGATGCATGGATAAAGTAATAAAAGTTTGACATGAATAAATGTTTGAACAATCAAAAGAAAATTACAAATTGAAAATTCTAATGAACCAAAAGTCTTCTCGTCTCAGGACTTGTCACTTCAAATGGTGAACCTTGGAGGGATAGTAGAAGAACTCAGCCTGACCATCTTATGCGAACTCCAATGCTCCTTCATCAATCAGGTCCTGGATCTTGTTCTTCAGAGTCCAACAGTCGTCGGTGTCATGTCCAGGACTGTCAGAATGGTAGGCACATCTCACCCTTGGGTTATACCGGGAAGAGGAAGTGTTGGGATTCTTAGGAGGGTCCCTTAACATTACCAGATGCAGTCTCAACAGGCGTTGTAAAGCTTGAGACGGCGACACGTTGAGCTTGGTGAATTGCCTCCTAGGCTTGTTTGGCTCGCTCTGATCAACCCGTTGTTCTTGGCGAGGTCGTTGTTGGACCTGTGGAGTAGTAGCAGCGTGGAGAGGTCTATTCATCGAACCAAACCTTTGACTTCTTGGAGGCTGATTACCGGTTTGGTCCCCAGCCTTGACTACTTGCTTCATACTATCTTGCTGAAGCTGGTTGATCACAGTTCTCAACTCTTCTTGCTCCCGAGCTAAGCCTTGGATGAGAGCCATCTGCCCCAACATCTGGGTTCTCATTATATCTACCTCCGCTTGCAGACGTTTCAGCCGTTCGTCCTTATCGTCTTCAGGACTGTTCCTGACCATAGTCCCCATGAGGAGTGTTCTCAACTCTTCCTGCCCCTTGGATAGGCTTAGGAAGATTTCCCTGAACTGAGTCTCTTGAGTACGAAGATCCTGGTTGTCTGGTTGGAAAGCCATTGCTGAAATAAACAGCGAAGAAGGTAAGTGACATGTGACAAGGGTACCTGTTATGCAAGGATGTGTATGTATCCATGCAATGTTTTCAAGGATCTCGCGGGGTAAACACGAAAATTGTTAGAATCCGGTAGCTTGATTGAAGGAACTTCATGTTGTTGAGAGTCCTTCTTCAAGAGTCAAAGCTCACCATATCGAGTGGGTCATAGCCCCCGACTTAAGTTATCATGTTTGATCTCCAAACAACCTTGGCTAAAGGAAAATAAATCCCCTTTGCCCCTTGCTAGACATTTTGGTTCATCATGACCTGCATCACAAACCCTTGAGATCCTTGAAATGGGTTAGGGAAATGCTATGGTATGATGTTATGATGCGTATGATGTTATGTACGTGGATGCAAAGGTGTGAGGTGTAAGTAAACCCTGTAATAAGTCCAGATTAAGGACTGTAAACAAAACCTGCAAGGAACTCATGTGTCAGATAACAAGAATGTGCAAGTAGTTCAGATTTGAAGGCACACAAGTCACACAAGGCAGCCCTTAGATTTTAGGCCAGCATGAAGTTTAGGTACTACCCTCTTGAAGTTGGTTGCCTCAACACCTGTCCTATGAATAGTAATCGGGTTCTAAGGAGCTCAATATCATTGGGTTGTTTTCTATGTTCATTGTTTTAATTTAGCCACTTAACTGGCGACCAAAATATTCCAAGAAAACAACCCTCAATGAGTGTAGTATCGAGTATCTACCAACTTCAGACTGCACCAAAGTCGGTCATCTCACTACCCCTAAAGAGGCCAGGATGGTCAAGTAAGGTTCCTAAGGTCAGTTGATGCTTCACGACACCACGCGGCGGCCCCGTACTCTCCTTGACTTGACTCAAGGGTTACCGGTACTCACCAAAGTGCCACATCAACGTAGCAACTGCTTCAACCGTGTCGGTATACCCCGCACAGTTCCCTCACAGTTTATTGCTACTTCTAAAGGGTATCCCCCTGATCCGGGTTAGGATCTATGAAACTCCGATGCAAGCCCACAAATATAAATCATACAAAGCATGCAATTGAAAACATAGAATGATTTAATCCTAAGGTACACCTCACTTATTAAGATCCCCAGCAGAGTCGCCATTTCTGTGATCGGTGTAAATAGAACTGACTGTTTGGAATGCTGGTTCGCGAAATGTCGCGGTAAGCAAGAGTCGCCACCGTCTTTTATGTTCTCCAACAAGGAAAGGACAAAAGCACAGCAAAATTCCTTTTCGAGATGTTTCTCGGTTCGGGAGGTAGATCATAGAAAGGGAAGGTGTTAGCACCCTTTCTATCCGTGGTTATCCACGGGCTCTTAGGTACTTGCTCACTATGTTTTCAAAAGAGTTTGCTTTTCTTGTGTATGTGGGTTTTGAAAAAAGTTTCGTTTTTAAAACTTCTAGGTAACTCTTGTATCAGTCCTCAAGAGTGTATGAAGTATTTGTTTGAAAACTTTTTGAAAGTGTAAGTGCGAAAAGTTGTTTTTGTTGTTTTGAAAGAGCAAGTACCCAGGAGAAATCTACCTACACTAAGGAATTAGGCTGTGTAAGAGTCCTTTAGATAGCGCTATCCCACTATTGAGAAGTAGGTAGCACCGTCGTTGGAGTTATTCGGGTCAATTCAATTAATGGGACATGTGGTCACCAAAGCAATAGTAGGACGCCTTAGCGGTAACCCTAATGTCCTAGATCCTTTTTTATCCGACGCAACCGTTTCCAGGCAACTGGATCTTTAGACAGGAGGGCGACCTCTAAAACACCCTATACTCAATGACCACGTCGAGGCAACCAAGTGAGGCGTACCCTAAGAGTGGCATGTGCATGTGTGTCAGGTTTTAATTCATATTATCTTTGCACATGTATTATAGTGAGCTACGAGTTGATTTTATTTTTCAGACAAGTCTTGCATGCATAATTAACAGTTAATAGTTGTGCGGAAAATATATTGCGGAAAGTGAATCTACGCTATTACAAGGCGTCAGGTATTTACATCGCCAAAAACATAACCCTTGAAAAATAAATTGCGAGAAATAAAAGAAAGCGATAAAAGTCCTAATTATCTATTACATTCTCGGAGCAGATACATAAATATAATCAAAATAAATATGCGCGAAAAGAAATTGGATCGGGGCGTCCTTAGGGTTTTGACCCCTTTTGAGAAAAGAATGGAATTTTGGTCCCTTTTTTGCATTTAATTAAATATTAAACATAATTTACTAATTAATTAAATAATTACAAGAAAAAGTATTTTTTAGTTTTTTAGGTCTTTAATGAAAATAAAAATAAAAGAAATTAAAAGTTGAAAGTTAGTAAAATCTAATTCTAATTTATTTTATTTATTATGAAAAATATTAAAGTTAACATGGAGGTATTGATAGCAATTTCTGGCCCATTTGTTGGCCAGTCCGTTTGACCTTCTTGCTTGTCTACGCGCAGCTTTGACCTGGAGTATGGTAGTTACTCACTCTTGGCCTTTGGATGCATACCTGTAGCCACTTGGCACCTGGATGTTTGGGATGCATGGTGGGACGCTTTGGATAGCCTGCATAGTGTGATACGGTGGGAGAACTGACTTAGATTTTTGCGTTTGTTTTTCGCAAATGTTTCGGTTGAGCAAGAGTCGCCACCGACTTTTTATTTTATCCTAAGGAAAGGTTTAAAAAGCACAGCAAAAACCTTTGAGATGTTTTCTTGGGTTCGAGGAGTAGATTATAGAAAGGGAAGGTATTAGCACCCTTTCTATCCATGGTTATCCATGGGCTCTTAGTTACTTGCTTAGATCAACTTGCCTTGATTTTCAATTGTTTGAAATGGTGCTTTCAATTGTTTGAAATGGTGCTTTGTGTGTGGGTTTGAAAATGTTTTGAAAAAGATGCCTTGTCTAGGCAACCCTTGTAGCAATTCTTTACTCGAATGTTTTACAAAAGGTGTTTGTCTTTTTGAAAAGATGTTTCAAGGTTTTGAAAGTTGTTTTGAAAATCATGTTTGTGAAGTGTATTTTGAAAAATAGGCAAGTGTTTTTGTTTTGCAAGTTGACAAGTAACCAAGTGCTATCTACCCTATAGTTCTCAAAGATCTTTGCTATGTTTTAACCCTTTTAACAATTTTGTTCCACCATTGTATTTGGTGGACAATCTTGTGTTTAGGATGTGAACGGGACGGGCGCGGGTCATCGTTAGACCATGATTGCAATGGTGCCAAGTATCTTTGGGCAATTTTCTTTTGAGGGGCTTGATCATTTTTAGGCAACTTTCGAAAGCGTCATCGAGGGACTATGTTCATTTGATTGTTTTTTTTTTGCCCAAAGATACCTAACATGCAATATGGCCCATTTATTGAAGGCAACAAGTGGAGTGCCCTAGGGGTGCAAGTGTGATTAGTGTTGTCCATTTTCATGCTTGTTTATCTTGAATTTAGGTCAAACTATTTTTTGGTTAATTGATTTGCATACAAACCCTAATTCTAACGTGGCATAATTAGAAAGCTTTTAAATGCGAAAAATAAAAGGTCCTAAGTTATTACAACACAATATATGGGATGGGGGGTACAAATATTCAAATGGGGGTATTTTGACAAGAAAATAAATTCTAACTATTACATCCAAAAATTGGAATTCCACAAGGGATTTAATTGCACAAGTATTAATAAAATAAAAATAAATATGCAAAAATGCAAAAATGGTTTTCATATGTATGTAAAAAAGGTATTTATCATGTATCAAATAAACAA
Organism: Vicia faba; assembly: GCA_948472305.1. NCBI lineage: Eukaryota > Viridiplantae > Streptophyta > Magnoliopsida > Fabales > Fabaceae > Vicia > Vicia faba. The sequence continues at coordinate 432,086,073 of OX451739.1, read as the reverse complement.
AAATAAAATTAATTAATTTTTGGTATTTTTATGCATTTAGGGCAAAACCCTAATTTTACAAATAAAAGTATTTATTGTATAATATATGCAATATTTATTAATCATGTATAAAAATAAATAAGAAAAAGTATATTGTAAAAAAAGTATTTTTGAGGTCAAAATATTAATAAAAATAAAATGTATTAATTCTTTGTATTTTCCCTAAATATATTAACAAATATATATGTATTTACATTACTTGTTAAATATATATTATATGTACAAAAATAAAATATTTAATATTATTAAAAAAAGTATATTTTATGTAAAATGTTTTCAAGAGATAATATAAAATGAAAATCAGAAATAACACATGTTTGTATTGTATTTTAGTATTTTTAAATAATAGTGTATTTAGGTTTATTTATATACAAAACTAAATAAAGCCTAATAAATATCAAAATAAATGCAAAAAATGTGGAAAAAATGATTTTAATATTTTTTCATACTTAAATAAAAATATGGAAATAAAATCAAAAGGAAAAAATGGAAAATGATAAGTAAAAATCAAAATGGGCCAGGGGGGTGCATGTGGAATACAGATGTTATGAAAAGTAAAACAACTCAGGCCCAGCCCAAGGAAAGGTTGTCTTCAACCTTCAGCTTCTTTGAACAAAAACGCGTGCCTCTGCTATCTCAAGATCCTTGGACTTTCAGCACAAACTCACAACATGAAAAATGTTAAGCATCAAACCACGATTCTGGACATATAAAAAACTTAACCTAACTCTCAGAAATGAGAGAGAATTTCTTCATCCCTAATTCTTAACCTAAGTTTTTATCAATGTTCAGACCTTAAATTCTCACAGCACATGCAAAATAAATGGAAAGTAAAGATATGCATAGCTTCAGGGACATGAGTAGAACATTTTTCATTCACAAACTTAGGGCCAACTCTTCCTATATTGAGAGATAGAAGTTCATGAACTTACCTATTCAGCTTGGATCGTGTCTGACAATGGAGGCACTTTCAAGGAAAAGTGAGTATTGGTACAGCTTGCTTGAAGGTCAGGGATGCTTCTCCAACCTTTACTTTGCTTTGAAACCAAGTGAATCGAGCTATAGCACTCCACCTGCAAAACAGAAAATGTGAAAATGGTGAAGTTGGTTAGAGGTGTTACATTCTGCTTCCAAGGCTTGGGATAGTTTGTAGGGATGATAGGGAATGTGTTTGAACTGGTTTGGATGAAAGTGCACGAGTGGATTGAGCTATGGGATTCAAACTGCAGCTTATGCCCTGTTTTTGCAGTTTTATGGTGTTTCTGTGAATGGAGGGATATGGAAGGTGATAGGCTCGTGTTTCAGCTCAGTTAGGTTATTTGGAAGGTGGACAACAACTTTGCTTAAGCTTGTTCTTGCTGGAATGAGAGTTTTTTTAAGTTATGCCAAGTTACTTCTAACTTAAGCAAGAAATGGCAAGTTGGTTGCTAGGCCTGTACAGGCCCCTCAAGTATGTTGCACACTTGAGCCTTGATCAGTGTGATATCTCCATGAATCTTGTGTCCAAAGATATGCCTTGTACTTCCTGATTTTCAAACTTGACATAAACCTCCACTTTTCAAAAATGGAAATATCACTTTTTCTAATTATAGCTTAATCTTGTATGCAAAGCTTAAACACATAATGTAAGGCTTGAACACAAGGGGTTTGCATTAAATTTATGAGTGTGAATGAGATAAAGGACCTGTAATCCATCCTAGAACATGCTGAGTTCAAAATGCAAGGTTATGGACATGTAAATTGGTCATGCACAAAGTGAGTTTTCCCCAACTTGCCAAATTCGATTCTCCCTAACCATGAGGTTGTTTGATGAGTTCTTGGACATTTTGGAAATCTTGGATTGTGTACTACAATCCACCTTTGTAATGCAAATTGAAATTCCAAGTGGAAGCATGTGAAAAGTTGCCATGAAGTTAGGCAAAAATCCTGCCTAAAATAGGTCAAAAATTTTCTAAGTTAAGTATGTTTTGCACCCTTGTTCCAAAAATCATAACTTGAGATACAAGCTTCTTTTGAGGAAACTTTGTGAATAAAAGTTGTAGATTTTGCAATGGACTACAACTTTCCTGTTTTGACTTTTGCTTGAATCCAAATGCATCTTGATGGAAAAATGGGACAAAGTTAGGAAAAAATTAGGGATTTTCATAACTTAGAAAAATTCTAAGTTATGAAAATTCTTCATTTTAAACCCTAATTTGCAATTTTTGATTTCTTGATGAACAAGTTTCATAATTTGGCATGTTTTGATGAAAAATGAATCTTGACACTTGATTTTGACCAAAAAGTCAAAGTTTGACTTTTCAGTATACAATCAAAAATTGATCAATTGACTGGAAAATTCATCTGTCAAGCTTGTGCATTTGGGATCTTTTGAATTTGTTGAACATGTCAAGACAATTCCATGGGGTCCTTGAGTCCATATATGAGCTTGGTTTGCCATTGTCTAGGTCAAACAGTCAAAAATTGCCTTTGTGCAGTAAAAACCCTAAAAATGACCATTTTGCCCTTTTGGTGATCTGATCAAATTTCTTGTGGAATTGTGATCCAAACTTGATCAAATGGTCCATATGAGTTCAAAATGTTGATGTGGGTCAAAAATCATGAGGTTTGACTGTCAATTGGCCATAGTTGACTTTTTCCCCAATACAGCTGATTTCTAGGTCAACTGTCCAATTGACTGGGCAAGGATTGGAATCAAGGCTTGAAACTTGGCATGGATAAACCTGTGAGTCCAACATGAAGCATGGAAGTCATCTTAGGCATCCTAGGTCAAAACATCTTTGTGCAAACTCAAACCCTAATTTGGGTCAACAGTGCAAGGAGGAGTCTTGAGCTGAGCAAACCCTAACTTGATCTTGAGTTCCAAGAGTATTATGGTGAGAAAAAATATTGATGAATTGAGAGGGCAAATTTTGGGGTACAACACATAGGATCTTGTTAAGAAAAATAAGAAACAATTATTTGGGTGGACCTGGGAATCGAACCCAGGTCCCAACGCCTACTGAACATCTGGCCAACCACTCCACCACTTTGCACGCTTTGTTATATGAATAAGAAGAAAATATAATATATAAAAATTAATGAATATGCTGAAACACAAAACAAGCGCGCATTTTATTTGAATCAACCAACCAGGAATCAACACGTCACCGTCTTCTTCACTAAACCTGCAAAACAACAAGTAGATAGCGGGGGTTTTTAACCCCCACAAAGCAGAACGACCAATAATAGCGAATAGCCCTACGCTAAATATAAATATGGCGTGATGGTCTCATTGTGTTCGTCTCGTTCCAGCGGTCTCAACCATATGCATTAGAGGTTCCAATTTTTCCTATATAGAAAAGCCCTAATTCAAGAACTCAAGAACCCTAAAATTCGTTAATGGAAATTCACAATTCTGTGCATTATAATCCAATTAATTAATACCATTAGTTTTCTATGGATGCAAGCAATACAAAACAAACCATAAATCACATCAAATGCTTATGAATCATGAGTTTCGTTTATGGACAAAGTATGCAAAACGTGTGACTGTGTAGATTGATTTCTTGAGCTTTGGCGTATGGTTTTGATTGCAATGTGTCCCTGAGACTTCCATCAATGTGTTAGAAACAACCAAAGTATTTGAATTGGCCTGGAAGATTGAAAACAGTTTTCACTTTTTTCTTGGATTTTTTGAATGTGATTATGGCTTTCTTGCAGAGTTTTCACGTTTAATGCATTAGGGTTGAGTTCTGTATATATAGGAGACTGGGTTTAGGTTAAATCCTTGAGCAAAGATCCATGGAATTATGGTTTCAATATTTGATTGAAAATCAAATATTTTTCAATCTTTTTGATTGGAAAAACTTGCCAAACTTGGAGATTTTTGTCCCCTTGATGTGCACACGAATTTGCCAGCTCTTGTAGGTCATATTTGCTTCATGAAAAGATTGAAAAATCATATCTTGATATTTTCCTACATTTTAAATTAATTAAATGAATTAAAATCAATTAAAAATCCAATTAATTAATAAAAATAAGAAAATAAATTAATTTAAGCTTGATGGGTCGTGCATAGGCCTTGGATAAAGTTTCAAGAAGGAATTTGAGGCCCATTAGCAAAAACAAAGTGTTTTGAGCAAAGTTGACTTTTGCAAATTCACAAAACTTTCCCAACTTCTTCAATGCATATCTTGCTCAATTTTGATCATATGAACATGTTCTTTGACATTTTGGAAAGGTCTTGAAGTCCTCTAACCAATGCCTTTGGTCCCATGTCATTTGGATGTACCAATCTTAAGTTATGGTCTTTGACTTAAAGTGCATTTTTGTTGACTTTTGAAGTTGACCTATAATGTAGAAATTGATAACTTTTTGTGAGAGCATTTCTTGGACTTGGAATGTGAAGATGAATTTTAGGAAATTTTATCCCCTTCAAAATGAGCATTGGATGGGATTTATTTGATGAACCATGAAAAAGTTATGCCTTGGTCAAGATACAGTTGAATTTTCTACTGTCCAAAAATAGTCACTTTTTGCATCTTGATGATTTTTGAGCCATACTTGTGGAATCATGATCAATACTTGATAAAATGATGATTGTGATCTCAAAATAAGATGTTGACCAAAAATTCTGACTTTTGACTGCAAAATGACCATTTTGCCTCTGTAGTTGATTGTGAACCAAATAGGGCTTTTGATTGTGGAAACTGGCCTTGTGAGACTTGAGACTTGACATGTAGATGCTTGACAATATATATAGGCCTATGGGACTTTATTGGACCACTGAAAACCTCAAATTCCTTGAAAGAACCAAAACCCTAAATTTGACTGGCTTAGGAGGCATTTGGACTGTGCAACCCTTGAGTGGTCTTGAACCATTTGAAGATGATTCTTGACAAACCTTTAAGAATATGGGAGGGAAAATTTTGGGGTACAACAGGTAGTAATCGTCCAAGATTCCTTCATCATCCTGCTGAGGTAGAAGTCGTCCAAGATTCCTTCATCATCCTGCTGAGGTAGTAATCGTCCAAGATTCCTTCATCATCCTTATGAGGTAGTAATCGTCCAAGATTCCTTCATCATCCTGCTGAGGTAGTAATCGTCCAAGATTCCTTCATCATCCTGTTGAGGTAGTAATCATCCAAGATTCCTTCATCATCCTGCTGAGGTAGAAGTCGTCCAAGAATCCTTCATGATCCTGCTGAGGTAGTAATCGTCCAATATTCCTTCACCATCCTGCTGAGGTAGTAATCGTCCAAGATTCCTTCACCATCCTGCTAAGGTAGTAATCATCCAAGATTCCTTCATCATCCCGTTGAGGTAGTAATCGTCCAAGATTCCTTCACCATCCTGCTGAGGTAGTAATTGTCCAAGATTCCTTCACCATCCTGCTGAGGTAGTAATCGTCCAAGATTCCTTCATCATCCTGCTGAGGTAGAAGTCATCCAAGATTCCTTCATCATCCTGATGAGGTAGAAGTCATCCAAGATTCCTTCATCATCCTGCTGAGGTAGTAATCGTCCAAGATTCCTTCATCATCCTGCTGAGGTAGAAGTCATCCAAGATTCCTTCAGCATCTTGCTGAGGTAGAAGTCATCCAAGATTCCTTCACCATCCTGCTGAGGTAGTAATCGTCCAAGATTTCTTCATCATCCTGCTGAGGTAGTAGTCATCCAAGATTCCTTCATCATCCCGTTGAGGTAGTAATTGTCCAAGATTCCTTCACCATCCTGCTGTGGTAGTAATCGTCCAAGATTCCTTCATCATCCTGTTGATGTAGTAATCGTCCAAGATTCCTTCATCATCCTGCTGAGGTAGTAATCATCCAATATTCCTTCATCATCCTGTTGAGGTAGAAGTCATCCAAGATTCCTTCATCATCCTGTTGTTGTAGTAGTCATCCAAGATTCCTTCATCATCCTGATGAGGTAGTAATCATCCAAGATTCCTTCATCATCCTGTTGTTTTAGTAGTCATCCAAGATTCCTTCATCATCCTGCTGAGGTAGTAATCGTCCAAGATTCCTTCATCATCTGTTTGGAGTAGCAATCATCTCATATTCCTTCATCACACATCATTATCAAAAAGACCTCCTCTGGTTAGATTTATTTCTTCCAGTTAATGACAGGCAATCAGAGACCTTCAAATACAGTCCAACAATCATTTATGGATGGCATCTTTAAGCCCATCTCCAACAACTATCCATTACCTCTCCAAATGGCATCTTTAAGCCCGTCCTCCTACCAACAATCTCCAAATGGCATCTGTAAGCCCATTCCCGACGTCACAATGCTGATACTACACCATTCGAGTGCAAATTTCTGGGCACTCTAGTGTTCGATTATCTTCCACCTTCGGATCACGAAAGGCTCGAAAGCCAATCTATATCCTCAGTTTTAAGAAAATTGAACAGGGGCAACTGTTGCACCCCAAAATTTTCCCTCTCATGTTTTCCAAAGTCTTCCCCTTACATGGTTGACCAGAAACCCTTGCCTAAGGAAAAAGAAATTTTTTGAGTGGTACTTTAAGTACATTTCGATTGGCATTCTGAAAGACCCTTCGATTGATATTCTGAAGGAGCCTTTCGATTGGCATTATGTACAAGCACTTTGATTTGCATTCTGAAATACCCTTCGATTGGTAATCTGAAGGAACCTTTCGATTGGCATTATGGACAAGCACTTCGATTGGCATTATGGACAAGTACTTCGATTGGCATTGTGTCAAGGCTTTCGATTGGGATTCTGAAAGACCTTTTCGTTTGGCACCCTGGGCCAAGCCTTTCAATTGGCATGTCAAGGGATCCTTCGATTAGCATGAATAGCACCTTTCGATTGGCCTGTTAACAAAGCCTTTCGATTGGAATTTCAATAAATACCCTTCGATTGATGTTTGGACAAGGGCCATTTGAAGAACTCCTTCCAGGCCATTCGAAAGAGGCCATCAAGAGGGCACTCAAAAAACATGTCCAGGTACACTGAACATGAGAAAATGGCGTATTTCCCTTGCAAACATAGAAATAATTAAATGCTGATAGTGGATTTAATTCCTTAGTTAAAGGCCAAGTTCTTGCCTTTTCTACTCCACAAGAGCTGATTCGACCAGAGTGACTCTTTTCAAATCAAGCAGTCGAAGCAGATGAAGTCCATTCGAAGGAGGCAACTTAGGACCAATCGAAGAGCAGGGCCTGAAGGCATTCGAAATTCAAAAGTGTCCAGGTTCATTCAAGAGACACGAATATTTCAAAAAAGGAAATATTTTAATGTGTCTGATTCTTGTCTCATGGCTTTAATGGCCTGTTTAATTGGCTGTCTCTTGCCGTTACTAGACCCCCACACTCCTATAAATACAAGGGCCAGTGGCACATTACAGAGGACGAAAAAACACAAAGGAAAAAATAGAGAAAAGAAACAGGAAATATTTAGAGATACGCTGCCCATAACCCACCAAAGGTTATCAGCATTTTCATCCAAGCCAAAGCAGCCATCCAGCGAACAGCTCCACACCCAGAGCCACAAATCATACATCTTCAATTGGTAAGGGTTTGCAAAACCAAAATTGCACCTTCATGACATTTATATACACATTGCATATGTATTTTTGTTATTACTGATTTTGTTGCATGTAAGCTGAAGTGCAAAGGTGAAATCGTGCCATTACTTGGGCACGATCTGAGTTTCTCCTTCGAACCTCAGAATAAAACAAACCCAGGCCCAGATTCAGTAGATTCATGTTGGGGAAGGATCAGAATTGGGAGGAGATTCGAATCAGGGGGGTAAAGTCCCCCCTGGACCTTTAACATTTGTTTCATTTTGCAGGTCTTGTTAAGAGTTTCGAAGCTTAGCAGCTTAGCTTCGAACTGGATCCAGGATTTCCAGATCGAAGGATGACATATCCAGATCGAACAACCCCAAAGTGCAGCCCCTCATGCACCTTCGATCAAGCCTCTTCACTGGATCGAAAGACAGCCCACACCTCTTTCGACCCAGGCCTCCAGAATTATACTTTTTTTTTATTTACTGCCTGTTTCCTTCGATCTCATTTTTGTTTTGACCATTTTATTTATTTTTTTTAATCAACATAAAAATCAAAAACACAAAAAACATTAGGCTAGTTTTTTTCTTCTATTAAATTAACTTGGTTAATTAATCATTTAATTATCTTAACATTTTTCCAAAACTAAAATTAAATAGATTTAGATTATTTTCTCAAAAACTAAAATTAAGTAGATTTAGATCATTTTCTCAAAAAAACTAAAATTAAGTAGATTTAGATCATTTTCCCAAAATAAAATAAAACAACAAAAAGATTTTATTCTTAGGATTTTTAGAGGTTATGTTCAGATTTGTGCGCGTTTATTTTATTATAACTACCTACTGGTTTGTAATAGCTTAACTAAGACTTTACTGCTTTTATTCCCCCAATTTTTGGACATGTAAATAATCCCCCTCTCCGAAGCCTTGTAATAGCGTAGGATTTACAATTCCAGGACTTTAAATTCCTATACATATATTAACTGTTTAGATGTATGCTAACTAGGCTATGCATGACAAGATTAACTCTTAACTTAAAATCAACAGTAGCTCACCATGACATGCAAAGATAATATAACTGAAAATTGACACACTTGCACATGCCACTTCTAGGGTACACCTCACTTGGTTGCCTCGAACGTGGTCATTAAGTATAGGATGTTTTAGAGGTCGTCCTTTTGTCCCAAGATCATAAGTTGCCTCGAAATGGTTGCCTCGGAAAAATGATCTAAGACATTAGGGTTACCGCTAAGGCGTCCTAACGTTGCTTTAGTGACCACACGTCCCTTAAATCAAATTGACCCGAAAACAACAACGACGGTGCTACCTACTCATCAATAGTGGGATAGTACTGTCTAAAGGACATTTGCACAGTTTAATTCCTTTTGAGTAGGTAGTGGTTCTTAGGTACTTGCTCCTTTTAAACACAAAACAAAACTTGTCTCACTTACACTCTCTTCAAAACAAAAACCCTTTTTCAAACCCACAAACACAAAGAAAAGCAAACTTTTGAAAACATAGTGAGCAAGTCCCTAAGAGCCCGTGGATAACCACGGATAGAAAGGGTGCTAACACCTTCCCTTTCTATAATCTACCTCCCGAACCCGAGAAATATCTCGAAAAGGAATTTTTTGTGCTTTTGTCCTTTCCTTGTTGGATAAAATAAAAGACGGTGGCAACTCTTGCTTACCGCGACATTTTGCAAAAACAAACGCAAACGCGAACCAGCATTTCAAAATAGTCAGTTCTCATTCCCACCGATCACAATGGGGAACCGAGATTTGGAACCACCAACCTCTAAAGATCGATCTCACTGGGAAAGTAACTTCTTGGGGAGAATACTACAAAAATAAATTGTAGTTCAGTGAAAATCTTGAATTCTGATCAAACCCTCAACTTCTTGGGGAGTAAATTCTTTATCCTCTATTGGAAAGAGGAAAGCTTTGTTGGGAATGGAAATTTCTGGCATAGAAATTCTTGACGAAGATAACTTCTGATGGGGAACAAATAAATTCTTAAATAAAAAGAATTCTACTCAAACCACACCGGGGATAACGTTGCTGGGAGGTAAAATATCCTTGCTTGGGGAAGAAACAAACATCCCGGGATAGAAACTCCACTAGGGATATCTCAATAAAATCTTCTACCACTGGTAACGAAAGGGTTATGACTGGAATTCTCCTGTACATCTCACCTGAGAGATAGGACACTTGATCCATTAGGGAAAGAAGAAGAATTCCACTGGGGAAATTGGGTCTCATTATACGAACATCCTCACGTTACCCTTCTTGATTCATTTGTTGGTATAAAACTTGTCATAAAAGACCAACAATACTTGCAAAATAGAAATTGGGGCGACATGCCCCAGTTTGGAATGGAAAACCTTACTAAAGAATAGATAATCTTGAACTATCAATTACCGGGTAAGAACTGTGATGCAAGATTGCAACTTCAATATGTTGACTCCGAGGAGAAATGCCACTAAAGGGTGGACTTTAGAGAAGATGCTGCAAAAATAAATTGCAATCCAATGAAAAGGAATCAATCTGGACTTTAGATAGCTTCTACATTTCCAGGGAGAAAGAACATTCTTCTTCTACAGAGAAATGAGGATGCTTCACTGGGGAGAAAATATCTTAGAAGAGAAACCCCTTGGCAGATAGGTGTATGTCAAGTAGCAACAGGTCTTTTACTGGGAGGAGGCATCTCCTTAGGAAGTGATATTTCCACCAAGTCTTGTACGAGTAAACAAACCCAAATGATCTTTGTGTTACTGCTCATATCCTACTGAGGATAACAACCCAAACTTTAATCGGGGATAATAACCTTGACTTCGGAAAAAGGATATCAATAAATGGAGTTGAGTTTCTGATAAGTCGAAGATAACAATCCTGACTTCTTGACATGATTTTAAAATTCACGAGTCATTTAGCATGTGTATGGACTTGGTCTGATCAACCATTGAAAAAGAGAGAAATCCCTTACATAAATTCCTGTCCCAGTTTGTAAGCTTTTGCGGAAAATTTCCTCGAGAGGACTTTTTGAGATATGTACCACCAAGATAAACTTCCCCAGTGTTATGAACTTCAGAATACTGCCCCTGGCTAACCAAAGTTGGAAATAGTTTCAACAATGCTTGATTGAATTCTCGTGCATCTATGAATTCTGAAAAGATTCCCCTTAATCAACAAATTCTTAGAGAGATTTATCAAATCTCGACATAACTGCCCCAATTTAACTGTACTTTGAGGGATCGCATCCCGACTTGAATGCCTCAGATTGGCTGCATACTTACTCGACGGGGTATTCGACGCGCTTGCCCATGTTCAATAGAATCTTGACAAATCTTTTATTTGTCTCCATCTCACGGAGGGATGAGAAACCTGAGGATTTTTTTGAGACAACATAACCTTAGAGTGGTTGGCTCATATCTTGAAAGTTGGTTACTTCACAACCATACTTCTTGACTTGAACCGCTTTATCCTCGAGCAAATACTTTGAAGAAGTCGACCCCTCGGGACCTACTGAAAGTAATGCACCACTGCTTGACAGAGACTCTGGGTGACCAACTTTTGCACTCTACTTCAGATCATTTCTCAAACTGGCATTCTTTTACTCAATAGAGTCAACAGAAGGTTTTCCCCAGATGAAGACCATTCTCACAAATGATTCACCTTTAAATGGTATCTTGAAGCAATTTGTCCCTTGAGATGATCAAATTTTCATCTGATGCTCATTATGCAATCTTACTTGATGTTTAAGCACTTGTTCATATGCAAAAAATGTTTATTCTAAGAATGATAACTGTAATGCAATGCTCATGTTTGTCTTGAAGTTTTTTAAAAAAACTCGTATTGAAAAGATATTAAAACAAAAAGAAAAAATTTGTACAAAAGATAGTGTGATACTAACTCAAAAAATTAGCAAGCCTCATAGGAGTCAGATTACCGTATTCTTGTTACAGTGTGCTTTCAAATTAACCCTTGCTTCAGTTAGGAGTTTTAAGGGTGGTAACGTGGCCTGGTTCACAGTTTTTAGAAAGAAGATTTAAAGCTCAAAATATTTGGTGCCCGCCCATTCTCCGTGATGTACTCCAGTCCTAAATTCAGTTAAACCAATACAAGAGCTCACCTCTCAAGAAGATTTTACCATGGCTGAGAAGGATATGGCTTTCATTCACCTCTTTCATTATTGGTGTCTAATCACACGACTTTATTCTTTGTGGAGGATCTTTATTCAGTAATCCCTTTTCGCTTTTCGCACTTTTCGCTTTCTTTTTGTATTCCCTAACTTTTTCCTGGACAACTTCCTTTTGATTTTGGCTTTGAAGTCCAGCGGGATGCCCTGACTTTTGCCTAAGCGACTCGTTTTCCAAGTTTCGACTTAGCGGGGTTTTTTGTCTCTTTCTTTTATCATTTTTTTGACCTATTCGCGTGATTTCGAGTTGCTTTCGACTTTGTTGGGAAAGTGTAGCTACCTTACTACTTAATTGACGAGGAATACCCATTGTGGTATCGTCATTTTTTGACCTCTTGATGTGCGAGAGATATCTATTGGGATATCATTCTCATTGATGCATGCTGCTGATAGATGAGAGTTAACCACTGTGGTATTGTTCTTTCTCAACCTTCTGAATGATAACCTTTGTTGTATCCTTTGATGCGCACTCTTAATGAGTTTTGAACGCCCAATCAGATTAACTGAAATCTACCCTGCCCGGGATTAAATGTAAGGGTTTTTCTGAAAAGAAAAGAAACTCCTACTTCAAGGCTCAAAGGGGTTAACGAGGGTTTATCTCCCTTATATCTCTGGTGTTTAGGAATCGAAGCAAGGCTTGTACATCGTCAGTAGGGTCCTATTCAAAAGCACATTGTTTGAATTTTCTGGCATGTTACTCATCATCCTCCCTCCAGAGGATTTTGCTTTATTTAACAAGATTTAGGTATCAAAAAGCAAATAAAAACATTCATGAGTGAATACGAATGGACTAATTCAAAACAAACATACTCAATGCATTGTAATTAATATTCAAAAATAGGCAAGTTTTACATACAAGAAAGTAGTAAACCAAAACAAGAAAGATTCCAAATGAGAAAGCAAATGTAATTTGAAAATGCCATGTTGAGGAGACTAGTCTCCGTATGGACTTGTTGCTTCGGACGATGATCTTCCAATATTGATATCTACTGAGTCAACGGAGACTTCAATTCTGACTGGCTGGCCTGAAATTAATAGCCTTTGCATCCAGCAGGTCTTGCATATTTTCTCTGAATAGTTTACAATCTTTAGTTGAATAGCCAGATGCCCTAGTATGGTAATCACATTGAATTTATTCACCATATGTGATGAAGGCCTTATCAAGCGAACTTTCATAAATTGAATCACAAAGTATCTTCTACCATAGAGAAGAAATGCCAACCATCTTCTATCATACAGAAGAGAAATCCAGCCGCTGAATTCCGGAGCGTCTCCCACTACACAAAAGAAGCAACGCCTTCTATTACATAGAAGAAATATCTAGCAACCACACCAAAGAAATATTATACTACACAAAAGAGAGTAAACTTCATCTCCTACTTCACAAGAGAGAAGTTTTAGCAACCGAGTTACGGAGAATCTCCTATTTCACAAAAGAGTATCCGTCTTCTACTACACATAAGCAAAATTCAGAAACTGTAACAAGGAATCTTCTACTACACAGAAGAAAGTAAACTTCATCTCCTACTTCACAAGAGAGAAGTTTTAGCAACCGAATTACGGAGAATCTCCTACTTCACAAAAGAGTCTCCGTCTTCTACTACACAGAAGAAAAATTCAGAAACTGTAACAAGGAATCTTCTACTACACAGAAGAAAGTAAACTTCATCTCCTACTTCACAAGAGAGAAGTTTTAGCAACCGAATTACGGAGAATCTCCTACTTCACAAAAGAGTCTTTGTCTTCTACTACACAGAAGCAAAATTCAGAAACTGTAACAAAGAATCTTCTACTACACAGAAGAAACTAAACTCTGAATATAACATTCGACCTTTGAGGTATTTTTGTTCTACACAACAGCAGATATCCAAGAACTCTTATACTTCTTCATCACAGAAGCATCACCCCATCTTATACTTACACATAAGAAGCATCCAGTTAGGAAAAAGAGTCTGAAATGGTTTTCCAAACATGGACTGAACCTTGGAAAAGAAACCAAACAAGTACCAAACTTCATGCTTCAACCCCTTGCAGTATTTAATATTCTAACTAAGTGCCCCAGAAAGGGAGACACATTTAGCATTTGTATCGAAATCAGGAGAGAAATTTGTTTGAGGGTGACTCAAAGCACGAAGTTTAATCAACTGAGCTTCCATCACACGAGGAAGTAACTGAATACAAGGTATAAAGATTTTATCAACCTGCTTCTCAAGTTTTTTTTTGTCTCTGTTGGTAAGTTTTACCCCATGGGTTCACTTGGAGACCAGAAACTAGTTGCTTAGCAAGAAAATCTGAGAACATGAAGCTCTGGGTGAGACCCACAAAGTATCTCATGATTTAAAAATAAGTCCCATAGGCTGGGGATGAATGACAGCTCATGTTGCAACAACGTATACATGATCGCTTTTCTTTATCGACATTGTCTTCAAAACTTCCATACCCGACTCAACTACGTCTTCAACTGGCTATATTTCTCCTTGAGGATTTATGACTACAGGCCATTGCTTGCACATCCCCATAAAACAACCCCATCTTATTCTTTTCATCTCATCCAATTCCTCACAAAGTTGTTTCATAACTTGAATCTGATCACGAAGCGGCAAGAAGTCAAGATTGGTAGCTCTGAGAAGAAAATACTGAGTCTGAATAAGGATTCCCCGTTTTGAGTACCTTCTGAGTATCTGTTGTGGATGCATGAAGACACATGAAGATGCATGAGGTGAGTAAGAGAATTCCTCTTCTGATATGATTTGGACACCATAGTCTCTGGATTGATCTCGTCTTGGACCTTGTCTCTAGATGACGTACCATCTTCAACCGAATGATCAATTGCCCCAGAATAATATGCGTAGAGGATTCTTTTAGGAGAACAAATTAATTTTTTCCAAGCGAATCGATATAAACTGCATCATCAGGCATACTACGCCACAAAGATTAATACAGTCTGTCTTCTATCAAAACAAAAAGAGACATCCACCTGGTTATAAAGAATGTGGCAATTGGCCAAAAAGGAATTGGACCTTTGGAAGAGACGCCGAACAGGTGCTGGGATTTATATTTCAACCTCTTTGTAGTCTTCAATATAAAAACCGGATGCCCCAGAATAGGGGTTGTATCTAGCATACATATCGTAATTAGAAGAGATATTTGTGGGTGGAAGACCTCAAAGATAAGAGCTAGGAAGAACTGGGAATAATATGATGTCATGCATTAGGCTCGCACCAACATGCTCATCAGGATTGTTGTCTTTGCTTAAAAGCTTTGCCCCATGAATTTACTTGGGGAATGAATACTGGCTCTTGTTGAACAATTTAAGGAACATAGAGTTATTGGGGATGCCTCTGAATGAATAGTCGGATACCCTAGTGTGGAAACCATATCTGACGTTAGTCAGCAGGAACGAAGCACTGATAAGATCCTATGGTAAAAAGGAACCATCTGCTGATAAGATGTTCCAAGAACTCAGGATTGCGTAGCACTCCATGATTGAAAGAAAATCCCAAAAGATTAGGAGAAGATAGGACCCGCTGTGACAGTAGGTGCAAGGTTGTTGACATCGTCATCAGAGCTTTAATGACCTGGCTCATCTGATTTGTCAATCAATTATCTTCCTGCTTAAAGAGATTTCTGATCACGGGCCAAAGCTCGCATGTATACCACCCGGAGTTGTTCCATAACCGATCTCTGAACATGTGATAGTAAGAATCAAGTTGAACCTCTAAAGAAAACACATGGTCTGAGCAAGAATCCCCAATCCTCGAGTACCTGTTATGGATGCATGAATATACATGGGATGCATGAACAGACGCCATGTCATGTTCTATTATTTCCAAGGAATTTACGTGCTTTGATTTTGATTTTACGTAAGTAAGGATGGAAAAGTTTGGCACAAGGCTTACAAATACGATTCCTTGGAAATTACAGAACATGTATGTTAAGTATGTGGTTAACCATGTTATGTATGCAAAGGCATGAGATCAAATGGGATCAAGGTTCCATCATTTATGAATATGATTGCTGCACTACTTCTGAATCATACGAGTATCATCAAGTCAAAGGTTTGGCATAGCTTCCGCACATATAAGAACCAATTACCATGTAGATCTCCCATTGTACGGGGTCAAGGCTTCTAGAACATCGGATATTGTTGAGCATTTTCTGAATATGCTGGGAATGCCAAGATCAAAGGCCTGAATGAATCTCCAGGTAAGCAAGTCAAGAATCTCAGAAAATAAATTTGAGAACCATATAGTCACCAACAGAATACCATATGTATAAGGTCACTGACTGAAATCCAGAACATAGCCATTAGAACCGATAGTCAATGTCTGATCATAGTCACTATCTGAACATGAGTAGCCATCTGAACATAGTCACCATCTGTACCTGTAATAAAATTCCCTCCCCACTCACGGGTGAAGACTAGGTCAGGGTAAGGAAATGGTAACTCGAAAATCACGGGTCCGCCTGAAAGTGCTATGGGCTTACCCACAGACGTCATATAGTCGTCATGCCCCCACTCTACTCCTAGGTGTCCTAGTGCACTTTGGCCTGGGTACTGGGCCTTTTACCTCAATAGTAACATCCCCACCCAACATGGAAAACCAGAATCCAACATAATAGATAACAAATAGGGAAAGCAATAAAATGCAACGCAAACTTATGCTTAGATAAACATGTACAAATGAGTAAACTGAAAGCATAAAAATAAACACCCAAAGAAAAGAAAACAAGATCTAGGAGCGACTCCGGGATGGACCAGCATTTGGTCGATATTTCCCCAGTGAAGAAACAACCGGCTGAAAATCATCAAAACAATGAAGTCGCCATCGAACGTCTTTTATCCCACAGGAAGGGAAAGGTAAACATCGAGAAAACCTAAGAAGGGAGAAGTCAAGGTCGAACAACTAAGAGATAAGGGTAAGGGAGTTTGTTATGCGAGGGGAAGGTATTAGCACCCCACACGCCCGTAGTACTCTACGGTATCCACTCTTGTTGTCTATCTTATGGGTGTGCTTGATCTATGCTTATTGTCTATTACTGCTAAAGGGAGAATGCATGCAAAAGAAAGTGGGGGAAATGTAGGGAAAATAAAAGTTGTGCTCGTTCGGGCCCTACCCCGATGCCTACGTATCCCTTTTAAGGAATCAGAGCATCTGTAGTTCGGCTTATATGTTTTTGTTTGTTTGTATTTTTTTTAATGAACAGTATGAATTTCGACTTCTTCCGCAACTCGACCTTTGGAGACTTACGCGTCAGCACAGAAGTGAATTAACATGCTTTTCTGAAAAAGTTTGGAGAAAATGTTCCTGGGCGCACAAAAGGTTTGAATTTATTTGTTTTTTGTAATGAACGATATTAATTTCGCCTTCTGCCACAACTCGACCTTTGGAGATTTACGTGTCAGCACATAAGTGAATTAATATGCTATTTTGAAAAGGTTTTGAAAGAAAGGCCCGAAGGAAAAAAAGAGTTTGTATTGGTTTGTGTTTTTACTTGTAGATAATAGCTAGTTAATCTCAAGGGAGAGATTTTAGCCATGTCTCTACTTATTCTTGAAATGATTCTTTGAGACTTGAACCACGCCGAAGCCTAGAATAAGAGAATAATAAGGTCGAGAAGAAACCCGCTTATCGTCTCACATACTTAACGAAGATATGATTCTTGTCAGTAAATTTTTAGTATTTTGAAGTTTTGTAAAAAAAAGAAATTTTTGTTTTAATGTATATGCAAAAGGGGAAAGAAAGTCACATGAAGACTCACCTATTTCTAAACCTAATTTTATCAAACGTTGTTAGAACTAAGTCAAGGATGAATGAAAGGGAAACGTCTATCTAATGTTAGCATGTGTATGGTTTGCGGTAAAAGCCCTACTTCTCATGATTTCTAGAAAGCGGTAAAGAAACGTGATAAAGTGCGGAAATGAGGGATAAATTGAGGTCGCGATGATACCGAATGGAGAAGGTATGTTGCCTCTTCAAAGCCACGCTAGTGATAGGAAAACTATACGGAAGTTGCTCCGCATGAGTGATCAAACGAATTAGTCTCCAAACATTCCACATTGTGAAAGTTGCATCAATATTCTATCACAAAATCTTGGCTAAAAGCGACAAAAAAATAATTGCCAAATATAAAAGTAATAATAGAGAATTCCAATAAAATTCTAAAGAGAAATCTAAAACATTCTACTATTTTTTAGTATTTTTCACATAAGGGATAAAAGAAAAAGAAATCAAATTCTACTCTAATACATTCCTAATTAGAACTTTCTATTATCTCCTAAAATTCACTAATTCTATTAACAAAAGTATGATAAAAGAGAATTAAAGGATAACCTACGAACAGGGGGGTATGTTGTACCCCAAAATTTGCCCTCTCATGTTTTCAAAGGTCTTCCCTTACATGGTTGGTCACAAACACTTGCCTAACGAAAATAAAGTTTTTTTTGAAGATGAACAAAGTGTCTTTCGATTGGCATCTGGGAAAAGTCTTCGATTGGGTATCCAAAATCCTTCGATACAGGCTTGACTCACCAGTCTTCGATTGGGCATTTGGCACTCTTCGATCAGGTTTTGATTAGTAAGCTTCGATTAGGTGTTTGGAACCCTTTGATAAAGCTTTGGTCTGCAAGTCTTCGATTGAGCGTTGGACCCCCTTCGATCAAGTCAATTTCACAATGCTTCGACTATGCATTAACTACTTCAGGCTTACCTTTGACTCACGAGGAAAGAATCTCCTACAAGTTTGTATCGATTCACAAAGGAAAAGGCCCCTCGACTTGCCAGCACACCAGGCAAGAGGCTCATTCGAAGAACATGTAAATGACTCATTCGAAGAGTACATAAGAAATCCATTCGGAGGAGGCAAATCAAGACCAATCGAAGAGCAGGGCCTGAAGGCATTCGAAAATCAAAGGTGTCCAGGTTCATTCAAGATTCCAAAGAGACATGAATATTTCAAAAAAGGAAATCTTTTAATATGTCTGATTCTTGTCTCATGGCTTTAAAGGCCTGGTTAAATGGTTGCCCCTTGCCATTTTCATGCACCCTCACACTCCTAAAATACGAGGCCAATGACACATTACAAAAAAAAAGAGGACATTTTGAGATACGTTACCCACAAAACCACCAAAGGTTGTCAACATTTTCATAAGTAATCCAAGCTAAAGTAACCCTTCAACAAAAGTATCCACGCCCAGAAATCCCAGATCGAAGGTACTCACAACTAGAAAGTGCCAAATCGAAGGTTCCAACTACCGGTAAGAGAGGGTAAAATGTCAAAATTTATATTTACATAACACATCCATATTTGTTGTTTCATTCTATTTTTCATTCTAGACAGAATCAAAGGGCTTGGGTTTGGCACCCAGGTCATGTTTTTTTGTTACTAACACTTGCTACAGATATAGCCCGAAAAGACCCAGCGCGTGCAGGATCGAAGGACCTGGGTTTCGATACCCAGGTCATGCGTTTTATTTTGCTAACATATTTTTGCAGATGTAGTGCCTCCACAGATGATCCTTCACGCCTTTCCAGCAACACCCTTCATAGAATCGAAAGGCAGCCTTGTTCCTCTAAATCGAAGCCCCCCACCCCCTTTCTCCCTGCAATCGAAGTTTACCCATATCCTTCCCAAACCCAATCGAAGGAGGCAGGAAAGGGTGCAAATCGAAGCTTGCCCAATCAATTCTCAAGCCCAATCGAAGGCTACTCACACCCATTCCCTAGCTCAATCAAAAGAAAGCCAAAGAAGGGTGAATCGAACGAGTCCATGGGATGGATCGAAGAAGTCTTTTCTTTTCTTTATTTTTACTTTTTACTTGTCTTTCAATTTAGTCGTAATAGTTAATTAGGTCTTTACTTTTATCGCTTTATTTTCAAAGGGTTTGTTTTTGGCTATGTAAATACCTGAAGCCTTGTAATAGTGTAGTTTAATTTCCGCATTTTAAATTCCACAAAATATCAAACTGTTAGATGTATGATATGGGGATGCATGACAAGAATGTATGTAAAACTTTAAAACAGTTAGATAACCCTAAAATGTGCAAAGATAAAATAATCTGAAATTGAATCACTCGCACATGCGCACTCTTAGGGTACACCTCACTTGGTTGCCTCGAACGTGGTCATTGAGTATAGGAAGTTTTAGAGGTCGCCCTCTTGTCCAAAGATCATAGTTGCCTCGAAACGATTGCCTCGGAAAAATGATCTAGGACATTAGGGTTATCGCTAAGGCATCCTAACATTGCTTTAGTGACCACATGTCCCTTAATCTAATTGACTCAAAAACTCCAACGACGATGCTACCTACTCCTCAATAGTGGGATAGCATTGTCTAAAGGACATTAGCACAGTTTAATTCCTTTTTTGAGTAGGTAGATGTTCTTAAGTACTTGCTCCTTTTAAAAACAAAACTTTTTGCACTTACACTCTTTTCAAACAAAAAATAACTCTTTTCAAAACCACAATCACAAAGAAAAGCAAACTTTTGAAAACACAATGAGCAAGTACCTAAGAGCCCGTGGATAACCACGGATAGAAAGGGTGCTAACACCTTCCCTTTCTATAATCTACCTCCCGAACCCGAGAAACAATCTCACAAAAAGGAATTTTTCTGTGCTTTTGTCCTTTCCTTGTTGGATAAAATAAAAGACGGTGGCGACTCTTGCTTACAGCTACATTTTGCGAAAACAAACGCAAACGTGAACCAGCATTCCAAAACAGTCAGTTCTCATTCCCACCGATCACAGAACTGGCGACTCTGCTGGGGAATATTTTAAAGTGAGGTGTACCTTAGGATTAGATCACCATGTTTTCAATTGTATGCTTTGTATGCTTTAATTTTTTGGGCTTGTATCGGAGTTCTATAGATCCTAACCCGGATCTGGGGATACCCTTTAGGTAAGTAGCAATAAACTGTGAGGGATATGTCCGGCGTAGACTAACACGGATGAAGCGGTAACTATGTTGGTGTGGCACTTTAGTCTGTACCGATATCCCTTGTGTTGGAACGAGGAGAATATGGGTCTTCTAAGGGGTCATAAAGCACCAACTGACCTTAGAACCTTAAATTTACCAACTTGGCCATAGAACAGTAGCAGTATGCTACACTCATTGAGACTAAACTCTCGCGATGATTTCGGCCGCAAGAAAAGGTTGCTAAACTGGAATTATGATCGGTCGAGGGTAGTCAGTGATATTGAGATCCTCTAGAACCCGGTTACTATTTCTAGGACAGGTTTAAACCAACTGAACTGAAAGAGGGTAATGCCTAAACTCCATGCCAGCCTAAACTTAAGGTTGTTTGTGTGACTTGTGTGCCTTCAAACTTGAACTACTTGCACATTATTGTTATCTGACAACATGAGTTCCTTGCAGGTTTTGTTTACAGTCCTTATCCAATAATTTGGATTTATCGCAGGGTTTACTTACAGCACCTCACACTTTTGCTTAAACGCATATCATACACATCATAACATCATGCCTTAACATTTCCTTAACCATTTCAAGGATCTCAAGGGCTTGTGATGCAGGTTATGGTAAATCAAATGTCCAGCAAGGGGCAAAGGGGATTTATTTTCCTCTAGCCAATGTCGTCTAAAGATCAAAACACGATAACTCGAGTCAGGGGCTATGACCCACTCGATATGGTGAGCTTGACTCTTGAAGAAGGACTCTTAACGACACGAAGTTTCTTCTAACAAATCCTAACAAGTTTCTTGTTTACCCCGCGAGATCCTTGAAAACATTGCATACATATATCATACATATCATTGCATAACAGGTCTCCCAATACAGGTCTCTCATGTTCTCGCTGTTTATTTCAGCAATGGCTTTCCAACCAGACAATCAAGATCTTCAAACTCGAGAAGCTCAGTTCAGGGACGTATTCCTAAACCTATCCAAGGGGCAGGAAGAGTTGAAAACACTCCTCGTTGGGAACTTGATCAAGGAAAGTCCTGAAGACAATAAGGACGAACGGCTGGAACAACTGCAAGCTGAGTTCAGTGCCTTGAAAACCCAGATGCTGGGGCAGATGGCTCTTATCCAAGGCTTAGCTCGGGAACAAGAAGAGCTGAGAACCATTATCAACCAGCTTCATCAAGACAGATATAACAACATGAAGCAAACAGTCAAGGTCGGGGACCAAGTCATTAATCAATGTCCGAGAAGTCAAAGGTTTGGTTTGATGAAGAATAGACCTCTCCAAGTTGCTACTACCTCACGGGTCCAACAACGACCTCGCCAAGAACAACGGGTTGATCAGAGTAAGCCAAACATGCCCAGGAGGCAATTTACCAAGCTCAACATGCCGATGTCTCAAGCTTTACAACACCTGTTGAGATTGAATTTGGTGATGTTAAGGGACCCTCCTAAGAATCCCAACACAACCTCCCCAAGGTACAATCCTGATGCAAGGTGTGCATATCACTCCAACAGCCCGGAGCATGATACTAACATATGTTGGGTGTTGAGCAACAAAATTCAAGACCTGGTTGATGAAGGAGCATTCGAACTCACACAAGACGGTCAAATTGAATTCTTTTTCCATCCCCCCAAGGTTCACCATTTGAAGTGACAACTACTAAGACGAGAAGACTTTTTGTTCATTAGAATTTTCAAGTTGTAATTTTCTTTTGATTGTTCGAACATTTATTCATGTCAAACTTTATTACTTTATCAATGCATTGCATATGTCTATTTTGAATCAATCCATTCGTATTTCACTATATTTAAATTGCTTTTATTTTTTGTGATGATCAACTCTCGATTAAAAAATTCTAAGCCTTTAGAGGGAGGATGATGAAAATGATATCAAAATCTCTACAGTATGCTTTTAAACAGACCCCGCTGACGAGGTACAGGCATTGTTTCAAATCCTAAACAGTGGAGTTATAAGGAAGATAATCCCTAGTCAACCCCTTTGAGCCAAAGAAGTTGGATTTTTTTCTTTTGACAAATTAAAACCCTTAATCACAACCTGTGGCAGGGTAGTTTCTCAGTTAATTCAGGTGCACAATGAATGGCTTTGAAGACGTCCTTTCAAAATAAAAGACAGTGATGGTTCCCTATAATCATCAAGACAGGCAGTCATTATCTCTCGAAATAAAAGCCCAATAAGTCAAAACCTATGAAGGAGACTTAAGAAAAACTGGGGCATCCCGCTGACTGTAGTCACAAAAACAAACAGTTCAGGCAAAAGACAGGGATAATAAAATAAAAAAGAAAGAGATCCTGCAAACTCTCAACAAAATGACTTCCTGTTCAAAATAAATTGTCAGTATCCAAACCATCACTAGTATATCAAAGCAAAGACTCAAACATGATCTAAATGCACGGTTAGCTGAGTTTAGGATCGAAGAACATCACGAAGAGCGGGTGGGTACAAATAAAATTTGAGCCTTTATCCTTTGTTTCTTAAACCGTGAACCAGGCCACGTTATAAACCTTAAAAAGTCCTAGCTGAAGCATGGGTTAGTTCGAAAGCATGCTATTACAAAGGTATCCTGACTCCTGTAGGGCTCGCTGTAAAATCCTGAGTTGACATCACATTTTACAAAAAAAAATTGCCTGTTTTACTGGAAAAATGCATTTTCAAAAATTTCAAAAGACTGACATAAGCTTTGCTTTCTTAAAATAACATTGTTTGCATATTACTATTTGTTCAAACAGCAGAGAAATTCGCACGACGAATATCTAGTGAACAAAAACCTTTTCAATAAAAAGGGTCACCTCAAGTGGAAGAAACACTTCCAACCAAGGGGCAGACATGATCATTTTCCATCATCTGGGGCAGTCAAGTCAAGATTCAAGGAATCTCTCAAAATGCAAAATAGCCAGGGGCAAATCTCTATCTGAATCAATTGGGGAATTGGACATGAATTCCAGCAACGAATCTTGCATGATCAAACATCTTCTGGTAGTATGGAAACACGACACTACAGACAGTGACAACTCCCTACACCCTGAGAGCATGGACATAATCAGAAAATACTACGCATAATCAAAGACCCGCTAGGTCGACTGGCCTAGGCAAAAATAAGGGCTTCCCGATGAACCAAAAGGGTTCGGGCAAAAAAAAATTAGGGATAAAAATGAAGAAAAAAAATCTGTACACCCGGCAAGTCAAAAACCTGAAAAGGCGGCTTGGGTAAAAAAGGGTATCCTGATGGACTGAAAACCCGAAAGGGCGGTCCAGGCAAAAATTAGGGATCAAAGCGTACGACTATGTCCCGTCATCTCGTCACTTGCCTACCAGAAGAAGACTTGTCATTTCAATCGAAAGATACCAAGCACCTCATAGGTGGGGATAATACTCGATCCACAGGGCCTCCGCAGGCACCTTCTCCCGCAAAAAACAGGGGCAAATAAGAATTGTATGAACTGTACAAGTTGCTCTGTCCACCAGGTACCAAGGTATATATTCAGCTGAAGAATATGGCTAAGATACTTTCACTCCCCGCAGAGTAAGACAGTAATGATAGCTCTCTCAGCTGAGACTTGCAACTATGGATGAATCAGCAATACTCTCCCCCAAGCAGAGTTAGTCTACCATCAGCCCTAAAAAGGCTTGGTATCCCCAGAAGGTCTTAATATTCCCCAGCGGAGTATAAGAATATTCTCCAGCAAGTATCAGAGTATCCCCGGCAGTCTTAAAATTCATCCACGGAGTATAAGAATGTTCCCCGACAGAATGCAAGATACCCTCAGTGGAGTCAATATCTTCCCAGCGCAGTCTAAAAAAGCTTCCCCAATGGAGTTGAATCATCCTCCCCAGTAGACTCTGGAAGCTTATCCCCTGCGAAGCACAAATAAGTCTCCTCGGCCAAATTCAGAGGTTATCCCCACGAAAGTCTAACTGGGTTATCCTCAGCAAGTTGCAACTGAAAGGTCACCCCCAGCAAAGTTCTTTCTATCCCTAGCGGAGTTCATCATTGGAATCCCCAACAGAGCTTATCAACGGAATCCCCAGCGGAGTTTATCGTTAAAATCTCAGCAAAGCATCTATTTCCCACAGAGTAATTCCCCGCAGAGTAATCTCTTCATCAGCTTATTCCCCAACAGAGTTCTCTTCTCTTGCAGGCTTCTTCTCACAATCATCTTCGTTCATCACCCCCAGCGGAAACGAGGAACCCAACTTTATTCTCCAACAGCTCCGGGATTTATTTTCCCCAGCTAAAGCATCATATTCCCATACATCATGATACATGCATATACGCATCATACCATAAAATCTCATTTATATTGAAAACATCATTTCTTGATTCATCTCATGCATTGCATTTGACTGACCTTTACCTTTCAGGAAAAATGCAGTTAAGTTCTCAGCTTAGTCGAAGATCTGACCAGTTCTTAAATCTCAATTGAATTATCCTCGGTTGAATTTCAGATAAGGTTCTCAATCTCGACAGTTTCTCTACATCACAGTGTGGACGAGTACTATAACCTCAACGGTATACTCCCGGTGAGCACGAGTCAGTTCCTAGATCTTGATGTTTTCCTCCGTCATAGTGTGGATGAGTTCTATAACCTCAACGGGATACTCCCGGTGAGCACGAGATAGTTCCTAGATCTTGATGAAGATGCTTCCCTATGTCATAGTGTGGACGAGTACTATAACCTCAACGGTATACTCCCGGTGAGCACGAGTCAGTTCCTAGATCTTGATGTTTTCCTCCGTCATAGTGTGGACGAGTTCTATAACCTCAACGGTATACTCCCGGTGAGCACGAGACAGTTCCTAGATCTTGATGAAGATGCTTCCCTACGTCAGAGTGTGGACGAGTACTATAACCTCAACGGTATACTCCCGATGAGCACGAGTCAGTTCCTAGATCTTGATGTTTTCCTCAGTCATAAGTGTGGACAAGTTCTATAACCTCAACGGTATACTCCCGGTGAGCACGAGACAGTTCCTAGATCTTGATGAAGATGCTTCCCTATGTCAGAGTGTGGACGAGTACTATAACCTCAACGGTATACTCCCGGTAAGCACGAGTCAGTTCCTAGATCTTGATGTTTTCCTCCGTCATAGTGTGGACGAGTTCTATAACCTCAACGGTATACTCCTGGTGAGCACGAGATAGTTCCTCGATCTTGATGAAGATGCTTCCCTATGTCATAGTGTGGACGAGTAATATAACCTCAACGGTATACTCCCGGTGAGCACGAGTCAGTTCCTAGATTTTGATTTTTTTTCCTCCGTCATAGTGTGGACGAGTTCTATAACCTCAGCGGTATACTCCCGGTGGGCACGAGACAGTTCCTAGATCTTGATGAAGATGCTTCCCTACGTCATAGTGTGGACGAGTACTATAACCTCAACGGTATACTCTCGATGAGCACGAGTCAGTTCCTAGATCTTGATGTTTTCCTCCGTCATAGTGTGGACGAGTTCTATAACCTCAACGGTATACTCCCGATGAGCACGAGACAGTTCCTAGATCTTGATGAAGATGCTTCCATACGTCATAGTGTGGACGAATACTATAACCTCAACGGTATACTCCCGGTGAGCACGAGTCAGTTCCTAGATCTTGATGTTTTCCTCCGTCATAGTGTGGACAAGTTCTATAACCTCAACGGTATACTCCCGATGAGCACGAGACAGTTCCTAGATCTTGATGAAGATGCTTCCCTATGTCATAGTGTGGACGAGTACTATAACCTCAACGGTATACTCCCGGTGAACACGAGTCAGTTCCTAGATCTTGATGTTTTCCCCGTCATAGTGTGGATAAGTTCTATAACCTCAGCGGTATACTCCCGGTGGGCACGAGACAGTTCCTAGATCTTGATGAAGATGCTTCCCTACGTCATAGTGTGGACGAGTACTATAACCTCAACGGTATGCTCCCGATGAGCACGATTCAGTTCCTATATCTTGATGTTTTCCTCCGTCATAGTGTGGAAAAGTTCTATAACCTCAACGGTATACTCCCGGTGAGCACGAGACAGTTCCTAGATCTTGATGAAGATGCTTCTCTATGTCATAGTATGGACGAGTACTATAACCTCAACGGTATACTCCCGATGAGCACGAGTCATTTCCTAGATCTTGATGTTTTCCTCCGTCACAGTATGGACAAGTTCTATAACCTCAGCGGTATACTCCCGGTGAGCACGAGGTAATTCCTAGATCTTGATGAAGATGCTTCCCTACGTCATAGTGTGGACGAGTACTATAACCTCAACGGTATACTCCCTATGAGCATGAGTCAGTTCCTGGATCTTGATGTTCTCCTCCTCCATAGTGTGGACAAGTTCTATAACCTCAGCAGTATACTACGTTGAGCATGAGACAGTTCCTTAATCTTGATGAAGATGTTTCCCCCCAGTTGAATTATGGACAGGTTCTTAAAACTCAGCTGAAGCATTCTCTCAGTTGAAGTACAAGCCAGATTCCTAAATCTCAACAAAGTTTAGACTTCCCCAGTGGAATCTTCTACAACAACAGGTACGCAAGTTCTCGCTAAGGAATCTCTTATGCGATCGACACTCCTGCAGATGGCATCTATAAGCCCATCCTTCTACCAACAACCTCCAAATGGCATCTGTAAGCCCATTCCCGACATCACAATGCTGATACTACGCCATGTGAGTGCAAATTTCTGGGCACTCTAGTGTTCAATTATCTTCCACCTTTGGACGCGAAAGGCTCGAAAGCCAATCTATATCCTCAGGTTTAAGAAAATTGAACAGGGGCAACTGTTGTACCCCAAAATTTGCCCTCTCATGTTTTCAAAGGTCGTCCTTTACATGGTTGGTCACAAACATTTGCCTAATGAAAATAAAGTTTTTTTTGAAGATGAATAAAGTGTCCTTCGATTGGCATCTGAGAAAAGTCTTCGATTGGGTATCCAAAATCCTTCGATACAGGCTTGACTCACCAGTCTTCGATTGGGCATTTGGCACTCTTCGATCAGGTTTTGATTAGTAAGCTTCGATTAGGTGTTTGGAACCCTTCGATCAAGCTTTGGTCTGCAAGTCTTCGATTGAGCGCTAGACCCCCTTCGATCAAGTCAATTTCACAATGCTTCGACTACGCATTAACTACTTCAGGCTTACCTTTGACTCACGAGGCAAGAATCTCCTACAAGTTTGTTTCGATTCACAAAGGAAAAGGACCCTCGACTTGCCAGCACACCAGGCAAGAGGCTCATTCGAAGAACATGTAAATGACTCATTCGAAGAGTACATAAGAAATCCATTAGAAGGAGGCAAATCAAGACCAATCGAAGAGCAGGGCCTGAAGGCATTCGAAAATCAAAGGTGTCCAAGTTCATTCAAGATTCCAAAGAGACATGAATATTTCAAAAAAGGAAATCTTTTAATATGTTTGATTCTTGTCTCATGGCTTTAAAGGCCTGGTTAAATGGCTGTCCCTTGCCATTTTCATGCACCCTCACACTCCTATAAATACGAGGCCAATGACACATTACAAAAAAAAAGAGGACATTTTGAGATACGCTACCCACAAACCCACCAAAGGTTGTCAACATTTTCATAAGTAATCCAAGCCAAAGTAACCCTTCAACAAAAGTATCCACGCCCAAAAATCCCAGATCGAAGGTACTCAGAACCAGAAAGTGCCAAATCGAAGGTTCCAACTACCGGTAAGAGAGGGTAAAATGTCAAATTTTGTATTTACATAACACATCCATATTTGTTGTTTCATTCGATTTGTCATTCTAGATAGAATCAAAGGGCTTGGGTTTGGCACCCAGGTCATGTTTTTTTGTTACTAACACTTGCTACAGATATAGCCCGAAAAGACCCAGCGCATGCAGGATTGAAGCACCTTGGTTTCGATACCCAGGTCATGCGTTTTATTTTGCTAACATATTTTTGCAGATGCAGTGCCTCCACAAATGATCCTTCAGGCCTTTCCAGCAACACCCTTCATAGAATCGAAAGGCAGCCTTCTTCCTCTGAATCGAAGCCCCCCCCCCCCTTTCTCCCTGCAATCGAAGTTTACCCATATCCTTCCCAAACCCAATCGAAGGAGGCAGGAAAGGGTGCAAATCGAAGCTTGCCCCGTCAATTCTCAAGCCTAATCGAAGGCTACTCACACCCATTCCCTAGCTCAATCAAAAGAAGGCCAAAGAAGGGTGAATCGAACGAGTCCATGGGATGGATCGAATAAGTCTTTTCTTTTCTTTATTTTTACTTTTTACTTGTCTTTCAATTTAGTCGTAATAGTTAATTAGGTATTTACTTTTATCGCTTTATTTTCAAAGGGTTTGTTTTTGGCTATGTAAATACCCGAAGCCTTGTAATAGCGTAGTTTAATTTACGCATTTTAAATTCCGCAAAATATCAAACTGTTAGATGTATGATATGGGGATGCATGACAAGAATGTATGTAAAACTTTAAAACAGTTAGATAACCCTAAAATGTGCAAAGATAAAATAATCTGAAATTGAATCACTCGCACATGCGTACTCTTAGGGTACACCTCACTTGGTTGCCTCGAACGTGGTCATTGAGTATAGGAAGTTTTAGAGGTCGCCCTCTGTGATCGGTGGATCTGGAACTGACTGTTTAACGCTGGTTCGCGAAATGTCGCGGAAGCAAGAGTCGCCACCGTCTTTTATTTTCTCCAAATGGAAAGGACAAAAGCACAGAAAAATTCCTTAAAGAGATTGCTCTCGGTTCGGGAGGTAGGTTATAGAAAGGGAAGGTGTTAGCACCCTTTCTATCCATGGTTATCCATGGGCTCTTAGATACTTGCTCATTGTGTTTTCAAAATTGTTTGCTTGCTTTTCAATGTGGGTTTAAAAGTTTCTTTGAAAAATTTCAGATCGACTCGTACGTCAGAGTGTTTGAAAAATTTGCTTTTGAAAGCTTTTGAAAAAGTGTCAGTGTGAAAAGTCTTTTTGAGTTTGTTTTGAGATTAGAGCAAGTATCCTTGAGAACCTACCTACCCTAAGGAATTCGTCTGTGTAAGAGTCCTTTAAAGTAGTGCCATCCCACCATTGAGAGGTAGGTAGCACCACCGTTGGAGGTGTTCGGGTCAATTCGAGGTTCGGGACATGGTGATCACCAGAGCAATGGGAAGACACCTTAGAAGCTACCCTCATGCCAGGTTCCCGGATCATGAGGACTTACTAAGACATCCTCTACTCGACGATCACCTTTCGAGGCAACAGTGAGGTGTACCCTAGGGGTGGTGTGTGCGAATTGTGTGTCATGTTTCAGTTATTTGTCTTGTCATGTTTGTCGTGTTCTACGCTTGATTTTAATTATTGCCATACATTCTTGCATGCATATTTAACAGTTATAAAGTTTGCGGGAAAATAAATCTAAGGTTATTACAAAGGCGCGGGTCCACATCGCCAAACTTAAACCGGACCCGATTTAGCGGAAAATTAAATAAAGCAAATAAAAGTGCGACAAATAAATGTACATGGCCTTGGGACAATTACATAATTATAACGAACGATAAAAATAAATCATGCGAAATTAAATGATTAACGACGGGCGTTGGACCCTTTTGCAAAATATTAACAGTTTAATAAGAATTAAAACTTAAATGATTAAATGTTTTTGTTATTTTTTTGTGTTTTTTAGATTTAATAAGGAAAAGAAATTAATTGAAATTAAATTAAAATACAAACCCTAATTCTAGTATTTTTTATTTATTATGAAAGATTTAAATTAAAACCTAAATTAAACTCTAAATTAACTTATGTACAATTTTTAATTTATGAAAATAAAATAATAAATAAATACTATTGTTATTCTGAAAGAAAAATTAAAATTAATAAAAGAAAATAAAAAGTAATTAACCTAAATTCTATTTTTCGATTTTTATTAAGAAGGAATTAAAATTAAAACCTAATTAACCTAAATTATTTACATATATTAGTTTATTGATGAAAATAATTAAAATTAAAAATTATATTTTTATCTGGACATTTTTTATTTTTATGATGTTTTTTGTATTTTTTTGTAAAAAAAAGGATATTTAATTAAATCAGAAAATAAATAAACAAATAGATAATTAAAATAATAAAAGATAAAAGAAAATTAGAAAAGATAGAACCAGGGGGGTTTTCTGTCCCATTATGGAGGTGTAAATTGGAGAAGCCTGGCCCAATTGAATTTGAATTTGCTGACTTTTCATGATTCCATATGATGCGTTTGACCAGGCGTAGGTGTTCTTCAGCTACCAACCTTTAGATTGATCTCCAAGCGGACGTGGCATGTTGATGATGGAGGGAGTATGATATACCTGGAAGTTAGCGTAACATGGAATTTTATATTGAAAAATAGCATGGAATTTTTGCCAGACCTGGGACTTGAACCCAGGTCTTGAGGGTCATTCACGTTACGTGCTACCAACTGAACCAAACGCTTTTAGTTAATATATAATATAACGCAAATAATATAAAAGAAACATAATGCTAATTGGTTAAACACGCGCGAATTTCAAAAGGACCAATGGCTATTGGACATGAGGTTGTCTTCTTCCCCACCCTGTAAAACAAAACAAAAGAGCAACGGTTTTTTATAGCGTTGCATTAGGGTGTCTACTGAAAAATAGCGAATAGCTCCATGAGCTTCATAAATTGTTCGCGAGGTATGTGTTTGCTTCGTCTTAACCTGCTCAACTCAACCATGATACTCACGAATCCTAATTTTTCCTCTATGTAAAATCCCCAATTCAAGCAACCTGTAACCCTAAAAAACGCACATGGTGGATTCGTATATATGACATAAAAAAGCAATTGAAAGTAATGGTTAGCTCAGAAACATCATTATAAACAAGAATCCATGAAAAAAAATGCAAAAGAATGCTTAATTCATGCTATGCGATTTCAAGATTTTCTTGGTACAGTTTGAGTTCTTGATACCAATTCAGGATGTTTTTGCTGTTGTTAATGATTGGAATGTGTCCAAGGATGTCTCAGGATGCTAATGGGATGAAGATTGAGGCTTGGAACGACCTAAAACCTTGATTTCAGATTTGAGTTTTTTATGAAAAATTTCAATATGCAAAAGGGTTCTTGGGCGCAGCTTGCAGTCTAAGGGCATTAGGTTTGTGATGCTGAGTATGTATAGAGCATGTTAGGTCAAAAAGATTGAATAAAATCCATTGAATTCATTGTTTGAAGATTTGATTTGCTTAAGGATCTTTTCTAATCTTTTTTCATGGTTTTTGTGTCAATTAGGTTTCAATCAAGCCAAAACCTTCTATATTAGCATGTGCACGAAATCTCAAGTTCAAATCATGCATAAAAAGATTTGTTTAGGTCAAATTTATATTTTTCATATATTAAAATGATTTAAATGAATATAAATTAATATTAATTCAAATAAATAATTAAAAAATATGAGAATACTTCCCTTTGGGCCTAATGGTCGTGCATAGGCTTGGCATGAAGAAACTTGGAAGAAAAATGGGCCCATTTGCATTTTTAGGCCTTTTGCATCAATGTTGACTTTCAAAAATTTCCAAAAATTTCCCAACTTCCACAAGGCATAACTTGGTCAATTTTTAAGCTTTTCACATGTTCTTGGACATTTTGGAAAGGTCTTTGAGTCCTTTAACCAATGCCTTTGGTCCCATGTCATTTTGATTCACCAATCTCAAATTATGGCCTTTGACTTAAAGTCACTTTTTGTTGACTTTTGAAAATGACCTATAATGTTGAAATTGATAACTTTTTGTGAGAGCATTTCTTGGACTTGGAACATGAAGATGAATTGTAGGAAATGTCTTTCTCTTCAAAATGAGCTTTGGATGGAATTTTTCTGATAATCCATGTGAAAGTTATGCCCTGGTCAATTTTAGTTGACTTTTTTTTCAACTGTCCAAATATAGCAACTTTTGCATCTTTGATGATTTCTGAGCCAAATTTTGAAAATCATGATCAAGCATTGATCAAATGATGTTTGTGGCTTCAAAATGATATGTTGACCAAAAATTTGAACTTTTGACTGTCAAATGACCATTTTGCCCCTACAGTTGACTGTAGTGCAATCTAGGGTTTTGACTGTGCAATTTTGAGCTGAATGCCTTGAAACTTGACATGAGGATGCTTGACCATCTTTGTAGGCATATGAGACTTGATTGGGCCTTTGAAAAGTTCATTTGCTTGACCAGAACTCAAACCCTAGTTTTGACTGTATAGGAGACAGTTGAGCTGCACAACCCTTGGGGAATTTTGTGACCTTGGCTTTGACAATTCTTGATGAATATGGGAGGGCAAATTTTGGGGTACAACAGTTGCCCCTGTTCAATCTTCTTAGACCTGAGGATGCAGATTGGCCGACGTGCCTTTCGTAATCCGAGGGTAGAAGATGATTGGACACTAGAGTGCCCAGAAATTTGCGCTCACATAGTAGCAATGATGATGAGGGAATGGGCTTATAGATGCCATTTGGATGTTGCTTGGATAGGATGATGGGCTTACAGATGCCATCTGGACGTTGATCGCGTAGGAGATTCCTTAGCGAGAACCTGCATACCTGCAAAACAGAAAAATGAGTACCTGACACGTCGCAGGAGCTGATTTTAGATGCTTGGTATAGATGTGTCCTGACTGGTTACAGGAGCTGAGTCTGGAGCTTCAAACGCCGATGAATGAACCAGGGATGGTTACTGCCTTAGCATGAATGGTAAGAGAATCCCGAATGATTTCAACCTCAACAACGCTCGTTGAGAAAATCTTGGTGAGAATTACCATCTTCGTAGTGTCAGGAAGAGAACCAAAGGACATTATAATCTCAAAGGGAGTCACCTCACTCACCGTTGGAGAGGGAACTATAGGAAATTATAATCTGGAAGGAAATATCACCTCACTCGCCGTTGGAGAGGAATTACCACCTCACACGCCGTTGGAGAGGGGACCATGAGAGAATATCACCTCACGCTCATGCCGGAGAGGGAAACATCTGAAGAAGGAATTACCACCTCACACGTCGTTGGAGAGGGGACCATAAGAGAATATCACCTCACGCTCATGCCGGAGAGGGAAACATCTGAAGAAGGAATTACCACCTCACACGCTGTTGGAGAGGGGACCATAAGAGAATATCACCTCACGCTCATGCCGGAGAGGGAAACATCTGAAGAAGGAATTACCACCTCACACGCCGTTGGAGAGGGGACCATAAGAGAATATCACCTCACGCTCATGCCGGAGAGGGGAACATCTGAAAAAGGAATTACCACCTCACACGCCGTTGGAGAGGGGACCATAAGAGAATATCACCTCACGCTCATGCCGGAGAGGGAAACATCTGAAGAAGGAATTACCACCTCACACGCCGTTGGAGAGGGGACCATAAGAGAATATCACCTCACGCTCATGCCGGAGAGGGGAACATCTGAAAAAGGAATTACCACCTCACACGCTGTTGGAGAGGGGACCATAAGAGAATATCACCTCACGCTCATGCCGGAGAGGGAAACATCTGAAGAAGGAATTACCACCTCACACGCCGTTGGAGAGGGGACCATAAGAGAATATCACCTCACGCTCATGCCGGAGAGGGAAACATCTGAAGAAGGAATTACCACCTCACACGCTGTTGGAGAGGGGACCATAAGAGAACTTCTACTGAGTCTTTATCAGAAAAATCTGTTTGGAGTCGATTTAACTGGACTAGAGAAGTCCTTGAAATATGTTTGAGAATTTCAACTGCACCCTTCCTGAAAGGTAGAGGTCAGTTATATGCGATGCATGATATGGATCAAGCAAACACGGATACGATTTATATGATATGATGTGTACATGCATGCTATAATGATGTATGTGATGATTCATGTATGTTTTCGTCTAGGAAAATAAATCCTTGACGGGTGCCGGGAAGTCATATCCTGGGCTGATGTTGAGGAAGAGATTTTGCTTCCTGGTTGTGGATGATTCGTTGCAAGAATACCGGTAGGAGGAGATAACTCCGTTGAGGAATGAAACAATTCTGCGGGAGAAAAGATACTCTAGCGATCATGCTGGGGAGTGCTACTCTGTGGGGATAGCGATGCTTTGCTGAGTTGATGAAGATACCTCCGCTGGGGATACCGTTGATGAGTTATGCTGGGGATATCCTTGTTATGCTGGAAGTGTTGATAGACTTCGCTGGGGGTAGGAAGATACTTTGCCGAGGACGCTCTTTCCGTGGCTTTTGGCTGAGGATAACCCAGTTATATCCTGTTACGGAAATAACTCTTTGAATCAAGCCGGGACGACGCGTTCGTGCTCTGTGGGGGGATAAGCTTCCAGAATCTACTGGGGATAAGCTTACTGCTTGAGGGATATGACTTCCAACTTTGTTGGTGAAGCTGGATTGGACTCTTCTGGGGAGTTTGATATGCTGGGGAAGTGATTCCTTTGAATGTTGCTATACCGCCGGGGAACAATCTTTAGACCAAGACTGCCGGGGATACTTGTTAAGAATATATGTATTGCTGCTGAGGAATGTTTGAGATCGGCTGGAGGATACTCGATTCTCTTGATATTTGACAATTTTGCTTGGAGAGAGATGTACTGTTTCGCTGAACTACTCTCTGGGGAATTAAGATCCTCGGTCATGTTCTTTAGCTGAACCTACCTTGGTACCTTAGAGGATAGAACAATTAGACTGCTCAGACCACTCTTTTATTGCCCCTGTTTCCAGTGTCACCTGCAATTAATTCCTTTGTTTCGTATGCAAATATTTATGAGTTAGCAAATTATTGTCAATGCATACATCACAAATTGAACCTTGGACGTTCTTCGTAAAACAAAACAAAAAAGGAAAAATACTTGGCACGTTTTAACTGAAAATGTATTTTTATTGATTTTTGAATGGCCTGAAAATAGGCGTTTTGTGTACAAGAGGCTGACGTCCTAGTAAGAGGTACGTCGCCGATCAAAAGAGTTTATACAAGTTTGTACAAATGAAAATAAAACAGCTGTGTGAAAGATGAATGATCCCACTGGGTTTCAATTCTGCTATTGCCTTTATAACTCCGAGCGTCTCATCACTTGATGACCTTGGTTGAAGGTGAAGCTGACTGATCGATGCCGTCTGAACTTGATGCAGATACCGGATTCTGGATGCAAAGTGATCCAATGAGACATAGTTTTACGCTTTATCCCTAATTTTTGCCTGGACTGCCCTTTCGGGTTTTCAGTCCACCGGGATACCCATTTTTGCCCAAGCCGCCTTTTCAGGTTTTCGACTTGCCGGGTGTACAGATTTTTTCATTTTCATCCCTTCATTTTGCCCGAACCCTTTTGGTTCGACGGGAAGCCCTAATTTTTGCCTAGGCATGTCAGCCTAGCGGGTCTTTTTCATGCGTAGTATTTTTTAACTACGTCTGCATTGGCGGGGTGAGGAAGGTCGTCACCATCCATGTTGGTTAATATCATGGCTCCTCCTGAGAACACATGCTTAACCACAAATGGCCCTTCATATGTAGGGGTCCATTTGCCCCTTGGATCACTCTGAGGAAGTATGATTCTCTTGATAACCAGATCCCCAACTTGATATTCCTGTGGTCTGACCTTTTTGTTAAATGCCCTGATCATCCGTTTCTGATACGTCTGACCGTGGCAGATAGCAGCAAGTCTCTTCTCGTCAATGAGGTTGAGTTGGTCAAGTCGTGTCTGGATCCAATCATCTTCGTTCAGATTTGCATCCTTCATTATCCGGAGAGAGGGAATTTGCACTTCAATCGGCAAGACTGCTTCCATACCATAAACCAGAGAGAAGGGAGTTGCCCCGGTTGACGTCCTAGCTGAGGTACGGTACCCATGCAGAGCGAACGGTAACATTTCGTGCCAATCTTTGTACGTCACTGTCATTTTCTGCACGATCTTCTTGATGTTTTTATTGGCTGCTTCTACAGCCCCATTCATCTTCGGTCTATAAGGAGAAGAATTGTGGTGCTGTATCTTGAACTGTTCGCAAAGCTCAGCGATCATCTTATTGTTCAGATTGGTACCGTTGTCTGTAATAATCCGCTCAGGGACGCCGTATCGACAGATCAGGTTGTGCCGAATGAACCGTGCCACAACAGTCTTGGTTACTGTAGCATAGGATGCTGCCTCAACCCACTTTGTAAAATAGTCGATCGCCACTAGGATGAAGCGATGTCCGTTGGATGCCGTAGGTCTTATCTCGCCGATCATGTCTATGCCCCACATCGCAAACGGCCAAGGCGCAGTCAGAACATTCAGGGGAACCGGAGGAACATGCACCTTATCTGCATAGATCTGGCATTTGTGGCACGTCCTAGAATGTTGGTAGCAATCAGCTTCCATTGTGGACCAATAATATCCTGCCCGTAGGATTTTCTTAGCCATAGTATGCCCACTGGAATGCGTACCAAAGGTCCCTTCATGTAGCTCTTCCATGATCCTTTCTGCTTCAATTTTGTCCACACAACGCAGTAAGGTTGAATCATGGTTTCGCTTGTACAAGATGCCGTTGCTTAGGAAGAACTTTGCTGCGAACCGCCTCAGGAATTTCTTATCATTGATAGAGGCACCTTCAGGGTATTCCTGAGCTTCCAGATATCTCTTCACTTCGTGGTACCAAGGCTTCTCAGTTACCAATTCAGCTTCGAGATCACAACAGTATGCCGGTTCATCCAGTTTCCAGATGATGATCCGGGGAGCTTCATTATCCCATTTAACCTTGAACATTGAAGACATTGTAGCTAACGCGTCCGCTAACTGATTCTCTTCTCTTGGAAAGTGCTCAAAGGTTATCTCTGTGAAGTGGGGAATCATGGTCAACACACATTCTCTGTAAGGAATCAAGTTTGGATGTTTCGTATCCCACTCTCCATTGATCTGATTGATCACAAGAGCGGAATCTCCGAAGACACTTAGAAATTTGATCCTTAGGTCGATCGCAGCTTGAAGACCCATGATGCACGCCTCATACTCCGCCATGTTGTTGGTACAGTTGAAACACAGCCGGGCAGTGAGTGGAGTATGAGTGCCTTGAGGAGATATGATGATGGCGCCGATACCATTTCCCAAAGCATTGGAAGCTCCGTCAAAGTGCATAGACCATCGGGATCCTGGCTCAGGTCCTTCATCCGGTCCAGGTACTTCACAATCTGTTACTATCATGATGCTTTCATCCGGAAACTCGAAGTTCATTGATTGGTAGTCATCTACAGCTTGATGAGCTAAGTGGTCTGCCAATACACTCCCCTTGATGGCTTTCTGGGTTGTGTACTGAATGTCGTATTCCGTCAAGATCATTTGCCATCTTGCAATTCTCCCAGACAGAGCAGGCTTTTCGAATATGTACTTTATAGGATCCATTTTTGAGATCAACAAGGTAGTGTGAGTCAGCATATACTGTCTCAGCCGGCGAGCAGCCCATACCAAAGCGCAGCAAGTTTTCTCAAGCAGTGAGTATCGGGTCTCACAGTCGGTAAACTTTTTGCTAAGGTAATAAATGGCATGCTCTTTTCGGCCAGACTCGTCATGCTGCCCCAGCACACACCCCATTGAGTTGTCAAGCACTGTTAGATATAGGATCAGAGGTCTCCCTTCAACCGGTGGCATAAGGATAGGTGGTTCTTGGAGATACTCTTTGATTCTGTCGAAAGCAGCCTGACATTCATCGTTCCAACGTACCACCTGATCTTTCTTCAGCAGCTTGAAGATTGGCTCACAGGTAGCAGTCAAATGAGATATGAATCGAGCGATGTAATTCAGGCGTCCTAAAAAGCCTCTGACTTCCTTCTCTGTCTTAGGAACTGGCATCTCTTGAATAGCTTTGACCTTAGCAGGGTCCACTTGAATACCTTTATCACTGACCACGAAGCCTAGCAACTTCCCGGATCTTACCCCGAAGGTGCACTTGTTCGGGTTCAATCTCAGCTTGTACAGTTTCAACCGGTCAAACAACTTCTGCAGATGATCTAGATGCTCTTCCTCAGTCTGGGACCTAGCGATCATGTCGTCCACATATACTTCTATCTCGTGATGTATCATGTCATGAAATAAGGCAACCATGGCACGTTGGTAGGTTGCCCCAGCATTCTTTAATCCGAACGGCATGACCTTGTAACAGAAGGTGCCCCACTGAGTAACAAATGTAGTCTTTTCCATGTCTTCAGGTGCCATCTTGATCTGATTGTAACCTGAAAAGCCATCCATGAAAGAGAATACCTTGTGCTGAGCCGTATTATCAACAAGGACATCAATGTGAGGTAAGGGGAAGTCATCCTTGGGGCTGGCCCTGTTCAGATCCCTGTAATCAACACACATTCTGACCTTACCGTCCTTTTTAGGTACCGGTACCACATTAGCAACCCACTGAGGGTAAGAAGTTACTGCAAGGAACCCGGCGTCAAACTGTTTCATGACCTCGGCTTTAATCTTCTCGGACATCTCTGGACGCATCCGACGAACCTTTTGTTTAACTGGAGGGCAGTCTTCCCTAGTCGGCAAATGATGGACAACAATATCGGTATCCAACCCTGGCATGTCTTCGTAGGACCAGGCAAAGATCTCCATATAGTCATGTAACATCTTGGTTAACCGTTGCTTCGCGCTGAGCTCTAGGTTGGCACCAATCTTTACCTCTTTTCTGTCTGCCTCAGTACCCAGGTTTATAGTTTCCACTGGCTCTTCATGGGGTTGAATTGCCCTTTCCTCCTGAAGCAACAGTCTTGCAAGCTCGCCAGGCACTTCGCAATCATCTTCACCTTCGTCTTCGGCTAAGTTGATCGGATTTTCGAAGTCATAATTGGCATTAGCAGAGCTGTTATCAGTGAGATCCAGAGTGGATTGGAACCTGTATGAGTGAGTGTGTGTGTAAATACAGCTGTTTTTGAAAATTATGTAAAAGAAAAAGAAAGACAGAAAAGGAACACAATATTTGCAATGCGAAAGACGTCCAAGATTTTCATTCATGATGTATAAAATGACAGTTCATATGCCCTCACAAATAGAACCACGGTGCCTCGGGTAAGACACCGGGCCATAGAGTTTATCATTGCTTATTACAAAATAACAAAACATAGGAATTCATTACTTAGTAACAAAAGAAACAGGGAGATTGTCTTTGGCGCTCCAATTGTTAAGTCCTCCGTCAGCAGCCGGGTAGATCCAGCTATCAAACTCAGCTTCATCAACTTCGTCCTCATTTCCAATAGCATTGACCCCATGAGCAGGCAGGGGAGCTGTCACCACATTAGGCTTGTCAGATGCTTCAAACTGTACCTCCTTTGCGTCAATGAGGTCCTGCAGCTTGTTCTTTAGTGCCCAACAGTCATCAGTGGCATGCCCCGGGCTGTCTGAATGGTAAGCACAACGGGCATTCGGGTTGTACTTGGGAGAGGTAGTGTTTGAGAACTTTGGCGCTTCCTTGACAGTCACCAAATTGGTGGATAGCAACTGTGGCAGGATTTGCGATAGGGTCATGCTTAACCGGGTAAACTCTCTCCGGGGTCTATCAGCCCTTTGAGGATTGTTTGGCCGGGGA
This sequence comes from Vicia faba, assembly GCA_948472305.1. Lineage (NCBI taxonomy): Eukaryota > Viridiplantae > Streptophyta > Magnoliopsida > Fabales > Fabaceae > Vicia > Vicia faba. The sequence goes on along the minus strand of OX451739.1, from coordinate 432,045,871 downwards.
GCGGCAGCAGGCGTAGCGATCATGACCGCACTGACAGATTGGCGGCGATCAGGTCTTTCTGATTTCCTGGAGCCATACACGGCACTAGACTCCTTTTTAAATGGTTTCTTTTCTGAACTAGAGGATGATGCCCCCTTTGCAATCTTCCCAGATTTCAGCCCAGCTTCGATTCTCTCTCCAGTCAAGATTAAATCAGTGAAACCAGCAGAAGAATTTCCAATGAGATGATTAAAGAATGGCCCAGACAGGGTCCCCAAGAACATGTCCACTAACTCTCGATCAGTCAAAGGTGGCTGCACCCTGCCAGCCAGATCTCTCCACTTCTGCGCGTACTCTTTAAAACCTTCACTTGCACCTAACGACATACCCTGGAGTTGGGTACGTGTGGGGGCAAGGTCGGCATTATACTGATACTGCTTATAGAAAGCAGTAGCCAGCTCCTCCCAGTTACGAACTTTGGTCCCATCCAGTTGATAGAACCATTCGAGATGAGTCCCTGAAAGACTCTCCTGGAAGAAGTGGATCCATAGATTCTTGTCCGCAGAGTACGGCTGAATCTTCCGAACATAGGACCTCAAATGCAGCTTGGGACAGGATGCCCCGTCATACTTAGAAAAGGTTGGAGCTTTGAACTTGTGGGGAATGATTATACCAGTCGACAAACCCAAATCCCCGAAATCCAGCCCAGGTGCCTGTTGCACCTCCATAGCCTTTAACCTGTCTTCCAGTTGTTTGTACCTGTTGTCTTCAGGAGGGTACTGCTCTTCATCAAAATCTGTCTCGTTGTCGGAGACTTCTGGAGTAGGAAGCTTTACTTCTGCCTGAGAAGGACTCTTGCCAACAGAAGAAACAGCCTCTTCATGATGCAGAGTATTACCCAACCTTCGGCCCGTGTTGAATAGAACAGTTCTTCTTTTCTTCTTCTTCTCCTTCTTCAGGAGCATAGTCTTCAATTCCTCTTGGCCCTTAGCCAGACCCAGGATTAGCTCTTGAAACTGTGCATTCTGCGCCTGGAGAGCCTTGATTGATGTCTCGGTTGATTCAGATCCGGGATTCATGATGCTGAAATAAACAGCGAAGAACTGTAAGCAACCTGAAAAGGGGAAAAATCTGCTATGCACATGATGTATGAAATGCGTATGCAATGCATTCAAGGGTTCGAAAGTTCAAATTCGTTGTAGACAAGAAAAGAACACACGTTATCATTAAAGAAATCATTGTTTAATACATCAAGGCCTCGTGGGCAAAAGTACAAAAGATAAGTCAATCCCAAAATACACTGCGCATCCTTTTCGGAGCTATATAGGTGTTGAGATTCCTCTCCTCATGCAACAGACGTGTGAGCTCCAAGACTTTCTTTTCACTGGCATGCAGACTAGTCTCGAGAGAATTCCTTTCCTCCTTAAGCTGGATCCAGCTCTTCTGCATCTCTTCCCAGGATGTGGGCATATCAGGGTGCTGAATAACATGAGACACTTCCCCTTCCAAGACAGGTTCTTTGATTACTGGAAGCATGTGAGGATAAGGCATCACTATCTTCTGAGAGCGGGCGCGTACCCACCTGAGATAAGGCTCCAAAGGGATGGAGTTCCTGTGCCCCAGTGTCTTGCTGTCTATCCTACTGGGCATCCTCCAGGCTCTGATAAATCTCTGACGAAGTCCTTGAGTATCATTGTCGAAGTCAAAAACTATGTCAGGAATTAGCATGTCATGAGGACCGTCCCTCCGAGCATAACCAAACTGTCTCCAAGCCAGGCATGGACTATAAGTAATACCTCCTCTGATTCCAAGTAAAGGAACATTAGGGTACTCCCCGCAACGATCAATGATAGTGACATCTCCTCTGGATCTAGGACACCAATGTATATCTGCATGTGTAAGAGTCATCAACCGTTGTGACCATCTCAAACCCCGCTCATTCTTCAGGACTGATTGGGGAAGGTGCGAAATAAACCACCTTCCCAGGAGAGGAGTGCAACACATAAGGACACCTCTTTTTCTCATGGTTCGAGTGTAACATGAGTGAAGGATGTCCCCCAGCAATGTAGGTATAGGGTTCCTGGACATAAAGATCTGAACGGCACTGATATCAATAAGCTGATCTGGATTAGGGAACAATACCAAACCATAAACAAGGAGGGCCACAACCTCTTCAAAAGCTTGCAAGTCAAGGGAGTTCCAACATTCATGGGCCTTTTCAAATAGAAACCTGGCTAGGAACCCTTTGATACCACTTCTGACTTCCCAATGTCCCTTGAGGTCAGATGACTGTAGGTGCAAGGCTTTAGCAATCTCTTCCAGCTTAGGTTCCTTTTCTGTACCGCTGAAGGGTAGCTGATCAAGGATAGGAATCTTCAGGAGCCGGGAGAACTCCTCAAATGTAGGTACCAACTGATAGTCCAAGAAGGTGAAACAGTGATGCAGAGGGTCAAAGAACTGGAACAAGACTTTAATCATATCTTCCTCAATGTTGGTGTTGACCAAGCTGATGAGGCTTCCATGCCTTTCACTGAATGAAGAGTTCTCGGGAATCCTGGATATAAGCTCCTTAAGCTGAGGAGGTACCCTTACAAGATTGACCTGAATTGTCTTTCTACGAGCAGTTTCCATGTCCTACAAAACAAGAACAAAGATGAAAATTCGAACCCCTGAAATGGTTAGTCAATGCATATGATGCCGGATGATGTCATGATGCTATGATTAAACACACCACAGATATTTACAAAGACAAACATGTAAGGCACACAAGGCACACAGGACAAGCCCTTAAGGTTTAAGGCCAGCATGGGGTCTGGGTAGTACCCTCTTGAAGTTGGTGGGTTCATACCTGTCCTAATCAAAGTAACCGGGTTCTAAGGTTCCCAATATCACGGGATTGCTTTCATTGTTCATCGTTTCGATTTAGCCACTGAACTGGCGACCGAAATATTCCAGGAAAGCAACCCTCAATTGAGCGTAGTATCGAGTATCAACCAACCTCGGACTGCACCAAAGTCAGTTATCTCACTACCCTAAAGAGGCCAAGATAGTTCAATTAAGGTTCCTAAGGTCTGTTGATGCTTCACGACACCACGCGGAGGCCCCGTACTCTCCTTGACTGAACTCAAGGGTTACCGGTACACACCAAAGTGCCACATCAACGTAGCAGACTGTTTCAACCATGTCGGTATACCCCGCACAGTTCCCTCACAGCCTTGTTGCTACTTTCTAAGAAAGGTATCCCCCAGATCCGGGTTTAGGATCTATAGAACTCCCAAGCAACCCACAATTTAAAGCACACAAAGCAATACAATTGAAAACATAGTTATAAGCTAGCCCTAAGGTACACCTCACTTTATAAAGGATCCCCAGCAGAGTCGCCAGTTCTGTGATCGGTGGATCTGGAACTGACTGTTTAACGCTGGTTCGCGAAATGTCGCGGAAGCAAGAGTCGCCACCGTCTTTTATTTTCTCCAAATGGAAAGGACAAAAGCACAGAAAAATTCCTTAAAGAGATTGCTCTCGGTTCGGGAGGTAGGTTATAGAAAGGGAAGGTGTTAGCACCCTTTCTATCCATGGTTATCCATGGGCTCTTAGATACTTGCTCATTGTGTTTTCAAAATTGTTTGCTTGCTTTTCAATGTGGGTTTAAAAGTTTCTTTGAAAAATTTCAGATCGACTCGTACGTCAGAGTGTTTGAAAAATTTGCTTTTGAAAGCTTTTGAAAAAGTGTCAGTGTGAAAAGTCTTTTTGAGTTTGTTTTGAGATTAGAGCAAGTATCCTTGAGAACCTACCTACCCTAAGGAATTCGTCTGTGTAAGAGTCCTTTAAAGTAGTGCCATCCCACCATTGAGAGGTAGGTAGCACCACCGTTGGAGGTGTTCGGGTCAATTCGAGGTTCGGGACATGGTGATCACCAGAGCAATGGGAAGACACCTTAGAAGCTACCCTCATGCCAGGTTCCCGGATCATGAGGACTTACTAAGACATCCTCTACTCGACGATCACCTTTCGAGGCAACAGTGAGGTGTACCCTAGGGGTGGTGTGTGCGAATTGTGTGTCATGTTTCAGTTATTTGTCTTGTCATGTTTGTCGTGTTCTACGCTTGATTTTAATTATTGCCATACATTCTTGCATGCATATTTAACAGTTATAAAGTTTGCGGGAAAATAAATCTAAGGTTATTACAAAGGCGCGGGTCCACATCGCCAAACTTAAACCGGACCCGATTTAGCGGAAAATTAAATAAAGCAAATAAAAGTGCGACAAATAAATGTACATGGCCTTGGGACAATTACATAATTATAACGAACGATAAAAATAAATCATGCGAAATTAAATGATTAACGACGGGCGTTGGACCCTTTTGCAAAATATTAACAGTTTAATAAGAATTAAAACTTAAATGATTAAATGTTTTTGTTATTTTTTTGTGTTTTTTAGATTTAATAAGGAAAAGAAATTAATTGAAATTAAATTAAAATACAAACCCTAATTCTAGTATTTTTTATTTATTATGAAAGATTTAAATTAAAACCTAAATTAAACTCTAAATTAACTTATGTACAATTTTTAATTTATGAAAATAAAATAATAAATAAATACTATTGTTATTCTGAAAGAAAAATTAAAATTAATAAAAGAAAATAAAAAGTAATTAACCTAAATTCTATTTTTGGATTTTTATTAAGAAGGAATTAAAATTAAAACCTAATTAACCTAAATTATTTACATATATTAGTTTATTGATGAAAATAATTAAAATTAAAAATTATATTTTTATCTGGACATTTTTTATTTTTATGATGTTTTTTGTATTTTTTTGTAAAAAAAAGGATATTTAATTAAATCAGAAAATAAATAAACAAATAGATAATTAAAATAATAAAAGATAAAAGAAAATTAGAAAAGATAGAACCAGGGGGGTTTTCTGTCCCATTATGGAGGTGTAAATTGGAGAAGCCTGGCCCAATTGAATTTGAATTTGCTGACTTTTCATGATTCCATATGATGCGTTTGACCAGGCGTAGGTGTTCTTCAGCTACCAACCTTTAGATTGATCTCCAAGCGGACGTGGCATGTTGATGATGGAGGGAGTATGATATACCTGGAAGTTAGCGTAACATGGAATTTTATATTGAAAAATAGCATGGAATTTTTGCCAGACCTGGGACTTGAACCCAGGTCTTGAGGGTCATTCACGTTACGTGCTACCAACTGAACCAAACGCTTTTAGTTAATATATAATATAACGCAAATAATATAAAAGAAACATAATGCTAATTGGTTAAACACGCGCGAATTTCAAAAGGACCAATGGCTATTGGACACGAGGTTGTCTTCTTCCCCACCCTGTAAAACAAAACAAAAGAGCAACGGTTTTTTATAGCGTTGCATTAGGGTGTCTACTGAAAAATAGCGAATAGCTCCATGAGCTTCATAAATTGTTCGCGAGGTATGTGTTTGCTTCGTCTTAACCTGCTCAACTCAACCATGATACTCACGAATCCTAATTTTTCCTCTATGTAAAATCCCCAATTCAAGCAACCTGTAACCCTAAAAAACGCACATGGTGGATTCGTATATATGACATAAAAAAGCAATTGAAAGTAATGGTTAGCTCAGAAACATCATTATAAACAAGAATCCATGAAAAAAAATGCAAAAGAATGCTTAATTCATGCTATGCGATTTCAAGATTTTCTTGGTACAGTTTGAGTTCTTGATACCAATTCAGGATGTTTTTGCTGTTGTTAATGATTGGAATGTGTCCAAGGATGTCTCAGGATGCTAATGGGATGAAGATTGAGGCTTGGAACGACCTAAAACCTTGATTTCAGATTTGAGTTTTTTATGAAAAATTTCAATATGCAAAAGGGTTCTTGGGCGCAGCTTGCAGTCTAAGGGCATTAGGTTTGTGATGCTGAGTATGTATAGAGCATGTTAGGTCAAAAAGATTGAATAAAATCCATTGAATTCATTGTTTGAAGATTTGATTTGCTTAAGGATCTTTTCTAATCTTTTTTCATGGTTTTTGTGTCAATTAGGTTTCAATCAAGCCAAAACCTTCTATATTAGCATGTGCACGAAATCTCAAGTTCAAATCATGCATAAAAAGATTTGTTTAGGTCAAATTTATATTTTTCATATATTAAAATGATTTAAATGAATATAAATTAATATTAATTCAAATAAATAATTAAAAAATATGAGAATACTTCCCTTTGGGCCTAATGGTCGTGCATAGGCTTGGCATGAAGAAACTTGGAAGAAAAATGGGCCCATTTGCATTTTTAGGCCTTTTGCATCAATGTTGACTTTCAAAAATTTCCAAAAATTTCCCAACTTCCACAAGGCATAACTTGGTCAATTTTTAAGCTTTTCACATGTTCTTGGACATTTTGGAAAGGTCTTTGAGTCCTTTAACCAATGCCTTTGGTCCCATGTCATTTTGATTCACCAATCTCAAATTATGGCCTTTGACTTAAAGTCACTTTTTGTTGACTTTTGAAAATGACCTATAATGTTGAAATTGATAACTTTTTGTGAGAGCATTTCTTGGACTTGGAACATGAAGATGAATTGTAGGAAATGTCTTTATCTTCAAAATGAGCTTTGGATGGAATTTTTCTGATAATCCATGTGAAAGTTATGCCCTGGTCAATTTTAGTTGACTTTTTTTTCAACTGTCCAAATATAGCAACTTTTGCATCTTTGATGATTTCTGAGCCAAATTTTGAAAATCATGATCAAGCATTGATCAAATGATGTTTGTGGCTTCAAAATGATATGTTGACCAAAAATTTGAACTTTTGACTGTCAAATGACCATTTTGCCCCTACAGTTGACTGTAGTGCAATCTAGGGTTTTGACTGTGCAATTTTGAGCTGAATGCCTTGAAACTTGACATGAGGATGCTTGACCATCTTTGTAGGCATATGAGACTTGATTGGGCCTTTGAAAAGTTCATTTGCTTGACCAGAACTCAAACCCTAGTTTTGACTGTATAGGAGACAGTTGAGCTGCACAACCCTTGGGGAATTTTGTGACCTTGGCTTTGACAATTCTTGATGAATATGGGAGGGCAAATTTTGGGGTACAACACCCTCTTGTCCAAAGATCATAGTTGCCTCGAAACGATTGCCTCGGAAAAATGATCTAGGACATTAGGGTTACCGCTAAGGCATCCTAACATTGCTTTAATGACCACATGTCCCTTAATCGAATTGACCCGAAAACTCCAACGACGATGCTACCTACTCCTCAATAGTGGGATAGCATTGTCTAAAGGACATTAGCACAGTTTAATTCCTTTTTTGAGTAGGTAGATGTTCTTAAGTACTTGCTCCTTTTAAAAACAAAACTTTTCGCACTTACACTCTTTTCAAACAAAAAAAAACTCTTTTCAAAACCACAATCACAAAGAAAAGCAAACTTTTGAAAACACAATGAGCAAGTACCTAAGAGCCCGTGGATAACCACGGATAGAAAGGGTGCTAACACCTTCCCTTTCTATAATCTACCTCCCGAACCCGAGAAACAATCTCACAAAGGAATTTTTCTGTGCTTTTGTCCTTTCCTTGTTGGATAAAATAAAAGACGATGGCGACTCTTGCTTACCGCTACATTTTGCGAAAACAAACACAAACGCGAACTAGCATTCCAAAACAGTCAGTTCTCATTCCCACCGATCACAGGGTATAATTGTATGCATGTGCATAACCCATTAATTCATAATGAAGTGCCAAGCCCAATTCATAATAAATCCAATAGCCATTTTTGTTTGCATCCAGCAAGAAATCTCCAAAAAGAATTCAAGCCCAAGGATATGTGGTTTAGTCCATTATGAATTCAACACCCAAACGATTTTTTTCAAGATTTTTGTTTCAGATATTACTTATTAAATAAAAAAACCAAAGAAAATAATGAATTAAATTTAAAAAAAAAACAAATAGGATTAGGGTTATAAGGCTTTAGCTTCACGAGACCATTTCTTCTCTTCCTCTGAAAACGGACACCGTGGTAAGATTCATCAAATTCTGAACCACCATTCGCCACCGCCATTTGACTCGTTACCATCCCCATCTGATTTTGATCTCATTTCGTTTATACATTGCGGTTCATTCCCTTTTTTCTCCGATTTCCTTCCTACGACGAAACGCCACCGTTCTCACTATTCCACACCACCTCGGCTAATCGTCTCCCTTATGTATTTGATCTTGCTTTGAAATAAACTCTCTCTGATACCTCATCACGGCGGGGCTGTCCACCACGACGTTTTCGTCTCCGATTATCAAACCTCAATATTGAACTCCTCTGTCACACTCTTTCTCCTTGATTCGAAACAAAAACAAACTCCAGTAAGAAATGGAAACACGAAATCGTGAGATGTAAATCTTACCGACTAGAGAGCGTCCGGTATTCTTTCAACTCGAAAAGACCAGAAAATCAGCAATGAAACAAGGTAATCCTCTGAGTTATCACTTCTGCGATTCACTTTTTCCATTTCTTCTTCCATTTTCGTGATTTTGGATCTCTGTGTGCTCAGTGTTGTTCAATTGCATTGCAATATCGTGATGTTATATGTGTTGATGAGAGTGCAGATTCGCTATTGTGATCGGTGGGAATGAGAACTGACTGTTTTGGAATGCTGGTTCGCGTTTGTGTTTGTTTTCGCAAAATGTCGCGGTAAGCAAGAGTCGCCACCGTCTTTTATTTTATCCAACAAGGAAAGGACAAAAGCACAGAAAAATTCCTTTTTGAGATGTTTCTCGGGTTCGGGAGGTAGATTATAGAAAGGGAAGGTATTAGCACCCTTTTTATCCTTGGTTATCCACGGGCTCTTAGGTACTTGCTCACTATGTTTTCAAAAAATTTGCTTTTCTTGGTGTTTGTGGATTTTGAGAAGAGTCTTTGTTTTGAAAAGAGTGTAAGTGTGAAAAGTTTTGTTTTGTTTTTTAAAAGGAGCAAGTACTTAAGAACATCTACCTACTCAAAAAGGAATTAAACTGTGCAAATGTCCCTTAGACAGTGCTATCCCACTATTGAGGAGTAGGTAGCACCATCGTTGGAGCTTTTCGGGTCAATTCAATTAAGGGACGTGTGGTCACTAAAGCAACGTTAGGACGCCTTAGCGGTAACCCTAATGTCTTAGATCATTTTATCCGAGGCAACCGTTTCGAGGCAACTTTGATATTTGGACAGGAGGGCGACCTCTAAGACTTCCTATACTCAATGACCACGTTCGAGGCAACCAAGTGAGACGTACCCTAAGAGTGGCATGTGCGAGTGTATTGTTTTTCAGTTTATATTATCTTTGTACATGTTATGGTGAGCTACGGTTGATTTTAAATTAAAGGTTAATCTTGTCATGCATAGCCTATTATTCAAACATCTAGCAGTTAATGGTTGCGGAAAATAAATTGCGGAAAATAAAACTAAGCTATTACAAGGCGTCGGGTATTTACATCGCCAAAAACAAACCCTTAAAATTAAATGCGAAAAAGTAAATAAAAGCGGTAAATAAAATCCTAAGTTAAAGCTATTACATTCTCGGAGCAATTACAATTATATGGATCCAAAATAATATGTGCGCGAGAAAATTGAATCGGAACGTCCTAGGGTTTTGACCCTTTTTTCATTAAATAAAGTATATTTTTTGTCATTTTTGATTTAAGAATTAAGTCTAACTAATAATTAATTAATTAAAATGAAAATATTTTTTGAGTTTTATTTTAATTAAGGAAATAAAATTAGAAAGGTAAAAATATATCAAAACCCTAATTCTAAATCAATTTTAATTTAATTCAAAATATGTTAAAATTAAACCTAATTAAAAAAACTAAATTAATTGGTTAATGGTTTATTTACAAAAATAAAATAGTGAAGTTAATAAATATTATTTTTTTGTGTTTTCTAATTTTTATGAGAAAAATTAATGGTTGGTTAATTAAAAATAATAAAACAAAGTAAATAAAAGAAATATGGAAAAGAATAAACCAAAGGGGAGGGTGTGGGCCTGAAGAGGTTGTATGATCAGCAATTTTTCCAGGCCCAGAACGCTGGCCCTTGTTGACCCTCAAGATTGCCTATGCTTGCATTGACTTGAATCCATGGTGGATCAATGATTCTGGCCTTTGGATCTAGCTTAAATCCACTTGGCACATTGAGATCTAAGGACATATGGTAGTCCACGCTTGGGATGTTGCGCCTGAATACCTGAAGGAAAAACATAACAAAGTTTTGGGGGACCTGGGATTCAAAGGAGCTTGGGTTGCCCTTTGATCCAAGGGGCTGATTGAAGGTGCCTACGAGACTGCACGTACAGGGCATTCGATCTGGATATGACATCCTCCGATCCAAAATTCTGCAAGGAAGTTTGTTAGAAATTGAAAATACAAGGCCTGGATCGAAGAAGTTTGAGAGATGACACATTTAGGGCTTTCGATCTGGGATGTTGGACCTGCAAGGAAGTTTGTTAGAAATTGAAAATACAAGGCCTGTGATATTGGATCCTAGTCCCTTCGATTGAGCGAATTCCCTTTCACCCCTGAGCTGCTTGCTCATTCAAAAGGCATGACTCCTGCTTTTGGCCCTGCAAATTAGTCAGTTTAGAACTAAACAACATAGAGAAACGTCTCATTCGAAATCAATTCCTGAACCCAGATCTAGGTTGGTTTCGATTTGTCATAGCCAAGATCATGGATTTCAAATGTAACCTGCTTTGAAAGAAACTTTATCCATGGGGGGTTCAAACGTATGAACACTGCAACTTATACATGCTTTGTTAAATCGCTCACAAGTAATAATAAAAAAACTATGAATATGCAATTATGAGTAATTTTAAGATTAAGTGAGATTGAACATTATACCACTGGAGGCGCCTAGATTTGGACGGAAGGTGCCTGCAATGGAGTCTAGACTTTTGTGGGGCAGGCTGGTGCTTTTGCGAGGTAAGGTATGTGTGGCCATCTCCGTGGGTTTTTCGTTTCTGCAGAGTTTTTGTGTGTTTTTCGCCGTCCCTTTTTTCTTTGTGAGCATGAGGTTTATATGGACAAAGGAATTTAGGTCAACATTTGTGTATCAAATCTTGGTCCATTATGATGAAGAGATTTGATTTGATTTCTTCATAAAGACTTGCTATATTTGATTCAATCACGTGCCAATCTATTTTCATGCGTTACTGCCAGCCTGTCATGAGTTGTTTGGGCCTCCAATATGATGGAAATCAAAAGCTGACCTGTCCCTTCAGATCCACTTCCCTTCGAATTTGCTCTCTTTGACAGCTTCAAAGTCCCAAATCGAATTACTCCAGCTTCAATTGCATAGCCCCTTTGATTGAGCCTCCCTCTGCTTCGATTGCTTGATTCGAAAAGGATCACCCTAGTCGAATCAACTCTTGTAGGGTTGGGAGCAAACAAGGCAAGAATCTGGCCTTTAATTCAAATAATTGAGTCCACAATCAGCATTTAATTATTTCTATATTTGCAAGGGACACATGCCATTATGAACTTTGGGTGAACCTGGACAGGTTAGGATATGTGTTTTTGCTTAGTCATGCCAGCCTACTTCATTCCTTCGAATCTGCCTTCTTTGCCAGCTTCAAAGTCCAATTCGAATATATTTAGAACATTCCCTATTAGACAACTTCGACCAGCCATTGGCCTTGTGATGAGTCTAAGTTCTGATTTGAAGTGTTCAAAACTTCCTTCATCAGAGCATATTAGATTAAGAGAAACTTTGCACTGAAATGCCATTCGAAGGTCATTTCGTTCTGATGTTCTTATTAAGGGAAACTCTGAAGTTCCAGTCGAAGGATACTCTGAAGTTCCAGTCCAAGGACCTTTTGAAATGCCAATTGAACGGTATTTGTCCATATATCAATCAAAGGGTACTTGTTAAAATTCCAATCGAAAGACACTGCTATAATACCAATCGAAAGATACTTGTTCAACTACCAATCGAATGCCACTGCTATAATACCAATCGAAAGATACTTGTTCAACTACCAATCGAATGCCACTGCTACAACGTCAATTGAAAGATACTTGTTATCCTTCCAATCGAAGGACACTGTTACAATGCCAGTTAAAAGGTACTTATTAACATGCCAAATGAAGGACACTGTTACAGTGTCAATCGAAGGACACTTTTATAATGCCAATCGAAAGGTGCTTATTAAAATGCCAATCGAAGACTTGCAAACCAAAGCTTGATCGAAGGGTTCCAAACACCTAATCAAAGCTTACTAATCAAAACCTGATCAAAGAGTGCCAAATGCCCAATCGAAGACTGGTGAGTCAAGCCTGTATCGAAGGATTTTGGATACCCAATCGAAGACATTTCCCAGATGCCAATCGAAAGACACTTTGTACATCTTCAAAAAAACTTTATTTTCGTTAGGCAAGTGTTTGTGACCAACCATGTAAGGGATGACCTTTGAAAACATGAGAGGGCAAATTTTGGGGTACAACAGTTGCCCCTGTTCAATCTTCTTAAACCTGAGGATGTAGATTGGCTTGCGTGCCTTTCGTGATCCGAAGGTGGAAGATGATTGAACACTAGAGTGCCCAGAAATTTGCACTCGCATGGTGTAGTATCAGCATTGTGATGTCGGGAATGGGCTTACAGATGCCATTTGGAGATTGTTGGTAGGAGGATGGGCTTATAGATGCCATCTGCAGGAGGGTCGATCGCATAAGAGATTCCTTAGCGAGAACTTGCATACCTGTTATTTGTAGAAGATTCTGCTGGGGAAGTCTAACTTTTGTTGAGATTTAGGAACTTCAGTCATCTGTTATTCAACTGAAGAATTAACTCCAGCTTGAGGAAGCGGAAGTGAACCGCGTATCTAGTTGTGTACAGGCTGCACCGCAACCTACTAGGGAAAGGTGAAACCGATCGTGTTTGATAGGTCTGGGTCTTACAGTGTTGTGGACTGTTGTCTGGAGATAAGAGAAAAGAAACCTGGATGGTAAGGTTATGAGAAGGAACCTGGGTAAGGTTTCTTCGTGAGGAGTTTGGATAAAGCTACATCTGAACCGAGAAGTAGCCTAGGTAAGGTTACTTTGTGAGGAGTTTGGGTAAAACTACATCTGAACCGAGAAGGAACCTGGGTAAGGTTGCTTTGTGAGGAGTTTGGGTAAAACCATATTGGGAAAGAGAAGGAACCTAGGTAAGGTTGCTCCAGGATGAGTCTAGGTGAAACTACATCGGGAAAGAGAAGGAACCTAGGTAAGGTTGCTCCAGGATGAGTCTAGGTGAAACTACATCGGGAAAGAGAAGGAACCTAGGTAAGGTTGCTCCAGGATGAGTCTAGGTACAACTACATCGGGAAAGAGAAGGAACCTAGGTAAGGTTGCTCCAGGATGAGTCTAGGTAAAACTACATCAGGAAAGAGAAGGAACCTAGGTAAGGTTGCTCCATAATGAGTCTACGTAAAACTACATCAGGAAAAAGAAGGAACCTAGGTAAGGTTGCTCTAGGATGAGTCTAGGTAAAACTACATCGGGAAAGAGAAGGAACCTAGGTAAGGTTGCTCCAGGATGAGTCTAGGTAAAACTACATCAGGAAAGAGAAGGAACCTAGGTAAGGTTGCTCCAGGATGAGTCTAGGTAAAACTACATCAGGAAAGAGAAGGAACCTAGGTGAGGTTGCTCTAGGATGAGTCTAGGTAAAACTACATCTGAACTGAGAAGGAACCTAGGTGAGGCTACATCATGAGGAGTTTAGGTAAAACTTCATCGGGAAAGGGAAGGAACCTAGGTAAGGCTGCTTCAGGATGAGTCTAGGTGAAACTACATCGGGAAAGAGAAGGAACCTAGGTAAGGTTGCTCCAGGATGAGCCTAGGTAAAACTATATCGGGAAAGAGAAGGAACCTAGGTAAGGTTGCTCCAGGATGAGTCTAGGTAAAACTACATCAGGAAAGAGAAGGAACCTAGGTAAGGTTGCTCCAAGATGAGTCTAGGTAAAACTACATCAGGAAAGAGAAGGAACCTAGGTAAGGTTGCTCCAGGATGAGTCTAGGTAAAACTACATCGGGAAAGAGAAGGAACCTAGGTAAGGTTGCTCCAGGATGAGTCTAGGTGAAACTACATCTAAACTGAGAAGGAACCTAGGTGAGGCTACTTCATGAGGAGTTTAGGTAAAACTTCATCTGAACCGGGAAGAAACCTAGGTAAGGCTGCTTCATGAGGAGTTTAGGTAAAACTGCATCTGAACTAGGAAGAAACCTAGATAAGGTTGCTTCATGAGGAGTTTAGGTAAAACTGCATCTGAACCGGGAAGAAACCTAGGTAAGGTTGCTTCATGAGGAGTTTAGGTAAAACTGCATCTGAACCGGGAAGAAACCTAGGTAAGGCTTCATAGCTTGAATTTTGTGAGAATTTGATTGTATCTTTCCTGAAAGGTAAAGGTTAGCTGTATGTAATGCATGATATGCATCAGGCCGTGATGTTCTCAAAATAAATGAGATTTGTGTTGTATGATGCGTATGCATGTCATGATGTATGAAGATGTGATGTTTTTAGCTGGGGAAAATAAATCCCAGATTGCTGCTGGAGAAAAGAGTTGAATTCTTTGTTTCCGCTGGGGATAGTGAATGGAGATGATTGTGAGAATAAACCTGCAGGAGAGGATAACTCCGATGGGGAATAAGCTGACGAGGAAGTGTCTCTGTGGGGAGGACATAATCTGCTGGAAGATCTGCTGATTTAGAGAAATAAAACTCAGCTGGGGATGAATTACTGTTGCTGGTGACAGTGAACCCTATTGGGGATTGAATTTCTGTCTGTGAAAGGAATGAACTCCGCTGGGGATGATTTTCCAATGGCGACTTCACTGGGGATAATCTTTTAGACTCTACTGGGGATAATCTTCCAGTGCTGGTGATAGATAAACTCTACTTGGGGAGAATCTTACCGACCCATTCGTGGTTGCGAGCCTCAGCTGCGGAGAATTAACACCACTTTCCTTTTCTTACTCTGTGGGGAGTGTAGATGTTACTGGGACGTGGAATGAGGATATGACAATGACTTTGCATCAAGACTTTTCTGCCCCTGTATCTGCGGGAGAAGGTGCCTGCGGAGGCCTTGTGGATCGAGTATTGTTCCAACCTATAAGGTGCTTGGTAACTGCCGATCAGAATGACAAATCTTCTTCTGGTAGGAAAGTGACGAGATGACGGGACACAGTTGTACGCTTTAATCCCTAACTTTTTCCTGGACTGTCTTTTCAGATTTTCAGTCCATCGGGATACCCTTTCTTTCCCAAGCCGCCTTTTTAGGTTTTCGACTTGTCGGGTGTACAAATCCTTTTTTGTTTTTATCCCTAAATTTTGCTCGAACCCTTTTGGTTCGCCGGGAAGCCCTTATTTTTGCCTAGGCCAGTCAACCTAGCGGGTCTTTGATTATGCGTAGTACTTTTTTGACTATGTCCACGCTCTCAGAGTGTAGGGAGTTGTCACTGTCAGTAGTGTTGTGTTGCCATACTACCAGAAGATGTTTGATCATGCAAGATTCATTGCTGGAATTCATGTCCAATGCCCCAAGTGATTCAGA
The DNA here is from genome assembly GCA_948472305.1 of Vicia faba. Taxonomy (NCBI): domain Eukaryota; kingdom Viridiplantae; phylum Streptophyta; class Magnoliopsida; order Fabales; family Fabaceae; genus Vicia; species Vicia faba. The sequence goes on along the minus strand of OX451739.1, from coordinate 432,030,333 downwards.
TGGAGATCTGCCCCTGGCTATTTGGCATCTTTTAGAGACTCCTTGAATCTTGACTTGACTGCCCCAGATGATAGACAATGCTCATGCCGTGCCCCTTGGTTGGAAGTGTTTTTTCCACTTGAGGTGACTCTTTTTATTGAAAAGGTTTTTGTTCACTAGATATTCGTCGTGTAAATTTCTCTGTTGTTTGAACAAATAGTCATATGCAAATAATGTTATTTTAAGAATGCAAAGCTTATGTCTGTCTTGAAGTTTTTGAAAATGCCTTTTTCCAGTAAAACAAGCGAATTTTTGTAAAATGTGATGTCAACTCAGGATTTTACAGCGAGCCCTACAGGAGTCAGGATACCTTTGTAATAGCATGCTTTCGAACTAACCCATGCTTCAGCTAGGACTTTTTAAGGTTTATAACGTGGCCTGGTTCACGGTTTAAGAAACAAAGGATAAAGGCTCAAATTTTATTTGTACCCACCCGCTCTTCGTGATGTTCTTCGACCCTAAACTCAGCTAACCATGCATTTAGATCTTGTTTGAGTCTTTGCTCTGATATTTCGGTGATGGTTCGGATACTGACAATTTATTTTGAACAGGCAGTCATTTTGTTGAGAGTCTGTAGGATCTCTTTCTTTTTAATTTTATTATCCTTGTCTTTTGCCTGAACTGTTTCTTTTGTAATTACAGTCAGCGAGATGTCCCAGTTTTTCTTAAGTCTCCTTCACAGGTTTTGACTTATTGGGCTTTTATTTTGAGAGATAATGACTGCCTGTCTTGACGATTATACCGAACCAACACCTCTTTTGTTTTGAAAGGACTTCTTTGATGCCATTTGTAACACCCCTTCTAAATAACCCGCGAATATATTAATTAAATCAGAGTAACATGGAAAACAGGGATGTCACAATTCAGGATAAATATAAAAACCTCAAATCTACAATTATCATGCTTTACTGGAGGAATTATTAAGATAAATATTCAAATCAATATCATGTTCTACACAGCGGAAATGTCTCAAAACCAGAATAACTTCACTTCATAAGTATTCCCAACATAAATTAAACAATAGAGTATAAAATAAAACTCATCATTCAAATGTTTCCCCCAGTGTTACAACCTATCAGAGCACGCCACTGACACGCGGACTTAAAGTAACATAGCTCTAGAGCCATCCTCACCAACTCCTGAGCTGCTAACTTTAATCTGAAATCATTAAAGTAAGGGTGAGATTTCTCATAATTAACATGCATTATAAGTTTCTCAATCAACATTACATCACAAGCATATTATTTCACCCATTTTAGCATAAACTCAAATTCAACACACAGTTCCAATCATACAAGTCATTATGCACAAATCAAAAATTAACCAAAGAATTGTAACACTGGAAGACATCCTAACATGTTACAATTCCATGCAAACACAAATGCAGACACAATGCATGTGGTACCAATCACGTGACCAAGTCACCCATCACTGATCCATCACTCTCGGATACAACAACCATCGATTAGTCCATCACACTCGGACATGAATCCAGCCGAAGCAATCATCGATTCGTCCATAACACTCGGACACGAATCCAGCCTAACCACCCATCATCTCTCGGGTATCAGTTAACGGCAATACAAGTCAAATTCCACACAATGGGAATTAACTTCACCAAAATAATGCATATGCATGTACATCACTAACATGCCACATCAATCAACGGAAGTATGATCACAACATAATTCCAAATAACGCCAAACCAATATATCACATGATCACATCTCAATCATAATGGATAGCAGGCACAACACATAAGTATCAGTTCTCATTCACCAAATCAGAACAATTCACAACCAATTCTACATCATTCCCAAAATACCAAAGTTTACAAAAATCGGGAATTCGACTCTTTTTAAAATGATTTTCATAAAATAATATTTTTCTTATTTTATAAAATAGAGTATTTGATTTAAGAAATAACGTACAAAATGGCACTCAAAACGGACTTACGGTTTGAAAGTTATGAATTTTCAAAGTTTAGTATTTTTCAAAAAGTTACAGCAGAACCCGGTTCCTACACATACAGGAACTGGTTCCTGCGAAGTTCAGAAAACACCCATTCTGGAAAATATACTGGAACTCGGTTCCTACCCATACAGGAACCGGTTCCGACGTTGAAAAATTCAGTTTCTTCACAAATTTACACCGGGAACCCGGTTCCTCCCCACTGGGAACCGGTTCCTGCGACCTGAAAAGTAAAAAACTGCTATTTGACAGCATTTATTCATTCCAAATCCCATCCAATTCATACCCATACGAATCTAACTCACAGCAATGTCAAAACAAGTTATAGTGCATGATTCCAATGAGATTATAACACACCATAACATCATACAATTTCCTCATAACCTCAAATTGAATTAAAACATAAAATTCATGGGATTGGGGTTTGAATTTCATAAATCCTAAATTGGGATTTCTAACATGCCTAATCAATTCTATTAATCCCAAAATCTATAAGGCATATTAAATAATCGAAATCACCCCTTACCTCGCGATGATCCTTCAAATTCACGGCGTTTGGCTTTTTCCTCTCTTCTCTTCTCTTCTCCAATTTCATGTACAGTGACTTTTTTCCCAAAACCTTCTTTTCATTTTTCCTTTTTATCCTTCTTTTTCTTTTCCTTTTATTATTTGCCAAATAATAATAATAAATTAGTAATTATTTTAGTAGAGGTTTTTACTTCACACACTTCTAATTCAACCTTACACCCCCTGGTCTTTCTTTTTAATTTCATAATTAATTCATCCATTTAATCCAAAATATTATTAATTAAGCCTTTAATTAATTTAATAATTAAATTCCTAATTATTTAACAATTGAATTAATTTGGGGTGTCACAACTCTCCCCAACTAAAAGAGTTTTCGTCCTTGAAAACATACCTTAGACGAACAGTTCGGGATACGAGTCCTTCATCTGGCTCTCCAGCTCCCAAGTGACATTTCCATCTGCTGGTCCTCCCCAAGCCACTCTTACCAACGCGATCTCCTTGCCTCGCAACTGTTTCAACTTCTGATCCTCAATTCTCGCAGGTACCGCTTCCACAGTCAAATTCTCTCGTACATGTATATCGTCTACACGAATCTCATGAGACGGATTAGCAATGTACTTCCTTAGTTGAGATACATGAAAAACATCATGCAAATTTGCAAGTGACGGCGGAAAAGCAATCTGATAAGCAACTTTCCCAACTCTCTTGGTAATCTGAAACGGACCAATAAAACTTGGAGTCAACTTCTTTGACTTCAAAGCTCGACCAATGCCAGTCATCGGAGTAACTCGCATAAAAACATGTTCTCCTTCGCTAAACTCAAGATCTTTCCTCCTCTTATCGTGATAACTTTTCCGACGACTCTGAGAAGTCCTCATCTTCTCCTGAATCATCTTAATCTTTTCTGAAGTCTGTTGGACAATTTCCGGTCCAATCACAGCACTCTCTCCAGATTCATACCAACACAACGGCGTCTGACACCTCCTACCATACAATGCCTCAAACGGAGCCATACCAATGCTCGAATGAAAACTATTGTTGTAGGTAAACTCAATCAATGGTAGATAACTATCCCAAGCTCCACCTTTCTCCAACACACAAGCTCTTAACAAATCTTCCAACGACTGAATCGTTCTCTCCGTCTGACCATCTGTCTGTGGATGATAAGCGGAAATCAAACGCAACTTCGTACCCAAAGCTTCTTGCAATCCCGTCCAGAATTTAGATGTAAACCTCGGATCTCGATCTGACACAATACTAGAAGGAATACCGTGCAAACTCACAATCTTCTCAACATACAATTCTGCCAACCTTTCCATCGGATAATCCATTCTTATCGGAATAAAGTGAGCAGATTTCGTCAACCGATCAACAATAGCCCAGATAGAATCACAATTCTTCGATGTCCTTGGCAAACCAGACACAAAATCCATAGAGATTCCATCCCATTTCCATTTCAGAACAAACAACGGTTCCATCAATCCTGACGGTTTCTGATGCTCAATCTTCGAATTCTGACAAACCAAACAAGCATACACAAACTCAGCAATTTCCTTTTTCATTCTCGGCCACTAAAACAACTTCTTCAAATCATGGTACATTTTAGTAGCACCAGGATGAATACTCAATCCACTATGATGTCCTTCTTCCAAAATACTCTTCCTAATCTCTGCAACATCCGGAACACACACTCTATTACCAAATCTCATAACACCATTCTCATCAATCTGGAACTCGCCTCCTTGACCTTGGTTGATCAATGTCAATTTATCAACTAACCCAACATCGGACTTCTGTCCATTCCAAATTTCTTCCAGAATACCACTAGTCAGTTTCAACATACCCAATTTCACACTATTCGGAGTAGTTTCACATACCAAACTTAAATCTCCGAACTGCTCAACCAAATCTAACTCACGGACCATTAACATCGACATATGCAAGGACTTCCTACTCAAGGCATCCGCAACAACGTTTTCCTTACCAGGATGATAATTCAAACCGAAATCATAATCCTTTAAAAATTCTAACCATCTCCTCTGCCTCATATTCAACTCTTTCTGATCAAAGAGATACCTCAGACTTTTGTGATCACTGAACACCTCAAACCGAGAACCATATAAATAATGCCTCCACAACTTCAAAACAAACACAAAAGCTGCCAACTCCAAATCATGAGTCGGATAATTCCTTTCGTGTACTTTCAATTGTCTCGAAGCATAAGCCACCACCTACTTATCTTGCATCAACACACCACTTAATCCCATTAATGATGTGTCACAATACACAACAAAAGACTTAGTCGGATTTGGCAAAATCAAGATCGGAGCACTTGTCAACCTCCTCTTCAGCTCTTGAAATCCTTTCTCACATTCAACATCCCAAACAAACATCTGACCCTTCCTGGTCAACTTAGTCAACGGTAACGCTAATTTGGAAAGTCCTTCTATAAACTTCCTGTAATAACCTGCAAGACCCAGAAAACTACGGATCTCAGAAGCATTCTTCGGCACTTCCTACTGAGCTACTGCTTCTACCTTCGTAGGATCCACAGCAATTCCATTCTTGGAAATTACATGGCCAAGAAAACTTACTTCACTTAACCAGAATTCACACTTGGACAACTTCGCATAAAGCTTCTTCTCTTTCAACAATTCCAACACAACTCTGAGATGTTCTGCATGCTCTTCATCGCTCTTCGAATAAATTAGAATATCATCAATGAACACCACCATAAACTTATCAAGATACGGATGAAATATCCTGTTCATATACTCCATGAAAACACCAGGTGCATTAGTAACTCCAAACGGCATAACAGAATACTCGTAATGTCTATACCTCGTTCTAAATGCAGTTTTCTGAATATCTTCCGACTTCACACGAATCTGATGATATCCAGATCTCAGATCAATCTTACTAAATACACAAGCTCCAACTAGTTGATCCATCAAATCATCGATCCTCGGCAAAGGATACCGATTCTTGATTGTAACTTTATTCAGCTGTCTGTAATCAACACATAATCTCATTGAACCTTCTTTCTTCTTAACCAATAACACCGGAGCACCCCACGGCGAAACACTCGGACGAATAAACTTCTTCTCAAACAAATCCTCAAGTTGACTCTTCAACTTTATCAATCCAGAAGCAGACCTCTTATAGGCATCCTCGAACTCGAACTAGTTCTAGTAACAAAACCCATTAAGACTTCACCTTGCACTCTCACACCGTTCCACTTACTTCATCATGGAACACTTCATAAAAAAATTACATCCAATAGGTCACATGCCTTTATCTTGCTCTCACCGAGATCTAAATCTCTCGTCACGCAAACCATGACGCTTCTCTTCTTGCCGACTCAACTAATTTCACACACTGTAAAGCTGGCACAATAAGTACATCCCATCTAACGCGATCCCGACTACTATTAACAAGAGATTAAGGGTGATTAGTTCCTCGATTTGTCAATAGATAGTCAACAATCATGAGGTGGCATCAACCATCGTTACCAAACCACAACAGCATCTTCAATCTTACCCTTCAAGCTACTTAAACATAACCATGCTTGAAGAATCAACTGCTCGGCAATACTTACTTCTTACAATCGGCGGTATACTGAACCAACCTCTTGCACAAAAATTCAGAGGAGAAACTTCTCCCCCACTTATTTCACACGTACCCCTGCAGACAACAAAAAGGAAACAATCAAGTACCGACAGTGTTTCACACACATGTCGCATACCAAAAGGGAGTAAACACATAAACAACCTGGCCGATAGACCGACCTGCTCTGATACCACTATTTTAACACCCCTTCTAAATAACCTGCGAATATATTAATTAAATCAGAGTAACATGGAAAACAGGTATGTGCTTGGTCAAAGTTGAGTTGACTTTTCCTACGAAACCCTAATTTAGCAACTTTTGAATCTTGATGAATCTTGAGCAATCCTTGATGAATCATGATCAAACCTTGATCAAATGATGAATTATCCTTCAAAATGAGAATGTTGACAAAAAATCTTGAGGTTTGACTATTTGTAGGTCACAGTTGACTTTTGCCCTAGCACAGTCGATTTTTGGGCCTCTTGAGCAATTGACTGACCAAACTTCCTCTGCAAGGCTTGAAATTTGACATGGATGAACTTAAGAACATATTAGGACATTGGGAAGAACTTGAGGTCATTTGGACATAAGGACCTTGATGCAAAACCAAACCCTAATTTTGAATTTGACTGCCTTAGGAGGTGATTTGACTGTCCAACTCTTGAGCTAACTTGAGCCACTTGGAGATTATTCTTGACATATCTTGAGGAATATGGGAGGGTAAATTTTGTGGTACAACAAAAGCGTATGACTATGTCTCGCCGGATCACTTTAAGAATAATCTCTTCACAGACAAGCTCCAAGCTTCTGATCAATCCAATCATCTGCAGGCGAAGCAACGAATGGACAAGATACTCAGAGTTGTGAAGGCTATAGCAGAATGGGAACCCCATGGAATTGTTACACATAACCATCTTTCTTTGTATAAAATTTTCTCATTTTCATGACAACATTCTCTTACTATGATGTCAGTCTCTTTTGTACAAAATACTTACACAAAGTTAATACAAAGATATTTCAAAGTGCAAAAATTTGTTTATTTTTTCTCTCTTTTTTACACTAGTGTTTTATTTAAAAACGTCCAATGATTTGTTAAAATGAGCATATGCATTTGAATATAATCACTGCTTACAAATAAAACGAAATGAGAAAGGATAATTACTGATAAGTTGAAAGTATAAGAAAATGTCTTTAGGCTATTCCAGAGGAAATCCCCTGCAGTACGTCATCCAGGTCCTCAACAGAATTGAAGCTTTGAAATACATATCCCCAGCGGAGTTAAGTTTCGAAATCCTCATCAGAACTAAGTTTCCAAACTCCCAATCCCCAGTGGAGTCAGAAGACTTTGAACTACAAGTCCCCAATGAATATGAAACTTTCTTCCCCAACGTAGTCCAAAACTTCAACCTTTAAAACACAGTGGAAATCATCTGGTTTCTCCAAATCCCCCAGCAAGTTATGGAAATCAACTAGATAACAGTTAACTTTTATCCCCAACCAAGGATAAAACTCCAGAAGATTGGCATACTCCCAACCTCCTGATACCCTTAACAGAATGAAGATTCTCATTCTTAAAACCCCAGAAGATTGGCATACTCCCAACCTCCTGATACCCTTAACAGAATGAAGATTCTCATTCTTAAAACCCCAGAAGATTGGCATACACCCAACCTCCTGACCCAAACGCCTGAATGAAGATTCTCATTCTTAAAACCCCAGAAGATTGGCATACACCCAACCTCTTGACCCAAACGCCTGAATGAAGATTCTCATTCTTGCTTCCTCAATAGATTGGCATACAACCCAAACTTTTGAAAACTCTCCAACAAGATAAGCATTCTCCCCACAAAGTTATTTCCCAGCAGAACGAAGATTCTTGTTCTCATTTCTCCAGTTGAAGCCTCCCAGGTTTTGTTTCCCCTGTAGAGATCGTCAGAGTTTTCCTTATTCCCCAGGAAACTCATGAAGGATTCTCAATTTCCCCCCAGAAGTTGTCAAAGCTCTTGTTAATCCCCACAAGTCACCAAGGATTTTCAATCCCCAGCAGTAGTCCAAAGGATTTCTTAGTCTCAAGAATCAAAGGTTTTGAATCTCCAGCAGCAGTCAAGGGTTTATTTTCCCCAGCAGCGGTCAAAGATTTCATTATCTCCAGCTATCAAGGATTTATTTTCCTCAGCAAGACAACTAATCGGCTTACATACGCATCAATTACATTCATATATCATAAACATTAATAAAGCACATTTTATTGCATCATACATATCATGCAACATAACTTTGTGTGTTTTAGCTAACATTTTACCCTTTTCAGGATAAGAATAAAAGCTAACTTTAATAAATGTTCAAAGATCTCAAATACAGTACGGATACACTCCAAGACATGGAAGTCATTCTGCTACTCATTCGGGTCTCGTATTTCAGATACAGTACAGATACACCCCAGATACGGCGGTCATTCTACTACTCATTCAGACTTCAGCAATCAGATACATACTAGATATGCTCCAAACACGGAAGCCATTCTATTTCTCATTCAGATTCAACTATCAACTTCAGGTTCAGATGCATTCCATACGCGAAAGTCATTCTATAACCTGTTCGGATCCCAGTTACAGTACGGGTACACTCCATACACGGAAGTCATTCTGCTACTCATACAGATCTCAACTTCAGATACAGTCCAGATACGGATACCATTCTGACATTCATTCTCCTAATTCTCAACAAACAAGTCTTGGATGGCATCTTTAAGCCCATCTCCAGCAATATTCTACCATCTCCGAATGGCATCTTTAAGCCCATTCCCTCAGATACATTTTTGACGAGTGCAAATTTACGGGCACTCTAGTGTCCAATCCTCTTTTATCTTTGAGTCACGAAGGCGAACTCGCCAACCTAACTCTTCAGGTTCAAGAAGATTGACACAGGGGCAGCTGTTGTACCCCAAAATTTTCCCTCTCATTTTATCAAGATTTCCCCTCACCAAACTCCTTGAACTCCAGACAGAATTAGGGTTTTTACTCTGCTCAAGACATCTCCTTGCACTGATGACCTGAAATTAGGGTTTGAGTTTGCACAGGGATTTTTGTACTTGCAATGCTCAAGGTGACTTTCATACTTCATTTTGGACCTACAAGATTTCCTCTACCAAGTTTCAAGCTTTGAATCAAATTTTTGCCCAGTCAATTGGACAGTTGACCTAGAAATCAGCTGTATTGGGGAAAAGTCAACTGTGGCCAATTTACAGTCAAACCTCACAATTTTTGATCCACATCAACATTATAGACTCATATGAACCATTTGATCAAGTTTGGACTACAACTCCTCAAGAAATTTGATCAGATCATCAAAAGGGCAAAATGGTCATTTTTAGGGTTTTAACTACACAAGGGCAATTTCTGATTTTTTTCACCTAGCCAATGGCAAATTGGGTTCAATCATAGACTCAAGGACTCAATGGCATCATCTTGACCTATTCAAAAGGTTCAAAGAATCCCAATTGCATTGGATTGATAGATGAATTTTTCAGTCAGCTGATCAAAATTTGACTGTACATTGAAAAGTCAAACTTTGACTTTTTGGTCAAAATCAAGTGCCAAGGGTCATTTTTCATCAAGATATGTCAAAACGTGAAACTTGTTCATCAAGAAACCCAATTTTGCAAATTAGGGTTTAAAGTTGAAGAATTTCATAACTTAGAATTTTTCTAAGTTATGAAATTTTCTTAATTTTCCCTAACTTTGCCCAACATTTTCACCATGATGCAATTGGATTCAAACAAAACTTCCAACATGAAAGTTTCATTCATCCACAAAGTCTACAACATTTATTCACAAAGTTTTCCCAAAAGAAGCTTGGATCTCAAGTTATGATTTCTGGAACAAGGGTCCATGAAACTTTTAACTTAGTGAAATTTTGCCCTAGTTTAGGCAGGATTATAACCTATCTTCATGGCCATTTTTCACATAGTTCCACTTGGAATCTCAAATTTCATTTCAAAGATGGATTTTAGAGCATGTTTCAAGCTTTCCAAAATGTCAAAGAACTCTCCAAACTCATTTGTGGTTAGGGAGAGTTGAAGGCTTGAAGTTGGCAAAAACTCACTTTTCATCCATGGCATGTTCATATTGATACAAGTTGCAAATTCAAATCAACTTGCTTTACACTAGATTAGAGGCCTCAAAACCATTTCATACTAAATAATTAAATGCAAATCCATTGGTCTAAGGTTTTGTTTTGGTCATTAGAGCATTTCACACAAGATTAATCCTTAAGTAGAAAAAGCAACATTTCCATTTTTGCCAAAATATGCTTTATGTCAAAACCACATCTCTTGAGCCTGAAACAATATCTTGTGCAGAAAAGCATATCCACCAACTTGAGGGGCCAAGACCAGAAGAAGAAAGCTGATAGATAGCCTGTACAGGCTTGTATTACATCATTTTTCATTTTGGCTTAAAAGACAAGAAACATGTCCAATACACGAGAACTTGAACATCTGTGAAAACCAACTTGTGCAAGCTTTTGAGACAACTTTCTCACATCCCCTTGAGCCAGAAAAACGACCCTTTGATCCCTCAAACCTCCCATAGCACAAAATCATATTCATTTGGCAAAACAGGGCACTCCCTGCAATTTTATTTCCACAACTCAAATCCCTCGTGCGTTGCCTCAAATTGGTTCAAACACCTTCCATACAACATATCCAAGCTATCCCAACCCTTAAACACTAATTGTAACTCCATTTACAAGGTTTGCCATTTTTGATTTCAGCTTGTGCAGGTTGAGTTCTGTAGGCTTGTTCAAGCACATTCAAGGCAAGCTATCCATTGGAGAAGGTCAGGGGAAGTTCAAGCAAACTCTCAAACATCTCAGGCCTTGTTGAAAAGCTTCACATTGCCATACACGAAGTCAGCTGAAACATGTTTTTATCAACTTCCTATCTCTCTATTTAGGAACATTTAGACTTAAGTTTGTGAATAAGAAATGTAGTATTCATAGCCATGAAGCTGTACATATGCTCAGTTTTCATTTTAGTTAAGCATGCTAAGAGAATTTGATCCATGAACTTCCTGAAAAAATTAGGTTAGATTTTAGGGCCAGAGAAATTCTCTCTGGTCTTTGAGAGTTAGGACAAGTTTTTTATATGGTTGAATTCGTCTTGGAAAGCTCTACAACTTTGATGTTATGTGTTTTTGCATTAGAGCACGTATGCAGGTTGTTCGTGTTTGAATCCAGACGCACACGTTTTTGAGAATAGAGGTTGAAGATGAAGTGTGGTGGGCTGGGCTTGGTCCTGGCTCACTATTGACACCCCCTTTTTACTGAATGCACCCCCCTGGCCTAATTTCTTTATATTTTATATTTTTGTATTTTATTTTCATTTCTGATTTTATTTTATTATTTCCAAATTAAAAAAATACCCAAAAATATTTTTATAAATTTTCATATTTATTTTGTATTTTATTTTTTATTTTTTCTAACATAAAAAACAATTTAATTAATATATACTTTATTTATTGAAAACTTGAAAATAAATATATAATAACCATTATATTTTTATTTTTATTCTTTATTTTATTTACACTCAAAAAATATTGTTTTAAATATATTTTTATTTTGTATATATTTTATTTTATTATACATATTTAATATAATTGATATATATATACATACTTTTATTTTATTAGATACTTTAGAATAAAATTATAAAAAAATATTATACTTTTATTTTTATTATTATAATACTTTTTCTAAATATATTTTATTTTTTGTATATACACTATTTTATTTTATTGTATATAAATAATATAGTCCATATATTTACATTCTTAAAAATTAGGGTTTTACCCTTAATAAAAAAATGATAATCTCTTTATTTATTTCTTTCTTTTTACATTAAATATTTTTACATACATAAAAATAAACAAAACCTTTTTTTGCATATTCATATTATTTTGTATATTTATTTAATTTGTTTATTTAAATATTATTCATTTGTTATTTATGCCATTTGATTCAATTTGGATGTAATAGTAAAACTAGGGTTTTAATTTCTTGTCAAATTATCCCCATTCAAAATTGTATCCCCCTTCCCATAATCAAATGTTGTAATAGTATAGATTATTTTACGCATTTACGCTTTCAATTATGCCATGATTAGAGATTAGGGTTTGTATGCAAAAATCCAAAATTAACAAGTAGCTTAACCTAATACAAAGACAAAAATGCATGAAAATCAATACACAATGCACACTTGTACCCCTATGGTTACATCCACTTGTTGCCTTAAAAATGAGCCATGTTATGCATGTTGGGTACTTTGGCAAAACAAAAAACAAAACAAAATATCATAGTCCCTCGATGACGCTATTTCGGTTGCCTAAACAAAATGATCTAGTCCCTCGGAAAATTGCTAAAGATACTTGGCAATATTGCTATCATGGTCTATACGATGACCCGCACCTGTCTCGTTTAACATCCTAATACAAGGTTGTTTACCAAATGCAATGGTAAAACAACACTGTCAAAAGGGTTAAAAACATATAGGAAAGATCTTTGAGTAAAATAGGATAGGCAACTCTTAGTTACTTGATTTAAACTTGCAAAACATCCTTGTTATTTTCAAAACACACTTCACAACACAATTTCAAAACATTTCCCAAAAACAAAACTTTCAAACATTGAAATATCTTTTCAAAAAGACAAACACCTTTGTACATGTTCAAACAAGAATCATTACAAAGGTCGCCACAACGATGGCCTCTTTTTCAAAACATCTTTCAAAACCACACACAAAGCACCATTTCAAACAATTGAAAAGCAAAAGCAAGTGATCTAAACAAGTAACTAAGAGCCCATGGATAACCATGGATGAAAAGGGTGCTTGCATCTTCCCTTTTCATAATCTACTCCCCGAACCCAAGAAAACATCTCAAAGGTCTTTCCTGTGCTTTTTGACCTTTCCTTAGGATAAAATAAAAAGTCGGTGGCGACTCTTGCTAAACCGAAACATTTGCGAACACAAACGCAAAACCTCAAGTCAATTCTCCCACCGTATCACAGTGAGCCTCTCTAATATCATGTTGATAGAAGAGTTTGATTGTTGTTAGTTGAGTTGTAACTATATATCACTCATAAGCTTTTAAGCATAAAGTTGATTATTGTTCTTTGAGGAAGCTTGTAAGCAACTTCAAGTATTGTTCTTAGTCAAGAGTCTTGGTTAGGTTGTGTCTTTGAAGAGTATTGTTCTAAGTGATTTTTGTCTATTAAGTTGATATCACTGCGGTGATTGGGAGTGAGATGTTGATTTCTCATATTTATGATGTTCCTAGGTAGAAGTTACACTGGATAGAGATTAAGTGATAAGTTATAAATGGGGGAGTTTAGCTTTGAATTAGTACTATTGATAATGAATTTCTTTCCTGGCTTGGTAGTCCCCATAATAGGTGTGTGTCCACCTAACTGGGTCAACAATTCTCTTGTTCTTTACTTTTCTGCACAATGTTTATTGCTCGTATTGTTCATTGTGTGAAAATTTAGAGAAAGATGTCGAGACATCTTTTAGGACATCTTTGATTTGAATACCAGAATTTCAAGTTGTATTTTATTTTGTCCCATTATTATAAGTCTTTGTTCTGCATTTGTGATCTTGTGTAATCATTGACTTGATTGAAAATCAACCAAAACAATGTCTTTCTCCTCTGATCATCCATGGATATACGATGAGTTCATAAATTTCAAATGGGAGGATACCCGTAAAACCTTTATTTCTCATCTCTATGTTGCACTCTCAAATGCGGGAATAGACACTTTTCTTGATGACAAGATGCTTAGAAAGGGAGAGGACCTTGGACCATAGCTAGAGTGGCTAGAGTGGCTAGAGTGGGGAATATAACGCTCTCATATATCTATAGTTGTTTTATCAGTTTACTATACACAATCTAGCTGGTGTCTTAATAAATTGGCACATATCATGGAATGCCGCAAAAATTATGGTAAGTTTGTTATACCTGTATTTTATGGTTTTGACCCATCGACTATCCGTAAGAAGACAGGTAGTTTTGGAGACTACTTGAAATCCACTACAAGAAAAAAAAGAACACCGCTTGGACAAGTGGAGGACCGCACTTACCGAAGTTGCAAATATACCTGGTTGGGATTCCCTTGGTTTCTGGTAATAAACAAACATTTATTTCAAATTATAATCACAATATTTCATGTTCATTCTTTGTCTTTATAACTGTTATTATTACTGAAACAGTGAAGGTAGTGAAGAAAATTGTTGAGGACATTTTGACTAAAATAAATGTCTCATTGTTGTCTATTACTGAATTTCTTATTGGATTGGATTCCCATCTGTAAAAATTGACAGAGATTATCGGTTATCAATCAAGCAAAGCCTGTATGATAGGGATATGGGGAATGGGTGGATCAGGCAAAACTGTTGGAAATAAGACCTTTTATGTTAAGGAGAAGTGTGTGGGAATATTGAAGGTTTGAATATAAATTTGATAAGTAGGATAATTCTTTATGGAGGAGAAGAACTTTGTATTTTTGCTTGATGAAAATGTGTGAGATTACATATCTATTTATAGTACTCTAAGGAGAACTCTAGACACACTAATTATAGAGAGTTCTCAGCTCTAGAGATCCAAAGACCATTCTAGAAAATATTACAATTATAAGAAACATCTAGAGATTCCATATATTACAAGAATTCTCTAGAAAACAACTTAAGCCCAAAATAACTAAGTCCAAAAACCAATTAATAAATTGAGGCCCAAATTAAGTTTAATATTTTCAACATCCCCCCTTAAACTTGATTTGTGACTCCAAGCACACTCCTTAGCTTCACGAAAGTTTCCAACTTTAGTGGCTTGGTGAAAATGTTGACAGCTTGATCTTGAGACATTACATACTTCAACTTCACCTCTTTTTTATTCTTGCCCTCTTACTTCATATCCTAGTGGTTGCTTGATATAAACTTCTTCTTCGAGAAAACCATCCAAGAAGGCTGATTTCACATCCATTTGATAGATCTTCCATTCATTTTGGGCTGCCAAGGAAATGATCAGTCTAATAGTTTCAAGACGAGCAACAGGAGAAAATACCTCATCATAGTCAATTCCTTGTCTTTGACTATAGCCTTTCGCCACCAATATTGCTTTGTATCTCTCCACACCTCCTTTTTCATTCTTCTTTGCCTTGTACACCCATCTTACTCCAATTGCTTTATGTCCTTGTTGAAGTGTAGTAAGTTCCCATGTATCATTCTTCGTGATAGACTTGATTTCTTCGTCCATGGCGTCTCTCCACTTTATGTTCTACCGCTTCTTGATAGCTTAGAGGCTCACAATCACCAAAAAGACAAAAGAGGTTAATGTCATTTTGGTTTTCGGTTACCTCATAAAGCTCTTCAATGCTCCTTAGTCGTGGTGTCTTCTCACTTGAACTTGTTTCATCCAACCTTGGTGTCGGTGAGGAAGGTGGTGTAATATGTTCCTCTATCATTGGTTGTTCCATTTCTTCTTCTTCTTCTTCTTCTTCTTCAAAGTAAGGAAGAAAATCATACTTGTCTTCTTGAGCACTCCAATCCCAATAATCTTTTTCGTCAAACTCCACATCACGACTTATGATGATCTTTCCACTATTTGGGTTATAAAGCTTGTACCCTTTAGAGCTTGAGTCATAACCCACAAATACATACTTCTCACTTTTATCATCGAGCTTTGTTCTTCTTTCATTTGGAACATGGGTATAGGCAATGCTTCCAAATACTTTGAGGTGAGAGATCCCAGGTTTCCTTCCACTCCATGCTTCTTGGGGTGTCTTTTCATGCACACTTCTTGTTGGGGAACGATTTGTCAAGTAAACTGCACATGCCACTGCTTTGGCCCAAAACTCCTTCGACATCTTCTTACTCTTGAGCATGCTTCGTACCATGTTAAGTATAGTCCTATTCTTTCTCTCTGCTATTCCATTTTGTTGAGGCGATCTTGGCACAGTCAGTGGGCGACGGATTCCATGGTCTTCACAATATTTGTTGAACTCATTTGAAGTGAACTCTCCTCCTCGGTCAGATCTCATAGCCTTGATGGAAAGACCACTTTCTTTCTCCATAAGGGATTTGAACTTCTTAAAGTTGTCAAATACTTCTGACTTCTCCTTCAAGAAATAAACCCATATTTTTCTGGAATAATCATCAATAAAGAGGAGAAAGTATTTATTCTTACCAAACGAGTTGGGTTTGATTGGTCCGCAGACATCCGTGTGTATGAGCTCTAGTGGCTTTGTCGCTCTTGACGTTGATTCCTTTGGAAAACTTTTTCAGAATTTCTTCCCAATTAGACATCCTTCAAAGAGTTTGTCTGGGTGGTTGATCCTAGGCAAGCCTCTCACCATCTCTTTCTTCGACAAACATTCTAAACCATCGAAGTTGAGGTGCCTGAATCGTAGATACCATAGCCATGAAGAATTGGTATAGCAAGCCTTGAGACACTTTGCTACGTCATTTTGAATGTTCAAGAGGAACATTCTATTTTTTGACATAGGCACCTTAGCAATCAAGTTATGACTACAATCTCTTAAGAAAAGACTATGTTCTTTTAAGTGGATGTCATAACCTTTCTCTAATAATTGTCCCAAACTCAAAATATTATTCTTCATATTAGGCACATAATAGACATTGGATATGAATTGATGACTCTCATTCTTCAAGCGTATGAGAATTTTACCTTTGCCTTTGACCGGTATCTTTGAGTCATCTCCAAATGATACATCACCAGTTTCCGCTTCATTGATCTCTACGAACATGCTTTGATCACCACACGTGTGGTTGCTTGCGCCAGTGTCCAAGTACCACTTATTTCTTTTCTCTTCAACTTAGTTTTGACAAGCGAGTAGCAAAGTTTCTTCTTCTCCACCTTTTTCTTCTACAAAATTATCTTTCTCTTCCACCTTCTTCGAGAATCTACACTCGGTTGTGTAATGACCAATCTTGTTGCAGTTGAAACATTTGACTTGTGATTTATTGCTCCTCGACCATGAGGTTCCTCTTCCACGACCTCTTGTTGCTTGTGGATTCCAACTTCTTTCTCCATTGTTGAAGTTGTTGGAGTAGTTATTGCAACCACCTCTTCCTTCTCCTCCATGTCCTCGTCCACGTCCACGATATTGGCCACGACCTCGTCCTCTTTGGCTCTTGTAATTCGCATAGTTTGCTTCCTTTATGTTGAGTTGTAGTAATTGCTCCATAGCCTCCTTTTGTTTAATTTTTCTCTTTTGTTTTTCTTCGTATGCTTGTAAGGAACCCATGAGTTGCTCAATAGTCATGGTCTTTAGATCCTTATTTTCTTCAATGTTGGTAACAATGAAGTCAAAACTTGGATTTAAAGTGCGAAGTATTTTCTCCATGACTTTCATATCATCATCATCTTCACCATTTCTCTTAAGTTGATTGACTACAACCAATACTCGAGAAAAATAATCTGAAATTGACTCGGACTCCTCCATAAATAAACGTTCAAAGTCACCTCTAAGAGTTTGAAGACGAATCTTTTTTACCTGCTCAACTCCTTTGTTGCAAGTTTGAAGCTTGTCCCATGCTTCTTTGGCCGTTGTTGCGTTGGATATCTTCTCAAATGTATCTTCATCCACCAATTGATAAATGAGAAAGAGAGCTTTCTTGTCTCTCTTTTTTGACTCCTTCAATGTCTCTCTTACACATTGACTTAGTGAGGATTCATCTTGATCCTTGAAGCCTTTCTCAACAATATCCCACACATCTTGAGCTCCTAGTAGCGCCTTCATCTTAATACTCCAATTATCATAGTTGTTCTTTGTGAGCATCGACATTTGGAAAGGAAAACCACCATTCGCCATTTTGTGGATCTTGAAGCTCTGATACCACTTTGTTGGAAATAATACCTTTTATGTTAAGGAGAAGTGTGTGGGAATATTGAAGGTTTGAATATAAATTTGATAAGTAGGATAATTCTTTATGGAGGAGAAGAACTTTGTATTTTTGCTTGATGCAAATGTGTGAGATTACATCTCTATTTATAGTACTCTAAGGAGAACTCTAGACACACTAATTCTAGAGAGTTCTCAACTCTAGAGATCCAAACACCATTCTAGAAAATATTACAATTATAAGAAATATCTAGAGATTCCATATATTACAAGAATTCTCTAGAAAACTACTTAAGCCCAAAATAACTAAGTCCAAAAACCAATTAATAAATTTAGGCCCAAATCAAGTTTAATATTTTCAACAAAAACAACCACGAGTAAAGCTATCTACAATCATATCCATCATAAATTTGAGGGTAGAACAAGTTTCATTGAAAGTATTCGAGAAAGTTGTGAAAATGATAGTAGAGGGATTATTCTTCTACAACAACAACTTCTTTCAGATCTCCTAAAATTAAAGGCCAAGATACATAGCATTGCATCGGGGATAGCTAAGATCAAGACAAGACTTCAAGGGAAAAATATTTTTGTTGAAATACGAGAGACAAAGAGATATTTAAATAAATCGTGTGTTTGAATAGCACACCGAAAAATGCATTATATAAGAAAAAATAAAAATCCTAATATTAATTACATAGATATTCTATCTTATTTTAGAATACACTGAGGAATATTCTAAATAATATTCTAGAGAATATTCTCTTTATATACATATAATATATAATTATCAACACTCCCTTAAGCTTGAACATATAAGTCAAATGCACCAAGCTTGTTACATATATAATTGGTTCTAGGACTTTGAAGAGATTTTGTAAACACATATGCCAATTGATCATTCGAGTTGACAAAGCTTGTAGCAATGTCGCCTGACTCGATCTTCTCTCTGACAAAGTGACAGTCTATCTCAATATGTGTGGTCCTCTCATGGAAGATCATATTTGAAGCAATGTACAAAGCAACTTGATTATCACAAATAAGTGTCATTGGTCTTGCTTTTTCAATTAGAAGTTCCTTGAGCAACCGATTTAACCAAATAAGTTCACATGTTGCCATCGTCATGGCCCTATACTTTGTCTCGGTGCTTGATCTTACAACTACATTATGTTTCTTACTTTTTCAGGATATAAGGCTTCCTCCAACAAGTACACAATACCCAGAGGTGGATCGTCTATCAATGGGTGACCTTGCCCAATCAACATCGTAGTATTCAACTATCTGAGTATGTCCTTTATCTCCATACACGAGACCTTTTCTTGGAGCACATTTGATGTATCTTAGAATCCGGACAACAACATTCATGTGTTCCTGGCAAGGAGAATTTAAGAACTGGCTTACCACACTAACTGCAAAAGAAATGTCTGGACGAGTGACTGTGAGATAATTCAAATTTCCAACCAATCTCTTATACCTTTCTGGGTCAGATAGAGCCCCCCCTGATTGTGTAGCAGTTTGACACTTGGATCCACAGGAGTATCAACTGGTTTAGTATTCAACAACCATGTTTCTTCCAAAATATTTATAGCATATTTTCGCTGAGAAATCACCAAACCATCTCTAGATTGGGCCACCTCAATTTCCAAGAAGTAGTGGAGTTTACCAAGATATTTTTGTCTGAAATTGGTTCGAGAGATGTTATTTCAACTGGAGTATCCCATGCTGACCACTGCCAGTTATGACAATATCATATACATGTACAATAAGATAGATACATCCTTGGACAGAGTGATGATAAAACATAAAATGGTCAGCTTCACTACGGATCATATTAAACTGTTGTATTACAGTAATAAATCTTCCAAACCAAACTCTCGGAGATTGCTTAAGACCATAAAGAGACATGTGTATCCTACAAACCATATTCGAGGTCTCCCCTTGAGCAAAAAACCCAGGTGGTTGCTCCATATATACTTCCTCTTCAAGATCACCATGTAAAAAGGCATTTTTGATGACAAGTTAATGAAGAAGCCAATGTCGAATGCATGCAATGGCTAGAAGAAGTCTAACAGATGCCATCTTGGCTACAGGCGAGAAGGTATCACTATAATCCAACCCAAAAATCTGAGTGTATCATTTGGCTACTAGGCGAGCTTCAAACTGATCGATCTTACCATCTGGTCCAACCTTCAGTGTATAAAGACAACGACAACCTACTATAGATTTCCTAGGAGGTAGAGGTACCATTTCCTAGGTACCACTGCTTTGAAGAGAACACATTTCATCTATCATTGCTTGCCTCCACTCAGGGTGAGATAATGCCTCACCTGGAGTATTAGGAATAGAAACAAAAGACAAAGATGACAAACAAGTATACTGAAAATGGGAAAGACGATGATAACATAGATAAATATAATGTGAAGAAGGATTCCGTGTTTGATGCATACCTTTTCGAAGGGAAATCAGAAGACCAGATTCAGGTTGCAGGATCTGATCCGACGATGGCGAATGCGTCAAAGGAGAATCTGCAATGACCTCAGGAACATGTACTGCCTCAGGGATGGGTACGAAAAACGTGGGTTTTCGATGCTGATATGCTTGAAGTGGGCGAGAAGTGGGGTGGTCAACCGTAGGGTTTTCTAGTGGGTTAGGTTCCCTAGAATGGTGGGGGATAATGGGAAATGGGAATTTCAGAAAAGGTGTGGGAGTACTTTCCTGAAGGGGTTCTAGAATTACTTGGCTGGACTTAAAATATGGAACAGACTCGAAGAAGGTAACATCGACCGATACGAGGTATCATTGTAGAGTATGTGAGTAGTAACGATAACCCTTTTGAGATTGGTGATAACCAAGAAAGATAGACTTTAGTAATCGAGTTGATAGTTTATCAAGATCAGGGAAGATATTATGTATAAAACACGTAGACCCGAAGACTCGAGGATGAATTAGGTGAAGAGGATAGTTAGAAAACAAGATTGAATGGGGGATTTTATTATTAAGGATAGATGAGGGCAGGAGATTTGTGAGGTAACATATCGTGAACACATCATCCCCCCAAAACCGAAGAGGAATATTACCATGGAGAAGTAGGGTCTGAGTGATTTCTACGAGATATCAGTTTTTATATTCAGCTACCCCGTTTTATTGAGGTGTGTGAGGGCAAGATGTTTGGTGGAGAATAACATTACTGGACATAAAAGTTTAAAATTGTTGGGATAAGTATTCACGAGCATTATCACTTCTTAAGGTACGAATAGACACACCAAACTGAGTTTTTATTTCTTTATAAATTTTTTCAAAAATAGAAAATAATTTTGATCTATTTTTCATTAAAAGTAACCATGTGCAACGTGAAAAATCATCAATAAAGGTAACAAAATACCTAGACTCAAGAGTAGAGACAATACGCGAGGGACCCCAAACATCGGAGTGAACTAAAGCAAAATGAGACGAAGCTCGTTTGTTGACTCGATTAGAAAATTGACTACGAGTGTGTTTCCCTAACTGACACGACTCACAATGTAAATTAGATACCTTCGATAAACTTGACACCAACTTCTATAGTTTTGGAAGACTAGAATGACCTAATTGAGCATGGATAGTGAGTAGTCTTTGGCTGAGCATGTCTGAGATGACACTAAGAGCTAATAAAGGCCTTGAGACTCACATCTGATGTCAATCGTCCGTCCCAAACTCTGATCCTGCAGGGTAACATTATTATTAGTGAAGGTGACAATACAATCAAGAGAACGAGTTAAACGACTGATTGAAAGTAAATTAAATGGACAATTAGGTACATAGAGAACATAAGTAAGAGAAAGAAGGTAGAATTTGAACAGTACTAATTTCTTCGGATTGGGTTAGAAAACCATTGGTAGAAGTTATAGTAGGTAAGAAACCAGAAGTAGAGAGGGAAGAGAAAATATTTTTATTACCGGTAACATGATCAAACGCACCAGGATCAAGGATCCAAGGTCCAAGAGAAGATGATTGAGAGAGGCGAGCAAATGGATTACCAGTGTGGACAACCAAATCAGTATAATTTGAGTTCTGATAATACTGATACCACCTAAGAAAATCATCGTAGTTTAACGTAAAGTTCCGAGGAGTAGCCATGAGAATCTGAAAGAGAGAAAATATATCGGGTGAACAAGATTATGTTCGGACTGGATCACAATTTTCCATGAGTGGAAAATAAAATCTGAGACTGGATCTGGAATAGTTGCACTGTGGTGATTGGGGCGGTGAAAAAATCGTCGGGATTGGGGGAGGCGCTTATGCCGGTATGATTAGTTTGCCGGAAGGTCGCCGAAAAAAAGTAGCAACGACGACGAAAGTGTGGTGGTGACCGAAAAATTTCGAAAACTGATGCCAGAATTAGTTATGACAATGTATGAAAGACAAATCAGAGTTATGATACGGTTTGTCAAAAATTCCTCACCATAAGACAATGGGTCAACCGGGTAAAACACGACGAAAGATTATATCTTAGTAGGCTTTGGATACCATGTTAAAATATGAAAGATTAAAAAATATTTGAATAAACCGTGTCTTTGAATAACACAGCAGAAAATGCATTATATAGAAGAAAATATAAATTTTAGTATTAATTACATAGATATTCTATCTTATTCTAAAATACACTAAAGAATATTCTAGAAAATATTCTCATATATATATATATATATATATATATATATATATATATATATATTCAACGGTTTTCATCGTACTTGATGATGTGACCCAGTCGCGGCAATTAAAAGCCCTATGTGAAAATCCTAAATTGTTTGGTCCGGGAAGTGTAATAATTATTACAACCAGAGATGTATACCTTCTAAATTCACTCACAGTGACGGGCATGGACGACAACCAGTCCCTTGAACTTTTCAGTTGGCATGCTTTTCGACAACCAAGCCCTAGAGAAGATTTTAATGAACTCTCTAGAAATGTAGTTGCTTATTGTGGAGAATTGCCATTGGCTCTTGAAGTCCTTGGATCTTACTTATCGGAGAGGACGCAAAAAGAATGGAGAAGTGCATTATCAAAATTAGAGAAAATGCATGATTTTAGTGATACTTAATGGCTGTGGACTTCACGCTGATATTGGAACTGTTCTCATAGAGCGCAGCCTCGTAAAAGTTGAAAAGAATAACAAGATTCAAATGCATGATTTGTTATGAGACATGGGAAGATCAATTCAGAGAATCAACTAAGTCACGAATTACATAAATTATAGATGATCTATATATATATGATGTGAATTATACTGAGTTGGAAACAACATCAGATGGATTACAAGTCTCAAATCTTTCCTTGAAATCACTTGTGATTGGAACGGGAAGTTCTCAAATAGTCATGGATATTCTTGGGAGGGAGGAGCATATCGCAGGTTCCTCCTCTATCCTTTTACCTTTACTAATATTTATTATTAATTAAGAGAGCATCAAATGATTTTCTTTATTTCTTAAAATCGTAGTAAAAATGTTTCTGAAAGCGCAACAAGTTTATTCAGGTATCAGATAAACTGATATAAATGTTAGTGGTCACTGGTCAGATGTGTAACATAGACCTGAAGAAAATTTTGACATAATTACTCACCGTTTTCTTTTCCGATATATCGTTTCTTCTTTTACGTTATTTCTTTTTAATTGTTGAATGTCTATATTTGACACATAAATCACGTTTAACTTAATAAAGATAATTGAATATTTGTGGTAGCTATACGAGTTAATTTCCGCTAGATATCAGAATAATAAAATTACATTATTGTTGTTCTGAATTATACATAGGATTTTCTTATTACAAAGTACAAAAGTACTGATTCAGCAGTTGTTTTTAAAGTATCAATATATCAATAAATAGGTTACTGGATAATTGTTTTTTTACAAATACAGAGCTGTAAAAGCTTTAGTACATTTTGTTTCTCTTCTCTACATTGGTAGGAATCCGTAACACTATTTTCACCATATTAATGGCACAGAATTTCCATTTTCATGCATAGTTAGAATTACATATATAACTAAGCATTTGTTCATGATGCAGGGATTGACAACCAATAATTCTTGTGCTTCTTTCCTTTCGGGTAACAACTATCCCGTTTGGTTAGCCTATACATGTGAAGGACCTTCAGCACAGTTTCAAGTTCAGGACCTTCAGCACAGTTTCAAGTTCCTAAGGACATTGATTGTCTCGTGAAGGGAATAGTTTTATGTGTTGTTTATTCCTCAACATCTGATAACAGAGGTGTCGAATGTCTTACTAGTATCTTGATCATTAATAACACAAAGTGCACCGTTCAGATATACAAGCAAGACACAATAATGTCTTTTAATGATGAAGATTGGAAGAATGTAATATCAAATCTAGGACCTGGTGATGATGTGGAGATTTTTGTATTTTAAAACACCACTAGTGTCACTCCTTGAGTTTGTGCAGGCTCAGCTAGTGCAACATGTTCTTTGTCATGTATATTAGTTCTGATGTTGCTTGAACTTTCACTTTCTTGCACTGGATTTTCTAGAATTTTCAGCCAATTCCAACCTTTGTTTTCATCAAACTCCACATCTATGATGATCACCACCTTGTTCTCAGTTGGTGAGAATAACTTGTAGTTACCCATTGAATGATATCCAACCATAACCATATCTTGGCTTCTATCATTTAACTTTCTTCTAAGTTGTTCATGAACATGTCTAAAGCACAGTGAGCCAAATATTTTGAGATAAGTTTCATAAGGAGTTTTGTTGTTCAACTTCTTTGTTAGACATTGTTGATGATATACATCTGTTGAAGTGGCTTCTCCTTAGAAGTGCTTAGGCATTTGCTTTGCTTTGAGTATACCTCTAGCCATATTCAAGATGCTTATATTCTTTATTTTAGTAATGTCATTGTGTTGAGGTGTGTATGGTGCTATCGCTTCATGCCCAATTATTTCCTTCTCACAAACTCAGTTGAGATATATTCACCACCACTATTAGTTCTCAACCTCTTGATAGTGTTTCCAACTTTCTTTTCAACCAACAATTTAAATTTTTTGAAATTTGAAAACTTCACTTTTATTTTCTAACAAGTAAATCTACAAATTCGTAGTGAATTCATCTATGAAGGTCAAGAAATAGAAATTATCTCATAGTGATTTTACTTTAAATGGACCACACACATGTGAGTGTATAATCTCAAGCTTTCGTTGTGATTTCATTGGCAAGTTATGTTTGAATGGCTTCCTAGCCTGTTTGGCTAAGCAATATTTCTCACATAGATACTTTGGCGCTTCAATCCTTGAAAGTTCAGACACCATCTTTTTCATGTGCATCAAGCTAAGACTCTTGAAATTGAGATAGCCAAATCTTTTATGCCAAACCCAATTATTATCTTTAGTCATGGTTGATGCAAGACATTGATGATCAAGCATGTTGATCATGACCTTGAATATCCTGTTGGTTGACAAAGGTGCCTTCAGAATTAGCTAGCCTAGACAGTTCATCAAGCATCTTAAGTTCCATCGCTTCCAACTGCATTGTATAATTCTTGTCAAGTAATTGATCCAAACTCGTCAAATTACTTGCCATTGAGGGAACATGCAAGTTATCATTAATGATAGCTTCATGTTCACCCTTCTTTTCACATAGATGTTGCCCATTCCTTCTGATGTCACCATATCTGCAAAATAAATCGATCTTTTAACTGATTCATTCAACTTGACAAACCAATTCTTGATGCTTGTCATATGATTGCTGCAACATGTATCAAATATGTTGCAACCATCAAGATAACATTTTCAGATTCACTTCTACCATCATGAGAAAATTGAGCCACACCCTTGTCCTCATCATAACTCTTGTTATAGTACCAAGCTTCTTACAACAATAGTATTGAATCTCCTTCATGTCAACCTTCTTCTTGGTCTTCTGGTTCTGATTAGCACCATTCTTGTTAGTACCACCTTGACCTTTTGCAATCTTACCAGCATCATCATTATTAGTTTATCTTTTGATCATTTTGTTTCTACAATATTCCATTTGTTTTTATTGAAGCGTTAGTGTTGTACCCCAAAATTTGCCCTCTTTTCATACACGCATATTATTGGTTTTATGGTTATGAAATAAAGGTATATTTATCAAGCTTCTTCAGGTTACAAGTGACGTTTATTTCGTCAATGAATATTCTCAGAGTATTTTCCGTGCTGAAGATCGGTTCGCCGTTTTGCAACGATTCGGGGTTCAAAGATTCACAAGTCCAACCCAGCGCGTCATATTCAGGTGTTCTTTCGCCAAGATATCTCTGATAACGTATTCTCAAATTCAGGTTCGACACAAGATTCAATTCTTTAAAGAAGGTATCCGAATGTGTGAGTTTTCTCGAAGAAATATGGTGAAAAAGTATGCTAAAAGTGCAGTTTTTACGCGCAAAAAAATTCATAACTTGAAGATCGTGGCTCGTTTTGCACCCGTTCAGGTGGCCAAAATTCCGTCTTGATGTCATCTACGTTTTCATCTCTCACGGCTGGAAATCAATTTCGATCATAAGGTCTTCAAAAATGCGGATTTATCAAGTATTTTCGTACAGAAAATTTGTGACAGAAATTTATTTGCATCATGTTCAGAAAATCATAACTTGGTTGATTTTCATTGTATCGAGCTGGTTCCGGCGCCAAAATTTCACAAATTGGGTTGGCTACATTTTCACAGGAGGTATCGAGTTCGAACGGTATTCAAAAGGCCTTCATTTTATGCTCAGAGTGCGTGTGACGCACCGAAAATCCTGAATGCTGAATATTATTTCATCTGGGCCGAAACTTCGAAAATTCATAACTCGGTCAATTTTTATCGGATCGAGCCCATCTTTTTACACAAGGTTACTGACTCAGAGATCTATAACTTTGTTTCAAAAGTCGAGACCGAATTATGCTCCAATCAATACCAGTTTTTTTATTGAAGAACGTGTCAGAGTCGACACTGGTGCTCAAAATAAGTTTGTCTGAACTGAAACTTCAAAAATTCATAACTAATTCACCTTTTATCCGATTGAGTCCATTTTCGGACAGGAGTTAGTTCTCAATGTCGACTACATTTTGTTTTCACATTTCAACTTCAAAAATTGCACTTAAGCCCCTGCGATTTAGCCTGGAACGTGACGAACCCAAGTGAACATTGGAGGCCCAATTGCACATTCAATGCCCATTTTTTTCTCTCTCTAATTTCTATTATATAATCCCATTCTTTTCACAAAAACAAGGGAGGAGAAAAAATTAATCTTTGTCACAACACTGTCAGAATATCAAATTCTTTCAGGAACCCTAAAACCTTGAAATCCTTATTATAAATCTCTCTCTCACTATAAACAAGTCATTCCGGTTACAAACCAACATCTCACTACTTCTCGAGTAAGGGTAAGGCTGACTTGATCTCCATGATCAAAAGGGCATAAAAGCATTCATATCACTACTTCTCCAGTAAGGGTAAGGCTGATTTGATCTCCATGATCAAAAGGGTATAATCATTCATACATGCCATATCGGTTTTAACATTAATTTTTTTCATATATTGGCTTTATTTGTATTTCATAATATATAGTAATTTATTTAATGTGTTCATGAGATTCAACACTGCAGATTAGACAGGATCCCATGCAGGTTCATTACAGAACGTTGAGGCCAAAACACAAATGGCCAAAACAAACAACTTACACATGACACCAATACGTGACGAGGCAGACATCCTGAG
Organism: Vicia faba; assembly: GCA_948472305.1. NCBI lineage: Eukaryota > Viridiplantae > Streptophyta > Magnoliopsida > Fabales > Fabaceae > Vicia > Vicia faba. Next base: position 432,002,551 of record OX451739.1, on the reverse strand, counting down.
AAAGTTAAGGGCGTGGGTTCAACAACCACCCCTATTGGTTTTGATTTTCTTCCTACAAGAACGTTGAGGCCAAAACACAAACGGCCAAAACAGAACAGTCAACACATGACACCAATACATGGTGAGGCAGACATCCTGAGAAGGTTAAGAGCGTGGGTTCAACAACCACCCTTATTGGTTTTGATTTTCTTCCTTCCTATTTATCCTTTTACCTATTTTTATTCTTTCTGTTTAAAATCTTTTTTTTCATAAAACTTAACATTTTTCACAACCTTTGATTTTTTGTAATAAACTCAAATAATTAATTTTAGGTTTTAATTTAATTTTAGGTAACTTTAATTGTTTTGTAAATAAATTAAAATTAATTAGAACAATTAGGATTTTGTTACTAACTTAATTATATTTTATTTTTTTTCCTAAAATAACAAAATAAAACAAAAATAGGTCATTTAATTATTTTTACGGTTTAATCACTAATTAATTTTTATATTTAATTTAGAAAAACTTAATTCTTTTCTTTAAAAAATATTAAAAACAACAAAAAAAAACATTTTTTCTTTTAATTAGGTTAGAAGGGTCAAAACCCTAGTTTCTCGTCGATCTAATTCTCATCGCACGCTTTATTATTATTTTTATCCAATTATTGTATCTGCTCACAGTTTGTAATATTTTAATTAGGACATTTACTTTTACCGCTTTTATTTTATTTTCAAATGGTTGTTTTTGGCGATGTAAATACCCGACGCCTTGTAATAATTTAGTTTAAATTCCGCACCTTTAATTTATGCAAATATTCAACTGCTAGATGTTTGGTAATAGGGTTTGCATGACAAGAATGAATGTCTAATTTTAAACAGTTAGATCACCCCTTAATTGTGCATAGATAAAAATAACTGAAATAAACACACTCGCACATGCGCACTCCTAGGGTACATCCCACTTGGTTGCCTTCGTAAACGGTCATTGAGTATAGGATGCTTTAGTGGTCGTCTTTTTGTCCAAAGATCAAAGTTGCCTCGGAAAGGTTGCCTCGGATATAGTTGCCTCGGATAATTGATCTAAGATATTAGGGTTATTACTAAGACGTCCTAACATTGCTTTAGTGATCGTATGTCCCTTTTCGAATTGATCCTCAAAACTCCAACGACGGTGCTACCTACTCACTAATAGTGGGATAGCGCTGTCTAAAGGAAACGAACATAGAATGATTCTTTTTTCGAGTAGGTAGATTAGTTCTTAAGTACTTGCTCAATCAAAATAAATTTTTTTTCACACCTACACTCCTTTACAAGCAAAGTTTTCAAAACACTTCATTACACTCTTGAAGACAGAAGCAAGAGTTAAATCGAAGTTAAAACAAAAACTTTTCATAACCCACAACACAAAGAAAAACAATTTTGAAAATAATGAGCAAGTACCTAAGAGCCCGTAGATAACTACGGATAGAAAGGGTGCTAATACCTTCCCTTTCTATAATCTACCCCCCGTACTCAGAATAATCTCGAAAAAGGAATTTTTCTGTGCTTTTTTCCTTTTCTTGTTGGATAAAATAAAAGTCGGTGGCGACTCTTGCTTACCGCGACATTTTGCAAAGACAAATGCAAAACGCAAACCAGCATTCCAAAAATAGTCAGTTCTTCCACCATATCACAGAATTGGAGACTCTGCTGGGGATTTTATAAGTGGGGTGTACCTTAGGATTAGTTCATCATAATGCTTTCAATTGCTTGATTTGTATGCTTTATCTTTGTGGGTTTGAATCGTAGTTGCTATAGATCCTAACCCAGATCTAGGGATACCTTTTAGGTAAGTAGCAATAGAATGTGAGGGAACTGTACGACGTAGACCGATACGGTTGAAGCAGTAGCTACGTTGGTGTGACATTTTAGTTTGTACCGATATCCCTTGTGTTGGAACAAGGAGAATATGGGTCTTCTAAGGGGTCATTAAGCACAAACTAACCTTAGAACCTATAATTGACCAACTTGGCCATAGAAAAGTAGCAATATGCTACACTCATTGAGACCAAACTCTCGCGATGATTCCAGCCGCAAGAAAAGGTTGCTAAACTAGAATTATGACCGATCGAGGATGGTCGGTGATATTGAGATCCTCTAGAACCCGGTTACTATTTCTAGAACAGGTTGAACCAACTAAACTGAAAGAGGGTAATACCTAAACTCCATGCCAACCTGAAATTTAAGGGCTATTGTGTGACTTGTGTGCTTTTAACTTGAACTACTTGCACATGTTTGTTATCTAACAACTTGAGTTCCTTGCAGATTTTGCTTACAGTCCTTATCCATTAATTTGGATTTATTGCAGGGTTTACTTACAGCACCTCACACTTTTGCTTAAACGCATAGCATACACATCATAACATCATGCCTTAACATTTCCTTAACCATTTCACGGATCTCAAGGGTTTGTGATGCAGGTTATGGTAAATCAAACGTCCAGCAGGGGGTAAAGGGGATTTATTTTCCTCTAGCCAATATCGTCTATAGATTAAAACACGATAACTTGAGTCAGTGGCTATGACCCACTCGATATGGTGAGCTTGACTCTTGAAGAAGGACTCTTGATGACACGAAGTTTCTTCAATCAAAGCTGCAAAATTCAAATTCTAACAGTCTCTTGTTTACCCCGCGAGATCCTTGAAAACATTGCATACATATATCATACATATCATTGCATAACAGGTCTCCCAGTACATGTCTCTCATGTTCTCGCTGTTTATTTCAGCAATGGCTCTCCAACAAGACAACCGAGATCTTAAAACTCAAGAAGCTCAATTCAGGGAAATATTCCTAAACCTATCCAAGGGGCAGGAAGAGTTGAAAACACTCCTCGTTGGGAACTTGGTCAAGAAAAGTCCTGAAAACAATAAGGACGAGCGACTGGAACAACTGTAAGCTGAGTTAGGTGCCATGAGAACCCAAATGCTGGGGAAGATGACTCTTATCCAAGGCTTATCCCAGGAACAAGAAGAGTTGAGAACCATTATCAACCAGCTTCATCAAGACCGATACAACAGTATGAAGCAAACAGTCGAGGTCGGGGACCAAGTCATTCATCAGCCTCCAAGAAGACAAGGGTTTGGGTTGGTAAAGAATGGACCTCTTCAAGTTGATACTACCTCACGGGTCCAACAACAACCGTGCCATAAACAACGGGTTAATCAAAGGCAGTTTACCAGGATCAACATGCCGCTGTCCCAAGCTTTGCAACACCTGTTGAGATTGAATCTGGTGACGTTGGTAGAACCTCATCCAAATCCCAAGACTTCTTCACCTAACTACAATCCTGATGCAAGGTGTGCATACCATTCCGACAGCCCGGGGCATGATATCGACGACTGTTGGAAGTTGAAGTACAAAATTCAAAACCTGATTGATGAAGGGGCATTGGAATTCACAGAAGATGGTCAACTGGAATGTTTTTGTCAATCTTCCAAGGCTCACCATTTGAAGTGACAAGTCCTGACACGAGAAGACTTTTTGTTCATTAGAATTTTCAATTTGTAATTTTCTTTTGATTTCTCAAACATTTATTCATGTCAAACTTTGTTACTTTATCAATGCATTGCATATGTCTATTTTGAATCAATCCATTCGTATTCACTATATTCAAATTGCTTTCATTTTTGTGATGTTCAACTCTCGATTAAAACTCTAAGCCTTTAGAAGGAGGATGATGAAAATGATATCAAAATATCTACAGTATGCTTTTGAACAGACCCCGCTGACGATGTACAGGCGTTGTTTCAAAATCCTAAACAGTGGAGTTATAAGGAAGATAATCCCTCGTCAACCCCTTTGAGCCAAAGAAGTTGGAGTTTTTCTTTTCACAAATTAAAACCCTTAATCACAACCTGGGACATGGTAGTTTTCTCAGTTAATTCGGGTGCACAATGAATGGCATCAAAGACGTTCTTCCAAAATGAAAGACGGTGATGGTTCCCCATAAGCATCAAGACGGGCAGTCATTATCTCTCAGAAATAAAAGCCCATTAAGTTAAAACCTATGAGGAGACTTACAAAACTGGGGCATCCCGCTGACTGTAATCACAAAAGAAACAGTTCAGGCAAAAGACAGGGATAATAAAATAAAAAAGAAAGAGATCCTACAAACTCTCAACAAAAATGACTGCATGTTCAAAATAAACTGTCAGTATCTGAACCATCACTAGAATGTCAGAGCAAAGACTCAAACGAGATCTAATGCACAATTAGTTGAGTTTAGGATCGAAGAACATCACGAAGAATGGGTGGGTATAAATAAAATTTGAGCCTTTATCCTTTGTTTCTTAAACAGTGAACCAGGCTACGTTATAACCCTTAAAAGTCCTAGCTGAAGCATGGGTTAGTTTGAAAGCATGCTGTTACAAAAGGTATCCTGACTCCTGTGGGGCTTGCTGTAAATCCTGAGTTGACATCACATTTTACAAAATTTGCCCGTTTTAGTAAAAAATGCATTTTCAAAAAAAAATTCAAGACAGACATAAGCTTTGCATTCTTAAAATAACATTGTTAGCATATGACTATTTGTCCAAATAGCAGAGAAATTCGCATGACGAATATCTAGTGAACAAAAACCTTCTCAATAAAAAGGATCACCTCAAGTGGAAAAACACTTCCAACCAAGGGGCACGACATGATCATTGTCCATCATCTGGGGAAGTTAAGTCAAGATTCAAGGAATCTCTCAAAGATGCCAAATAGCCAGGGGCAAATCTCCATCTGAATCGCTTAGGGAATTGGACATGAATTCCGGCAACGAATCTTGCACGATCAGACAAACATCTTCTGGTATCGTGGCAACACAACACTACTGACAATGACAACTCCCTACACCTCGAGAGCATGGACATTGTCAGAAAATACTGTGCATGAACAAAGACCCGCTAGGTTGACAGGCCTAGGAAAAAATAAGGGCATCCCGACGAAATAAAAGGGTTCGGGCAAAAATTAGGGATAAAAACAAAAAAGATTTGTACACTCGGCAAGTCGAAAACCTGAAAAGGCGGCTTGGGCAAAAAAGGGTATCCCGGTGGACTGAAAATCTGAAAAGACAGTCCAAGCAAAAGTTAGGGATCAAAGCGTACGGCTATGTCCTGTCATCTTGTCATTTTTCTACCAGAAGAAGACTTATCATTCCGATTGGCAGTTACCAAGCACCTCATAGGTTTGGATAATACTCGATCCACAGGGCCTCCGCAGGCACCGTCTCCCACAAATACCAGGGCAGAAAAGTCCCGATGCAAAGCCATCATCATATCTTCGGCATGCGTCCCAGTAACATCCACTCCCTGTAGAGTGAGAAAAGGACAGCGATGTTAATTCTCCCCAACTGAGGCTCGCAACCACGAATGAGTCGGTAAGATTCTCCCCAAGCAGAGTTTATCTATCACCAGCACTGGAAGATTATCCCCGGTGGAGTTTGGAAGATTATCCCCAGTAGAGTCTAAAAGATTATCCCCAGTGGAGTTTGGAGAATTATCCCCAGTAGAGGCTGGAGGATTTTCCCCAGTAGAACCTAAAAGGTTATCCCCAGTGAAGTAGCAACTGGAAAATCGTCCCCAACGGAGTTCATTCCTTTCACAAACAACAATTCATTCCCCAACAGGATTCAGTATCACCAGCAACGATAATTCATCCCCAGCGGAATTTATCAGCGGAATCCTCTACAGAGCATCTCTTCCCCATAGAGTAATCTCCTCATCAGTTTATCCCCCAACGGATTTATCCTCTCCTGCAGGTTTATTCTCAAAATCATCTTCATTCATCCCCAACAGAAATGAAGAATTCAGCTCTTTTCTCCAACAGCTATCCGGGATTTATTTTCCCCAGCTAAAAACATTACACTTCCATACATCATGACACATGCATATACGCATCATACAACACAATCTCATTTATTTTGAGGACATCATTGCCTGATACATATCATGCATTACATACAACTAACCTTTACCTTTCAGGAAGGATGCGGTTAACTTCTCATAAAATTCAAAGCTATGAAGCTTTTATCTCATTCGAATTACTGACAAGTTCTTAAATCTCAACAGAGTTTTTCTCAGTTGAATTACAGACAAGGTCCTAAATCTCGACAAAGTTCCTCCGTCGAATTACAGACGAGTTCCTAAATCTCAGCAAAGCTTTCTCAGTTGAATTACGGGCGAGTTCTTAAATCTCGATGAAGATGTTTCCCCAAGTCGAATTACTAACAAGTTCTTAAATCTCAACAGAGTTTTTCTCAGTTGAATTACAGACAAGGTCCTAAATCTCGGCAAAGTTCCTCCTTCGAATTACAGACGAGTTCCTAAATCTCAGCAGAGAAGTTTTCTCAGTTGAATTACGGGCAAGTTCTTAAATATTGATGAAGATATTTCCCTCCAGTCGAATTACTGACAAGTTCTTAAATCTCAACAGAGTTTTTCTCAGTTGAATTATAGACAAGGTCCTAAATCTTGACAAAGTTCCTCCGTCGAATTACAGACGAGTTCCTAAATCTCAGCAGATTTTTCTTAATTGAATTACGGACGAGTTCTTAAATCTCAACGAAGATGTTTCCCTCCAGTCGAATTACTGACAAGTTCTTAAATCTCAACAAAGTTTTTCACAGTTGAATTACAAACAAGATCCTAAATCTCGACAAAGTTCCTCCGTCGAATTACAGACGAGTTCCTAAATCTCAGCAGAGTTTTCTCAGTTGAATTACGAGCGAGTTCTTAAATCTCGATGAAGATGTTTCCCTCCAGTCGAATTACTGACAAGTTCTTAAATCTCAACAGAGTTTTTCTCAGTTGAATTACAGACAAGGTCCTAAATCTCGACAAAGTTCCTCCATTGAATTACAGACAGTTCCTAAATCTCAGCAGAGAAGTTTTCTCAGTTGAATTACGGGCGAGTTCTTAAATCTCGATGAAGATGTTTCCCCCCCAGTTGAATTACGGACAAGTTCTTAAATCTCAGCCGAGATGTTTTCTCAGTTGAAGTACATGCGAGTTCCTAAATCTCAGCAAAGATGTTCCTCCGTTGAATTACAGACAAGTTCCTAAATCTCAACAAGAGAAGTTTCCTCAGTTGAATCACGGGCGAGTTCTTAAATCTCGACGAAGATGTTTCCCCTCAGTTGAATTACGGGCAAGTTCCTAAGTCTCGATGCCTCAGTTGAATTACGGGCAAGTTCCTAAATCTTGACGCCTCAGTTGAATTACGGGCAAGTTCCTAAATCTCGACGCCTCAGTTGAATTACGGACGAGTTCCTAAATCTCAGCAAAGTAGTTGAATTACGGACAAGTTCCTAAATCTCGACACCTCAGTTGAATTACGGGAAAGTTTCTAAATCTAAACAAAGATATTTCCTCAGTTGAGTACGGACGATTGAAGTTCCTAAATATCAACAGAGACGACTCACCAGCAGAATGACGGACGACGAAACTCCTAAATTTCTATCTTTCTCCACGAAAGATCAGACTCCCCCGGCGGAATCTTCTTCAACAACAGGTATACTAGCTCTCGCTAAGGAATCTCTTATGCGATCGACACTCCTCCAAATGGAATCTGTAAGCCCATTCCCGACATCACAAGACAATTACCACTTCATGCGAGTGCAAATTTCTGGGCACTCTAGTGTTCAATCATCTTCCACCTTCAGATCACGAAAGACAGACGAGCCAATCTAAATCTTCAGGTTTAAGAAGATTGAACAGGGGCAGTTGTTGTACACCAAAATTTGTCCTCTTTTCATACACGCATATTATTGGTTTTATGGTTATGGAATAAAGGTATATTTATCAAACTTCTTCAGGTTACAAGTGATGTTTATTTCGTCAATGGATATTCTCAGAGTATTTTCCGTGCTGAAGATCGGTTCGCCGTTTTGCAACGATTCGGGGTTCAAAGATTCACAAGTCCAACCTGTCGCGTCATATTCAGGTGTTCTTTCACCAAGATATCTCTGATAACGTATTCTCAAATTCAGGTTTGGCACAAGAGTCAATTCTTTAAAGAAGGTATCCGAATGTGTGAGTTTTCTCGAAGAAATATGGTGAAAAAGTATGTTGAAAGTGCAGTTTTTACGCGCAAAAAAATTTATAACTTGAAGATCGTGGCTTGTTTTGAACCCGTTCCGGTGGCCAAAATTCCGTCTTGATGTCATCTACATTTTCATCTCTCACGGATGGAAGTCAATTTCGATCAGAAGGTCTTCAAAAATGCGGATTTATCAAGTATTTTCGTACAGAAAATTTGTGACAGAAATTTATTTGCGTCATGTTCAGAAAATCATAACTTGGCTGATTTTTATCGTATCGAGCTGGTTCCGGTGCAAAAATTTCACAAATTGGGTTGGCTACATTTTCACAGGAGGTATCGAATTCGAACGGTATTCAAAAGACCTTCGTTTTTTGCTCAGAGTGCGTGTGACGCGCCGAAAATCCTGAATGCTGAAAAATATTTCATCTGGGCCGAAACTTCGAAAATTCATAACTCAGTCAATTTTTATCGGATCGGGCCCATCTTTTTACACAAGGTCACTGACTCAGAGATCTACAACTTTGTTTCAAAAGTCGAGACCGAATTATGCTCCGATCAATACCAGTTTTTTATTGAAAAACGTGTTAGAGTCGACACTGGTGCCCAAAATAAGTTTGTCTGAGCTGAAACTTCAAAAATTCATAACTAATTCATTGTTTATCCGATTGAGCCCATTTTTAGATAGGAGTTAGTTCTCAATGTCAGCTACATTTTCTTTTCACACTTAAACTTAAAAAATTACACTTAAGCCCCTACGATTTAGTCTGGAACGTGACGAACCCAAGTGAATATTGGAGGCCCAATTGCACATTCAAAGCCCATTTTTTTTCTCTTTAATTAATTTCTATTATATAATCTCATTCTTTTCACAAAAACAAGGGAGGAGAAAAAATTAACCTTTGCCACAACGTTGTCAGAATATCAAATTCTTTCAGGAACCCTAAAACCTTGAAATCCTTATTACAAATCCCCCTCTCACTACAAACAAGTCATCCCGGTTACAAACCAACATCTCACTACTTCTCCAGTAAGGGTAAGGCTGGCTTGATCTCCATGATCAAAAGGGCATAAAAGCATTCATATCACTACTTCTCCAGTAAGGGTAAGGCTGATTTGATCTCCATGATCAAAAGGGTATAATCATTCATACATGCCATATCGGTTTTAACATTAATTTTTTTCATATATTGACTTTATTTGTATTTCATAATATATGGTAATTTATTTAATGTATTCATGAGATTCAACACTGCAGATTTAGACAGGATCCCATGCAGTTTTATTACAGAACGTTGAGGCCAAAATACAAATGGTCAAAACAAATAACTTACACATGACACCAATACGTGGCGAGGCAGACATCCTGAGAAGGTTAAGAGCGTGGATTCAACAACCACCCCTATTGGTTTTGATTTTCTTCCTACAAGAACGTTGAGGCCAAAACACAAATGGCCAAAACAGAACAGTCAACACATGACACCAATACACGGCGAGGCAGACATCCTGAGAAGGTTAAGGGCGTGGGTTCAACAACCACCCCTATTGGTTTTGATTTTCTTCCTTCCTATTTATCCTTTTACCTATTTTTATTCTTTCTGTTTAAAATCTTTTTTTTCATAAAACTTAACATTTTTCACAAACCTTTGATTTTTTGTAATAAACTCGAATAATTAATTTTAGGTTTTAATTTAATTTTAGGTAACTTTAATTGTTTTGTAAATAAATTAAAATTAATTAGAACAATTAGGATTTTGTTACTAACTTAATTATATTTTAATTTTTTTCTTAAAATAACAAAAAAACCAAAAATAGGTCATTTAATTATTTTTACGGTTTAATCACTAATTAATTTTCATATTTAATTTAGAAAAAACTTAATTCTTTTCTTTAAAAAATATTAAAAACAACAAAAAAACATTTTTTCTTTTAATTAGGTTAGAAGGGTCAAAACCCTAGTTTCTCGTCGATCTAATTCTCATCGCGCGCTTTATTATTATTTTTATCCAATTATTGTATCTGCTCACAGTTTGTAATATTTTAATTAGGACATTTACTTTTACCGCTTTTATTTTATTTTCAAAGGGTTGTTTTTGGCGATGTAAATACCCGACGCCTTGTAATAGTTTAATTTAAATTCCACACCTTTAATTTCTACAAATATTCAACTGCTAGATGTTTGGTAATAGGGTTTGCATGACAAGAATGAACGTCTAATTTAAAATAGTTAGATCACCCCTTAATTGTGCAAAGATAAAAATAACTGAAATCAACACACTCGCACATGCGCACTCCTAGGATACATCCCACTTGGTTGCCTTCGTAAACGGTCATTGAATATAGGATGCTTTAGTGGTCGTCCTTTTGTCCAAAGATCAAAGTTGCCTCGGAAAGGTTGTCTCGGATATTGTTGCCTCGGATAATTGATCTAAGATATTACAGTTATTATTAAGACGTCCTAACATTGCTTTAGTGACCGTATGTCCCTTTTCGAATTGACCCTCAAAACTCCAATGACGGTGCTACCTACTCACTAATAGTGGGATAGCGCTGTCTAAAGGAAACGAACATAGAACGATTCTTTTTTCGAGTAGGTAGATTAGTTCTTAAGTACTTGCTCAATCAAAACAAACTTTTTTTCACACCTACACTCCTTTACAAGCAAAGTTTTCAAAACACTTCATTACACTCTTGAAGACAGAAGCAAGAGTTAAATCGAAGTTAAAACAAAAACTTTTCAAAACCCACAAACACAAAGAAAAACAATTTTGAAAACAATGAGCAAGTACCTAAGAGCCCGTAGATAACTACGGATAGAAAGAGTGTTAATACCTTCCCTTTCTATAATCTACCCCCGTACTCAGAATAATCTCGAAAAAAGGAATTTTTCTGTGCTTTTTTCCTTTCCTTGTTGGATAAAATAAAAGTCGGTGGCGACTCTTGCTTACCGCGACATTTTGCGAAGACAAACGCAAAACGCAAACCAGCATTCCAAAAACAGTCAGTTCTTCCACCGTATCACAATTAGTTAGTATAGTTTCTCTTGATCATTTTAAGGTTTATTTAGATAGTTATTTCGTCAGCAAATATCAATTTTCAACAAGTTTGTTCTTCAATGAAATGAGTTATATATCACCGAAATGGGTTATATATCACTGAAACGAGTCATATATCACTAAAATGAGTTTATATCATTTTGTTTTTCCCTGTTTGTCTCTTGATCATTTTGTTTCTACGTATTTGTCTCTTAATAGTCATGGTCGATTCGACAAGCACCTCTCATACAATATCTGCTGCAACATATGTTAATACAAATCGCAGAAGAAAAACTAGAGGTGACACGATATATACCAATGTGAGATTAGACATAGGCAATACTTTATGTTTGAATGTATGTATTTTTTTTTGTATTTCCGGACAAATGTTATGTATGGTCTTGACTTTTTAAATTAATGTATGACTTTTTACTTTCATTTTACTTTGCTTTTACTTTAATATAACTTGGTCTCAAAAATTACAATGTTGGGACAATGATAATGCTTTAAAATGATTCAGTGAATTTCCAAAGATACATCTCTGAAATAATTCACTCTTCTAATTAACACGCTTTTAATATCTTTTAAAAGACTTTAGGAAACATTTCAAAAATACATCTTCGGATACACTCAAAATATGTACAGAAATATATCTCCGAACTATATTTTATTCGAAATAAGGTGAATCTCATAATAATACATTTTTGTGTGATTTTAGATACGTCTAAATATGCAATTTCAAGAACATAAAAAACGTTTTTTAATTTTAAAAAATGTGAGAGATACATATAAAAGATGGAAAGAGCATCCCCTGAAAATATGTGGTTCTTTATCTATCCATTCCATTATGTCTTGACTTATAAACACACTTTATGCTTTTTCTTTAGTAACATTCTATTTAAATAATTAAGTGAAATGAAGAAAAGAAAAATTATTTGATAAAGAACTTAACTAAAAAATTGTCAACACAATTAAAACATTATTTTGTGGTGTTTTCTAATACCTTCGATTGGTGTCAAAGTTTATTCTCTTTAATTGATCACTTTATTTTACAAGTATTTTAGCATTAAAAAACATTTATATCTAATTGTTTGATTTGATGAGTGTTCTTAGGTTATTTCTTTTTAAAGAATAGTTAAAATCTTTTTCTTAATTTAATCCACGCAAATACATTTACTTTTATTGAATAGACTTTATTTTAGAAACAACTTAAAAACTCTTGAATGAGATACAAAATTATCTTCTAAAATAACTAGAATTTTTTAATTCAAATCCAATCATAGTTCATAAACAAAAAACATATTCTAAAACTAGAAGGGAGGATAATATAATGGTGTGTCTCTCTCACATTCATTATATATATAGAGATAGAGAGAAAGAGAGAGATATAAACAGAACAAATAGCACTATCTGTTTGATTTTACTTCACATTTGCCGAGTATTTTACTGATAATTGCAGCACCTAAAAGTGCCTTTATAGCACACATTCCAGATTTCAATGGAACAACACATTTTCATGATTCATCTAAAGAAAGTTCAATGAATCAATCTTATGCATTACACCATACATATCATTCTTTAGTCTTTATAGCAGACAATGACATAATAGTCAAATCATTATATAGGTAAATATTTATTTTGGTAAAAATGAAGCCAAAATTTGATTTGTAACTTCACCAATGTTAGTATAACTACTATGCAAAGTCTAATCTGATATAAGAGTCATTTCCTTTTAGATTATTGGTGTAAAAATTCAGGAGTAAGTCAACAATATCTATTTGACAAAGGCCTAATAGAGAAAGCAAAGCATATAGTTCACAACAATGGCATGGCATTATCTAACAAGTAGCTGACTTATATGTATAAATAGGATTCTTAAAATACTCGTATTAATTATGAATCCATATAGAATCCAGCACAAGCAGTTAATGAAAAAAGCAGTTATGCGACAATTTGGCTGAAATATTTGATAGAAGCAATATGCCATCACAAGTGGCAAATATAGATCCCATTCCTTGAGGTGTTCCGAGATTAAACCTTTCATGTTGTCCATTCCCATGATTATTATTGAATTCCAAGAAATAGGAAGTAATTTGAGTCATGAAACTTTCAACGTAAAGAGCACGCTTAGAACTTGCAAACATATCTTGCGGAGTTTACCAAGCAATTTAGAGATACAAAAGTAAGGATATTAAACATTACGTACTCATGAAGAAGCGGCTTTGAAAGCACATTACAACTTTCAATTTTTTTTGAGTCTGAATCAGAGGAACTGCACTTTTGAATGGATTTAACTCTCTCCTTTGTATCCATTTCTAATTAATTAAAGGTAACCTGCATAAGAAAATTAAAACTATATATTTTAGACAGCGTTTTTTTTGGGTTTAGACAGCGCTTAAAAGTGTTGTCTATTCCAGCGCTGCTATAAGTAAAACCATGCTTTGGATAAATGAAAAAGCACTATCTAAAATACCCCTTTAGGCAACGCTTTACTTTAGACAGCACTTTTTCTGTAAAAGCACTGTCTAAAGCCCCTCTTTAGGTAGTACTTTCACTTTAGACAACGCTTTTGGTTATCTTTTAGGCAGCACTTTAGACAGTGCTTTAAAAGTGCTGTCTAAAGCCCCCCTTTAGGCAACACTTTAACTTTAGACAGCGTTTTTCCTTCAAAACATTGTATATTCCCTACTTTAAGCAGCGCTTTTCATTTGAAGCGCTGTCTAATATCCACAAAATTTTTTATATATAAAACTTTAAAAAAAACGCTGTCTGATTTATACAATAAATATTTTAACCAGATTTTCACCATATTTTGCACCAGGTTTTCACTATATTTTGCACCAGATTTGGTAGCTTCAATCCAATATATATGCATCAAATTTGCATATACAAAAAATCTACATATATATAAATGATGATATATACAACAACAACGTGAAAATTAATGATACAACTTGAAAATTCTAAAAATTTTAAATTGATGTTTGGCAAAATACCCTTTTTAGTCCTTTAAGTTTACCCCAAGGTCCATTTTGGTCCTTTATCTAAAAAAAGTGTCAAACTGGTCCTATAATTCTTTCAAAAGGACCATAGGAGTCCTTTCCGGACCATAGGAATTCAAAAGGACCATAAGAACCAAAAAGGACCAAAATGGACGGAAAGGACTCCTATGGTCCTTTTGAAAGAATTATAGGACCAGTTTGACACTTTTTTTAGATAAAGGACCAAAATGGACCTTGGGGTAAACTTAAAAGACTAAAAAGGGTATTTTTCCTTGATGTTTAATCTACATATTACTATCTTCGAGAATTTCTAAAAAACAACAACGAAGAACTTGTTAGCTCTATCTTCTACATATGCACCTATAATCTGAAACAAAACCAAAAGATCGAAATTCATACCATGATAAAACAAAACTTTATTCCAATTTATACTTAAAACTCAAAAGTTGTACTCAAAATTCTTATCAATGAAAGAAAGACAATATACCTTATAAAAATCTCAACTCTATAATGAATTGACATCATTCCTCCATAAGTTCATCCAATTGATCTTTTGAGTAATGAGCACAACTGAATTCGTCAAAGTACTACATAATAAAATAACATAGTATGTGATTTAGTTAAAACACTATGCCATTTCATGAGAAATACTAAAATAATTCCTAAGTTAGAAATTCATACCGTGGATGGAATCTCTATTCGGTCCAAAAGAAGCGTTTCTTTCATAAACCTCAACATGAAATAATCGCAATCTATACCATTATGTTGACGAGGACACTACACATGGAAAGAAAATACAGATATATATCAGGATATACCCCTTAACTTGTTTTATCAAGTATCATCACTAATATAATCAAAATTGTGAAAATATACATGCACTCTGATCCACGTAATGTTGTTGGCTCTATTCTTTGGTACTTGAATACCTCTTTGTGATCAAAAAGCTTGTAGAACTCTATAATAAAATATAAACGACTATTTAGAACAATCTCACATAGATAAATAAATATACACACGAATATTTAGAACAATCTCACTTATGTATCAATCGTCTTCTTCAAATCTGGGTATGTTGTCCAATCATTGTATAACGAATCCAGATAGTATACAATATCTCTAACAGGATTAATCGCAAACAACAACCAATGTCCACTGTAAAATTAAACAAATGCTTGATGGAAAGTTTCTACACAATGTCAAAAATCGAAAAATTATAATATATGAAGTTAGGATGAAAATCTAACCCATTGCCAGTATTATATGGTAAAAAGAACAACTTTTATGTATCTTTGCTGGCCATAAATAAGCCGAGTACATACAATATGACATCATCTGGTTTTGTTGCAATTAACCCTGTGTTGACGGTGTTGGGAGCTAAGAAAGTGAATCTTTCTTCCAATCTACGCGGGCGCATCACTTTTTCATACAAAAACCTTAAATAAAAACATCATTAAAATTAAACTATATTCATTGAAATGAGTAAATAAATTGTTCATTTAATTAAACAAAGTTGATCAGAGTATACCTAATGTATGTATCGATAACACCGAGGCCTAAAGTAGAATATTGTAAAACTTGACCAATATCTTCTCTACCAATTTCTTCCATATATTCATAACCAAAAATGTCTTCCTTCATAGGTATAAGACGAGTACCACCAATTGAAATATCCGTTATTCCTATATATGTCCGGAGGCACGACCTATACTGAGAAGTAGGTTTTTTGCTAGTCGTTATCTTCTTACCCCTACTTACTTGCTCAATCTCTTTATAATACATCTAAATATCATTTAATTAGTTAGGTGAAGTATAAGATCATTTTATGCATAAATATCATATAATCGTGTTATACCTCTTTTTTTATGCAACTGACTCAGTTTGCTTCTTAATCCCCTTATCTTTTGATTTAGATTTTGTGGGAGTCTAACATTACCATGAAAAAAATGTACATTAAATGGTCATAAAAAATTTGAATACTCAAAAGT
Organism: Vicia faba; assembly: GCA_948472305.1. Taxonomy (NCBI): domain Eukaryota; kingdom Viridiplantae; phylum Streptophyta; class Magnoliopsida; order Fabales; family Fabaceae; genus Vicia; species Vicia faba. Next base: position 431,986,487 of record OX451739.1, on the reverse strand, counting down.
TCATAATGGTTTAAAACATACCTCCTCATCTATGCAAATGAGGTTTGATGGCCATGCAACATACGATCCTACTGCCTCTCCCACCAATGTTGCATCTAAAATATCGTCAGGCAAAGGTAATGGCGCACCCCCCTCTAAAGCAATATCAATTGTTACTTTCATAAATCCAGCAGGTAGCGGTTTATGATGAAGTACTTCTCCCAAGGTGTTATGCACTTTTCTCTTGCCAACCATGCGATAAGTCGATGATGATAAATATAGCTGACAAGGTGAAATGCCCTAAACCAATAATAAATATGAAATTATTAATGTGTATATATGCCAATTAAAAAAATTATTCTAATTCATGATAATATATATTACCTCGGGAATTTTCTGCTGGAAATCACAATTGATACTATCTTTGTCACTAGTATCCTTGAACTCTGGACCTTGTCTTTCTGACATGTATCTTTCTTTGTCCATTTCCAGCTCACGAACTTTAACTTTTAATTTTTCTAACTCTTCCATAACTTCTTTATTGCTATGATCTTTCCTCTTTTGATGGTTACCCAAAGATGTTTGAGTCACTCTGAATCCCTTACCCCTCACACGACCGATATACTCAGAAACATTTAATACCCAACTAAGTATGCTCCTGCAATCATGGTCTTCAGCTTGAGTTAAAGATTGAGATAGACTCTCCTGAAATTCATATGCATAGAAAAATAAATTAGTGGTGATTAAACTCATAATTTCTTTATTTTAATAAGCTCGATATTTAATTAAAAGAATATTGATATACTTACACATTGCTCATAAATTTACTACACATCTTCCTTAACAACTTCATCCTTACCCACCCGGGCAGCCTTCCACAGAACATGTTCTGGAAGAGAAGTTTCTTGAATTTTCTCCTCTTATAACTACACATTAAGAAAAATAATAAAATCAATAATAACACATGATGAACAATTATATCATAGCATTTATATATACTTACCAATCTTTGTTGTAATCATGCATATCCCATACGCCCTTTTCTGTATGGATACGGGGGACTTGATGCTCGTTGGCAATTCACGCCATTCACATCTTGAAAATCTGAGGTTCTTCTTTTTTCTTTGAAGGTTGCCCATTCTTCAAGAGAAATCAAGCCTATATACGCCTGTGGACGCTCTGCATCGATAAAATTGTTATCGACATCCCTAAGAAACTTATTTGTCAAAAAAGGTCGAAACCCTCTTAGTCTTTTTCCGGCCAATTGAAGACAATGTGATTTTCGATCATCATCAATATTAAAATACCTCTACAAAAAAACACAATATAAAAAGCGTTAGTAATTTAAAGACATAAGCGTAAAAAAAACGAAAGACATCATATATGGCACCTGTATTTCAGTCCATAATTTTTCTTTAACGGGTTTCAACTCACACCTTTTCCAATCATCACAAGTGATTGGAACTTCTCTCCTCACAATGGAACCAATGTAACTTGTTAATATTGAACCGTTAGGCTCAATTAGTTGTTTGTCTTCATTCCAATGTACGTCAAATTTGACACCTTTATCTCTTGCACGAATGATTGACTTCATAATTGTTATTCCTCTTCTAATATCATTCTCCATATCACGAGTTGATTCTTTTCTATCATAATTAGAAGCCATTTGACCTGTAATATTAAAGAAGATAAACACAATATAAAATTCAAGTAACATAAACACAATATAAAAACATAAACACAATATGAATTACTAGTACCTATTTCACTAACATCTCTTTCGTTTCCATCATTATTAGAAGCGGGATGTGATTTTTCCTCATTGGTAGCCATTTGACCTGTAATATTAAAGAAAAACATAAACACCATATAAAATTCAAGTATCATTGAATTAATAAACACAATATAAAAACATAAACACCATATAAAATTCAAGTATCATTGAACTAATAAACACAATATAAAAATATAAACACAATATAAAAATATAAACACAATATAAATTACTAGTACATTTTTCACTAACATCACTTTCGTTTCTTGGTTGGAATATGAACTACTTGGCTCTTAACAACTCGGACAGATGGATTGATCCAAATTCTCTCATTATGATCATTTCTAATATATGTTTCATCCGCTATAATATTCTCATCTTGATCATTCCGTACATACGACTCATTCCCTCTAACATATGACTCATTCTCAACATCAACATCACTTTAATTTACACTATTATCATCAATCACTTTGTTAGATAAAAACACTATAGACCATTTCTTACTTGTCGGATCAGTGACATAAAACACTTGTTTAGCTTGAGAGGCTAGAATAAAAGGCTCATCTTTGTACCCCACCCTATTAAGATCCACTTGTAAAAATCCCGACTTATCCATTCGTATACCACTATTATGTACCCACTTGCAACCAAATATAGGAATCTGAAACTTCTCATGATCAAACACCCAAATATGCTCGATAACCCCAAAATATGACAGATTTGAATATTTAGGGTTTAAGTCATTCATACTTGAAATGTGTATTGCTTCAGCTACAACAGTGACACCACCATTCTGCATAGTGCTTTTATTATCTTGTTCTTTGGTATAAAATGTGTATCCATTAATTGCGTATGCGCTATAAGAAAACACGAGCAAACTCAGACCATATGCTAAACATCTCAACCATTTTGTTATTGAAGCGGGATCTAAATCAAACTTTGAATAAATATGATCTTTGAACCATTGTATAAAACTTTGATTGTGCTCTCGTACAATCCAATTTTCATTTCTATTCAGATTTAAACTCCATAGTACAATCCTTGTGCATTTCAACATACAGCTCAACCTCATTGTCATTGTGCAGAACATATAAATACACTTGATCCCGTTCAACCCTTGATATTGTCACAATTTTATTTCCAATTAAATTTATTCCTTCTTTCCTCTATAAAATATGAGATTTGGGTAGTCCAATGGATTGAACATTAGTCAAATATTCAGTACAAAACTCAATCGCTTCTTCAACAATGTATCGTTCAACCATACAACCTTATGTCCGACTTTGATTTTTCACGTACCCTTTTAATATTTTCATATAACGCTCAACAAGGTACATCCATCTCATATAAGCTAGTCCATACAATTGTGTCTCTTTCACAAGATGAACAACAAGATGTACCATAATGTCAAAAAATGAGGGAGGAAAGTATATTTCAAGCTCACACAAAGTAATAACTATTTCTTTTTGCAATATTGGTAAGATCTCAGGATTGATCACCTTACTACAAATTGACATGAAGAAAAAACACAATTTAGTTATGGCGCTTCTTACTTTTTCTGAAAAAATAGAATGTATACCTATTGGTAGAAAATGATCCATTATAACATGGAAATCATATGTCTTTAAACTCTTTAACTTGAGGTCTTTCATAGACACAAGTCTCCTAATATCTAAAGAGTAACCTTCTGGAACTTTAACTTCACTTAGAAACTTACACAATATTTTTTCTCCTTTCTAGATAAAGTATAAGCAGCAGGAGGCAGATATGTTCGTGTTCCTTTCTTCATGGGTCCTAATTCAGTTCTTATTCCCATCTCTATTAAGTCATTTCTTGCTTTAAGGCCATCCTTAGACTTTCCTTATATATTGAGTAACGTACCAATAACACTTTCAAATATATTTTGTTCAATATGCATAACATCAAGAAAATGTCTTACATACAACGACTTCCAATATGGCAATTCAAAAAAAATTGACCTCTTCTTCCACCCACCTTTGACAAGCGTATTTACAAAAGGCTTGCCAAACCGAGTACTCATATCTTTCACCTTCTCAAAAACTTGGTCACCTGTCAACATAAGTGGAGCTCTATCATGTTCTGGATTTCCATTGAATGCCTTTCTCCACCCACGATAGTGATGATTAGAATTTAAGAATCTACGATGACCAAGAAATACATTCTTTTGACAAAATTCCAATTGCTTCCAATTTGTGTGTTCTTCACAAATAGGACACGATTTTTGACCTTTAATGCTATACCCTGATAGATTTCCGTATGCCAGAAAATCATTAATTGTGCCAAACAATATCACCCTCAAATTGAAACTTTCTTTCCTATATCCATCATAAACCTCCACACTGTTCTCCCACAAAATCTTTAAATCTTCGATTAACGGTGTCAAGTATACGTCTATGTCGTTCCTTGGTTGTTTAGGTCCAGAAATTAACATAGATAACATCATGTACTTGCGCTTCATACATAGCCATGGAGGTAGGTTATAAATCATCATAATCACAGGTCATGTGGAATGTGAGATACTTTGAAGACCATGTGGGTTCATTCCATCTGTAGATAATGCCAAGCAAAGGTTTATTACTTCTCCTCCAAAATCAGGATAATCATTATCAATTTTCAACCACTGTGGTGAATCTTCCAGATGTCGAAACTTTCCATCAATAATTCTTTCATATGCATGCCAAGTCAAGTGTCTTGCATCGGGTTCACTATGAAACATGCGTCTAAATCTCGAAATTATAGGAAAATACCATAAGACTTTTGTTGGAGACAATTTTTTCTTATATCGAGATAAACCGCATTTAGGACACTCATTTAACGATGCATATTCATTTCAAAACAAAATGAAATCATTTGGACAAGAATGTATCTTATCTAGCTCATTCCAATAGAGCACGATATTTTTTTGGCCGCATATGTTCGATCAGGAAGAACATTATCCTCCGGAAGCATATCTTTCATAAGGACTAATAACTCTGAAACTTTTATCCGACCATCTGTTTCCCGCCTTTAAGTTGTACAACTTTAATACTGCGGACAGTCTTGTGAATTTAGTGCAACCTTTATATAATGGTTTCCTTGCATCGCTTACCAACCTCTCAAACATTTTGGGATAATCCTGAAGATCTTCTTCAAGTGCTTCTACAATCTCTTCGACGTGATCACAATCGTATGTATCTCTGCCATTGTCATCAGAAGCATATGTCGTATTATCCCCCGGTTCAACATTTCCGTTACTTTTCTCACCATGAAATATCTAACATGTATAACTTCGATCAATTCCATTCCTCAGTAAATGCGATTCCAATCCAACTGCGTCAACCCAACCTCCATAACAACAACCCAAGCAAGGACATTTCATTCGACAGGGGTTTTCGGCATGTTCAACAGCAAACTTAACGAATTCTAATATCATATTCTCATACTCTTTTGATAATCGATTGGAAGACATCCATTTTTTATCCATGGTTTTACTACTAAGTAGCCTAAACAAAAACAATACTTAAAAAAAAGGACAGAAACTAAAAATCTTAACACCAATTAGGAAAATTCATCGAAAATCAAAATACTATAATTATTCAAGCAACTATAGAAAATTAAAAGAACAACTAAATACATGTAGAGAAGTCAGCAACTTCTGAAACCACACAGTGTAATATTTTTGTAAAGGCTCAAAAACTCCACTCTTCACAAGTAACCTATATAAATGATCAATTAATTTCATTATAATAAAAAAATCTATAGATTAAGAATTACATTAGAATATTTATACAACATTAAACTTATATGTATACACCATTAAATAATCAGTATTATTCTTTTTAACATATATTTTACTAATAAAACAATATTAAACATATATGTTTGACATATATTAAACAATATTTTTAACATATATATTATTGTTTCTATTCTATATTATCACTAATATTTATATTATCGTTTCAACTTTACATTATCATCAAATAATAACTTATATGATCAACTTTATACCATCAACTATATGAGTTCTTTCAATTTCATTTTCAATTATATGTGAAGTACTTTCAATTTCAACACTATAAGTGTTATTACGAAAACCTCTAAAACCAAAATGTATAGCTCGATTAATTGTATAGGAACATATTTTCTCTCAATCAATACATGCAATATTCATTGTGACATTTACACAAACACCTTACATACAAAACTCGTTGTGACAGTTTCACAAACACCTTACATGCAAAAACCACATGCCACACAAAACACAACATAAACATTATCATCACTAAATCAATACTATCAACACTATCAACTAAACCAAATGCAACATTATATATCAACATTATCAAATATATCAAAAATCATACCTAGAGGAGAAGATAACCTTGGTTGTGAATGGAAGAAAGGATGAAATGGTCTTGAATGGAAGAAGGATGAGAACCTTGAATGATGTGGAACAAATAGGAGAGATTATAGTTTAGAATCAAACACAAAAAGAGAACTTCAGGCGTTTCTGTCTTGGGCGAGAGCAAAGAGGGTTCGTGTGAGAAGAGCTTCTGGAAATAATAATGTTACTGTGTGTTTGGGCATGTTTTATTTTTTTTAATAACAGGACTTTAGGCAGCGCTTCTGTGAAGCGCTGTCTGATGTGGACCTTTAGCAGCGCTTTCTCTTTCTTTAGTAGCGCTCTCCAATATGAGCCTTTAGCAGCGCTTCATACGTAGGCCTTTAGCAGCGCTTTCCAATATGGGCCTTTAGCAGTGCTTTATACGAAGGCCTTTAGCAGCGCTTTCCAATATGGGCCTTTAGCAGCGCTTCATACGTAGGCCATTAGTAGCGCTTTCTCTTCCTTTAGCAGCGCTTTGGAGAAGAGCTTTCTAATATAGGCCTTTAGCAGCGCTTCATATGTGGGCCTTTAGCAGCGCTTCTACGAAGTGCTGTCTAATGTAGCCTATTAGCAGCGCTTTGGAGAAGCGCTTTCTAAAGTGGTCCTTTTAGCAGCGCTTAAGAGAAGTGTTGTCTAAAGTGGGCCTTTTAGCGGCGCTTTTACATGATTTCATTAATACTTTCCGTATTTTATTTTTTATTTAACTTATAGCAGCGCTTTTGGAAAAAAGCGTTGTCTAAGGTGCGCTGGCTAAAACCCTTTTTGGCGTAAAGTAGGAAGAAAACAGTTTGAAATTTGTAGAGGGTTTGAGAAAATGGGTAGTTAAAGTAAAATGAAAATTAGAGACTATCTTTCTGTTCTGATCATTGTTGACTATCTTTTCGTATTGCTTTGTTTAAACTGTGAATGAAATGAGGCAATAAAAAATTACTTTATATACTCCCTTAATTTCAATATAAAGTGAAATTAAACACATTTGATCAAAACTTTAATTCAATGGATCAATTTCTCTCTCTTAATTTTTTTTGAAAAAAAATGGTAAATCTTTGCTAAATTTGAACTTGAATATTATGAATTGATCATCGTAGAATCAAAGTTTTAAAATATTTTCTTAAATTGTTAGGGCTAATAGAAGGAAAAGATTGAGGTAGAGCTTCCAAGAATTGAGGTGGAATAGCCTTTAAACGTGAGGTAGCATACTGTATAACCAAACACAGAATATGCCTAACATGATCATTCTTTAGAATCTCTCATGAGTTGGTATAGGTAGACGTCCAGGAGCATCTGGTGTCGTGTCATCATAGTGTGTGACACACTATAGAACTAAATCATATAACCGTCCATAAAAGACCACTCACTTATGGCTTGTTGGAAGTAATTCATATTCAAAAGATGTTGTTACTCAGAAGCAGTTGACCTTCTGAGGTTGTTAGCCAGAAGTTGTAAGCTTCTGAGACTTCTTAGTTAGAAGCAGTGGTTTGATATATTAATAAGTTGTTGTTAGTCAGAAGCAGAAGCTTCTGAGGTTACGTCTAAAAGTATGTTCAGATCAGCTTTTGGGTTCTGAGTTTGTTAGCGTAGCTGTTAAGTTTAGTATTTCCTAGTTTGTACCTTTTAAATTAGTCATTAAGTTTAATTTTATTAGGGTATACGTGACAATTTACTTTGTGTATAAATAGACTAGTAGTAGATGTCATTTGTAACAGTAACAGTAACAACAATCATTGTTCAATCATTCTTCCTTACAACTTTGTAACCGCCATTCTCTTGCTCTCATAAATATATTCCTTTTGTTTATTATTGATTCTTGTGCACTAACAATTGGTATCTAGAGATCCGGTTGAATTCACGAGTAAAACAAGTAAAACGGTGAGACGTTGTGTGAATGATTTTGGTTCTTGAATTCGTGTTGAATCTTGAACAAAATATGAATAGAATCATATTTTTTGATTATGTGGGATTGGGAAACACTGTATTTGTGAGATCTGAGTGTTTTGTACAAGGTTGAAGATGACCAAAAATGATAGTCTAAGCACCAAACTTCCTGTTTTTGATGGCAAAAACTGGAACAGGTGGATGATTTAGATTTGCGTGTTGTTCGGTGCTCAAGATGTTCTTGAGCTTGTTGCTGAAGATTATGTTCCAGTTGCATAAAATGCAACGGAAGAGCGGAGAAACGCACAGAGAGACAAGAGGAAGAAAGATCAGAAGGCGTTATTCTACATCCATCAGTGTGTGGATGTGAACGTGTTTAACAAGATTGCAAACTCGACGACATCAAAGGGCGCATGGGATATACTGGTCAGATGTTACGGTGGTGACACACAGTGAAAAAGGTGAAGATTCAGTCCCTATGAAAGCAATATGAGAATCTGAACATAAAGGACAACGGGAAGGTTTCTGAGTACATCTCTAGAGTGATTCTGATCACTAATAAGATGAAAGCTTGTGGAGAAACCCTTTCTGAACAATTAATCATTGAGAAGATATTGAGGTATGTTACTCCTCAATTTGATTACATTATTGTAGCAATTAAACATTTTAAATATCTGGACACCATGAGAATGGAAGAGTTGCAAAGAAGTATAGAGGCGCAAGAGTTATGTATGACTGAAAGAACTTCTGAGAGGGAAGTTGAGCAGGCTCTGAAAGTTTCTTTTGTCAAGAAGGACCTGAAGCATTCTTAGACAAAAACTAAGAATAGACATGGTGATAGATTCCATAAGTCAGAAACCTCTACTTCTGATGAGAAGAAACATCAGAAGGGAAAAGAGAAGTATGAAAAGATAATGGTTCAATGTTACTGTTGTAACAGGTTTGGCCACTTTGCTAAGGATTGTTGGTCAAACAAAGAAAAAGCAAAAATAGCCAGAAGATATTCAGATGATGAACCTGTGCTATTAATGGCTTATGAATTTGATGAGGAACCTGTGAGCTTGTCATTTTCTGATTCTGAAGGGGAAGAAGATGATTCTGAATATTCTGACTCTAAAGGAGTGTTTGAATATGAGTCAGAATCAGAAGATGACGCTGAAGATTGTGAAGATGAGTTCGAATATGACGTTTCTGAAGACGAGTCAGCATTAGAAGATGACTTTGAAGCTGAAGACAAGTTAGAATCTGAAGGTGATTCTGAGTCTGAAGAAGATTCTGCTTCTGAAGATGAGTCAAAACTTGAAAGTTCTGAAGGTGAGTCAGAGTTAGAAGATGAAGAATCTTCTAGAGACTCTAAAGATGAGTCAGATGGTGAATCTGATTATGATCTAGATTTTGAGTCTGGTGGTGGTCATGCTTCTAGAAGGGAAAACTATGAAGACATGGGTTCTAGAGGACAAGCTTCTGAAGATGATCATGTTTCTAGTGGAAATCATGTCTCTAAAGGTGGACCTTCTGAAGGAAGAGATTATAAAGGTAATCTAGCCTTTGACAGTGACCTTGATTCTAAAAGTAAAACTTTTGAAGGAAAAGCTTCTAAATGTGATCCAACTTTTGAAGATGGTATTTATGAAGGTAGTGGTTTTGAACAAGATCCAGAAGCTAACAAAGGTGGAGCTTATGGTGGTAGTCAAACTTCTGAAGAAAGTCCAGAAAGAGATATTGTTCTAGAATCAGAAGAGCTTGATGTTATTGAAAGAAGCAAGACTTGGGAGTTAATTGAGCTTCCGAAGGGGAAGAAAAACATCAACGTCAGTTGGGTTCTCAAGGAGAAATATCCACTTCTAAATGAAGTATTAGAAGTCGCACACTGTAGCAACCAAAAGCAACTTGTAGATGTTCTGATGAAGGATGTCAAGACTGAACACTTTATCCGTTTGAGGGATGGAATTGGTGTTGAAAATTTTTGGTTAGCTGAATATGAATTAAGGGATGGTATTGGAAGTAATTAATATTCAGAAGATGTTGTTGCTCAGAAGCAATTGAGCTTCTGAGGTTGTTAGCCAAAAGTTGTAAGCTTCTGAGACTGCTTAGTTAGAAGCAGTAGTTTGATATATTAAGAAGTTGTTGTTAGTAAGAAGTAGAAGTTTCTGAGGTTATGTCCAGAAGTATGTTCAGCTCAGCTTCTGGGTTCTAAGTTTGTTAGCGTAGCTGTTAAGTTTAGTATTTCCTAGTTTGTACTTTTTAACTTAGTCATTGAGTTTACTTTTATTAGGGCCTACATGGAAGTTTACTTTGTGTATAAATAGATTAGTAGTAGCTGTTATTTGTAACAGTAACAGTACCAACAATCATTGTTCAATCATTATTCCTTACAACTTTGTAGCTGTCATTCTCTTACTCTCATAAATATATTCTTTTTGTTCATCATTGATTCTTATGCACTAACATGACTAACATACTCTGATACTCCTCTGATACCAGATGACTCTCGTAATCCGCCAGTAACTCATCAAGATGTGCAACTTGCAGCCATACCATGAACATTCACAGCCACAATCTTGTCAAATTCATTCACCAAAGGCCTTTGAAAAACTGGCCACTGAAAGATGGAAAAAAGTAACTGCCAAACCTTGCTCCAAACACAATTGACCACCTGCACCTTCTACTCTGCCAATGGAAGTGCTTTGCACCCACATGCATCAACAAATGAATATAAATGTCTCAGGAGAAAATACAAGCTTACAGAACCAAAATACCATCATAGACACTGTTGTACCCCAAAATTTCCCCTTTCAATTCTCAAGGGTTTTCTCACAAAGATTCTTAGGATTCAAGTTTGCACAAGTGCATTGGGATTTTCCAGTACCAAAATTAAAAGGAAACTGTCAAAAGGGGAGAAAATAGATAAAAATAACATTTTGACAAATTTGGAGGAAAATAGGTCTCCTTCGATTCAGCACCCTTCGATTGACTCTTGGCCTCCTTCGATTGCTCAAAATGGCTGCTAGCATGCCTGTTTTGCCTGAGCATGTGACTTCTTGTTGTAGGCTTCGTTTGTGTCTTTTGCTGCCTACATTGCTTGCTTTGAATACCAGGTTTGCTGGCCACAAGTGCCCCCTGCAAGGCAAACCTTTCGATTGGGCAAGTGTGCTTCCTGCATGCTTGCAATCGAAGGCCATGACATGCTGGCCACATGTTCCCCCTGGAAGGAAAGCCTTTCGATTGGACAAGTGTGCTGCCTGCATACTTGTAATCGAAGGCCATGACCTGCTGGCCACAAGTTCCCCCTGCAAGGCAAACTCTTCGATTGGACAAAAGTATCTGCATACAAAGCTTCGATTGGAATGTGGATCCCCTTCGAATCACCTTGCTTCGAATCCAAGTTGAGCCATTCGAAGCAGGTTTCATTTGAAGAAAATATGAGGAAATCTCATGGCCTTACCCTACTTGACAAGCTATGTTGCTTCCAAATATTTGTATAATCAGAGGGCTAGAAGCATAAGTCACATCCTCTGCACCCCAACTGCCAAAAGGCCCCCCACTTGTACTTTCACGTTACATATATTTATTATTTCCTTACAAAGTTGGCTACTACAACATGTCCACTTTTTCCCTATAAATAGAGGAATTCTTTTTAAAGGCTAGAGAGGATCTTGGGACCATAGGAACAAATCTCCAAACTTTCTCAAACACAACAAAAAAACTCTCAAGTCCTTAAACACTTGTGAAGAAGAAACCCAGAATCACACACTCACCTCTTTCGATTCTGAAGAACTCCCCACACTTCAGTCTCCTTCAAATCCAGTTGGAAAGAAACATAACACTTGTTTCTTTCTTCCTTCGAATCCAGCATCCAAGGCCTAGATTCTGGCCCCTCCCTTCGAATCCAGGAGAACCCAGAGCCATCACTCAAGGCCCAGTTCACATTCATGGTTGAAGCAAGGTAAGTCACTCTTACCCTTGAACCTTTCGTTTCATGGCATAGCATGTGAGTAACTTTCCCTTTAGTTTGAAACATGTACATAATACTTTGTTCGTTTCGTTTCCACCCTCTTAATATATTTTCAGAACTAACCCTTTTGTTTGCTTCTTTTTTACCTAAACATTCTTTAAGTATTAAACTGTTTGCAAGACAAATACTAGCATGACCTTAGGCCATGTTGCCATTTAATATCTCAAACGAAAGAAACATGGGGAATGAAGTATAAAACAAAGCCTTGGGCTTCCATACTAACTTCCAGGCCCAGCCAGAATGCATGCTCATGTTGATTTCAGTTCTAGTTGAAGGAGGTTGAGAAGACAGAATCGAAGGCCATGACTTGCTGATGCCAGCCCCAATCGAAGAAGGCAATAAGGCAGAAAGGTAGAACCAGAAGGTGCACCCTGTTGACTGCCAAGCCCAATCGAAGGTGTGATCGGTGGATTTAGAACTGACTGTTTAACGCTGGTTCGCGAAATATCGCGGAAGCAAGAGTCGCCACCGTCTTTTATTTTCTCCAACATGGACAGGACAAAAGCACAGCAAAATTCCTTATGAGAATGTTTCTCGGTTCGGGAGGTAGATTTATAGAAAGGGAAGGTGTTAGCACCCTTTCTATCCATGGTTATCCATGGGCTCTTAGGTACTTGCTCTTATGTTTTCAAAACGTTTGTTTACTTTTCAAAATGTGAGTGAGTTTGAAAAAGTTTCGTTTGAAAACTTCAATTTGACTCTTGTATCAGTCCTCAAGAGTGTTGTGAAGTGTTTGTTTTGAAATCTTTTTAGAAAGTGTCAGTGTGAAAAGTATTTTTTTTGTTTGTTTTTGAAGAGAGCAAGTACCTATGAGTTGTCTACCTACCCTAAGGAATTAGGCTGTGTAGAAGTCCTTAAGGTAGTGCCATCCCACCATTGAGAGGTAGGTAGCACCACTGTTGGAGGTGTTCGGGTCAATTCGAGTTAAGGGACATTGTGGTCACCGAAGCAATAGTAGGACACCTTAGAAGCTACCCTTATGCCCTTGATCCTTTTTTAATCCGAGGCAACCGTTTCGAGGCAACTGGATCATGGACATAAGGACTTACTAAGACGTCCTATACTTGACGACCACGTTTCGAAGGCAACAGTGAGGCGTACCCTAGAAGTGGTGTGTACATTGTGTGTTGTATTCAGTTAATGTTTTTTTGTACATGTTATGGGTGAGCTACGAGTTGTTTTTATTTACCATACATTCTTGCATGCATTTAACAGTTAAGGGGTGCGGAAAGTAAATTGCGGAAACATAAATCCTACGCTATTACAAGGCGCGGGTCTATACATCGCCAAAAATTACAAAGACCCGTTTTTAGTAAATGAGTACGGAAAGTAAAGTAAAGCAGTAAAAATTCCTAATTACTATTACATGTCCGGAGGAATTACATAATAATCAAATAAAGTAAATGCGCGCGAATAAATTGATCGGGAATGTCTAAGGGTGTTGACCCTTTTAAGAAAAGGAATTGATTTTTTGGTCTTTTTTGTAATTAAAATGAAATTAAAACTAATTTATGACTAATTAAATAATTTAATTAAAGAAAATATTTTTTTTGTTTTTTATGTTTTTTATGAAATAAAATAGAAAAAGAAATAAAATTCTAGGTTAACCTAAATCTAAATCTATTTTAATTATTAAAAAAGGGTTAAAATGGCCTAATTAAAAAAACAAAACTAATTCAATTATTGTTAATTTACAAAATAAAAATAATAATAATAAAATGTTAATTCTATTTTTTTTGATTTTTTATGAAAATGTTAATTGATTAATTGTTTGTGTTAATAAAAATAAAATAAAGATTACAAATTAAAAAATAGAAAATGACAAAACAAAATGAAAAAAAAGAAGTAAAACCAAGGGGGTGTGGGCTGAAATGGAGGTGTTGAATTGAGGATTGTGGCCCATTGAAAGCAAACTCGTTTGACTTTTTTGATCACCTATGCCCACGCTGACTCCAGAATATGGTGTTCTACGCTTTTGGCCCTTGGATCTGCCTCCAATGACACTTGGCTGCGTTGGGATGTGGGACTTATGATGCACCTCATATTGGAATCTGCACAGGAAAACGTTGAAGAAAATAATATGGAGATTATAGGGGACCTGGGAATCGAACCCAGGTCCCAACGCTTACCAAACACACTGCCAGCCAACTGAACCAAGCGCACTAGTTGTAAGCATAATGGAAACAAAATAATATATGGAATAAGTGCCCTATAAGCTGAAGCAACGCGCGCGAATTTGAATACACCTATGCCTGGCTGCCACGCAGTCATCTTCAAGCTTTTTCTGCAAAATACAAAACATATAGAGGGGGTTTTAAACCCCCACAAAATACAGTCAATATGAAAATAGCGATTAGCTCCTCACACCATATAAAAAGGGCGCGAATATCTCATTCCAATAGTCTCATCATGCTGAGTTTAACCATAGGCGTGTGGAGTTTTAATTTTACAGTATGACAAAACCCCTAATTTGAAGCTCTGAAAAACCTAGAAGTTGCTAATGGTAATTTTCGTTTTAGAGCCTCATTCTCGAATTAAATCACATGGAGAGCTTTATACTGATCCTGTAAACAGAATGCTATCAACAAAAAATGTTAAAAGTGCATGAAATGTGATAAGTAATTTTGAGAAAAAATGAAAACCGTGTGGGTGGTATGGGATGATTCCTTGAGGGATTTGGCTTGTTAATGATTGCCAAAGGTTCCTGGCAATGCAAGGAACGTATTTGGATTGAAGAGAGAGCTTGAATTGGGTTGCAAGGTGGTTTTCAGATTATGATATTTCTCTTGAAAGTTTGAAATGCATTTTGCCGTTTTGAGGGTTTCTTAGGTCGTGCCTTGTACCAGGAGTGCTTGCATATCTGTTATGTAGTGTGTATCAAACAATATTATGGTCATTGAAGCCTTGCATTCATGTTTGAGATTACCTCCATAACCAACATTGAACCATTTTCCATATTTGTGAAATTTTGAATTTGTATGCCCATAATAGGCCATGCACGAATTTGGAATGTGTTTGATGGTGTATCAAAGCATTTCAATACAAAATATATCCCCTAATTAATTTCTTTGATTTTTATTTGAATTTTAAAGATTTAAAATAAATTAAATCAAATAAAATTAAATAAAAATGAAAAAATTAATTTTAAATCTTGAAATAAATGGTGGGACACGTGGGAGGCATGGCCAAGCTGAAACAAGTGGAAAAAGTGGGGCCCTTTTGTCAAAAATGAAGTTTCAAGGATAATTGACTTTGGCCATTTCACAAAAATTTCCCAACTTCTCCAATGCATATCTTGCTCAATTTTGAAGCTATGAACATGTTCTTGGACATTTTGGAAAGGTCTTGAAGTCCTCTAACCAATGTCTTTGGTCCCATGTCATTTTTATTTATCAATATCAAGTTATGGTCTTTGACTTAAAGTCCCTTTTTGTTGACTTTTGAAAATGACCTATAATGTTGAAATTGATAACTTTTTGTGAGAGCATTTCTTGGACTTGGAATGTGAAGATGAATTGTAAGAAATGTCCTCCCCTTCAAAATGAGCATTGGATGGGATTTTTTTGATGAACCATGAAAAAGTTATGCCTTGGTCAAGTTACAGTTGACTTTTCAACTGTCCAAAAATAGAAACTTTTGACACCTTGATGATTTTTGAGCCATTCTTGTGAAATCATGGTCAAGACTTGACCAAATGATGATTGTGGCTTCAAAATAAGATGTTGACCAAAATTTTTGACTTTTGACTGCCAAATGACCATTTTGCCCCTACAGTTGACTGTTGAGCAATTTAGGGTTTTTGACTGTGCAACTTGACCTTGTGAGTCTTGAAACTTGACATATGAATGCTTGACAATGTGTATGAGCATATGAGGCTTGATTGAGCCCTTGAAAACCTCAACTTCCTTGAAGAGACCAAAACCCTAATTTGCCTGCCTTAGGAGGATGGTTGACTGTGTAGCCCTTGAGTAGACTTTGAACCATTGGAGGTGATGCTTGGCGAAACTTTGAAGATTATGGGAGGGCAAATTTTGGGGTACAACAGAAGGTCATGACTTGACTGGTGCCAACTCCCAATTGAAGGCCATGACTTGCTGGATGCCAACCCCCAATTGAAGGAGGCTAACAGAAGCAGAATCAAAGGCTGCTTCCCCCCTCCAATCGACGGAGCTCTTTTTTCTTCTTTTTATCTTATTTTTGCCTTCATATTTCTATGAACTTCAATATGGTTGTAATAGTGTAGGATTTATTTTTTACACTTTTATTACTTTTATACAAATGCTAGTAATTAGGTGTGTATGGAAAGATAAAACTAACAAGTAGACAATCCAAAAATCAAAGATAAAATGCATGCAATCAAACACACTTAGCACACGTGCACCCTTAGGGTAATCTCACATGTTGCCTCGGAAAAATAGTCATGTCCCTCGAACATGGGCGTTTTAGCAAAGACCCTTGATAAAAGATCTTAGTCCCTCGATGACCCTCGATGTTGCCTTCGGTAAACGATATAGTCCCTAAAACGACATTGCTAAAACGTCCCACGCCCTTCCCTTCACATCCAACGATGGGGCTTCTTACCAAATCAATGGTAAGATAGCAACATCTAAAGGAGAAGGAAAAGAACATCTAAAGACTTTTGAGTAGGTAGATTGCTCCTAGTTGCTCGCTTGCTCATGACAAAAACATTTTATACACCAACACTTTCATTTGAAACATTTTCAAAAGACAACACTTTGTATGCATTCTTATAGAGACAGGAATCATTACAAAGACACCCTTTTCAAAATCACTTTCAAAAACACATATTACACAAACACTTCTTTGAACTATTTTTCAAACAACACTTTGTATGCATTCTTATGAGACGAGAATCATTACAAAGGCACATTTTCAAAATACTTTCAAAACCACACCACAAAGCACACTTTAAAACAAAAGCAAGTGATCTAGTAAGAAACTAAGAGCCCGTAGATAACTACAGATGAAAAGGGTGCTAATACCTTCCCTTTTCATAATCTACCCCCCGAACTCAGAAAAAATCTCGAAAAGTCTTTCATGTTCTTTTCAGCCTTTCCTTATTGGATAAAAGAAAAATCGGTGGTGACTCTTGCTAACTTCAACATTTGTGATAAAACACAAAACACCCAAGTCAGTTCTCCCATCGTATCATAGACACCATCACAATTTTCAACAACAATTCTCTCTACCATGTTTTAGTTCTCGCACAATGACTCTGTTTCTCAGAATCTGCTTACTGAGCACCAATTAGAAACGAAAAGTAAAAGTTCAAATTTTCACCACCCTTTTACAAGCTTCAGAACTATATTCTTCTCACGTGATCTTCACCAACATCTCTACCACTCACCCCACAAAAACAAGGGAGTTCAAAGAATAATGACATGTTAGATATCCTTAAGAGAGAAAAAAGATTAAAAAATTAGAAAAAGTCTTACACTAGTGTATTTTAAAGGAAAATACCCTTTTTAGTCCTTTAACTTTACCCCGAGGTCCATTCTGGTCTCTTATCTTTAATAAATTCCAAAGTGGTCCTTTAATTATTCAAAAAGGGCCACAATAGTCCTTTCCATCCAAAAGGCACAAAAGGACGTTTGTTTTTTTTATACGTGGCGGGTGATGTGGAATGCTATAAACATCTTTTCATTCTTTTCAAAATTGAATCGTCCCTTTCATTATCTTCTACCCAGACTCCCCCAAATTCCAGGGTTTAACAATTTTCTTCTCCTTTCGATTATGTAATTGCTTGAGGAAAATGAAGAAAACATCATTAGCCTACTCAGGTCAGTGTTCATATGATTCGAATGTCAAGAGTGGTGGTTGTTAGATGGCAATTTGTGATGGAAACCCATATGTGGCTGTGGAGACACGAGTGTTCTTCGAAGGGCTTCGACTCTCACGAATTTTGGGAAGTAATTCTGAGGTTGTCGTCATTATAAGGTAAGAAAGAAATTAAATGGGTTATTCATATTTTTTTCTTCTGATCTATCTGAATTTTGAATAACACAGGGTTCATCTGAAATTGGATGTGGATACTTTCAATGGTTCTATGATGATATGGTGGATGAGAAAGAGCAATTTATAAAGAAGCAAAATAGTAGGTTGGAGAAGCTTCAAAATGACATTGATGTAGCAAAATTGGAGATAATGTCTTTAAAGGAAAGAAAGGATGGACTGAAACAAAAGATAAGGGGGTTTATAAATTGAAATGAAGAAGATGATGAATTCCAAAGAAAAAAAAGGAAAAGAATGTTATGTATTGTGTTAATTTTGGTCATTTGGATGATGTTGTAATTTTCGTATCATTTTGAATTTGTATGTTTAAGTTGTAACATTTTGTAATGAATTTTGGTGTTTCCAAATGGAACAAAGTATCACTTTGAATTAGTATGCAACAGTTGCAACACTTCTGTTTTGTGTTTTCATTCATAGTCATACCATAACATATACAAAATCAATTGAATAAAGTCAACAATAATATTTAATTATAAGGTGGTAGATACCACTAATATTCATACATTATAGGTCCAAAAAAACCTGATATTACAGGTCTAAAACACCACTAGATAGTATAGGTTCAAAACACTTTAACATAGCTTAACTAAAGTGAACATAACTTAACAGGATTAATACATTAAAGGCATTAAACTAAGCTTTCCATTTTGGTGCGGATCTCTTAGTAGGTGTTGTCCTTCTTTTTGTTGGACCTACAATAGTTTTGTATGCATTCAACCTAGTTGTTGGACCAGATGGAGTAAAAGGTGAATTTGGCCTTCTAACTTGTAACTTTTTGGATTTGTGAGTCACTTTCTTGGATGATTGAGAAGTAGTTGGTTGAGATGCTGGAGCTGGCTGAGATGCTTAAGCTGGTTGGGATGCTTGACCTGGTTGGGATGCTTGACATGGCTGGGATGCTTGAGCTGGTTGAGATGCTTGAGCTGGCTGGGATGCTTAAGCTGACTGAGATGCTTGAGCTGGCTGAGACGCTTGAGCTGGCTGGGATGCTTGACTAATAGATGGTACCTTGCAAGTAAGCTTTTTGTGTCCTGCTTTCTTACACCTGCTACACTTTATAATGAATTGCGTCCTTCTCATCTTTTTATCAGAACCATCTATCTCACCTTGCTATAAATTCCTCCTTTTTTTGGCCTTCCATACATTTTACTAAATTTAGGGGGCAGAATATTATGATACTCTGTTCTCATCCACATGTTTGAGCCATTAACATGATATATTACAGGTTTGTACACTTGCATATATCTTGATTTTGTGTAGTAATCAGGAATGCAGTCATCAATCTTGTGGTTCTTACTTTTGATTACGGCAAGTCAATGAACACAAGGCAGGTCTGTTAGCTCCCATCTTCTGCATCAACAATACTTTTCCTTCAAGTTGACTGAATTTTTCAGCTGAGTTTTCCAGATGCCTCACTTCAAATATATGCTCATCAGACATCCTAGCATATAAATACGCATTCTAAATATAAATACACTTCAAATATATGCTCATCATAAATTGTTTAAAGAAATTTGTTTAAAGAAATTTACTTGACAAGCCACATGTTTGTGTATGAACTTGTTTTTTCAACCTTCTTCATAATGTTAGGCAACACTTCAACATCTGCCAATTTCTGAAACCTCATCCTGTTTTTAGCCCATCTCTCCATCATGTATATCCTAATTTCTTCCACCATGGTTATTAACGACTTGGCCCTAGACTCCAGGATGACACTATTAAATGATCCTGACATATTATTGAGAATAACATCACATTTGTTATCAATCTTGAAGTATGATCTGCTCCAAAACCTTGGAGGGGTGCTCATCATGTGTTTGTATGCTTCTCCTTTGAGCTCTTTCATTACTTTCATCTCTCTTTCCTAAGCTTGGTAGTAAGTTGACTTGACAACTTTCCATATTATTTCCTTTAGTTTTTTTCCTGGATACCTCTTCCTGAAGTTAGTGTAGAGATGCCTAACCCAGAACCGTTGTTCAACTCTAGGCAGCAGTTCTTCCATTACAGGCAATAATCCTTAAGTCATAAAAAATGTAACATGAGAATTTGTAACATAAAATACTTATCAATGCAGAATTAAAAATAGAGTCATACCTTTTGTTGATCAGAGATAAAAGTGTATATGATACACTCTTCTCTTCCACCAAGATCATCAATAAGAAGCTCTAAGAACCATGTCCAGCTATCCTTGTTTTCACTCTCCACCACTGCATATGCTATTGGTAGCATTTGATCATTGGGATTTCTGCCCATGGATGCAAGGATTTGACCCCCACAAATTCCTTTCAAAAAACATCCATCAAGTCCAATGAAATGTCTGCTTAACTTACAGCTTTCCTTGCAAGCTGCCAAGCATATGTATATCCTTTTGAAATGTAATTTCTAAACACGACCTTCTTGTGCAAGTTCGGCATTCACTTTTATAGTTGACCCTGAGTTAGCTCTTAATAACTCGTGTTCTTAGTCATATATCCTTGCATAATCCCCTAGATATGACCCATCAACCATGTCTCTAGCTGCAAACCTAGCCATTATGGCCTTGGTTTTGTTGACCCCCTGTTTACAGTGATTTCTGGTAAACAACCGCTAGTCCTCCAAACTATCAAATAATCTTAATGACTGTTATTTAATCTCTCTGGTAACTTGCAGGATCGACTAGATTGATCCTATGGGGTATTGGTCGTTTGGATAAATCTAATTGCAAAGCTGATATTCATAGTTAGGATTTGTGTTTAGAATGTTTTATAGACATTCAATTCACTTCGATTACCATGTTAAAAAGATCTAATGACATGATCAAGTAAAGAAATACGAAACTGAATTGAATGAATAAAGATTCGATTGCAAAGAAAAGCGTTTAAATGTAAGAAATAAGTAAATGACTTTGAATGTAAAGATTTTGATGTAAAAAGCATGAATATAAAAGCATGAAATGTAAAAGAGTTTCTGAAATGTAAAGGATTTCGAATAGAAGAAAAACGTTTAAATGCAAGCAATAAGTAAATGACTTTGAATGTAAAGGTATTTGAATGACATTGACATGAAAATGGAAGATAAACTAGAAAAGATAAAGAGTTTTACTGAATTATAAATGTTTGGTGTTATCATACGTACATTGTTCGAGCATTCGTTTCCCTATCCATGTGGTATTTTGAATGTTTACTGAATTTTGTACAATAGATATGACACACGAAATCCTAATACTAAGACTTCTATTTATACTACTTCGACCATAAAGGTCTTGCTTATAAGATTCTGCCACGTTTGGAATATGCAGAGCACTGCTCCTCTCTAGCTTCCACGTGTCTTCGAACGCTCCAGCGCATATATATTTGAATTCCAACATCCCGTTCGCGTTTGAATTTCAAATGCCTTGGAAATCTTCACTTCGAACTCATTTCACAGACACAATCTCGTTACCACTTCGAGGCTTTTTAAATATATCTTCACAACTGTCACTCGAAGCTTCGAGCTTTGACATGTTCGTTCGAAGAACCGCTTCTACCAATCCGAACTGTAACATTTTGCTTTATTCCAACGAAACATCCATATTGCTTCATTTCGAACTGCATCATCAAAATCTTCAGCCAACAAAATGCCCCTTTAAAATATGTATTTCGATCCTTTGAGAAACACTTATTTTAAATATATTTGCAAGATTTTGATGTGACTTTTGAGTAATCATATCATTTACTGTGTATGACTTCAATCACGTCAATCACGTCAATCACGACGCCTCTTGGATTTCTTAACCGTCTTGAATCAGTATTCACAGCATGGTGCAGTTATAAAACAATGATTATTATTAATCACGCTTATTACCAATATCAGCCTTTACGCCACCTCCTCCTCAATCCAACCCACGACTCCCACGTATCCTAGTCTCACTTAGTGGATGTTTAAACTTCAACACTATAAAAACTAATCAACTTAGTCTTTTATTCTTTTTCATATTCTGAACTTTTTCTTCCTCTCCTTTTACTAAACCCCTAAAAACTTCCAACAATCTTCAACAATGTCTTCAACAACATCATCCCAACTGAAGAAAACTTCCAAGAAGAAAAGCAAGAACACAAGAACAATTATGGAAAGCAAGGTCGGTACCTATCAAGGTCAATCTGTGCTTATCCCTCAAATGATCTCCAAGGAAAAGGAAATGCTATACGCCTCTCAGGTATTGATTCCAACTAACGCTGCTGGAAAGAGGTTTGCTCTAATGGGTCCTCTTACAGTTTTTGAAATCTTGAAAGATACTAGAAAAATCTTCCCTGTTTGTTACAACTTTAAACCTTTGTTTAACAAGATGGATATCCCTAAGATAGGCGAGTCTTCTAATTCGAATCCTATAGAAACTCCAACCGTTCCCCCAAAATATCCCTTTGTGTTAGACTATGTGAAGAGCAACTTTAAACCATTTAGATCCTGCCCTACCTCTGACATAGCTTACCAAAACTGGCTCACCAAAGTAGAAGCCAAGAAATCCCAGCAATGGGAGGAATTAGGAATCTATAATCTGATTAAGTTATCGAAACCAGGCTTCACCTATAGTCATCCACTCTTATATTTCTGGGACAGCACCTACAACACCTTTCATCTCCCTGGGGGAATGATAACACCCACGTTTTTCGATATAGCAGCCATCACTGGTTTGTCACCAGTAGGAGAAACCTACATCCCTGATAATGAAGAACACTCCAGCATTATTGATTTCGATGTCAAATTAGCCAGTTTTTCCAAATTTATTAGCCATTACCACACTGAAGGAGATAGTGTGTCAGATGTGGAACATATTGCTTTTCTCACTTTATGGTTATCAAGATACGTATTCTGTAGCAGGTCCTTACAGGTAGCAAGAAGGTTCATCCCTTTAGCTAGAGACTTACATGAGAATAGGAGGGTATGTTTGAGCGAACTGTTACTTGTTGATCTTTACGAAAGCTTAAGATCAGCCGTTTCGAGTTTGAAATCCCATACTCCTAAAAACATCCTTCTAGCTGGCCCCTTCTGGTTACTCCAATTATGGCTTAATGCCATGTTTGAATCCTCATTATCAACTGCTGACACCGTTGTTGAACAAGATCCGGAGATAGCGGATAGAATTATTGAAGGTACAACGCTGCGAAAACTCACCCCGAATGATGATAAAGATGACTTCAAGGTCCTTTTCTCAAACTACATCATGATTTTTTCCAAAAGACACAAATTTGAAAAGACCATGGCACCCTTTGCTTCAAGGACTCATGGACCATCATGGTTCACCATGTCTCTTTCAGAAGCAGTTAAAAGTAAAGAAATTCAAGATATTTGGAAAGCCTTTTTGCTTCCTAGATTAATTTCCTCACGAATCACTCCTTCCAAGAATCAAATCTTCCTCTTTGCCTATCAACCTAACTTTGTTTCCAGACA
Source organism: Vicia faba (assembly GCA_948472305.1). Taxonomy (NCBI): domain Eukaryota; kingdom Viridiplantae; phylum Streptophyta; class Magnoliopsida; order Fabales; family Fabaceae; genus Vicia; species Vicia faba. The sequence goes on along the minus strand of OX451739.1, from coordinate 431,963,015 downwards.
ATTTGGCCTGTGTCAGTTAATCCCTGAACCTCTGTTCCAAACACAGGATGCCATCACTTCTGGTTGAACCTTTAAAGCAAGAGAAGCCAAACTGCAACAAGAACAATATCAAGACTTCACTCAATTCGAACTACTCCCTTTTGAACCCACACACTTCATAGCGAAGGGTTTTCTGGAATGGTGGACTAAGTTCTACCAATATTATATGTTCGATACCCTCTCCATTCAACAGAAACTAATTGATGTGTTCGATGTGCAGGTACACTCTAAGAAAGGTATGTTCATTCACGCCAAAGAGATTAGGGCTTTTCAGAACTATTTCGAAACAACTTATGATCCTACAAGCTTGGAAACCACTGTGTATCAAGCATCCCAGACCTTGAAGGAAAAATTTAAAGAAAAAATTTCTAAGTTCAAACTTCCTTCAGGGTTGTCACCTGAGGATAGGTATAGGTTGGCACTCGAAATGCATCCACCTAAATTTCCTAGATTGCCTACCTCAGAATTGGCTCTGGCTTGGTTTCCTCCATACCCTTGGTGGTTTACTTGCAAAGAGATGTTCAAATACAAATCTCAAAAGAAACTAAAGCCATCTGAGACTGTGACATGGGCTCGTCATTGGCTCCATGATTTCCCAGGCCATCTTTGCTATGACCTTTTTGCCATGTCGATTATATCTGATCAAGGCGCAGGTGCGAATGCTTGGGAAAATCCCAAATGTTTCTTACCTTCTTCATTTTTAACATTTACCTTAATTGTTTCTATTTTCAGCCATCAGGATAAAGTCCGTTGCTTCGAAGTCTAAAGAAGGAAGTACCTCACAACAATCTGTCGAAACCACTGATGATGTGCCCTTAGCCATACCAACAACAACTACTGCAACAGCAACAACACCAGCAATAACAACTCTTCCAACTCCAAAGGTAATCAATTAGCCCTGATGTTTCGAATAAACTGAAATTCATGATTTAGATCTAACTCATATTTAAATCTTTTCAGACTAACAAACTCCCACCAGCCACTCCGAAGAAAAGGAAAACAAGCACTACTGGGAAGAATCCCAATGCTGGAGGGAATTCACCAACCGCTTCGAAGAAGAAGCAGAAGAAAGAAGTCTCCAAAGGCGCTGAACCAACTGGAATTTCTGGACTCGATTCCAGAGATGTTGCTCCCTCAACAAAATCCAAAAATCCACCTTCGACCTCCAACGTAATGTTGGAACATATAGATAGTAACCTTTCCTCTGAGAATCCACAGGTAAATTGAACTCGAATCTTTAACAAAATAGTTATTCATTACCTTGGTGCATGCTCTTAATATTCTTTGTCTCTGTAGGACATTTCGAACCCAACTCCTACTACTTCGACTCCTCCATCAAAGACCGCTGCTCCCATCAACTCTTCTCCCCATGGGGACTCCAATAACCTGGTGCAAAACAAAGGATCCTCCAACATGGAGGTTCCGACTGGGGCTTCAGAGCAACAAGATGACCAAGGCACTTCTCCTCCTTTGAAAGAAACGAACGAAGCAACGCCTCATGAGCCTGCAGAGATTTTACCAGAAACTTCTCTTCCAAAATCTCCTCTCGAAACCCTTCAAGAGAGCCCAAAGGACATTCATGCTGAAGAGGAGAAGGCTGACTCTGATCAAGAGAACGAAGAATCTGCAGAGGAAGGATCCAAGGAAGAAGATGCCCAGAAAGGTTCGACTGACGAAACAGAGTCAGATGTCAATAGCAGTGAGAATAATGATCTCGAAATGGTGGATCTGGTTTATGATGAAGAAGGCAATGAGAAAGAAAAAAGTGAAGGTGATAGTGACCAGCCCAATGAGCCTATGGAAGTCGAGATGGATGTGACTCCCTTGCGCATGGAACTTTCTCAATCGTCTCAATCTCAAATGACTGAAGAGGAGTTAGCTCTCCTAAGACGAAATGACCCAATTGGGTATATGAAGGCTAAACTAGCTCAAAGGGACACTCCTCTTGCTAGGGCTGGTACTAGTTCGACTAACGATCCATTGCCCTCAGATGATAGAGTTGTACTCCTTAACAAAATTAGGAGAACAATCCTTGATGTGGACTTGTTCGAAGTGCTCAAGAAGGATAGTACAGCTTGTTATACCATGAAGGAGCTACTTACGCAAGTTCACCTCTCCACCTGCTCTTTGCCAGTCAGCACCATATTATTCGATCTTCAAGCTTTGTTAGATAACGTGACTAGGTGTCTTCTTCAAGACGAATTTGCTACTAATAAGGTCCAGGAGAAACGAACTGCCATGGACGCTGCTTATGAGCATGCTTCAAAGCTCTCTAAAGAAGCTGAAGACCAAGCCATGCATATAAAGCAATCCAAAATTGACTATGAAGCTCGAGCTCAGTCTATTCTTCTCTGCGAAAAGAAAATTCAAGAGCTCCAACAAAAGGTTAAGGAGGCTCAACAACAACAATTGGCATATGAAACCAATACTGCTGGCAATCAGTTCGAAGAGCTTCTCAATAAAGGACTTGCAGAAATGGAAACAGCAGAGCGACTTAAGGGAGAAGTAGCTACCCTGGAAGGAGCAAGGCGCTTTACTCAACAAAGGCTTGAGTCCTTTCGGAGTACTTTTGATAGATTGAGGAACAATGCCTATTTTTAAATCTCTGTTTATTTCATTAGTTTTGAATCTTGGTTGAGTTTTGGTCTGTAATATCCAAACAACGCCATTTTGGCAATCTATATTACCATTTTGGCATTCCTTTATGATGTTTCGATTATGTTTTTATTATTCAAATCTCCTGCAGGCGTGGCTTATATTCCTTTAAATATTTCCCATTAACCTTTAGGATTCGCTTATCATCAGCCAACTCTTCGATTTCATATGCATTGTTTGAAAATATCTTTACTATTCGAAAAGGTCCTTCCCAATGAGGTGACCATTTACCTAATGTTTTATTTTTCTTGTCCATGGGCAATATGACTTTCCAGACTAAGTCATTAATAGTGAATGCTTTTCCTTTCACCCTTTTGTTATATGCCCTGGCTACCCTTTCCTTTTGTCTCATTAGGATTTCCAATGCATGCAATCTAACTTCATCTAACTCAACTAACTCATTCATCATCATCTCCCAATATAATGCAGATGGGATCTCGTTTTGTCTTTGAATTCGAACTGATTGTAGATGAATTTCTACTGGTAGAACTGCATCATGACCAAATGTTAATTGGAAAGGCGTGGTGTTAGTAGCTTCTTTAGGAGATGTTCTACATGCCCATAGTATTTGGTCCAAAGTCTTGTGCCAATTCCTTGGCTTTTTACCAACATGTTTCTTAATTAACCCTATTATCACTTTATTGGCTGCTTCGACCTGACCATTTGCTTGAGCATAATATGGTGTTGATGTTAATAACTTGAAACCCATCTCCTGAGCAAATTCCTGCATCTTTCTACCAGTAAACACAGAACCTTGGTCTGTGGTTATACTCTCTGGTAATCCGAACCTATAAATTATTTGTTTCTGTATGAACCCAATAATGGCCTCTTGATCAGCAACTATTAATGGTATTGCTTCGATCCATTTAGTGAAATAATCAATTCCCACTAAAATATATTTCTGTCCCTTAGACGAAGAAGGATTAATCTCTCCTATTAAATCTAATGCCCATCCTCTAAAGGGCCATGGTTTAATGATCGAATGTAACTCACTTGCAGGAGCATGTTGAATCCCTGCATGTTTCTGGCATTCTTCACACCCATTAGCAAAGTCTATACAATCTTTGAGCATGTTGGGCCAATACATGCCATATCGAAATAACAACCATTTCATTTTATGACCTGCTTGATGTGCCCCACATGCCCCATTATGGACTTCTGACAATGCTAAATATGCCTCACTTTCTCCTAGGAATTTCAGTAATACGCCTTCCTGGGTCTTTTTGAACAATTCATTTCCCATGAGGACATATGATAATGCTCTATATTTTATCTTCCTATCAACATTCAATGTTGGATTTGTTAAATAACTCACAAGTGGACTTCGCCAATCTGCATCTAATAAGGTGTCTATGGCTAGTACTTTGAATCCCTGTTTATCAGCACAACCTAATTTTATATTCTCTAGATATGATGGTATGAGTCTAGTAGCCACAACCCTACCTCTTAATTTGACCAAATCCCCAAAGTTTTTGGTAGAAGCTTTATAACCTGAAGCGAACTGTGCTAAGTCATTTGCTTCTTGGTTTTCTATTCTTGGTATATGTTGAATATCCATGTATTCGAATTTTCTAAGTAGCCTGTTAACTATGACGAAGTATGTCATCAGATTTTCCTTTATGCATTTGTACTCCTTTGTTATTTGCTTGACCATTAACTCTGAGTCTCCTTTAATTTCGACTCTAGTTGCCCCCAATTCCAACAAAGCTTCAAGTCCAACAATAAGTGCTTCGTACTCAGCTTCGTTGTTCGAGCAACGAGGACCATCTAACTTATACTTGAATTTTGTTGGAATTCCTTCAGGAGAAATTATAAGAATTCCAACACCACTACCATCCCTATGGGTCGAACCATCAAAGTATAATTTCCAAGGTTGCATTTCAACGTAACCCATGACAGTCTTTTCGACTAGTGAATGATCCACAATGAAATCAGAAATCACTTGACCTTTCACAGCTCTTAAAGGCATGAAAGTCAAAGAATATTCTGTTAAGGCTAAAGCCCATTTAAGGGGGTTCATTTTTAAGCCATGTTTTCTCATTCGTTCGAATGATTGGCTCAGATGATGCAAATGGGTTTCTGCAGATATAGATTTGATGACTATATCATCAATATACACCTGCATAAAGGTTTCAATGAAATCATGGAAAATTGAATTCATTGCCCTTTGATAAGTTGCCCCAGTATTTTTTAAACCAAAAGGCATCACTACCCATTCGTAGGTGCCTAAGGCTCCTGGGCAACGAAATGCTGTCTTGGCAACATCTTCTTCAGCAATAAAAATCTGATTGTACCCAGAGTATCCATCTAGCATACTTAAATATTCGAATCCCGCAGCAGAGTCCATTAACATTTCTGCCACAGGCATGGAGTACTCATCTTTAGGGGTTGCAGTATTTAAATCCCTAAAATCTATGCAAATTCTCAGAGAGCCATTTTTCTTAATAACAGGTACTATATTTGCTAACCATTCGACATACCTTATGGTTCTGATGAATCTGCAGCGCAACAACCTTTCGATCTCAGCTTTGATCTTTGTGAGAACCGTTGGTGCGAATCTTCTAGGAGTTTGCCTTCAGTCGCTCATAAATTGAGCGCGAGGGTTGGTCCTTATTCGTTTGAGCATGGTGATTCCAATGGTGGTACTCAGGGGTCTCAATTTTACAGCATCATGAAACGCCCAAATCAAAGCTTGCTAAACCCTAGAATCTGACAATGGCATAATCGCGTGTATAGCACAAAAACGAAATTAATTTGCATGGTTAGTTTCAGAAACTCATAACAAACATGAATCAATAGACAAAAATTGCAAATTATGCACAAATCATGATGCACGATTCTGAAAATTTCTTGACACAGTTGAGGTTCTCGTTACCAATTCCTTGCCTTTTGATGAATGTTCTGGATTGGAATATGATCAGTGAAGCTTCAGGAAGCTATTGAAATAGTTTTTGTGCCTTGAATCAACCTCTAAAGTGGTTTTCAGTTTTTGCTTTTTTGACAAAAATTTGCAAGTTTGTTCTTAGCTTTTGCGCAACTTCAATGTGTCTTGTGATTAGGGTTTGATTCATGTTTATGTACTGAGGCTATTAGGTCAAAAATATTCAATAAAATCCAATGCAATAATGGTTTTGCATATTTGATTTCTTAAGGATCTTCCATATCTTTTTTCATGTGTTCTTTGTATCAATTAGCTCAAATCAGACCAAATCTTTCCTAGTTTACATTTGCACGAAATATTGACCTTAAAACATGTATAAAAAGATTGGTTTTGTTAGGTTAAATATTTTTCACATATTTAAATGATTTAAATGAATTAATATAAATAAAAATTCAAATAAATAAATAAAAAATGAGAAAATACTTCCCTTTGGGCCAAGTGGTCGTGCATATACTTGGAATGATGAATCATGGAAGAAAAATGGGCCCATTGGCAAATTTAGGTCATTTGAATCAATGTTGACTTTTCAAAATATCCAAAAATTTCCCAACTTCCACAAGGCATAACTTGCTCAATTTTTAAGCTTTTCTCATGTTCTTGGACATTTTGGAAAGGTCTTTGAGTCCTCTAACCAATGCCTTTGGTACCATGTCATTTTGATTTACCAATCTCAAGTTATGGCCTTTGACTTAAAGTCCCTTTTTGTTGACTTTTGAAAATGACCTATAATGTTGAAATTGATAACTTTTTGTAGGAGCATTTCTTGGACTTGAAGTATGAAGATGAATTGTAGGAAATGTCTTTCTCTTCAAAATGAGATTTGGATGGGATTTTTCTGATAATCCATGTGAAAGTTATGCCCTGGTCAATTTCAGTTGACTTTTTCTGCTGTCCAAATATAGTAACTTTTGCATCTTTGATGATTTCTGAGCCAAATTTTGAGAATCATGATCAAGCATTGATCAAATGATGTTTGTGGCTTCAAAATGATATATTGACCAAAAATTTGAACTTTTGACTGTCAAATGACCATTTTGCCCCTACAGTTGACTGTAGTGCAATTTAGGGTTTTGACCGTGCAATTTTGAGCTGAATGCCTTGAAACTTGATATGAGGATGCTTGACCATGTTTGTAGGCATGTGAGACTTGATTGGGCCTTTGAAAACTTCCTTTTCTTGATCAGAACACAAACCCTAGTTTTGACTGTATGGGAGATCTTTGACTGTGTAACCCTTGGGGAATTTTGTGACTTGGCTTGGCAATTTCTTGGAGAATATGGGAGGGCAAATTTTGGGGTGCAACAGTTGCCCTTGTTCAATCTTCTTAGACCTGAGGATGCAGATTGGCGGACGTGCCTTTCGTAATCCGAGGGTAGAAGATGATTGAACACTAGAGTGCCCAGAAATTTGCGCTCACATAGTAGCAGTGATGGGGGAATGGGCTTATAGATGCCATTTAGAGATTAATGGATAGGATGATGGGCTTATAGATGCCATCTGGATGTTGATCGCGTAAGAGATTCCTTGGAGAGAACCTGCATACCTGCAAAACAGAAAATGAGTACCTGACACGTTGCAGGAGCTGATTTTAGATGTTTGGTATAGATATGTCCTGACTGGTTACAGGAGCTAGATCTGGAGCTTCAAAAGATGAATGAACCAGGTATAGTTACTGCCTTAGTATGAATGGTAAGAGAACCTTGGATGATTTTAACCTCAACAACGCTCGTTGAGAAAATCTTGGTGGGAAATACCATCTTCGCAGGATCGGAACGAGAACCAAAGACCATTATAATCTGAAAGGAATGATCACCTCACTCACCGTCGGAGAGGGAAACATCTGAAAAGGAATTGTCACCTCACACTCATCGTCAGAGAGGGAAATATCTGAAAAGGACTTACCACCTCACACACCGTCGGAGAGGGGACCGTAGGAGACTATCACCTCACACTCATCGTCAGAGAGGGAAACATCTTGAAAAAGGAATCACCACCTTACGCACTTGTCGGAGAGGGAACCATAGGAGACTATCACCTCACACTCACCGTCGGAGAGGGAAACATCTGGAAAGGACTTACCACCTCACACACCGTCGGAGAGGGAACCATAAGAGACTATCACCTCACACTCACCGTCGGAGAGGGAAACATCTGAAGAAGGAATTACCACCTCACACTCACCGTCGGGGAGGGGACCATAAGAGATTATCACCTCACACTCATCGTCGGAGAGGGAAACATCTGAAAAAGGGATTACCACCTCACGCACTTGTCGGAGAGGGGACCATTAGGAGATTATCACCTCACACTCATCGTCGGAGAGGGGACCATTAGGAGATTATCACCTCACACTCATCGTCGGAGAGGGAAACATCTTAAAAGGACTTACCACCTCACACACCTGTCGAAGAGGGGACCATAAGGAGATTATCACCTCACACTCATCGTCGGAGAGGGAAACATAAGGATAACTTCTACTGAGTCTTCATCAGAAAAATCTGTTGGGAGTCGATTTAGCTGGACTAGAGAAGGTCTTGGAATATGTTTGAGAATTTCAACTGCGTCTTTCCTGAAAGGTAAAGGTCAGTCATATGCAATGCATGATATGGATCGAGCAATGATGTTCTCAACATAAATGAGGTTTGTATGATATGATGCGTCTATGCATGCTATAATGATGTATGTGATGTTTTATGAATGTGTTTTTGTCTAGGAAAGTAAATCCTTGACGGGTGCCGGGAAGTCACTCCTGGGCTGATGTTTGAAGAATAGATTTTTGCTTCCGCTGGGGATGATAGCTGCAAGAATACCGGTAGGAGAAGATGACTCCGTTGCGGAATAAACTTGGCAAATGGAGGATTCTGCGGGGAGAAAAGATGCTCTAGTGACCATGCTGGGAAGCAATACTCTGTGGGAGAAGGGATGCTTTGCTGAATGTTGATAGTAACTTGCTGAGAATGTCTTGCTGTTGGAAGTGCTGATAGACTTCGTTGGGGATAAGAAGGCTTCGTCAACGACGCTCTTTCCGTGGCTTTTGGCTGAGGATAACCCAGTTATATCCTGTTAAGGAAATAACTCTTTAAATCAAGTCGGACGACGCGTTCGTGTTCTGCGAGGGGATAAGCTTCCAGAATCTACTGGGGATATGCTTATTGCTTGGGGATATGGACTCCGACTTTCCTGGGGAAACTGGATTGGACTCTCCTGGGGAGATTTTGAACCGTAATTTTGTAAGTTGAAAGGGGGAACCTATGTAGGGTTGCCTGCTGATGAGCTCGTGTGAAACCGCATCTGAAATGGAGAAGGAACCTGTGTAGGGTTACTTTGATGAGTTCGTGTAAAACCGTATCTGAAATGGAGAAGGAACCTGGGTAGGGTCACTTTGATGATGAGTTCGTGTAAAACTTCGTCTTTTGGAAAGGGAGAACCTGTGTAGGGTTTCTGGGTGACAAGTCCATGTAAAACTGCATCTTGAAGAGAGAGAACCGGTGTAGGGTTGCTTGACGAGGTAAGTTCGTGTAAAACTGCTTGATGAACCGGGGTGAGGTTATCTTGAGCTAGATCCATGTAAGATTTCTGGGGGAACCGGGGTCAGGTTACCGTATGGTAAGTTCGCGTAAAAACTTCTTGATGAGCCGGGGTTAGGTCATCTTGAGATAGGTCCATGTGAGACTTCTGGAGGAACCGGGGTAAGGTTGCTTGGATAAGTTTGTGTAAAAACTTCTGGATGAACCGGGGTAAGGTTTCTTGGATAAGTTTGTGTAAAAACTTCTTGATGAACCGGGGTTAGGTCATCTGGGATAAATCCATGTAAGATTTCTGGAGGAACCGGGGTTAGGTTACTTGGACAAGTTTGTGTAAAAACTTCTTGATGAACCGGGGTTAGGTCATCTTGAGATAGGTCCATGTGAGACTTCTGGAGGAACCGGGGTAAGGTTGCTTGGATAAGTTTGTGTAAAAACTTCTGGATGAACCGGGGTAAGGTTTCTTGGATAAGTTTGTGTAAAAACTTCTTGATGAACAGGGGTTAGGTCATCTGGGATAAATCCATGTAAGATTCCTGGAGGAACCGGGGTTAGGTTACTTGGACAAGTTTGTGTAAAAACTTCTTGATGAACCGGGGTTAGGTCATCTTGAGATAGGTCCATGTGAGACTTCTGGAGGAACCGGGGTTAGGTTACTTGGAGGAGGAGTCTGTGTATGACTTTGTCTGAAGGTTGAGAAGAAACCGGTGTTGGGTTGCATGATTTTGATTAAGTGGATGATTGTCCTGTTTGGTTTCGGATGTTAACCCACGATCTGGAATTTGTAAAGGTAGATGGTAATCATTCTTATGTTGATCTGTCCTTTGTACTTTGGTTGACAGAGAAATTGGATCGCCTGTGTGATCTCATTATTGCCCCTGCTTCGGAGATGAGAGAAGAGGATACCTGTGTGGGTGATTGACAAATCTTCGGGTGGATGAGTGATGAGATACCGGAACATAGTCGTACGCTTTGATCCCTAACTTTTGCCTGGACCGCCCTTTCGGGTTTTCAGTCCACCGGGATACCCATTTTTGCCCAAGCCGCCTTTTCAGGTTTTCGACTTGCCGGGTGTACATATTTTTTCATTTCACCCCTTCATTTTGCCCGAACCCTTTTGGTTCGCCGGGAAGCCCTAATTTTTGCCTAGGCATGTCAACCTAGCGGGTCTTTGATTGTGCGTAGTATTTTTTCGACTATGTCCACGCTCTCAGAATGTAGGGAGTTGCCCCTGTTGGAAGTATTTGCCATGCCCCAGATAATGGGCAATGCTCCTACTGTGCCCCTTGATTGGAGGTACTTCTGTTCACAAGGTGTTCATCATGCGAATTTCCCTGCTGTTCGAACAAATAGTCATATGCAAACAAGGTTATTTTAAGAATGCAAAGCCTATGTCTGTCTTGAATTTTGAAAATGCATTTTTTGTAATACAGTGCGGTGTCAACTCAAGATTTTACAGCAAACCTTCAGGAGTCAGGATACCTTCGTAACAATATGCTTTCGAACTAACCCATGCTTCAGCTAGGACTTTCAAGGGTTATAACGTGGCCTGGTTCACGGTTTTAAGAAACAAAGGATAAAGGCTCAAATTATTTGTACCCACCCGCTCTTCGTGATGTTCTCCAAACCTAAACTCAGTTGATCATACGTTAGACCTTGTTTGAGTCTTTGCTCTGATTTTCCAGTGATGATTCGGATGTTGATAACTTATTTTGAATAGGCAGTCATTCCTTTCTTGTTGAGGGTTGGTAAGACCTCTTTCTTGTCTGATTTTTTTTTTGTTATCCCTTTCTTTTTTTGCCTGAACTGTTTCCTTTTTGGAATTACAGTCAGCAGGATGCCCCAGTTTTGTAAGTCTCCTTCATGGATTTTGACTTAATGGGTTTTTTATTTTGAAAGATAATGGCTGCCCTTTCTTTATTGACTATTCAGAACCATCACTGTCTTTCTTTGTTTTGTAAGGACCTCTTTGGTGCCATTCGTCATGCACTTGGATCAACTGAGAGACTACCCTGCCCCAGGTTATGATTAAGGGTTTTAAATTTCGAAAAAAAGAAAAAAAAAACTCCTACTTCTTTGGCTCAGAGGGGTTGACGAGGGATTATCATCCTTATAACTCCAATGTTTAGGGATTGAAACAATGCCTGTACCTCATCAGCGGGGTCTGTTCAAAAGCATACTGTAAAGATCGTGGTATCGTTTTCGTCATCCTCCCTCAAGAGGTTTAGAATTTTCAATTAAGAGTTGACCATTGCAAAAATATGAAAGCAGTTTTAAGCATAGTAAACATAATTAAATCAAGACAGACATGTGTAATGCATTCATGAAATAAAAGAGTTTAACACGATAATTGTTTATCTGAACAAGAAAAGAAAAATACAACTTGAATTCAAATGAACAAAAATCTCTCGACCCTAGCCATGTTTTGGCAATGGAGCAGTGATCACGTTGGGAGTCTCGGCAGGCTCGAACTCGATCTCTTTGGCATCGATCATATTCTGAATTTTGTACTTCAGTGCCCAACAGTCCTCAGTATCGTGCCCCGGGCTATCCGAATGATAAGCACACCTTGCTTCTGGATTGTAGCTAGGAGAGGAGGTCTTAGGATTGGCAGGAGGGTTGATCACTGCAATCAGGTTCATCTTCAACATGTGTTGCAATGCTTGTGACCACGGCATGTTGATGTTGGTGAATTGCCTTTTAGGCCCGTCCGGCCTTTGCCGGTTTCCCTTTTGTGATTGACGGCGTGGTGCAGAACCAGAGATCATGACTGCCCCTGCATGTTGATCATGGCGACTCTTTTGACTGTATGCAGCATTAGATTCCTTCTTTCCCGTGTAAGGCTTTTTATGAATATCAGAAGGTGTGGCCTCTTGAATTTTCCCACTCTTGATACCAGCTTCAATTCTTTCGCCAGTCAGGATGAGGTCGGTAAATCCAGCAGATGAGTTACCAATGAGGTGATTGAAGAATGGCCCGGATAGGGTCCCTAAGAACATATCAACAAGCTCCCGGTCAGTTAAGGGAGGTTGCACTCTTCCAGCAAGGTCTCTCCATCTTTGTGCGTACTCCTTGAAACCTTCACTTGACCCCAACGACATACCCTGGAGTTGGGTACGTGTGGGAGCAAGGTCGGCATTGTACTGGTACTGCTTATAGAAAGCAGTTGCCAACTCCTCCCAGTTACGAACTTTGGTCCCATCCAGTTGATAGAACCATTCGAGGTGAGTCCCTGAAAGACTTTCCTGGAAGAAGTGGATCCACAAGTTCTTATCTGCTGAGTATGGTTGGATTTTCCGAACATAAGACCTGAGATGTAGCTTGGGACAAGACGCCCCGTCATATTTAGTGAATGATGGTGCTTTGAACTTCGGAGGGATGATGACACCAGTAGACAAACCCAGATCTCCGAAATCCAGCCCAGGTACTTGTTGTATTTCTATAGCATTCAAACGGTCTTCCAACTGCTTGTACTTGTCCTCAGCCGGAGGGTATTGTTCATCGATGAAATCTGTCTCGTTGTCGGAGACCACTGGACTAGGCACCTCCCTCTCATGGTGACTGCTTTCCCTCACAGATGGAGTAGTCCTCTCAGTTTCAGTCTGCGGTGTATTCCCAGATCTGCGTCTAGGGCTGAACAAAACAGTCCTCTTCTTCTTCTTTTCCTTCTTCAAGAGGAGAGCTTTCAGATCTTGTTGCCCCTGGGTCAAGTTCATGATCAACCCTTGGAACTGGGCGTTCTGAGCCTGGAGGGCCTTGATGGACTGCTCAGCTGGTGATTCAGGATTCATGACGATCGGCTGAAATAAACAGCGAAGAAGGGTAAGCAACCTGTCAAAGGGATACCTGCAATGCAATGAGATGTATGATATGCATGCAATGATTCCAAGGATCTCGCGGGGTAAACAGAGAAACTTGTTAGAGTTGAAAACCGGTAACTTGATTGAAGAGACTTCCTGTTGTAGAAAATCCTTCTTCAAGGGTCAAAGGCTCACCATATCTAGTGGGTCATAGCCCCTGACAACTTTGGCTAGAGGAAAATAAATCCCCTTTGCCCCTTGTTGGGTGTTTGATTTGTCATGACCTGCACCACAGACCCTTGAGATCCTTGAAATGGGTTAGGATGTATGCAGTGGTATGATGTCATGATATGCATGGGGTAATGTGAGTAACCCTGTTATGAGTCCCAATTAAGGACTATAAACGACCCTGCAAGAAATTTAGTACCCTGTTATGAGTCTCAATCAAGGACTATAAACAAGCCTGCAAGAAATTTAGTACCCTGTTATGAGTCCCAATCAAGGACTATAAACAACCCTGCAAGAAATTTAGTACCCTGTTATGAGTCCCAATCAAGGACTATAAACAAGACCTGCAAGAAACAAGTGTCAGGTAACAAGCACGCAGATAGTCAAGTATGAAGGCACACAAGTCACACAAGAGAAAGCCCTTAGAGTTTAAGGCCAGCATGGGGTCTGGGTATTACCCTCTTGAAGTTGGTGGGTTCAACCTGTCCTATTAGAAGTAACCGGGTTCTAAGGATCCCAATATCACGGGATTGCTTTCATTGTTCATCGTTTCGATTTAGCCACTGAACTGGCGACCGAAATATTCCAGGAAAGCAACCCTCAATTGAGTGTAGTATCGAGTATCAACCAACCTCGGACTGCACCAAAGTCAGTTATCTCACTACCCTAAAGAGGCCAAGATAGTTCAATTAAGGTTCCTAAGGTCTGTTGATGCTTCACGACACCACGCGGAGGCCCCGTACTCTCCTTGACTGAACTCAAGGGTTACCGGTACACACCAAAGTGCCACATCAACGTAGCAGACTGTTTCAACCATGTCGGTATACCCCGCACAGTTCCCTCACAGCCTTGTTGCTACTTTCTAAGAAAGGTACCCCCCAGATCCGGGTTAGGATCTATAGAACTCCCAAGCAACCCACAATAATAAAGCAAGCAAAGAAGACAATTGAAAACATAGTTATGACCTAGCCCTAAGGTACACCTCACTTTATAAGTAATGTCCCCAGCAGAGTCGCCAGTTCTGTGATCGGTGGATCTGGAACTGACTGTTTAACGCTGGTTCGCGAAAATGTCGCGGAAGCAAGAGTCGCCACCGTCTTTTATTTTCTCCAAATGGAAAGGACAAAAGCACAAAAAAATTCCTTAAAGAGATTGCTCTCGGTTCGGGAGGTAGGTTATAGAAAGGGAAGGTATTAGCACCCTTTCTATCCATGGTTATCCATGGGCTCTTAGATACTTGCTCATTGTGTTTTCAAAAAATGGTTTGTTTGCTTTTCAATGTGGGTTTTTAAAAAGTTTCTTTGAAAATTCCAGTTCGACTCTTGTATCAGTCCTCAAGAGTGTTTGAAAAATTGCTTTCGAAAGCTTTTTGAAAATGTGTCGGTGTGAAAAGTATTTTTGAATTTGTTTTGAAATTTAGAGCAAGTATTTAGAGTCGTCTACCTACCCTAAGGAATTCGTCTGTGTAAGTGTCCTTAAAGTAGTGCCATCCCACCATTGAGAGGTAGGTAGCACCACCGTTGGAGGTGTTCGGGTCAATTCGAGGTTCGGGACATGGTGATCACCAGAGCAATGGGAAGACACCTTAGAAGCTACCCTCATGCCAGGTTCCCGGATCATGAGGACTTACTAAGACATCCTCTACTCGACGATCACCTTTCGAAGGCAACAATGAGGCGTACCCTAGGGGTGGTGTGTGCGAATTGTGTGTCGTTTTCATTTGTATTTGTCTTGTCATGTTAAAGTGATCTACGCTCGATTTTATTATGGTCATTCATTCTTGCATGCTTTGTTAACAGTTAAAATACTTGCGGGAAAAGTAAATCTAAAGCTATTACAAATGGCGCGGGTCCACACCGCCAAAATTAAACCGGACCCGATTTGACGGAAAGTAAATAAAGCAAAAGAAATAAAAGTGCGAGAAGTTAAATTGTCCGAGTTACATGGCTTTGGGAGAGGTACATGATTATTTGAATGAAATAAAAATAAATATGCGAAATTAAATAAATTACGAACGAGGGCGTTGGACCCTTTTGCAAAATATTATTAATAAGGAATTAAAATTAAAGGAAAATGTTTTATGTATTTTTATGTTTTTTAGATTTAATAGAAAAAAGAGAATTGATTAATGTCAAACCCTAATTCTAATTATTATTTTTTTAGTTATTAAGAAAATGCTGAAATTTTTAACTAAATGAAACCCTAATTTTTATATACAATTTAATTATGAAAATAAATAAATAAATAATATTATGATAAAAAGGAAAAAATTAAAAGGAATAAAAATTATCAATTAAACCTAATTCTACTTTTTTTTTGTATTTTTATTATGAAAAGAATTAACATTAAAACCCTATTTTAAATTAATTTATTTACATGCATTTGTTTACAAGAAAATATTAAAATAAATAATTATTATATTTTTTATCTTTTTCTGAGTTTTTTATGTATTTTATATTTTTGTAGAAAATAAATTAAATCAAAACAATAGAGCAAATAAAATAATAATTAAAAATGAAATAAAAAATAAAATTGCAAACCAGGGGGGGTGGAAGTCCCCAAAGTGAGGTGTGATCCAAGAAGCTTTGGCCCATTAAGCATGGCTTTTGTTGACTTTGCATGACACGTATACCCACGCTGACTCGTCCTCATGGTGTCCATCAATCCTCGGCCCTTGATCTGATCTCCAGGGGCACGTGTATGTTGGATCCTGGAAGGCGTATGGTGGACTTGAACGTGGTTACTGCATGTGAACGTCATTGGAAAAATATTATTGAGAATGATACAGACCTGGGGATCGAACCCAGGTCTTGGACGTGAATGATATCAACGCCTGCCAGCTGAACCAAATGACGCGTTTGTTATATAATAGACGAATAAATAATATAAGAGAAAAACAAGATGTTAGTGTGTAGCGCGCGAAAATTCAAAGCAGCATATCATGTTTTGACAGCACATCATCGTCTTCACGTGTTTTCTTTTTTCCTGAAACAATAACATATTAAGCAACGGTTTTCACGCGTTGCTGAAAGTAACATATGGAAAAATAGCGAATAGCCTTCAGTCGCTCATAAATTGAGCGCGAGGGTTGGTCCTTATTCGTTTGAGCATGGTGATTCCAATGGTGGTACTCAGGGGTCTCAATTTTACAGCATCATGAAACGCCCAAATCAAAGCTTGCTAAACCCTAGAATCTGACAATGGCATAATCGCGTGTATAGCACAAAAACGAAATTAATTTGCATGGTTAGTTTCAGAAACTCATAACAAACATGAATCAATAGACAAAAATTGCAAATTATGCACAAATCATGATGCACGATTCTGAAAATTTCTTGACACAGTTGAGGTTCTCGTTACCAATTCCTTGCCTTTTGATGAATGTTCTGGATTGGAATATGATCAGTGAAGCTTCAGGAAGCTATTGAAATAGTTTTTGTGCCTTGAATCAACCTCTAAAGTGGTTTTCAGTTTTTGCTTTTTTGACAAAAATTTGCAAGTTTGTTCTTAGCTTTTGCGCAGCTTCAATGTGTCTTGTGATTAGGGTTTGATTCATGTTTATGTACTGAGGCTATTAGGTCAAAAATATTCAATAAAATCCAATGCAATAATGGTTTTGCATATTTGATTTCTTAAGGATCTTCCATATCTTTTTTCATGTGTTCTTTGTATCAATTAGCTCAAATCAGACCAAATCTTTCCTAGTTTACATTTGCACGAAATATTGACCTTAAAACATGTATAAAAAGATTGGTTTTGTTAGGTTAAATATTTTTCACATATTTAAATGATTTAAATGAATTAATATAAATAAAAATTCAAATAAATAAATAAAAAATGAGAAAATACATCCCTTTGGGCCAAGTGGTCGTGCATATGCTTGGAATGATGAATCATGGAAGAAAAATGGGCCCATTGGCAAATTTAGGTCATTTGAATCAATGTTGACTTTTCAAAATATCCAAAAATTTCCCAACTTCCACAAGGCATAACTTGCTCAATTTTTAAGCTTTTCTCATGTTCTTGGACATTTTGGAAAGGTCTTTGGGTCCTCTAACCAATGCCTTTGGTCCCATGTCATTTTGATATACCAATCTCAAGTTATGGCCTTTGACTTAAAGTCCCTTTTTGTTGACTTTTGAAAATGACCTATAATGTTGAAATTGATAACTTTTTGTAGGAGCATTTCTTGGACTTGAAGTATGAAGATGAATTGTAGGAAATGTCTTTCTCTTCAAAATGAGCTTTGGATGGGATTTTTCTGATAATCCATGTGAAAGTTATGCCCTGGTCAATTTCAGTTGACTTTTTCAGCTGTCCAAATATAGTAACTTTTGCATCTTTGATGATTTCTGAGCCAAATTTTGAGAATCATGATCAAGCATTAATCAAATGATGTTTGTGGCTTCAAAATGATATGTTGACCAAAAATTTGAACTTTTGACTGTCAAATGACCATTTTGCCCCTACAGTTGACTGTAGTGCAATTTAGGGTTTTGACTGTGCAATTTTGAGCTGAATGCCTTGAAACTTGATATGAGGATGCTTGACCATGTTTGTAGGCATGTGAGACTTGATTGGGCCTTTGAAAACTTCCTTTTCTTGATCAGAACACAAACCCTAGTTTTGACTGTATGGGAGATCTTTGACTGTGTAACCCTTGGGGAATTTTGTGACTTGGCTTGGCAATTTCTTGGAGAATATGGGAGGGAAAATTTTGGGGTGCAACAGTTGCCCCTGTTCAATCTTCTTAGACCTGAGGATGCAGATTGGCGGACGTGCCTTTCGTAATCCGAGGGTAGAAGATGATTGAACACTAGAGTGCCCAGAAATTTGCGCTCACATAGTAGCAGTGATGGGGGAATGGGCTTATAGATGCCATTTAGAGATTAATGGATAGGATGATGGGCTTATAGATGCCATCTGGATGTTGATCGCGTAAGAGATTCCTTGGAGAGAACCTGCATACCTGCAAAACAGAAAATGAGTACCTGACACGTTGCAGGAGCTGATTTTAGATGTTTGGTATAGATATGTCCTGACTGGTTACAGGAGCTAGATCTGGAGCTTCAAAAGATGAATGAACCAGGTATAGTTACTGCCTTAGTATGAATGGTAAGAGAACCTTGGATGATTTTAACCTCAACAACGCTCGTTGAGAAAATCTTGGCGGGAAATACCATCTTCGCAGGATCGGAACGAGAACCAAAGACCATTATAATCTGAAAGGAATGATCACCTCACTCACCGTCGGAGAGGGAAACATCTGAAAAGGAATTGTCACCTCACACTCATCGTCAGAGAGGGAAATATCTGAAAAGGACTTACCACCTCACACACTGTCGGAGAGGGGACCGTAGGAGACTATCACCTCACACTCATAGTCGGAGAGGGAAACATCTTGAAAAAGGAATCACCACCTCACGCACTTGTCGGAGAGGGAACCATAGGAGACTATCACCTCACACTCACCGTCGGAGAGGGAAACATCTGGAAAGGACTTACCACCTCACACACCGTCGGAGAGGGAACCATAAGAGACTATCACCTCACACTCACCGTCGGAGAGGGAAACATCTGAAGAAGGAATTACCACCTCACACTCACTGTCGGGGAGGGGACCATAAGAGATTATCACCTCACACTCATCGTCGGAGAGGGAAACATCTGAAAAAGGGATTACCACCTCACGCACTTGTCGGAGAGGGGACCATTAGGAGATTATCACCTCACACTCATCGTCGGAGAGGGGACCATTAGGAGATTATCACCTCACACTCATCGTCGGAGAGGGAAACATCTGAAAAGGACTTACCACCTCACACACCTGTCGAAGAGGGGACCATAAGGAGATTATCACCTCACACTCATCGTCGGAGAGGGAAACATAAGGATAACTTCTACTGAGTCTTCATCAGAAAAATCTGTTGGGAGTCGATTTAGCTGGACTAGAGAAGGTCTTGGAATATGTTTGAGAATTTCAACTGCGTCTTTCCTGAAAGGTAAAGGTCAGTCATATGCAATGCATGATATGGATCGAGCAATGATGTTCTCAACATAAATGAGGTTTGTATGATATGATGCGTCTATGCATGCTATAATGATGTATGTGATGTTTTATGAATGTGTTTTTGTCTAGGAAAGTAAATCCTTGACGGGTGCCGGGAAGTCACTCCTGGGCTGATGTTTGAAGAATAGATTTTTGCTTCCGCTGGGGATGATAGCTGCAAGAATACCGGTAGGAGAAGATGACTCCGTTACGGAATAAACTTGGCAAATGGAGGATTCTGCGGGGAGAAAAGATGCTCTAGTGACCATGCTGGGAAGCAATACTCTGTGGGAGAAGGGATGCTTTGCTGAATGTTGATAGTAACTTGCTGAGAATGTCTTGCTGTTGGAAGTGCTGATAGACTTCGTTGGGGATAAGAAGGCTTCATCGACGACGCTCTTTCCGTGGCTTTTGGCTGAGGATAACCCAGTTATATCCTGTTAAGGAAATAACTCTTTAAATCAAGTCGGACGACGCGTTCGTGTTCTGCGAGGGGATAAGCTTCCAGAATCTACTGGGGATATGCTTATTGCTTGGGGATATGGACTCCGACTTTCCTGGGGAAACTGGATTGGACTCTCCTGGGGAGATTTTGAACCGTAATTTTGTAAGTTGAAAGGGGGAACCTATGTAGGGTTGCCTGCTGATGAGCTCGTGTGAAACCGCATCTGAAATGGAGAAGGAACCTGTGTAGGGTTACTTTGATGAGTTCGTGTAAAACCGTATCTGAAATGGAGAAGGAACCTGGGTAGGGTCACTTTGATGATGAGTTCGTGTAAAACTTCGTCTTTTGGAAAGGGAGAACCTGTGTAGGGTTTCTGGGTGACAAGTCCATGTAAAACTGCATCTTGAAGAGAGAGAACCGGTGTAGGGTTGCTTGACGAGGTAAGTTCGTGTAAAACTGCTTGATGAACCGGGGTGAGGTTATCTTGAGCTAGATCCATGTAAGATTTCTGGGGGAACCGGGGTCAGGTTACCGTATGGTAAGTTCGCGTAAAAACTTCTTGATGAGTCGGGGTTAGGTCATCTTGAGATAGGTCCATGTGAGACTTCTGGAGGAACCGGGGTAAGGTTGCTTGGATAAGTTTGTGTAAAAACTTCTGGATGAACCGGGGTAAGGTTTCTTGGATAAGTTTGTGTAAAAACTTCTTGATGAACCGGGGTTAGGTCATCTGGGATAAATCCATGTAAGATTTCTGGAGGAACCGGGGTTAGGTTACTTGGACAAGTTTGTGTAAAAACTTCTTGATGAACCGGGGTTAGGTCATCTTGAGATAGGTCCATGTGAGACTTCTGGAGGAACCGGGGTAAGGTTGCTTGGATAAGTTTGTGTAAAAACTTCTGGATGAACCGGGGTAAGGTTTCTTGGATAAGTTTGTGTAAAAACTTCTTGATGAACAGGGGTTAGGTCATCTGGGATAAATCCATGTAAGATTCCTGGAGGAACCGGGGTTAGGTTACTTGGACAAGTTTGTGTAAAAACTTCTTGATGAACCGGGGTTAGGTTATCTTGAGATAGGTCCATGTGAGACTTCTGGAGGAACCAGGGTTAGGTTACTTGGAGGAGGAGTCTGTGTATGACTTTGTCTGAAGGTTGAGAAGAAACCGGTGTTGGGTTGCATGATTTTGATTAAGTGGATGATTGTCCTGTTTGGTTTCGGATGTTAACCCACGATCTGGAATTTGTAAAGGTAGATGGTAATCATTCTTATGTTGATCTGTCCTTTGTACTTTGGTTGACAGAGCAATTGGATCGCCTGTGTGATCTCATTATTGCCCCTGCTTCGGAGATGAGAGAAGAGGATACCTGTGTGGGTGATTGACAAATCTTCGGGTGGACGAGTGATGAGATACCGGAACATAGTCGTACGCTTTGATCCCTAACTTTTGCCTGGACCGCCCTTTCGGGTTTTCAGTCCACCGGGATACCCATTTTTGCCCAAGCCGCCTTTTCAGGTTTTCGACTTGCCGGGTGTACATATTTTTTCATTTCACCCCTTCATTTTGCCCGAACCCTTTTGGTTCGCCGGGAAGCCCTAATTTTTGCCTAGGCATGTCAACCTAGCGGGTCTTTGATTGTGCGTAGTATTTTTTCGACTATGTCCACGCTCTCAGAATGTAGGGAGTTGCCCCTGTTGGAAGTATTTGCCATGCCCCAGATAATGGGCAATGCTCCTACTGTGCCCCTTGATTGGAGGTACTTCTGTTCACAAGGTGTTCATCATGCGAATTTCCCTGCTGTTCGAACAAATAGTCATATGCAAACAAGGTTATTTTAAGAATGCAAAGCCTATGTCTGTCTTGAATTTTGAAAATGCATTTTTTGTAATACAGTGCGGTGTCAACTCAAGATTTTACAGCAAACCTTCAGGAGTCAGGATACCTTCGTAACAATATGCTTTCGAACTAACCCATGCTTCAGCTAGGACTTTCAAGGGTTATAACGTGGCCTGGTTCACGGTTTTAAGAAACAAAGGATAAAGGCTCAAATTATTTGTACCCACCCGCTCTTCGTGATGTTCTCCAAACCTAAACTCAGTTGATCATACGTTAGACCTTGTTTGAGTCTTTGCTCTGATTTTCCAGTGATGATTCGGATGTTGATAACTTATTTTGAATAGGCAGTCATTCCTTTCTTGTTGAGGGTTGGTAAGACCTCTTTCTTGTCTGATTTTTTTTTTGTTATCCCTTTCTTTTTTTGCCTGAACTGTTTCCTTTTTGGAATTACAGTCAGCAGGATGCCCCAGTTTTGTAAGTCTCCTTCATGGATTTTGACTTAATGGGTTTTTTATTTTGAAAGATAATGGCTGCCCTTTCTTTATTGACTATTCGAAACCATCACTGTCTTTCTTTGTTTTGTAAGGACCTCTTTGGTGCCATTCGTCATGCACTTGGATCAACTGAGAGACTACCCTGCCCCAGGTTATGATTAAGGGTTTTAAATTTCGAAAAAAAGAAAAAAAAACTCCTACTTCTTTGGCTCAGAGGGGTTGACGAGGGATTATCATCCTTATAACTCCAGTGTTTAGGGATTGAAACAATGCCTGTACCTCATCAGCGGGGTCTGTTCAAAAGCATACTGTAAAGATCGTGGTATCGTTTTCGTCATCCTCCCTCAAGAGGTTTAGAATTTTCAATTAAGAGTTGACCATTGCAAAAATATGAAAGCAGTTTTAAGCATAGTAAACATAATTAAATCAAGACAGACATGTGTAATGCATTCATGAAATAAAAGAGTTTAACACGATAATTGTTTATCTGAACAAGAAAAGAAAAATACAACTTGAATTCAAATGAACAAAAATCTCTCGACCCTAGCCATGTTTTGGCAATGGAGCAGTGATCACGTTGGGAGTCTCGGCAGGCTCGAACTCGATCTCTTTGGCATCGATCATATTCTGAATTTTGTACTTCAGTGCCCAACAGTCCTCAGTATCGTGCCCCGGGCTATCCGAATGATAAGCACACCTTGCTTCTGGATTGTAGCTAGGAGAGGAGGTCTTAGGATTGGCAGGAGGGTTGATCACTGCAATCAGGTTCATCTTCAACATGTGTTGCAATGCTTGTGACCACGGCATGTTGATGTTGGTGAATTGCCTTTTAGGCCCGTCCGGCCTTTGCCGGTTTCCCTTTTGTGATTGACGGCGTGGTGCAGAACCAGAGATCATGACTGCCCCTGCATGTTGATCATGGCGACTCTTTTGACTGTATGCAGCATTAGATTCCTTCTTTCCCGTGTAAGGCTTTTTATGAATATCAGAAGGTGTGGCCTCTTGAATTTTCCCACTCTTGATACCAGCTTCAATTCTTTCGCCAGTCAGGATGAGGTCGGTAAATCCAGCAGATGAGTTACCAATGAGGTGATTGAAGAATGGCCCGGATAGGGTCCCCAAGAACATATCAACGAGCTCCCGGTCAGTTAAGGGAGGTTGCACTCTTCCAGCAAGGTCTCTCCATCTTTGTGCGTACTCCTTGAAACCTTCACTTGACCCCAACGACATACCCTGGAGTTGGGTACGTGTGGGAGCAAGGTCGGCATTGTACTGGTACTGCTTATAGAAAGCAGTTGCCAACTCCTCCCAGTTACGAACTTTGGTCCCATCCAGTTGATAGAACCATTCGAGGTGAGTCCCTGAAAGACTTTCCTGGAAGAAGTGGATCCACAAGTTCTTATCTGCTGAGTATGGTTGGATTTTCCGAACATAAGACCTGAGATGTAGCTTGGGACAAGACGCCCCGTCATATTTAGTGAATGATGGTGCTTTGAACTTCCGAGGGATGATCACACCAGTAGACAAACCCAGATCTCCGAAATCCAACCCAGGTACTTGTTGTATTTCTATAGCATTCAAACGGTCTTCCAACTGCTTGTACTTGTCCTCAGCCGGAGGGTATTGTTCATCGTTGAAATCTGTCTCGTTGTCGGAGACCACTGGACTAGGCACCTCCCTCTCATGGTGACTGCTTTCCCTCACAGATGGAGTAGTCCTCTCAGTTTCAGTCTGTGGTGTATTCCCAGATCTGCGTCTAGGGCTGAACAAAACATTCCTCTTCTTCTTCTTTTCCTTCTTCAAGAGGAGAGCTTTCAGATCTTGTTGCCTCTGGGTCAAGTTCATGATCAACCCTTGGAACTGGGCGTTCTGAGCCTGGAGGGCCTTGATGAACTGCTCAGCTGGTGATTCAGGATTCATGACTATCGGCTGAAATAAACAGCGAAGAAGGGTAAGCAACTTGTCAAAGGGATACCTGCAATGCAATGAGATGTATGATATGCATGCAATGATTCCAAGGATCTCGCGGGGTAAACAGAGAAACTTGTTAGAGTTGAAAACCGGTAACTTGATTGAAGAGACTTCCTGTTGTAGAAAATCCTTCTTCAAGGGTCAAAGGCTCACCATATCTAGTGGGTCATAGCCCCTGACAACTTTGGCTAGAGGAAAATAAATCCCCTTTGCCCCTTGCTGGGTGTTTGATTTGTCATGACCTGCATCACAGACCCTTGAGATCCTTGAAATGGGTTAGGATGTATGCAGTGGTATGATGTCATGCTATGCATGGGGTAATGTGAGTAACCCTGTTATGAGTCCCAATTAAGGACTATAAACGACCCTGCAAGAAATTTAGTACCCTGTTATGAGTCTCAATCAAGGACTATAAACAAGCCTGCAAGAAATTTAGTACCCTGTTATGAGTCCCAATCAAGGACTATAAACAACCCTGCAAGAAATTTAGTACCCTGTTATGAGTCCCAATCAAGGACTATAAACAAGACCTGCAAGAAACAAGTGTCAGGTAACAAGCACGCAGATAGTCAAGTATGAAGGCACACAAGTCACACAAGAGAAAGCCCTTAGAGTTTAAGGCCAGCATGGGGTCTGGGTATTACCCTCTTGAAGTTGGTGGGTTCAACCTGTCCTATTAGAAGTAACCGGGTTCTAAGGATCCCAATATCACGGGATTGCTTTCATTGTTCATCGTTTCGATTTAGCCACTGAACTGGCGACCGAAATATTCCAGGAAAGCAACCCTCAATTGAGTGTAGTATCGAGTATCAACCAACCTCGGACTGCACCAAAGTCAGTTATCTCACTACCCTAAAGAGGCCAAGATAGTTCAATTAAGGTTCCTAAGGTCTGTTGATGCTTCACGACACCACGCGGAGGCCCCGTACTCTCCTTGACTGAACTCAAGGGTTACCGGTACACACCAAAGTGCCACATCAATGTAGCAGACTGTTTCAACCATGTCGGTATACCCCGCACAGTTCCCTCACAGCCTTGTTGCTACTTTCTAAGAAAGGTATCCCCCAGATCCGGGTTAGGATCTATAGAACTCCCAAGCAACCCACAATAATAAAGCAAGCAAAGAAGACAATTGAAAACATAGTTATGACCTAGCCCTAAGGTACACCTCACTTTATAAGTAATGTCCCCAGCAGAGTCGCCAGTTCTGTGATCGGTGGATCTGGAACTGACTGTTTAACGCTGGTTCGCGAAAATGTCGCGGAAGCAAGAGTCGCCACCGTCTTTTATTTTCTCCAAATGGAAAGGACAAAAGCACAGAAAAATTCCTTAAAGAGATTGCTCTCGGTTCGGGAGGTAGGTTATAGAAAGGGAAGGTATTAGCACCCTTTCTATCCATGGTTATCCATGGGCTCTTAGATACTTGCTCATTGTGTTTTCAAAAAATGGTTTGTTTGCTTTTCAATGTGGGTTTTTAAAAAGTTTCTTTGAAAATTCCAGTTCGACTCTTGTATCAGTCCTCAAGAGTGTTTGAAAAATTGCTTTCGAAAGCTTTTTGAAAATGTGTCGGTGTGAAAAGTATTTTTGAATTTGTTTTGAAATTTAGAGCAAGTATTTAGAGTCGTCTACCTACCCTAAGGAATTCGTCTGTGTAAGTGTCCTTAAAGTAGTGCCATCCCACCATTGAGAGGTAGGTAGCACCACCGTTGGAGGTGTTCGGGTCAATTCGAGGTTCGGGACATGGTGATCACCAGAGCAATGGGAAGACACCTTAGAAGCTACCCTCATGCCAGGTTCCCGGATCATGAGGACTTACTAAGACATCCTCTACTCGACGATCACCTTTCGAAGGCAACAATGAGGCGTACCCTAGGGGTGGTGTGTGCGAATTGTGTGTCGTTTTCATTTGTATTTGTCTTGTCATGTTAAAGTGATCTACGCTCGATTTTATTATGGTCATTCATTCTTGCATGCTTTGTTAACAGTTAAAATACTTGCGGGAAAAGTAAATCTAAAGCTATTACAAATGGCGCGGGTCCACACCGCCAAAATTAAACCGGACCCGATTTGACGGAAAGTAAATAAAGCAAAAGAAATAAAAGTGCGAGAAGTTAAATTGTCCGAGTTACATGGCTTTGGGAGAGGTACATGATTATTTGAATGAAATAAAAATAAATATGCGAAATTAAATAAATTACGAACGAGGGCGTTGGACCCTTTTGCAAAATATTATTAATAAGGAATTAAAATTAAAGGAAAATGTTTTATGTATTTTTATGTTTTTTAGATTTAATAGAAAAAAGATAATTGATTAATGTCAAACCCTAATTCTAATTATTATTTTTTTAGTTATTAAGAAAATGCTGAAATTTTTAACTAAATGAAACCCTAATTTTTATATACAATTTAATTATGAAAATAAATAAATAAATAATATTATGATAAAAAGGAAAAAATTAAAAGGAATAAAAATTATCAATTAAACCTAATTCTACTTTTTTTTTTGTATTTTTATTATGAAAAGAATTAACATTAAAACCCTATTTTAAATTAATTTATTTACATGCATTTGTTTACAAGAAAATATTAAAATAAATAATTATTATATTTTTTATCTTTTTCTGAGTTTTTTATGTATTTTATATTTTTGTAGAAAATAAATTAAATCAAAACAATAGAGCAAATAAAATAATAATTAAAAATGAAATAAAAAATAAAATTGCAAACCAGGGGGGGTGGAAGTCCCCAAAGTGAGGTGTGATCCAAGAAGCTTTGGCCCATTAAGCATGGCTTTTGTTGACTTTGCATGACACGTATACCCACGCTGACTCGTCCTCATGGTGTCCATCAATCCTCAGCCCTTGATCTGATCTCCAGGGGCACGTGTATGTTGGATCCTGGAAGGCGTATGGTGGACTTGAACGTGGTTACTGCATGTGAACGTCATTGGAAAAATATTATTGAGAATGATACAGACCTGGGGATCGAACCCAGGTCTTGGACGTGAATGATATCAACGCCTGCCAGCTGAACCAAATGACGCGTTTGTTATATAATAGACGAATAAATAATATAAGAGAAAAACAAGATGTTAGTGTGTAGCGCGCGAAAATTCAAAGCAGCATATCATGTTTTGACAGCACATCATCGTCTTCACGTGTTTTCTTTTTTCCTGAAACAATAACATATTAAGCAACGGTTTTCACGCGTTGCTGAAAGTAACATATGGAAAAATAGCGAATAGCCTTCAGTCGCTCATAAATTGAGCGCGAGGGTTGGTCCTTATTCGTTTGAGCATGGTGATTCCAATGGTGGTACTCAGGGGTCTCAATTTTACAGCATCATGAAACGCCCAAATCAAAGCTTGCTAAACCCTAGAATCTGACAATGGCATAATCGCGTGTATAGCACAAAAACGAAATTAATTTGCATGGTTAGTTTCAGAAACTCATAACAAACATGAATCAATAGACAAAAATTGCAAATTATGCACAAATCATGATGCACGATTCTGAAAATTTCTTGACACAGTTGAGGTTCTCGTTACCAATTCCTTGCCTTTTGATGAATGTTCTGGATTGGAATATGATCAGTGAAGCTTCAGGAAGCTATTGAAATAGTTTTTGTGCCTTGAATCAACCTCTAAAGTGGTTTTCAGTTTTTGCTTTTTTGACAAAAATTTGCAAGTTTGTTCTTAGCTTTTGCGCAGCTTCAATGTGTCTTGTGATTAGGGTTTGATTCATGTTTATGTACTGAGGCTATTAGGTCAAAAATATTCAATAAAATCCAATGCAATAATGGTTTTGCATATTTGATTTCTTAAGGATCTTCCATATCTTTTTTCATGTGTTCTTTGTATCAATTAGCTCAAATCAGACCAAATCTTTCCTAGTTTACATTTGCACGAAATATTGACCTTAAAACATGTATAAAAAGATTGGTTTTGTTAGGTTAAATATTTTTCACATATTTAAATGATTTAAATGAATTAATATAAATAAAAATTCAAATAAATAAATAAAAAATGAGAAAATACTTCCCTTTGGGCCAAGTGGTCGTGCATATGCTTGGAATGATGAATCATGGAAGAAAAATGGGCCCATTGGCAAATTTAGGTCATTTGAATCAATGTTGACTTTTCAAAATATCCAAAAATTTCCCAACTTCCACAAGGCATAACTTGCTCAATTTTTAAGCTTTTCTCATGTTCTTGGACATTTTGGAAAGGTATTTGAGTCCTCTAACCAATGCCTTTGGTCCCATGTCATTTTGATTTACCAATCTCAAGTTATGGCCTTTGACTTAAAGTCCCTTTTTGTTGACTTTTGAAAATGACCTATAATGTTGAAATTGATAACTTTTTGTAGGAGCATTTCTTGGACTTGAAGTATCAAGATGAATTGTAGGAAATGTCTTTCTCTTCAAAATGAGCTTTGGATGGGATTTTTCTGATAATCCATGTGAAAGTTATGCCCTGGTCAATTTCAGTTGACTTTTTCAGCTGTCCAAATATAGTAACTTTTGCATCTTTGATGATTTCTGAGCCAAATTTTGAGAATCATGATCAAGCATTGATCAAATGATGTTTGTGGCTTCAAAATGATATGTTGACCAAAAATTTGAACTTTTGACTGTCAAATGACCATTTTGCCCCTACAGTTGACTGTAGTGCAATTTAGGGTTTTGACTGTGCAATTTTGAGCTGAATGCCTTGAAACTTGATATGAGGATGCTTGACCATGTTTGTAGGCATGTGAGACTTGATTGGGCCTTTGAAAACTTCCTTTTCTTGATCAGAACACAAACCCTAGTTTTGACTGTATGGGAGATCTTTGACTGTGTAACCCTTGGGGAATTTTGTGACTTGGCTTGGCAATTTCTTGGAGAATATGGGAGGGCAAATTTTGGGGTGCAACACCGCAGCAGAGTCCATTAACATTTCTGCCACAGGCATGGAGTACTCATCTTTAGGGGTTGCAGTATTTAAATCCCTAAAATCTATGCAAATTCTCAGAGAGCCATTTTTCTTAATAACAGGTACTATATTTGCTAACCATTCGACATACCTTATGGTTCTGATGAATCTGCAGCGCAACAACCTTTCGATCTCAGCTTTGATCTTTGTGAGAACCGTTGGTGCGAATCTTCTAGGAGTTTGCTTGATGGGCTTCTTGCCATCCTTGATTGGAAGTCTGTGCTCCACTAACTCCCTCTTTAAACCAGGCATTTCATCATAGTCCCACGCGAAGCAATCTTTGTTTCTCTTGAGGACTTCGATCACTTCCTTCTTGAGGCCTGGATTAAGTTTTGCGCTTATGTAGGTTATTCTTTTCGTGTTCTCATCCCCCAAATTCACTTCTTCGAGCAGATCCTGCGCCAACATTTTGGCACCTGAGTCTGTGGGGTCCTTCTCGAAACCTAAGGGTTCTTTATCATAGATGACATCTAGCCTTTGATTTATTTCGTGTTCTTCAAAGGGTGAGCCTTTCGAACCATCCCCATTTATTTCGTTCGCTTCTACAACCAATTTATCTATTTCAGCCTCTAAGGCCGCTTTCCATTCGTTCTCAGACATATAGGCCGAAATCCTTTCGAAGAAGGAGGACTCAATCATGAGCAAGGTTGTCGAACTCCCAGCCTGCTGGCCGTCTTTGCGTAGTACCTTCGACTCCTTCATCTTCACTGACTATTCTTCTATCCCAATACATGCCATCATGGCGAAGGGTCATATAATAGTGTGCGTTCCTGGTTTCGTTGATTTCGTCGTTAGGGGCACAAGGAGCAATCTTGGCCAAGTGTTTGTCATAATTTCTCTTATCAACTAGATTGACTGTTGTCATGAAGTAACTTTGGTCAGCTTCTATATTCTCAACAATGCCATCCTCTCTCCATAATACTAACCTCTGATGCATTGATGAGGGGACTGCTCCAACGCCATGGATCCATTCTCTTCCCAACAACAAGTTGTAGTTGGCTTTGGCTTCGATCACCATGAACATGGTGGGCCTACAGCTCGATCCTACCGTCAAGTCCAGTTGAACTACCCCCAATGTTTGACCTACTTTCCCTTCATAGTTGGATAGGACCATGTTGTGTGGTTTGATGTCACCCTCGTGTATTCCTAACTTTTTCAGCATGAAATGGGGTAATAAGTTAACTGCAGCGCCTCCATCCACTAAGACCTTATTTACGCCATGGGTACCAACCTTTGATCAAATGAATAATGGCTTCAAATGATTTTTCATAGCTGGCTCTGGGCGCTCGAAGAAAGCATTCTGCTCTTCGACAGCTCCGTTATCCATTACGTAGTAACACACTGGCCTATGCTTCATCAGATCTATTGTATCATCCTCCTCATGCTCTTCGATTTCAGTTTCCTGTCCAAACTCACAAGGTAGTACAGATACCACGTTGCAATTGATATTGAGTGAAGACTCCCCCTCTGATTCGAAGTTGTCCGTTAGCATCTCCTCGTCTTCTTCTGGACTTGGTGTGTATTCCTTCGATTTATTTGGTTGTGTTTCAGAGAAGAGTCTCCTACTAACCGGGGGTTTGTCCTCAGGTTGATTATTTGGTGTAGGTTTGTTGGTGCTTGATTCTCCTTGGTTTTTTATCGAAGTTGCTACTTTATCTGCCATAGCTTCCGTTTCAGCCTTTCGAATTCTCTGTTGCCTTCGCCATTGTGATCTTGACATAGGGTTTCTTCCTTTGTATTTTTCTAACCTCACTTCTTCCCTCTTTGCCATATTGAACTGCCTTCTATATGTCATGGCGTGGCGTGCGTTTCGTTCATTGTTTCTCCATTTGTCTTTGCCCTTGTCAGTTCTGACTTGCAGCCATTTGTCTGTTGGCATTTCAGCAGGAATCTTGAACGTTACCCTTCGAGCACCTTTGGGATGAGGACTATCGGGCCTTCGTTTGGTGTAGTTGCTCTCAAAACGTTGGCTCATCTGACCAGTCTCTTTGTGGTTCCAGCATGGGGCGAAAGGGATTGTTTCGAAGGCTCCGTCCATATTTTGATTATACACTGCAGAACACCTTGGGTATACTAGGCATTTGGTTGCCCCTTTGTGACAGTGAACCAAAAACTCCAACAAACTTTCTCCAGCTTTAGGGTAACATCTGAATAACTAGTTATCGTGGCGCCAGTTGATGCCAGTTCGTGCCCTTTGTCTCCTCTCGGAGTCTGCAGCAATTCTCTGGTTGCAGATGATGCTGCATCTAGGGCATAGTATCATTTCGGCATCTCCTTTGCGAAACAACATGAGGTAGTCTTTAAGACTGGCATCCCTAGCATAATTATCCTCCATTTTGTATTTTTCTTTTTCTAAGTATCTTTCCATCTCCTCCATTTCAGAATGAGGTCTCTCCATATCCACCATGTTGACATCTACATCCTCCCCCTTTATGTCATCATCTCCCCGTCCTGTAGGTTTGACATCTTCGATTTGGATTTTTGAACTTTCAGGGGCAGAATACTTCACCAAGTAGTCAAACTTCCCACTGGGCTCTCCCAAAGTATCCCATATTTCTTTCTGAGGGGAGGCTGGCTTTGTGATCTGGACTTTCTCCAATTTTAGCCTCAGGCCTTCAGTAACCTGTGTCAACTCTTGCTTTTAGTTCTCCTGGCCTTCAGTAGCCTGGATCTCTTTCGAAACAGCCAAAGGTACTGCTTCAATCGAAGCCTCTAGTTGCTTGTGGACGTCCTCAGTGACCCCCTTGTTGACTTCGACTAACACACAATTTTTATTCTCAGTGCTTTTTTCTCCTAATGGAGTGTCATCTTGATCTGCTTCCACCATGTTGATTTCTCCAATGCATGCAGGCTCGGAGTAATTGGTGTCTGCAACATCCAAAGGGTCTTCATCTACTTTCATTTTTGGTTTGTCAGCGAATTTCAATCTGCCATCCTTAATTGCATTTTGAATCAGATCCCTGAAAAGAAAACACTGTGAGGTTTTGTGGCCTAGGAAACTGTGATACTTACAAAATCCTCTTTTATTTCGTTGATCTAAAGGAGGTATTTTGACATTCGATGGCACAATTAGTTGGCCATCTTTGACAAGCAGATCAAAAATTTCATCACATTTCGTTACATCGAAGGTATAAACCTTCTTTAGGAACTTGTCACTTTTCTCATTTTCAATAATTTCTTTCCCTTTTGTGGGAACTAGTAATTTACAGGAATAAGGGGGAGCCTGTTTCAATTCAGCGAGATCAATTTCGACCTCTTAGAATTCAGGGTAATCTTCTGCTTCCTCAGTTCCAACATAGGAGAACCTTTCTTTCTTGTTACTTTTAAAAACTCTGGCCTTCTCGGCTTTTAGTCTTTCGACTTGTCGAACCCTGTCTGCTAGTTGGGCCATATCCCTCAGGTGTTGTGTATCTAATTTCTTTCGAATGGAGTAGTCTAGGCCACCAGCAGCCATTTCGACTAACTCATGTTCAGGAACTACTGTGAAACATCTAGATTTCAAGAGTCTGAACCTATTCAGATAATCATTTATGGGTTCAGTAAACTTCCTCTTGACACTGGCTAACTCTTTCAGGCTTATTTTAGATTGTCCCATGTAGAATTGTTCATGAAATAACCTCTCCAACAGAGCCCAAGTATCTATGGATCCAGGAGGCAAAGTGGTGAACCATGTGAAAGCGTTTTTAGTTAAGGAACTTGGGAAATATTTAATCCTAAGGTCTTCATTGTTTGCTATATCTCCTGCTTCAGTTAGATACCTGGCTATGTGTTCGACTGTTGACTCATTGGTGTCTCCAGCGAACTTTGTAAATTTAGGGACTTTATATCCCCTTGGTAAATCAGTGTGCATCACATAATCTATTATGGGAGAAGAATAGTTGGGTCTTCTAATACCTGTATTGAGACCGTTTTGAGCCATAATCCTTTCTATCATGGTGGTTAAATTATTTTCTGCCAAGATGTTGTCATTTCGAATTCTATGAACGACTTCATCAGCATTTTGGTGTCGACCCACCATGACAACTCCTCTAAGTTGTTCTTCTCAAAACGCTGGGACTTCTAGCCTTTCGACCTTTGCCCCTGGTTCTATAATTCCCCTTTGTGGTTCCTCTCGAATCACTGGGGCATCTAACCTTTGTGCTCTTGCCCCCAAATTAACCCCCTCTCTGGCTGGTCTATAGGGTGGGTCATCAGCAATTTGCTCTATGATGGGCATGTTCGCTCGAACCCCCACCTGATTCTGCCTACGCCTTTCTGGCAGAGCGAAAAAATCTGTTATTCGACTCATGTTATCCGCGTTTTCTCTGTTTGTCACAGTTACATTTTGTACTATTGGGGCAAAGATTTCTTACATAGTCTGCGCTAACACTCCTATCATATTATGGTTACTATCATCCATTAATTGCCTAAAGGCCAACTGATTTTCTGTGGTTAAGATGGGCAATGCACTATAACCTACTGACCCTTGGTTATTTGTCATAAATTGATTAGCCCCAGATCCAGACCCTAATTGTGGTGACGTATTCGATGTGGAATTGTGTAAACCTGCCATAAAAGATGTTGGCATTCCATAAGAGGGATTTTTGTGTCTGTTACCATCGAAACCGGGTGGTCTAGTTAGTGGGGTGGCAAAATGGGTTTGTGTCCCTGATGGTGGGACGAATCCCCCAGGATAACCAGTGGTTCCTGTATTTCCTAGGATCGAACTGTTAGTCGACATGCCACTTGTTCCATTCGTGGCTACACTACTGGTAGAGGATGCAACAGACTGTGCGCTCGAAGGGATCGCATTAGACGTTCCCGTCGAAGCAGACATATTAGTGCCTGTTCCATGTGGGGCATTTTGTTCCCCTTGTTGATTGTTTGGATCAGACATCTTGTTATTACGTTTTCTTTTGGGTAAGGGTTGGTTGTTATTGGTTATTCTACCACTTCTAAGGTTCATATAACAACGAACTTATCACTTAGAAAGAAATTTTACAATGATTATATCCTAACAATCTTTACTTTGTTTTAAATTTCGTAACGACCAATGACGGTCCCACTGGGTGTGCCAATTTGTTTACAGTGATTTCTGGTAAACAACCGCTAGTCCTCCAAACTATCAAATAATCTTAATGACTGTTATTTAATCTCTCTGGTAACTTGCAGGATCGACTAGATTGATCCTATGGGGTATTGGTCGTTTGGATAAATCTAATTGCAGAGCTGATATTCATAGTTAGGATTTGTGTTTAGAATGTTTTATAGACGTTCAATTCACTTCGATTACCATGTTAAAAAGATCTAATGACATGATCAAGTAAAGAAATACGAAACTGAATTGAATGAATAAAGATTCGATTGCAAAGAAAAGCGTTTAAATGTAAGAAATAAGTAAATGACTTTGAATGTAAAGATTTTGATGTGAAAAGCATGAATATAAAAGCATGAAATGTAAAAGAGTTTCTGAAATGTAAAGGATTTCGAATAGAAGAAAAACGTTTAAATGCAAGCAATAAGTAAATGACTTTGAATGTAAAGGTATTTGAATGACATTGACATGAAAATGGAAGATAAACTGGAAAAGATAAAGAGTTTTACTGAATTATGAATGTTTGGTGTTATCATACGTATATTGTTTGAGCATTCGTTTCCCTATCCATGTGGTATTTTGAATGTTTACTGAATTTTGTACAATAGATATGACACACGAAATCCTAATACTAAGACTTCTATTTATACTACTTCGACCATAACGGTCTTGCTTATAAGATTCTGCCACGTTTGAAACATGCAGAGCACTGCTCCTCTCTAGCTTCCACGCGTCTTCGAACGCTCCAGCGCATATATATTTGAATTCCAACATCCCGCTCGCGTTTGAATTTCAAATGCCTTGGCAATCTTCGCTTCGAACTCATTTCACAGACACAATCTCGTTACCACTTCGAGGCTTTTTAAATATATCTTCACAACTGTCACTCGAAGCTCCGAGCTTTGACATGTCCGTTCGAAGAACCGCTTCTACCAATCCGAACTGTAACATTTTGCTTTATTCCAACGAAACATCCATATTGCTTCATTTCGAACCGTATCATCAAAATCTTCAGCCAACACCCCCATATTTCACTTCTTCTGTACCTTCTCCTTAATGTCCTTAATTTTCATTCTAGGGTTGGTTTTAAGTGAATTATGCAACCTCTTGCTCAGCCATTTAATCTTCATCAACTTCACATTATATTCTCTACTACAACTATGAGTGTCTACTACCTTTCTTAGTTGTTAAGAATCCTTAGTAGACAATTTAGCACAATAAGATTCTCATTTACATCCTTCCTTACACCTAACCCCAATCATGGTCTTGTCATTTTTAATGAACTTTAAATTTCTTCCAGATTGTACTGCATAAGAGGTAATAGCTTCCTTGAAATTTTCTATTGTAGTAAAGTAGGTTCCCACTTCTCATTTGTAATTGGACATATCCTTTTGAAGCTTGAAAATTGGATACTTATTTCTTCTAACTCTATTGTTATCATCACTATCACAACCACTTCCTAGATCATCACTTTCATTATCTCTTCCTCTTCCAATTTAGTGTCATACTCATCAGAGTCATCATCAAATACTACCTCCATTACACTATCATAATTGAAGGTGTTATCATCAGCCTCACGAGACCTATGTCCAATATCATCATTTTCAACCTTAGCAATCATTGGCCCATTATCATTAGTTCATACTGCATGAACACCATCTTCCCTAACATCATCTTCCCCAACACCATCCATGCTAACATCATCTTCCCTTACATCAGTTTTATTCAATATCTCCTCAAGCACAACTTCAGCCTCATCAACTATCACATTAAGGGATACCTCATCTAACACAACTTCAGTCTCATCAGCATAATCAGGCTTTGACAACGTATGTTGAATAAAGACTTCAACACTAAGATGAACCTTATATAGATAAACAATCTCTAATGCCCCCTTGTCATCAACCAACATATTCATCCTAACAGTAAGATCCTTATAATATATATTCTCCACGTCTGCGTAACCTAGCTCTTTATATCACCTATCAATTCAAAATAGCTCCACTTATCAGCATCTACTCTCAAATCAACAATCTCACCTCCTTCCTAAACACTCATATCCTCAGTATCAAGTTCACCACTATGGTGTATTGTAATATTCAGATATTCCTCCATTTCAGACTATGCCCTAAATAGACACGAAGAGATTAGATTTCAGAAAGATTGATTTCAAAAAATCGTAACTACGAAAATTATAATTTTGAAGAAACTTACCTATGATGAGTTGTGTTGTGGTCGCTTTCACCTTCAAGAACGGAATATACTTTCGCTTCGCTCGCAGCTTCTTCGCAGAATAGAGCATGCCAACAATGGCTGCGCTAGGATTAACTTCAAGTGTTGGAGATGTGTTCTGATACTTTAACTCATTTGCTTTTCTATTTTAGTTTTAAGATACTTTAATCCACCTGGACAGAAATATAAACACGTTAAATGCCACATATATGTCACATAAGCGCTATCATTGACTTTAACTAACGGTTCAGACGAAAAGGATAAACGTGGTCATTTTTTAATAATTAAAAAATTATTTTAAAATTATTTAAAAATAAAAGACCAAAATAGACTCCTAAGTAAAATTAAGAGGTTAAAAACAATATTTGGCCTATTTTAAAACATCACTCGTATATCTAAATAATAGAAGTGATGAGTGCAGAAAGATAGATGAGTTGTATTCTATCTTATTCCATTATTATAGCTCTTTGTTCTGCATTTGTGGTTTTGTATAATCGTTGACTTGATTGAAAATCAATCGAAACAATGTCTTTCTCCTCCGATCATCCATGGATCTACGACGTGTTCATAAACTTCAGAGGAGAAGAAACTCGTCACAACATCGTTTCTCATCTCTATGTTGCACTCTCAAATGCGGGAATCAACACTTTTCTTGACAACAAGAATCTTACAAAGGGAGAGGAGCTAGGACCAGAACTGATGAGGGCAATAGAGGGCTCTAAGATTTCTATTGTTGTTTTATCAGTCAACTATACAAATTCTAGCTGGTGTCTTAACGAGCTGTTACATATCATGGAATGCCGCAAAAAGTATGGCCAGATCGTTTTACCCGTATTTTACGGTATTGACCCATCGTAAAGCAGGAGATTCATAGCGTTGCATCCGGGATAACTAAGATCGAGACAAGACTTCGGGGGCAAAAGGCTTTTGTCATACTCGATGATGTGACCGAGTCGGAGCAATTAAAAGCTTTGTTTGGAAATCCTAAGTTGTTTGGTTCAGGAAGTGTATTGATTATTACAACTAGAGATGTACGCCTTCTCAATTCACTCAGTGCTGACCATGTCTTCACAATGACGGAAATGGACGACAACCAGTCTCTTGAACTTTTCAGCTGGCATGCTTTTCGACAACCAAGTCCTAGAGAAGATTTTAGTGAACTCTCTAGAAATGTAGTTGCTTATTGTGGAGGATTACCATTGGCTCTTGAAGTCCTTGGATCTTACTTATTTGAGAGGACGGAAAAGGAATGGAAAAGTGCTCTATCAAAATTAGAGAAAATTCCCAACAATCATGTGCTACAGAAATTGAGAATCAGTTATGATGGTCTAAAAGATTATAAGGAAAAGGATATATTTCTTGACATATGTTGTTTCTTCATTGGAAAAAACAGAGCTGATGTTACAGAGATACTTAATGGCTGTGGACTTCATGCTGATATTGGAATAGCTGTCCTCATAGAGCGCAGCCTCGTAAAAGTTGCAAAGAATAACAAGCTTCAAATGCATGATTTGCTAAGAGACATGGGTAGAGCAATAGTTGGCGAAAGTTCAGCAAAAGAGCCTGCAAAGCATAGTCGACTGTGGTTTCAAGAGGATGTGTTGGATGTTTTGTCAAAAAATATTGTAAGAACTCTTGAGCATCCTCTATAAATTTATCAAGATCACAAGCAGGGGCGGATCCAGACATTATATATTAGTGGGACTAAACATGAAATAAACTACA
This sequence comes from Vicia faba, assembly GCA_948472305.1. NCBI lineage: Eukaryota > Viridiplantae > Streptophyta > Magnoliopsida > Fabales > Fabaceae > Vicia > Vicia faba. Next base: position 431,925,031 of record OX451739.1, on the reverse strand, counting down.
AACTAAATCATATTGAAAATAAAAAATAATATTTACTGCAATATATTATAACGAAAATCGTCTACTATCCATTTCTTTAAAATGAGCTAAAATAACATCATTGTTAATTATTCCAAGAACATCTCTTTCTATAAAAGTTACAAGACGGTCATTTAACCACTAATCACTCATAATGATGGAAATTAGAAACATTAAAAGTTGTAGGTGTCGCCTAGGTTTTTTCCCTTTCACATACGGTGCATTCATATTAGGTACATCAATATCATGCTTATTGCAAATTTCCATAACCTTAAATACAAGTTCTTCCCATCCATCATTCCTCATTTCTTGTAATTCTTATTTGGTAGCATTAACAAGTGACAAAGCATTCAAAAGATCTTGATCACGCTTTTGTAACGCTACACTCAAATCATTTGTAAATCCTAAAATCTCAACCATCATATATAACACGAAGATAAATAAAAAGATTGAAGCACATCTAACAAAAGTATAGTTTCACCATATTTTTCAAATGACGTATCATTCCCAACTTCTTCAAGTACCCCAATAATAGCACCATACAAAGTCATCAAACTAGTGAGAGTCCTAAAATGGGAGCCTCAACGAGTGTCACCTGTTCTAGCAATATATGATTCTTGATTTAATCTACTATCAATCTCTATTTGGCCCTCTTCAATCAATTTAGAAAATTGAGTTACTTGTTTGTCTCAAAGCAATTCATGTCTCTTGTTAGAAGATTGTATAAAATTAACAAGCATATTAACTATACCGAAAAAACCAATAACATCTTTGTGAATCTTAGCACATGCAACAAGTGCCAATTGAAGTTGATGGGCAAAACAATGCACATAGCAAGCAGATGGATTCTCATTTTGGATTAAAGTTCTCAAACCACCAAACTTACCTCTCATATTGCTAGCTTTGTCATACCCTTGCCCCATAATGCTAGATAAACTCAAGCCATTAATAGACAGCAACTTCTCAAGTGCATCCTTAAGTGACTTAGCACTTATTTCTTTAACACTAACAATGCCAAGAAACCTTTCTTTTACCAAACCTTCACTATTTGCATAGCAAATAACAACGACCATTTGTTCTTTACCAGCAACATCACCAGATTCATCAATCAAAACAAAAAAACACACCATCTGCAATATCACATATAATTTGTTGATTTATTTCACAAGCACAAGCAGCGGCAAGATCCTTTTGAATCTTAGGGACAATCATTAGGTTATTTCCTGAAGCACAATCTATTACATTATCTATCTCTGGGTTAATTTCCTTTAGTGATTACTCATTACTAATAAATTATTAGGGGGGAATGAGAGATTAGCAATGAGAGGGAGAGTGAAATATTAGAGAAGTTTGATAGAGAGTGTGTGTGTGAGAGAAAAATTAGTGGTTACTCATTACTATTACAATATTATGTGAAAGAGAGAATTAAGAATTTTAATTTTTTGTACAGCTTAATCTCTCTTTATATATATAATATAAAAAAAAAGAAATTTTTTAGTGTATATAGTATACACGTAACATTATGTTTGTCGTCGAAGTTAACGTTGCAGTGTAAGACATTAATATGGTGAAAATATATCAATAATTTTAATTTTGTTCAAGTACCCCAATAGTGTATATAGGTTACTGTTATGTGAGAGAGATCAATAGTTTTAATTTTGTTTTCATTTACAACTTAATATCACTATATAGTATACAAAAAAATTAAAAATTATGGTGGGGCTTTAGCCACACCTAGCCTCTACATGTGTCCGCCCCGGATCACAAGACTCTTTTTTTTTTTGTTTCAAGACTAGTTTTGCGCTCCATAAATGTTAGCTGAAATTATTTGAATTTGCATTCAGGTGTTGGTTTTTACTATGTTGTACTGACGCAAACACAATATTTTACACTAACACGTCGACAATGAAAATAAATAGAGAATAAATAAATAATTGAATATTATCACGGTATTGTCTGACACTAATGTGTGTCGGATACAAAACACAATCTTAATATGAAGTGTCGGTTCTACCTAGCTTTCTGCAAGCAAGACACATGATTAACATTTTTCCTTAGTTTTCTCAGCTTTTTTACTTCACATGCAGGGAACAGAAACTGTTGAAGGATTGATTTTGAAGTTGCATAGAACTGGCAGAATTTGCTTCAGTACTAATGCTTTTCAGGAGATGAAAAAACTGAGGCTTTTAAAACTTGATGGTACTGACCTCAAAGGAGATTATGGATTAATTTCCAAACAATTGAGATGGGTTGATTGGCAACGATCTACCTTCAAATTTATACCCAATGGCTTTGATATGGGAAATCTAGTTGTTTTGGAATTAAAATATAGCAGTGTTGAACAAGTTTGGCGGGAGACCAAGGTATAGTGATATTTTCTTTTTAAATCAAAGGTTGATGACAATTAGATTTGTCGCCTCCTTTTCACTTCCCATTTTCTTCTCTTTTTTTTTTCTTTCTTTTTAATAAATATTTTCTTGTAGTTGTTGGAGAAGCTAAAAGTTCTTAATCTCAGTCATTCCAAGTACTTGAAAAGAACTCCGGACTTTTCAAAATTACCGAATTTAGAAAAGCTCATCATGAAGGATTGTCCAAGTTTGTCTGAGGTACACCAGTCCATTGGAGATCTCAAGAATCTTCTTTTGATAAATTTTAAGGACTGTACAAGTCTTTGTAATCTCCCAAGAGAGATCTATCAAATGATATCAGTGAAAACTCTCATCCTGTCCGGCTGTTCAAAGATTTGACAAGTTGGAAGAAGACGTGGGGCAGATGGAATCCTTGACAACTCTAATTGCAGCAAATACTGGTATCAAGAAAATTCCTTTTTCAATAGTAAGATTAAAAAGTATTGGATATATATCACTATGTGAATATGAAGGATTATGGCATGATGTTTTTCCTTCTCTCATTTGGTCATGGATTTCACCAACCAGAGATTTCATTCCCCATGTTTTTCCATTTGGAGGCAACTCATTGTCTCATGTTTCATGGGATGTAGATAGTATTATGGACTATCATTCACCAATTCTTAGATGTGTTTGGGTTCAATGCCAGTCCGAAACTCAACTAACTCAAGAATTACAAAAGTTTGTCGATTATCTATATGATGTGAATTTTACTAAGTTGGAACACGGACCAAACACCTCAGATCATTCCTTGAGATCACTTGTGATTGGAATGGGAAATACCGAAATAATCATGGATACTCTTGGGAAGAGCTTATCACAGGTCCCTACTCTATCTTTTCACCTTTACCAATATTTATTAATAACTAAGAGAACATGGAATGATTTTCCTTAATTCTTTAAATGGTAGTTTAAAGTTTCTGAATGTGACAAAAAATTTATACAGTTTTATACCTGTTTATTTGTTTAATGTCTATATTTGACACATAAAAGATGTTTAGCTATAAAAGGATAGTTGAATAATTGCTGAAGCATATACATACGAGTTAATGTCCTTTAGATATCAGAATAATTAAATCATATTATTGTTTATGTGAAATATATATTGGATCTATAGCAAAATACAAAAGCACTATATTCAACAGTAGTTTTTATAAATACTGAGATTTAGTATATGTTGTTTCTTTCCTCTCTACATTATTAGGAATCCATAACAGTCAGCTAAAAGTTAATGTAATAGAACCCTTCATCAGAAAACATGTATCTGTTACGATTTGTTACTGTGAAAGCTGCCTATATTGCCTGGTTTCATTTGATATAACTAACCATTTGTTCATGATACAGGGATTGGCAGCCAGTTCTATTGATTCTTTTCTTCCGGGCGACAATTATCCTTCTTGGTTAGCCTATACATGTGAAGGATCTTCAGTAATTTTCCAAGTGCCTGAGGATAATGATTGCGGCATGAGTGGAATAAGCTTATGCGCTCTTTATTCATCAATGCCTGGAAACCTGATAACAGAATGTCTCACTAGTATCTTGATCATTAATTACACAAAATTAACTATCCAGATTTACAAGCGAGACACAGTAATGTCATTTAACGATGAAGATTGGCAAGGTGTGGTATCAAATTTAGGAGTTGGTGACAAGGTTGAGATATTTGTAGCTATTGGGCATGGATTGACTGTTAAGGGATGACTGTTTATCTAATATATCATCAGTCAACTGCAATGGAAATTAAGCCAATACCTGAAGTGGAGGTGCAGACATCACCTGATGTGAAAATGGATCCATTCCCTAAGAAAAATAGAAAAATATTTGTAAGACTTGCAATGAGAGTGGGAGAATTTTATGTATGAACCAAAATTGAGATCTCAACGATTTTTCATATTTCATATGGAATGCCCTTTATCCATTCCAAAATTGAGAATGTTTTTATTATTTATATAGGAAATTTCTGTGATATTGATTGATGTAACGCGGTGGAAGAACTTGCGTTTGATCGCAATTGTTGTCGATAATAAGAGTCGTCACCGACTTTTCTTTTATCCAATAAGGAAAAGCGGAAAAGAACAGGAAGACCTTTCAAGATCATTTCTTGAGTTCGGGGGTAGGTTATGAAAACGGAAGGTGTTAACACCCTTTTCATCCGTAGTTATCTACGGGCTCTTAGTTGCTTGCTAGATCACTTGCTTTTTGTTTGAAAGTATGTTTGTGATGTGAATTTTGAAATTATTTTGAAAATGTCTTTGTAATGGTTCTCGTTTCTATAAGAACGCGTACAAAGTGTTGTTTGGAAAATAATTCAAAGAGGTGTTTGTGAAATGTGTTTTTGAAAGTGATTTTGAAAATGTGTCTTTATAATGACTCTCGTTTCTATAAGAACGCGTACAAAGTGTTTGTCTTTTGAAAATGTTTCAAAGTGAGAGTGTTGGTGTATAAAATGTCTTTGTTGTGAGCAAACGAGCAACTAGGAGCAACCTACCTACTCAAAAGGTCTTAAATGTTCTTTTCCTCCTCTTTTAGATGTTGTCATCTTACCATTGTTTCGGTAAGAAGCCCCATCATTGGGTGTGAAGGGACGGGCGCGGGTCAATCGTACAGTCATAGAAGGCAACTTGTGAGACGCTTTAGCAATTTTCGTAAGGGACTATATCGTTTTACCGAAGGCAACATCGAGGGACTACGATCTTTTTATCGAAGGGTCTTTCCTAAAGCGTCCCATATTCGAGAGACATGACTGTTTTTTCAAGGCAACAAATGGAATTACCCTAAGGGTGCATGTGTGAATAGTGTGTTTGATTTGCATGCATTTTGTCTTTGGTTAGGGGTTATCTATTTGTTGATTTTATCTTGTCATACATACCCTATCTTACTAGCAATTATATGAAAAGCGGTAAACTTGCGGAAATTAAAATCCTACGCTATTATATCATTAGGGGGATGAGGATACAGTTTGCAAATGGGGATGAAATAAGTGTCTAATTATTACAACCATATTGAATAAGTGGATAGTAATGGAGTATATATATATATATATATATATATATATATATATATATATATATATATATATATATATATATATATATATATATATATATATATATATATATATATATATATATATATATATATATATATATATATATATATATATATATATATATATATATATATATAATACAGAAACAGTGTAAAAAGAAGGAAAAACTGCATTTTGAACTATTATGTGTCGACACATACTGTTATGCATCGACACATAATTTTCCTTGTCCCTATCAAACTAAATCAACTCAGTATGAGTCGACGCATAATGGGATGTGTCGACTCATTTCCTGCTTGTGTCGACACATACGTATTTTGTGTCGACTCATGCACCTTCCATCTTTCTGTTTTAGGCCATGGATAGCAGTATGAGTCGATACATACGACCACATGTCGAATCATACCCTTCTTTTTCATTTAGAATGAGTCGATCCACGTGGTTATGTGTCGACCCATGTTACTGTTTTTTTTCCTCTATCACCATTCTTTTGCATGTATCAGTCAGTTTTCAACATATAAATGATAAAAATAAACAACAAGGAAATGATTAACTTCAAGAGTAGTGATTACTTCATCTTATCTTCAGAAATAAACCAAAAATGATGTATGGAAAATGCAAGGTTAAGATGACTTACCTTGCAACTGCTCTTTAGGTTTTGAGTCTGAAACCCTTCAAGATGTTGTGTAGACCTTGATGAAACTCCAGGAAGCTGCTAGACTTCCCTGTGTGTTGCAAGTTGCTGAACCAACCCCAAACAATCAAGTTTATGTAGTACTGTCTTTTGTTTAGAAGTTGAGAATAAGAGCACTACAAAATTTTTCTTGAGCTTGAGCAATATCTATGTGATATGAAGTGTTTCGAGGGTTTATGGGAGAGTTTACAAGGATGTATAATAATGGGTTGAGGATCTTTTCTGTTTTGGTGAGTTAAAACAGTGTTGAAGATAAACAAAATTTTTATGGATTTACTGGGTTTTTATGAATGAGCTGGGTTTTATGAATGAGCAGAGTTTAACAAAAGTTCTGTTTTTTCTCTTCTCTCCTCTTTTCTCAGAAAAAATCCCACTATGTCTTATGAAACAACCCCTTTTGTAATCCCTTGACTGAGGTTTAGGAGAGAAACAAAATAAGTTATTTTGAATTGTTTTTGCCTACTACTTTGATACTTTTCCACACAATTTTATTTTGCCATTTTGGCGCAATTTTATGACCGTTATGATGCAGGTTGGAGAAGACTGCATAAAGCAGTTTTAGACTGGTTTTCTGGACAGATTTTGGACTTTGTAGGACAGTATATACAGGTTTTGTGACAGGTTTGTGGTGCAGCATAGCACAAGGTTTTGTAGGACAGCAATTGAGTAAGGTTTTGGAGTGTTGTGGCAATGCATAAAAGTAGCATATTTTTTGTTTAGCAATAACTTGGACAACATAGTTTGCAGCATGAAACAAGTTTGGTTTGTGGAGCAATTTATGCACATTATATCAAAGACAAAGCATTGTGGCAAGGTTTTGAGTCAAAGGAAAAAGTCCAAGAAATACAAATTTTAGGATTTGTAAACTTGCAAAAATGCCACTTTGTAATAACTTGAATTATTTGTAACATCTTGAACTATTTTTAATTGTAGTGACAAGATGTCATGAAGCAATGAACTTAACTTAGAAAAATTTCCAAGTCTTGCAAAAGTTGGATTCTTGATTTTCTTGATTTTTGATGATCAAATTTTATATTTTGGATGTCTTGGTGAAATATGATTTTTGGGACTCAACTTTGGTCAAAAAGTCAAAGTTTGACTTTTTAGTGTACAGTTGACTTTTTCACCAGTTGACCGGATTTTGTCTATCAATCCACTAATCTCAGGAGACGAATTGAAAAACGCAATTAGGTCAAAATGACGCACTCGGATCCTTGAGATCATACTTCCAACCAATAACCCAGGTATTAGGTCAAAAATCAAAGTTCGATCATTTTCAGTAAAAACCCTAATTTCGCCCATTTTGCCCTTTTGGTACTTTGAATGACTTTCTTGGAAAATTGTGATCCAAGACTTAAAACTTGACAAAAATACTCCCGAGGGTCCATAATGATCCATGAAAGTTAATCGAAACATCATGAATCCCACAACCTTTGTACAAACTCAAACCCTAACTTAAGGTATCAGTGTTGAGGAAAATGTTTGACCTAGTCGATACTTGCGCAAACTTGAGGCATTGAAGATCTTTGTAGGAAATATCTTGAGAAATGAGAGGGAAAATTTTGGGGTACAACAGCTTCCCCTGTTCAATCTTCTTAAACCTGAAGAGTGAGATTGGCGAATCTGCCATTCGTGACTTAAAGGTGGAAGATGATTGAACACTAGAGTGCCTAGAAACTTGCACTCGATGATGTGGTGGTTGATTTTGCAGGAAATGGGCTTAAAGATGCCATTTGGAGATATGATGGAGAGTTGGCGGAGAAGGGCTTATAGATGTCATCCAAAGGTGATTGTCGACAGAGATTAGACTAAGTCTAAACTTGACTTCAATTGGGGCAAGAATCAGAATAAACCTTAGGTCGATTTAAAATTGAACCCAACAAAAATCTTGAATAATATTTAACTGGGAAGAATCAAGATAAATCTTTGGAGAGATTTATCTGAGCCAGAGAAATAGTCTTATTTGGAAAGAATCAGGATAAACCGTTGAGAGGTTTAAACTGAACCAAAAGAGGTCTTGGGTATTCTTTAACTGAAGAGAATTAGAATAAATTTTGGAGCGATTTATTTGAACCAGAGAAAGTGTCTACTGGGGAAGAATCAGGATAAACCGTTGAGATATTTAAACTGGACCAACATGGGTCTAGAAAAGAATCAGAATAAATCTTGGAGCGACTTATCTGAACCAAAGCAAGTGTCTACTGGGGAAGAATCAGGATAAACTATTGAGAGATTTAAACTAAACCAATAGGGGTCTGGAAAAGAATCAGAATAAATCTTGGAGCGACTTATCTGAACCAGAGCAAGTGTCTATTGGGGAAGGATCAGGATAAACCGTTGAGAGATTTAAACTGAACCAACAGGGGTCTGGAAAAGAATCAGAATAAATATTAGAGCGACTTATCTGAACCAGAGAAGATGTCTGTGGGACAGAATCAGGATAAATCATTGAGAGATTTAAACTGATTCAGCAGGGGTCTGGAAAAGAATCAGAATAAATCTTGGAGCGACTTATCTGAACCATAGCAAGTGTCTACTGGGGAAGAATCAGGATAAACAATTGAGAGATTTAAACTGAACCAGCAAGGGTCTGGAAAAGAATCAGAATAAATCTTGGAGCGACTTATCTAAACCAAAGCAAGTGTCTACTGGGGAAGAATCAGGATAAACCGTTGACAGATTTAAACTGAACCAGCGGGGGTCTGGAAAATAATCAGAATAAATCTTAGAGCGACTTATCTGAACCAGAGAAGATGTATGCGAGACATAATCAAGATAAACTATTCAGAGATTTAAACTGAACCAGCAGGGGTCTGGAAAAGAATCAGAATAAATCTTGGAACGACTTATTTGAACCAGAGAAGATGTCTGTGAGACAGAATCAGGATAAACCGTTGAGAGATTTAAACTGAACCAACAAGGGTCTGTAAAAGAATCATAATAAGTCTTGGAGCGATTTATCTGAACCAGAGAAGCAGTCTGCAGGAAAGAATCAGGATAAATCGTTGAGAGATTTAAACTGAACCGGAAGGAGTCTTAAGAAAGTAAATGTTATGTAGATAGTCACCCCGTCTTGTTTAGGGAATTGATCTACGATTAATTTGTTCATAGATATTTGCCTTGTCTTGTTGAAAATTTGATAATAATTTTATGTTGATTGATCATTCCTGAAAAAGGTAAAGAGTTAGTTGTATGTGATGTCATGATGCATGAAATGCATAGTGAAATGAGATTGTGATATATGCATTTGTGTCATCGATTTTTATAATGTATGAATGTAATGTATACGCATGTAAGTTGTTCAGCTGCAGTATTGTTGGATTAGGGAAAGTAAATTCGTGACTGTTGTTGGGGATGTGGAGTGTAAGCCTTTATATTTTGTTTGATAGATGGACTTCTGTTATCAGAGAAATAAACTCTGTTGGGGAAGAGAAACGTCGTGTATTGCTTGTGGGCTTTATGAAATCCTGTTGGGAAATCCTGAGAAGCTGGACGACTTTTGCTGGGGAATCTTTGAGGTGGTAACTTGAGGTTTTACTCTGTCGGGAATATGAAGGCAAAAGGAACCAATAGGCTACCTGCTGGGGATATGAAAATGATCCTGTAGCAAGATATTCTTGTTTCTTCTCTGCTAGAGAAAGTACCCGCGGGGGGTTTGGTGGAATGACCGATAAATGTCATTATGTTTTTTAAAGTCATTAGTAACTGTATTTCTGTTTAGTTTTCCCTTTTTATGCGTTCATTTATAAACAGTAATTACATTCAAATGCATATGTTCAAAAATAAACACTGGACGTTTTTTTTGCAAGCAAAACAGGAACAATAAAAGAGAGACAGATAATTTTGCACTTTCAAAGGAATATCTTTGTATTAACTTGAATAAGTATTTTTGTACAAAGAGACGAACATCTTAGTAAGAGAATGTCATCGTAAAAAAATGAAAATTGATATAAAGAAAAGACAACTATGTGAAATAATCCCTTGGGATTCCCATTCTGCTATAGCCTTCATGTCTCTGAGCATCTCATCCACTTGCTACTTTGTCCAAAGCTGATTGGATTGATTAGGACCAGTCGAGTTTGATGATTGATACTAAAGGTTGGCTATAAGGTGATCCAACGGGATATAGTCATACGCCTTAAATCCCTAACTTTTGCCCGGATCTCCCTTTCGGGTTTTCAGTCCACTGGGATACCCTTTTTTGCCTAAGCTGCCTTTTCAGGTTTTCATCTTGTCGGGTGTACAATTTTTTTCTTCATTTTATCCCTAATTTTTGCCCGAACCCTTTTGATTCTCCGGGATGCCCTAATTTTTTCCTAGGCCAGTCGATCTAACGGGTCTTTGTTTATGCTTAGTATCTTTTAACTATGTCCACATTTATAGGGTGCGGAAGGTCGTCGCCGTTGTTGTACCCCAAAATTTGCCCTCCCATATTTCTCAAAACATTTCAAGAAAAATTCACAAGTCCAACCCGGCGCGTCATATTCAGGTGTTATTTCGCCAAGATATCTCTGATAACATATTCTCAAATTCAGGTTCGGCTCAAGAGTCAATTCTTTAAAGAAGGTATCCGAATGTATGAGTTTTCTCGAAGAAATATGGTGAAAAAGTGTGCTGAAAGTGCAGTTTTTACGCGCTAAAAAATTCATAACTTGAAGATCGTGGTTCGTTTTGAACCTGTTCCGGTGGCCAAAATTCCGTCTTGACGTCATCTATGTTTTCATCTCTCACGGCTGGAAGCCAATTTCAATCAGAAAGTCTTCAAAAATGTGGATTTATCAAGTATTTTCGTACAGAAAATTTGTGACATAAGTTTATTTGTGTCATGTTCAGAAAACCATAACTTGGTCGATTTTCATCGTATCGAGTTGGTTCTGGCGCAAAAATTTCACAAATTTAGTTGGCTACATTTTCACAGAAGGTATTGAGTTCGAACGGTATTCAAAAGGCTTTCGTTTTTTGCTCAGAGTGCGTGACGCGCCGAAAATCCTGAATGCTGAATATTATTTCATCTGGGCCGAAACTTCGAAAATTCATAACTCAGTCAATTTTTATCGGATTGGGCTCATATTTTTACACAAGGTCACTGACTCAGATCTACAACTTTTCTTCAAAAGTTGAGACCAAATTATGCTCCGATCAATACCAGTTTTTTATTGAAGAACGTGTCAGAGTCGACACTGGAGCCCAAAATAAGTTTGTCTGAGCTGAAACTTCAAAAATTCATAACTAATTCACCATTTATCCGATTGAGCCGATTTTCGGACAGGAGTTAGTTCTCGATATCGGACACATTTTGTTTTCACATTTCAACTTCAAAAATTTCACTTAAGTCCCTGTGATTTAGCCTGGAAAGTGACGAACTCAAGTGAACGTTGGAGGCCCAATTGCACATTCAAAGCCCATTTTCTTTACCCTAATTTCCATTATATAATCACCTTCTTTTCACACAAACCAAAGAGGAGAAAAAAGAGAAAAAAAAATTTCCACAACACTGTTAGAATATCAAATTCTTTCAAGAACCCTAAAACCTTGAAATCCTTATTACAAATCCCTCTCTCACTACAAACAAGCCATCCCAGTTACAAACCAACATCTCACTACAAACAAGCAATCTCAGTTACAAACCAACACCTCACTACTTCTTCAGTAAGGGTAAGGCTGACTTGATCTCCATGATCAAAAGGGCATAAAAGCATTCATGTCACTAATTTTCCAATAAGGGATCCCATGCAGGTTCATTAAGGAACGTTGAGGCCAGAACACAAATGGTCAAAAGCCAAATGGCCAAAACAGAACAGCTTACACATGACACCAATACATGGTGAGACAGACATCTTGAGAAGGTTAAGGAACGTTGAGGCCAGAACACAAATGGCCAAAAGCCAAAACACAAATGACCAAAATAAAACAGTTTACATATGACGCCAATAACTGTTTCACCCCTCCAATCAGACTCGTATACTCCTAAACTCTCTCTCTATTTGTATTATGTTCCTTTAATTAATTAATCGTTATTATTTTTATTAATCACTAACCAATTAACATTTTTTCCTAATAAAATCAAAAACACAAAAAAATATTTTATTTATTAAAATTAACTTCATCACTTTTATTTTTGTAAATAAATTAATTTAATCAATTTAGCTTTAATTAGATTTAACTTTTAATATTTTTGCAATATTTAAAATCAATTTAGAATATTAGGTTTTTATTAGCATTAATTCAATTTATTTTATTTCTTTAAAAACTCAAAAATCCAAAAATATTTTAATTAATTAATTAGTTTATTAATTTAATTGTTAACTTAATTTAATTTCTTTTAATCCAAAAATAACCAAAAAATAACTTTCTTTCAAAAGAAGGGTCAAAACCCAAAAAACTCGCATCCGATTTAATTTCTCGCACGCGATCCATTTTATCATATTATTGTATCTGTTTCCCGGAATGTAATAGTTTTTAATTAGGACTTTAATTATTTACCGCTTTATTTTACTTTCGGCAATTTAAATTAAAGGGTTTGTTTTTGGCGATGTAAATACCCGACGCCTTGTAATAGCTTAAATTTAATTTCCCGCAATTTACTTTCCGCAAATTATTAACTGTTAACTATGCATGACAAGACTTGTATGAAAATAAAATCAACTCGTAGCTCACCATAAAAATGTACAAGATAATTTAACATGAAACCTGACACACGTGCACATGCCACTCCTAGGGTACGCCTCACTTGGTTGCCTCGAGGTGGTCATTAAGTATAGGGTGTTTTAGAGGTCGCCCTCCTGTCTAAAGATCCAGTTGCCTCGAAACGGTTGCCTCGGATAAAAAGGATCTAGGACATTAGGGTTACCGCTAAGACGTCCTACCATTGCTTTGGTGACCACATGTCCCGATAATTAAATTGACCCGACAAACTCCAACGACGGTGCTTCCTACTTCTCAATAGTGGGATAGTACTGTCTAAAGGACTCTTACACAGCCTAATTCCTTAGAGTAGGTAGATTTGTCCTGGGTACTTGCTCTTTCAAAACAAACAAAAACAACTTTTCGCACTCACACTTTCAAAAGTTTTCAAACAAATACTTCATACACTCTTGAGGACAGATACAAGAGTTACCTAGAAGTTTTCAAACGAACTTTTTTTCAAAACCCACATACACAAGAAAAGCAAACTCTTTTGAAAACATAGTGAACAAGTACCTAAGAGCCCGTGGATAACCACAGATAGAAAGGGTGCTAACACCTTCCCTTTCTATTATCTACCTCCCGAACCAAGAAACATCTCGAAAAGGAATCTAACATCTCTTTTGATGCAGGTCATGATAAACCAGATATCTAGCAAGGGGCAAAGGGGATTTATTTTCCTCTAGCTAAGGTGATATGGAAATCCAAGCATGATAACTTGAGTCAGGGGCTATGACCCACTCGATATGGTGAGCCTTGACTCTTGAAGAAGACTCTTAACAACGTGAAGTTCCTTCAATCAAGCTACCGGATTCAAATTCTAACAATTTTTCTTGTTTACCCCGCGAGATCCTTGGAAACATTGCATGCATATCACACATATCATTGCATAACAGGTACCCTTTTTACAGGTCGCTTATCTTCTTCACTGTTTATTTCAGCAATCATCATGTCTTCTGAGCCTACTACTGAACAAGCCATCAAGGCCCTCCAGGCCCAGAATGCCCAGTTTCAAGAGCTGGTCATGAGCTTAGCCCAGGGTCAACAGGAGTTGAAGACTCTGCCCTTGAAGGAAAAGAAGAAGAAGAAGAGGAGGACTGTGCTGTTTAACACTGGACTGAGGTTTGGGAATACACTGCAGAATGAAGCTGAGCTGACTACTCCATCTGATGGGAAAGACAGCCCCCAAGAGAGAAGGGTTCCTAGTCCAGTGGTCTCCGACTACGAGACAGATTATGATGATGAACAATACCCTCCTGCTGAGGACAAGTACAAACAGCTCGAAGACCGGTTAAGTGCTATGGAGATACAGAAAGTGCCCAGCCTGGACTTCGAAGATCTAGGTCTATCCTCTGGGGTGGTGATTCCCCATAAGTTCAAGGCGCCTGCCTTTGCAAAGTACGACGGGGCTTCCTGTCCTAAGCTGCATCTCAGATCCTATGTAAGAAAGATCCAACCTTACACTGTTGACAAGAATCTATGGATCCATTTCTTCCAGGAAAGTCTTTCAGGGACTCAACTCGAATGGTTTTATCAGCTGGATGGAGCCAATATTCGTAACTGGGAGGACTTGGCTACTGCATTTTACAAGCAGTATCAGTATAATTCCGACCTCGCTCCTACGCGTACCCAACTCCAGGGTATGTCACTAGGGACGGGTAAAGGATTCAAGGAGTATGCGCAAAAGTGGAGAGACCTTGCTGGGAGAGTGCAACCACCTCTAACTGACAGTGAACTTGTGGATATGTTCTTGGGGATCCTGTCTGGTCCATTCTACAACCATCTGATTGGGAATTCTTCTGCTGGGTTTACAGACCTGATCTTGACCGGGGAAAGAATTGAAGCTGGTATCAAGTCTGGGAAGATACATAAGGATGCTTCCTCGAGCACTGAAAAGAAGTCGTTCAAGAAAGAATCCAGTGTTGAACACCGCCAAGCTGTCAACGCGGTGGTTATTCCAAAACCTGTCAGTGCTCCTCAGCATCGCAACCAACAAAGGGAAGAGAGACCTAAAAGGCAATTCACTCCCCTCGGCATGACCTTGTCCCAGATATTGCCACAGTTACTGGAGACCAAGTTGGTAACTCTAAGGGACCCTCCTAAGAATCCCAACAGGACACCTTTAAGGTATAACCCCAACGCCCGCTGCGCTTATCACTCTGACAGCCCGGGGCATGCTACAGATGATTGTTGGACTTTGAGGAACAAGGTTCAGGATCTAATCGACGCAAAGGAGGTCTAGTTCGAAGCGCCCGACGCTCCCAATATGATCACTTCTCCCTTGCCAAAACATGGCTAGGATTGGAAAAAAACTTTTATTCATTCGAATGTTCAAGTTGTAATTTTCTTTTGATTGTTCAAACAATTATTGTCATAGCAAACTTTATTACTTTATCAATGCATCACATATGTCTATTTTGAATCAATATATTCGTATTCACTATCTTCAAACTGCTTTCATTTTTTATGATCAAACTCTCAATTAATAATTCTAAGCCTCTTGAGGGAGGATGACGAAAACGATACCACAATCTACAGTATGCTTTTGAACAGACCCTGCTAATGAGGTACAGGCATTGTTTCAATTCCTAAACACTGGAGTTATAAGGATGATAATCCCTCGTCAACCCCTTCGAGCCAAAGAAGTTGGAGTTTTTCTTTTCAAAAAATTAAAACCCTTAATCATAACCAGGGGCAGGGTAGTTCTCTCAGTTGATCCAGGTGCACGATGAATGATATCAAAGGAGTCCTTCCAAAAACAGAAGACAGTGATGGTTCCCTATAATCGTCAAGACAGGCAGTCATTATCTCAAAAAAAATAAAAGCCCAATAAGTCAAAACCTATGAAGGAGACTTACAAAAACTGGGGCATCCCGCTGACTGTAATCACAAACGAAACAGTTCAGGCAAAAAACAGGGATAATAAAATCGAAAAGAAAGAGGTCCTACAAACCCTCAGCAAAAAAGGAAATGACTGCCTATTCAAAATAAATTGCCAGTATCCGAACCATCACCGGTATATCAGAGCAAAGACTCAAACAAGATCGAACGCACGATTAACTGAGTTTAGGATCGAAGAACATCACGAAGAACGGGTGGGTACAAATAAATTTGAGTCTTTATCCTTTGTTTCTTAAACCGTGAACCAGGCCACATTATAACCCTTAAAAGTCCTAGCTGAAGCATGGGTTAGTTCGAAAGCGTACTGTTACAAAAGGTATCCTGACTCCTATAAGGCTCGCTGTTAAAATCCTGAGTTGACATCACATGTTACAAAATTTGTTTGTTTTACTGAAAAAACATTTTCAAAAACTTCAAGACAGACATAAGCTTTGCATTCTTAAAATAACATTGTTTGCATATGACTATTTGTTTGAACAGAAGAGAAATTCGCACGACGAAGATCTTATGAACAGAAATCTTCTCAAAGGGTCATCTCAAGTGGAAAAACACTTCCAATCAAGGGGCACGACATGAGCATTGTCCATCATCCGGGGCAGTCAAGTCAAGATTCAAGGAATATCTCAAGATGCCAAATAGCCAAGGGCAAATCTCCATCTGAATCACTTGGGGCATTGGACATGAATCCCAACGACGAATCTTGCATGATCAGACATCTTCTGGTAGTACGGCAACACAACACTACTGACAGTGACAACTCCCTACACTCTGAGAGCGTGGACATAGTCGAAAAAATAATACGCACAATCAAAGACCCGCTAGGTCGACTGGCCTAGCCAAAAATAAGGGCTTCCCGGCGAACCAAAAGGGTTCGGGCAAAATAAGGGATGAAAATGAAATAAAAATATGTACACCCGGCAAGTCGAAAACCTGAAAAGGCGGCTTGGGCAAAAAGGGGTATCCCGATGGACTGAGAACCCGAAAGGGCGGTCCAGGCAAAAGTTAGGGATCAAAGCGTACGACTATGTCCCGTCATCTCGTCACTTACCTACCAGAAGAAGATTTGTCAATCGGCAGCTATCAAGCACCTCATAGGCCTTCTTCTCCCGCAGAAACTGGGGCAATAAGAATTGTCCGAACTGCACAAACTGCTCTGTCCTCCAGGTACAAGGTAGATTCAGTTGAAGAATACGACCAAGATACCTTCACTCCCCGCCGAGTAAGACAAGATTCAACAATACTCTCCCCAAGCAGAGTTGGTCTCCCATCAGCCCTAAAAAGGCACAGTATCCCCAGCAAGTCAGCAATACTCTCCCCCGAGCAGAGTCGGTCTACCATCAGTCCTGGAAAGTTGGGTATCCCCAGAAGATCTCAATATTCTCCAGCAGAGTATACTGATATCCCTCAGCAAGCATCCCCGGCAGTCTTAATATAAGATTGTTCCTCGGCGGAATACCAGACACCCCAGTGGAGCCATTTCCCCAGTACAGTCCAAAGTTTCCCCAGGAGAGTTGAACCATCTCCCCAGTAGATTCTGGAAGCTTGTCCCCTGCAGAGTACAAATATCTCTCCCAGCCATATTCAGAGATTATCCTCACTAGAGTCTAACTGGGTTATTCTCAGCAAATTGCAACGGAAAGATCGTCCTCAGCGAAGTTCTTCCTATCCCCAGCGGAGTTCATCAAAACCTCCTCAACAAAGCTTATCAACGGAATCCCCAGCGGAGTTATCGTTAAAATATCAACACAGCATCTCTTCCCACAGAGTATTCCCCGCAGGGTAATCTCTTCAACAGGTTTATTCCCCAACGGAGTCATCTTCTCCTACCGGTTTATTCTTGCAGCCATCTTCGTTCATCATCCCCAGCGGAAATGAAGAACTCTACTCTTCAAACATCAGTCCAGGATTCAACGAACTTCCCGGCATTCGTCAAGGATTTATTTTCCCATACGAAAATACATTCATAAACATTTCACATTTCATACATCCTGCTTACATACATGACAAAGTGCATACGACACAATCTCATTTATTTTGAGAACATCTTGACATCATGCATTTCATACATCATGACGTTACATACAACTAATGTTTTGCCTTTTCAGGAAAAGGTCAATCAAAATATGGCTACCATCAACCTTTCTAATTCCAGATTCGATACATGTATCTAGCCAGGGCATATCTGTGAGTAATTGATTGTAGATTCGATACCTGTATCCAGCCAGGGCATATCTGCATGAAGAGTTTAGAGATTCGATACCTGTATCCAGCCAGGGCATATCTGTAGACGACCAATTCCAGATTCGACACCTGTATCTAGCCAGGGCATATCTGTGAGTAATTGATTATAGATTCGATACCTGTATCCAGCCAGGGCATATCTGCATGAAGAGTTTCCAGATTCGATTCCTGTATCTAGCCAGGGCATATCTACATGAAGAGTTTAGAGATTCGATACCTGTATCTAGCCAGGGCACGTCTGTAAGCAACCTTCTGATTCCAGATTCGATTCATGTATCTAGCCAGGGCATATCTGTGAATGATTGTTTGTAGATTCGATACTTGTATCCAGCCAGGGCACGTCTGTAAGCAACCTTTTGAAGTTCCGGATTCGATTCCTGTATCTAGCCAGGGCATATCTGTGAATGATTGTTTGTAGATTCGATACCTGTATCTAGCCAGGGCACGTCTGTAAGCAACCTTCTGATTCCAGATTCGATTCCTGTATCTAGCCAGGGCATATCTGTGAATGATTGTTTATAGATTCGATACCTGTATCTAGCCAGGGCACGTCTGTAAGCAACCTTTTGAAGTTCCGGATTCGATTCCTGTATCTAGCCAGGGCATGTCTGTAAGCAATTGTTGTAGATTCAATACCTGTATCCAGCCAGGGCACATCTGTAAGAAATCTTTTGAAGTTCCGAATTCGATTCCTGTATCTAACCAGGGCATATCTGTGAGCGATTGTTTGTAGATTCGATACCTGTATCCAGCCAGGGCACGTTTGTAAGCAATATTTTGAAGTTCCAGATTCGATACCTGTATCTAGCCAGGGCATATCTGTGGACGATTGATTGTAGATCTATACCTGTACCTAGCCAGGAAAGTATCTGCATGAAGAGTTTGAAGATCAACACCTGTAACAGGCCAGGAAATTATCTTTCTTTCTCAGGTACGCAAGTTCTCGCTAAGGAATCTCTTACGCGATCGACACCTCCAGATGGCATCTTTAAGCCCATCTCCACAACTGTTCATTACACGTCCAAATGGCATCTATAAGCCCATTCCCGACAAATGTTCTGTCACATCCCCAGATGGCATCTATAAGCCCATCCCCCTATCCATCATCTCTCCAAATGGCATCTGTAAGCCAATTCCCGCCATCACACTGCTGATACTCCACTATGCGAGTGCAAATTTCTGGGCACTCTAGTGTTCAATTATCTTCCACCTTCGGATCACGAAAGGCACGCAAGCCAATCTACATCCTCAGGTCTAAGAAAATTGAACAGGGGCAACTGTTGTACCCCAAAATTTGCCCTCCCATATTTCTCAAAACATTTCAAGAAAAATTCACAAGTCCAACCCGGCGCGTCATATTCAGGTGTTATTTCGCCAAGATATCTCTGATAACGTATTCTCAAATTCAGGTTCGGCTCAAGAGTCAATTCTTTAAAGAAGGTATCCGAATGTATGAGTTTTCTCGAAGAAATATGGTGAAAAAGTGTGCTGAAAGTGCAGTTTTTACGCGCTAAAAAATTCATAACTTGAAGATCGTGGCTCGTTTTGAACCCGTTCCGGTGGCCAAAATTCCGTCTTGACGTCATCTATGTTTTCATCTCTCTCGGCTGGAAGCCAATTTCAATCAGCAAGTCTTCAAAAATGTGGATTTATCAATTATTTTCGTACAAAAAATTTGTGACAGAAGTTTATTTGTGTCATGTTCAGAAAATCATAACTTGGTCGATTTTCATCGTATCGAGCTGGTTCTGGCGCCAAAATTTCACAAATTGAGTTGGCTACATTTTCACAGAAGGTATTAAGTTCGAACAGTATTCAAAAGGCTTTCGTTTTTTGCTCAGAGTGCGTGACACGCCGAAAATCCTGAATGGTGAATATTATTTCATCTGGGCCGAAACTTCAAAAATTCATAACTCAGTCAATTTTTATCGGATTGAGCTCATATTTTTACACAAGGTCACTGACTCAGAGATCTACAACTTTTCTTCAAAAGTCGAGACCAAATTATGCACCGCTCAATACCAGTTTTTTATTGAAGAACGTGTCATAATCGACACTGGAGCCCAAACTAAGTTTGTCTGAGCTGAAACTTCAAAAATTCATAACTAATTCACTGTTTATCCGATTGAGCCGATTTTCGGACAGGAGTTAGTTCTCAATATCGAATACATTTTGTTTTCACATTTCAACTTCAAAAATTGCACTTAAGTCCCTGCGATTTAGCCTGGAAAGTGATGAACTCAAGTGAACGTTGGAGGCCCAATTGCACATTCAAAGCCCATTTTCTTTACCCTAATTTCCATTATATAATCATCTTCTTTTCACACAAACCAGAGGGGAGAAAAAAGAGAAAAAAACTTTGCCACAACACTGTTAGAATATCAAATTCTTTCAAGAACCCTAAAACCTTGAAATCCTTATTACAAATCCTTCTCTCACTACAAACAAGCCATCTCAGTTACAAACCAACATCTCACTACAAACAAGCAATCTCAGTTACAAACCAACACCTCACTACTTCTTCAGTAAGGGTAAGGTTGGCTTGACCTCCATGATCAAAAGGGCAAAAAAGCATTCATGTCACTAATTTTCCAGTAAGGGATCCCATGCAGGTTCATTAATGAACGTTGAGGCCAGAACACAAATGGTCAAAAGCCAAATGGCCAAAACAGAACAGCTTACACATGACACCAATACATGGCGAGGCAGACATCTTGAGAAGGTTAAGGAACATTGAGGCCAGAACACAAATGGCCAAAAGCCAAAACACAAATGGCCAAAACAAAACAGTTTACACATGACGCCAATAACTGTTTCACCCCTCCAATCAGGCTCGTATACTCCTAAACTCGTTCTCTATTTGTATTATGTTCCTTTAATTAATTAATAGTTATTATTTTTATTAATCACTAACCAATTAACATTTTTTCCTAATAAAATCAAAAACACAAAAAAATATTTTATTTATTAAAATTAACTTCATCACTTTTATTTTTGTAAATAAATTAATTTAATCAATTTAGCTTTAATTAGATTTAACTTTTAATATTTTTTGCAATATTTAAAATCAATTTAGAATATTAGGTTTTTATTAGCATTAATTCAATTTATTTTATTTCTTTAAAAACTCAAAAATCCAAAAATATTTTAATTAATTAATTAGTTTATTAATTTAATTATTAACTTAATTTAATTTCTTTTAATCCAAAAATAACCAAAAAATATCTTTCTTTCAAAAAAAGGGTCAAAACCCAAAAAACTCGCATCCGATTTAATTTCTCGCACGCGATCCATTTTATCATATTATTGTATCTGTTTCCCGGAATGTAATAGCTTTTAATTAGGACTTTAATTATTTACCGCTTTATTTTACTTTCCGCAATTTAAATTAAAGGGTTTGTTTTTGGCGATGTAAATACCCGACGCCTTGTAATAGCTTAGATTTAATTTCCCACAATTTACTTTCCGCAAATTATTAACTGTTAACTATGCATGACAAGACTTGTATGAAAATAAAATCAACCCGTAGCTCACCATAAAAATGTACAAGATAATTTAACATGAAACCTGACACACGTGCACATGCCACTCCTAGGGTACGCCTCACTTGGTTGCCTCGAGGTGGTCATTAAGTATAGGGTGTTTTAGAGGTCGCCCTCCTGTCTAAAGATCCAGTTGCCTCGAAACGGTTGCCTCGGATAAAAAGGATCTAGGACATTAGGATTAACGCTAAGACGTCCTACCATTGCTTTGGTGACCACATATCTCGATAATCGAATTGACCCGACAAACTCCAACGACGGTGCTTCCTACTTCTCAATAGTGGGATAGTACTGTCTAAAGGACTCCTACACAGCCTAATTCCTTAGAGTAGGTAGATTTCTCCTGGGTACTTGCTCTTTTAAAACAAACAAAAACAACTTTTCGCACTCACACTTTCAAAAGTTTTCAAACAAATACTTCATACACTCTTGAGGACAGATACAAGAGTTACCTAGAAGTTTTCAAACGAACTTTTTTTCAAAACCCACATACACAAGAAAAGCAAACGCTTTTGAAAACATAGTGAGCAAGTACCTAAGAGCCAGTGGATAACCACAGATAGAAAGGGTGCTAACACCTTCCCTTTCTATAATCTACCTCCCGAACCGAGAAACATCTCGAAAAGGAATTTTGCTGTGCTTTTGTCCTTTCCTTGTTGGAGAACATAAAAGACGGTGGCGACTCTTGCTTACCGCGACATACGCGAACCAGCATTAAAAACAGTCAGTTCTATTTCCACCGATCACAGCCGTCCATAGTGGTTAAGATCATTGCCCCACCAGAAAATAGGTTTTTATCACAAAAGGTCCTTCGTATGTAGAAGTCCATTTGCCCCTGGGGTCACCTTGTGGCAATATGATACGTTTGATTACCAAGTCACCAACCCGATATACCTGATGTCTGACTTTCTTGTTAAAAGTTTTGATCATACGTTTTTGGTACATCTGGCCATGGCAGACAGCCGTAAGCTTCTTCTCATCAATTAAGTTCAGCTAGTCAAGTCGAATTTGAATCCATTCATCTTCACTGAACCCTGCATCCTTTATGATTCTCAGAGAAGGTATTTGGACTTCAATTGGTAGGATAACTTCCATGCCGTAAAAGAGAAAGGAGTTGCCCATATTGATGTGCGTGTCGTGGTATGGTAGCCATGGAGAGCAAATGGTAACATCTCAAGCAAGTCCTTGTAGGTCATTGTTATTTTTTGTATGATCTTCTTGATGTTCTTATTAGAGGCTTCTAGAACGCCATTCATCTTCGGCCGGTAAGGAGAGGAGTTATAATGTTGGATCTTGAATTGCGCGCATAGTGTAGTGATGATAATATTGTTGAGATTGGTACCATTATCTTTAATGATTCTCTCCATAATACCATACCGACAGATACGATTCTGTTTGATGAATCGGGCCACAAAATTCTTGGTGATAGAAGCGAAGAAAGTTGCCTCAACCCACTTCGTGAAGTAATCAATGGCGGCCAAGATGAAGCGGTGTCCATTGGAAGCTGTAGGTTTGATTTCTCCAATCATGTCGATGCCCCACATCAGGAATGGCCAAGGAGCAGTTAGGACATTTAGGGGAACTAGAGGCACACGCCCTTTGTCAGCATAGATCTGACACTTGTGACAGGTTCGTGAATGTTGATGACAATCTGCCTCTATGGTGGACTAGTAGTATCCTACCCGTAGGATCTTTTTAGCCATCATGTGCCCACTAGAATGGGTGCCAAAAGTACCTTCATGTAAATCAGCCATGATCTTGTCCGTCTCACTCTTCTCTGCGCACCGAAGCAAAGTAGAGTCGTGGTTGTGCTTGTAGAGAATCCCATTACCGAGGAAGAACTTAGCAGAGAATCTTCTCAGGAATTTCTTGTCATTGACTGAAGCTCCCTCCAGATACTCTTAGGTCTCGAGATATCTCTTAATTTCATGGAACCAAGGCTTGTCCGTTACTTTTTCAGTATCAATCTCGTGACAGTAAGCTGGTCCGTCCATTCTCTCAATGGTGATCTGAGGAGCCTCATTATCCCACATGATTTTGAACATGGATGACATAGTTGCTAGTGCGTCCGCTAGTTGATTTTCCTCTCGTGGAAAATTCTCAAAGGTAATTTCCTCAAAATATGGGATTAACATCAACACATGTTCTTTGTAAGGGATGAGATTAGGGTGCTTCGTGTCCCATTCTCCTTTTATCTAACTGATGACTAAGGCTGAATCTCTAAATACACTTAAGGATCTGATTCCCAAATCTATGGCAGCTTTGAGACCCATAATACACGCTTCATATTCCGCCATATTATTGGTACAGTTGAAACACAACCTAGCAGTGAAGGGGGTATGACAGCCTTCAGGAGATATGATTATAGCATCGATGTCGTTGCCGAGTGCGTTAGAAGCTCCGTCAAAAACCAAGGTCCATCGGGATCCTTGTTCAGGTCCGTCATATGGTCTAAGTTCTTCACAATTGTTTACAAAACATGATGTCTTCGTCCAGAAACTCGAAATTCATGGACTGGTAGTCATCCATAGCCTGATGAGCAAGGTGATCGGCTAACACACTTCCTTTTATTACTTTCTGGGTAGTGTATTGAATGCCGTATTCAGTCAAAACCATCTGCCATCTAACTATTCTTCCCGAGAGGGCGAGCTTCTCGAATATGTATTTAATTGGATCCATATTGGATATCAATAAGGTAGTATGGGTCAACATATACTGTCTTAGCCGGCAAGCAGCCCATGCCAGAGCGCAACAATTTTTCTTGAGCAGTGAATATCTGGTTTCACAGTCGGTAAACTTTTTGCTCAGGTAGTATATTGCATGCTCTTTTCGGCCAGACTCGTCATGCTGCCCCAGCACGCACCCCATTGAATTTTATAAGACAATTAGATACATGATCAGAGGTATTCCCTTGATTGGTGGCATCAAAACGGGAGGCTCTTGAAGGTACTCTTTGATCCTGTCGAAAGCGGCTTGGCAGTCGTCGTTCCATTCCACCATTTGATCTTTCTTTAGTAATTTGAAGATTGGTTCACAAGTAGTCGTTAGGTGAGAAATGAATATGACGATGTAGTTTAGCCGTCCTAAGAATCCCCTGATCTCTTTCCTAGTGTAAGGAGCAGTAATTTCTTGTATTTCTTTTACCTTTTAATGGTCCACTTCTATACCTTTTCCGCTGACAATGAATCCTAAGAGTTTACCGGACCTCACCCCAAAAGTGCATTTATTCGGGTTCAACATTAGTTTGTATTTCTTCAGTATTTCAAATAGTTTCTGCAGATGGTCCATATGTTCCTCTTCAGTTTGAGATCTGGCTATCATGTCATCCACATAGACCTCTATCTCGTGATGGATCATGTCGTGAAACAGAGCTACCATGGCATGCTGATAGGTTGCCCCAGCGTTTTTCAACCCGAATGACATAACTTTATAACAGAATGTACCCCACTGTGTGACGAAGGTCATTTTCTCCATGTCCTCAGGTTCCATTTTGATATAGTTGTATCTGGAGAAACCATCCATGAAGGAAAATACTTTATGTTGTGCGGTGTTGTCAACCAAAATATCAATGTGGGGAAGCGGGAAGTCATCCTTGGGGATTGCCCTATTCAAGTCTCTGTAGTCCATACACAAACGTATCTTACCGTCCTTTTTAGACATTGGAACAATATTGACGACCCATTGTGGATAGGAGGTGGCAACTAAGAATCCGGCATTGAACTGTTTCATGACTTCAGTCTTGATTTTCAATGACATTTCTGGCCTCATGCGACGGACTTTCTATTTTACCAGAGGGTAGTTTTCTTTTGTCAGCAGACGATGGACCACGATGTCAGTGTCGAGCCCTGGCATGTCTTCGTATGACCAGGAAAAGACCTCAACATAGTCATGTAATAACTAAGTTAAGCGCTTCTTGACACTAGGCTCTAGGTCGGCACCTACCTTGATTTCTTTGTTGTCCTCTTCGGTACCTAAGTTAACTGTTTCCACTGACTCTTCATGGGGTTGTATGGTCCTTTATTCTTGTTATAATAACCTGGCTAGTTCTCATGGTACCTCACAATCTTCCTCACCTTCTTCTTTGGCTTGGTAGATCGTATTTTCAAAGTCATGATAGGCCATAGCAGAATCGTTACTTATGGGATCCTGAGTAGATGTGGATCTGCATTTTGATACGTGAGTGTGTGTAAGAGCATAATTATCTTTGAAAAATGAGAAAGGTTAAAAAAGAAAAACAATGAGCGTAAAAATTTGCATGCAAAAACGTCCATGATTTATTGATGACATATGAAGATGAAGTAACAACCCTCACAAATGGACCGTTGTGCCTCGGGTAAGACACAAGGTTTTAAAGTCTAAATTGTTTAATTATTACAAATCTGACAAAAATCGAAAGACAATTACTCTTGGATAAAAGTAATAAGGACAAATTTTTTGGCTTCCCAATTGTTGAGTCCTACGCTGATGGTTGTAAAGATCCACTCATCCATATCACAGCTGCCATCACTGTCTTCCACTGTATTGACTCCCTGATTGCTGATACATAAAGGTGCCCCCCCGGTGCGAGCTCGTCGAACAACTCTCTGGGCCTCCGAAGTAAAATCCAAACCAAATTTTTTGTATTTGTAGGAAATATCCAGAAGTTGACCCTAGATGGTGCATCCACCATCTTCAATCATTGCTCTAGCATTCTTTAGAGAGGCCATTTTCAATGGCGGTCTGGTAACTTTTAGAGTCTTGGTAGTAGTCTTGGCTGCCGCAACTGTTTGTGGGACCTCCTCGAAATGCTGACATGAATTTTCGATGAACTCACCATCCATTTCCACGTACCTGAAAGAGTTTAGGTGGTTGACCATATATTCCTCTTCCCCATGGATAATGATGATTTTTTCCTTGATTGGGTAATTCAACATCTGATGTAATGTAGAGGTGACGGCACCAGCGCCATGAATCCAGGGTCGGCCCAAAAGACAGGAATAGGAAGGGCGGATATTTATCACATAGAAAGTTGAATCAAAAGTCTGAGTTCTAACTTTTATAGGGATGTCAACTTCTCCGTGTATTATCCTCTTAGAACCATCAAAGACTCTCACTACAATGTTTCTAGGCTTTAAAGTAAGTCCATTGCAGTCTAGCCGGTCAAGAATGTTTTTGGGCAAGACATTCAGCGATGAGCCCGTATCCACCAGTATGTAGGCTAGCGTAGTGCCCCTGCACTCAATGGAGACGTGCAAGGCATTGTTGTGTTTCCTTCCTTTGAGAGTCAAGTCGGTGTCAGAAAAGCCCAATCCGTTACCAGCAGTTAGACTGGCCACACAATTCTCAAATTGGTCAATGGAAGTCTCTTGGGGCACATGGGAGGTCTTCAGAAACTTTACCAAGGTCTTGGCATGGGCCTCAGAACACAAGAGTAAGGCCAACATTGATATTTTCGAGGGGGTTTGCCCCAACTGTTCCACGACGTTGTAGTCACTTTTCTTGATTATTTTTAGTATCTCTTCTATCTCCTTTCTAGAAGCTTCAGGAATATCCTCTGGATGCGCCTTCGTCTGGACAGGCTCAGATAACACCTCCTTGCCCCTTGTCTTGGCAGCAGGAATAACAGTGGGATTGTCAATAGGAGTATCACTAGAAATGCTTGTAGGGGTGGTAGCGGGAATAATTACAGGAGTAGCAATGGTCTTTAGAGAGATCTCGGTTGAGAAGATTCTTCCATTTCTTGTTATCTTACTAGTCCCGACGATATTGACGACGTCAGGATCAGTGTCTTTCGAAACTTCGTCTTTGATAGCCAACAAATCTTGCTTGACGCCATAGTAATAGACGTCAGCCTCGTATTTCCAGGGAACAACTTTATCTTAAGAATACGGAATTTGCCCCGACATGGTGATGATTAGGGGAGCAAACTTTGGAATAGATGTAATCCTGATGGGTCTTTTGGTGGAGACCCTGGGAGGATTGTCGGAAATGGTGATTATTGAGACATCTTCACAGGAATTTCTGATAAGAGGAATTTTTTAAAACATGATTTCTTTGTTAGCCATCAGGCGTTGGATGCCCATCTTCAGTAACAAATAGCCATTTGTTAGAGACATGCATAAGGGATAAGTTTTATCACAGATCGGGAATAGACTGGCTTGCAATAGATTCTGTTTAATAGTCAAAAGAGGAGTAGTTAAGTCATTCACGGAGGAAACAAAACAATCATCATCAATAGCGTTGACACCTTGACTGTGTTTGGGCATCGACACCGTTATCACATTAGGTGTTTCTGGGGTATCAAACTCAATCTCTTTCACCTCGATAAGGTCTTGTATCTTATTCTTCAAGGCCTAACCGTCGTTTGTATCATGTCCCGGGCTTTCAGAATGATAGGCACATCGAGCATTCGGGTTGTAGCAAGGAGAAGCTGTATCAGGGTTCTTGGGAGCTTCTTTTAGGGTCACCATATTGGATTTCAAAAGATGTGACAGAACTTGGGATAAGGTCATGTTGATTTGGGTGAATCGTCTCATGGGCGCATCTGGCCTGCGTTGATAATTTTGCTGCTGATTTGGTGCAGGATTAGAAATCATAACAGCCCATACCGTCGGGTGACGTTTAGTTTTGTTTTGATTCCTATGGTCGTATGCAACACTGACCTCCTTCTTTCCGGTAAAGGGTTTCTTCATCGTGCTCGAGGATGCATCTCTTGGAATTTTGCCACTTTTTATACCCGCTTATACCCGTTCACCAGTCATGATTATTCAGTAAATCCAGCCGAGGAGCTTCCGATCAGGTGGTTGAAGAATGGACCAAATAGCGTGCCTAAGAACATATCCACTAATTCTCTGTCAGATAGAGGGGGTTGGACTCTTCCCGCGAGATCCCGCCATTTTTGAGCATAGGTTTTGAAACCTTCACCTGTACTCATAGATATGCCTTGCAACTGTGTTCGAGTTGGAGCTAAGTCAGCATTATACTGGTATTGTTTGTAGAAAGCGGCAGCCAAATCTTCCCAATTGCGAATATTGGTCCCTTCCAACTGATAGAACCAATCCAACTGCGTCCACGACAAGCTTTCTTGGAAGAAATGCACCCATAGGTTCCTATCCGCAGTATGGGGTTGAATTTTCCTGACGTATGACCTTAAATGCAGCTTTGGACAAGAGACACCGTCATATTTAGCGAAAGTGGGGACCTTGAATTTCTGTGGAATGACAACCCCAGAGACAAGTCCTAGCTCTTTAAAATTCAATCCGAGTACCCTCTGGATTTCCATAGCATTGAGGCGATCTTCTAACTGTTTGTATTTATCGTCAGCTGGAGGATACTGCTCTTTAGAGTAATCAACCTCTTCTTCTTCTTCGGACTCTGGATGGTCATTCACTTCCTTGTTTTTCCCTTCTTGATTATCTCCTTCACCCGATGAGGTTGCGAAATCTAGAGTTTGTCTGTTTGGTCCTTTGAACCTTCTTCCCAGATTCAAAACACCAGCTCATTTCTTTGCTTTCTTCTTCTTTTCTTTGATAAGCAAAGTTTTCAAATCCTCTTGTCCTTTTTCCAGAGTCAAGAACATTTGTTGAAATTGAGCGTTCTGCGCCTGAAGATCTTTTACTGTCTGTTCAATATCCATCTCACTGAAATAAATAATAGAAAGATAAGGAGATCTGTTGTAAGAAACCTGTTTGTGTTATCATGAATGAAAATGCAAATGCAAATGATTTCAAGGAAATTAGAGATTTAAATTTGTTCAGACCAAAAAGGAAACACACGTTATATTAATAAATCCAAGTTTGAGTACATCATGCCTCTTTGGGCTTACAATGAAATAAATAAAATACAAAAACTCCTAAGACAAAAAGGTTGAACGCATCCTCTTTGGTGCGATGTAGGCATTCAGACTCTGCTCTTCCTGAAGCTGCTTGGTGAGTTCCAGAACCTTCTTCTTACTGGCGTAGAATCGGGCTTCAAAAGTATCTCGTTCTTACTTTAGTTGAATCTAATCCTTTTGCAAGTCTTCGAGAGAGGTAGGCATGTTGGGATGAAGGACAGTATACGGGACATCTCTTTCGACCTTAGGCTCTATGATAACAGGGAGGATAAAGGGGTAAGGCATTACGAGGCTCTGAGCACGAACTTGCACCCACCTAAGATAAGGCTCAAGAGGGATAGAGTTTTTGTGTCCCAATTTCCTACTATCCACCTTGTTTACCATCCTCCAAGCCTGTATAAACCTCTGACTAGCCTTGATCGTCGCTTCCGTAGTCGAACACTAAACCCTGGATGAACATCTCATGAGGACCATCTCTCCGGGCATACCCAAACTGTCGTAAAGCTAAGCAAGGGTTGTAAGTGATACCCCCCCTAATGCAAAGCAAAGGGACATTAGGGAATTCCCCACAACGGTCAATGATATAAGCGTCTTCCAAGGATCTCGAACACCAATGAATATCAGAGTGGGTGAGCGACATCATCCTTTGAGACCATGTCAATATTTGCTTGTTCTTCAATGTTGATCGAGGTAGGTGTGAAGTAAACCACTTGGAGAGTAGGGGAATACAACACAAGAGAGTACCTCTTTTCTTCATGGTGCGGGTATGGAAGCAATGTAAGATGTCTTCCAGCAAGGTAGGTATAGGATTGCGAGAGAGAAAGACTTTGATGGCATTTACATCTATGAATTGGTCCGAGTTAAGGAATAGAACCAAACCATAGATGAGAAGGTCCATGACTTCTTCAAAGGCTTTAAAATCTATATCTTCCCAAAATGAACGAGCCTTCTCCAATAGAAACTTGGCTAGGAACCCTTTAACTCCGCTTCTTGTCTCCTAATTTGCTATGATGTCGACTCTCTTCAGATGCAAAGCTTCGGCGATGACTTCAGGTTTCGAAATCCGTTCTAGACCGATGAACGGTATATGATCAAGCACAAGCACTCCTAATATTAGAGAGAACTCTTCTAGTGTAGGTACCAACTAATAGTCAGGAAAGGCGAAACAATGATGTATGGAATCAAAGAATTGGAAGAACACACATATCATTTCCTCTTGGAAATTAGAGGTAGACAAATTGACGAGTTGACCATATTTCCTGGTAAAAGGAGAATCTTCGGGCACCCTTGATGCTAACTCTTGGAGCTGAGGGTGCATTTTCACGAAGCTGATTTGGATGGTGTTACTTCAGACGGTATTCATGGCCTACAAAACAAATCAAAGATAAATTCCTAAACCCTTGAAATGGTTAGTGAGAATGCTTATGATATTATGATGTTTATGATGTTATGTACAAGTAAGCAAGTTTTTATGTACACATAAAGCAGACAAGTCCTTAGGTTTAGGCTTGCATGGGGTTTGTAGGTAAGTACCCTCTTTAAGTTTAGTTGACTCAACCCGTCCTAGTAATAGTAATTGGGTTCTAAAGGATCTCAAAATCACTGTCCTTTCTTTTAGGCATTGTCTCAGCATAATCAATCTTTTCTTGCGGCCGAGATATCTCAAAAGTCCAATCTCAATGAGTGTAGTATCGAGTATCAACCAATTTTCAGCTTTTCACCGAAACCCGTTATCTCACTACGTCCTAATGGCCAAGTTGTTCAATTAAAGTTCTAAAGTCAGTTAGTGCTTCATGACGCTGCTCAGCGGCCCCGTATTCTCCTTGATTCAACATAAGGGATACCAATACCAACAAATGAGACACACTAACGTAGCCATTGTTTCAACTATAACGGTCTACACCGTACAAATTCCATAATCTATTGCTACTTACCTAAAAAGGTGCCCCAGATCCGGGTAGAGGATCAAAACAAACCCAAACAGGGAACCATAATGTAAAGCAAACAAAATCAAACAAAAGAGAGAAAGTAAATGTGATCTAGCCCTAAGGTAACCCCAGTTTTAAGTAACATCCCCAGCAGAGTCTCCAATTCTGTAACGCGGTGGGAGAACTGACTTGGGTGTTTTGCATTTGATCATAATTGTTGCGGATAGCAAGAGTCCCCACCGACTTTTCTTTTATCCAATAAGGAAAGGCGGAAAAGAACATGAAAGATCTTTCGAGATTATTTCTTGAGTTCGGGGGGTAGGTTATGAAAAGGGAAGGTGTTAGCACCCTTTTCATCCGTAGTTATCTACGGGCTCTTAGTTGCTTGCTAGATCACTTGCTTTTTATTTGAAATTGTGTTTGTGATGTGGGTTTTGAAAGTATTGTGAAAATGTCTTTGTAATGGTTCTCGTTTCTATAAGAACGCGTACAAAGTGTTGTTTGGAAAATAGTTCAAAGAGGTATTTGTGGTATGTGTTTTTGAAAGTGATTTTGAAAAGATGTCTTTATAATAGCTCTCGTTTCTATAAGAACGCGTACAAAGTGTTTGTCTTTTGATAATGTTTCAAAGTGAGAGTTTTAGTGTATAAAATGTTTTTGTTGTGAGCAAGCGAGCAACTAGGAGCAACCTACCTACTCAAAAGGTCTTAAATGTTCTTTTCCTCCTCCTTTATGTTGCCATATTACCATTGTTTTGGTAAGAAGCCCCATCGTTGGATGTGAAAGGACGAGCGCGGGTCAATCGTACAGTCATAGAAGGCAACTTGTGAGACGCTTTAGCGATTTTCGTAAGGGACTAGATCGTTTTACTGAAGGCAACATAGAGGGACATCGAGGGACTACGATCTTTTTATCGAAGGGTCTTTGCTAAATCGTCCCATATTCGAGGGACATGACTGTTTTTTTGAGGCAACAAATGGAATTACCCTAAGGGTGCATGTGTAGATAATGTGTTTGATTTGCATGCATTTTGTTTTTGTTTAGGGGATATCTATTTGTTGATTTTATCTTTCCATACATACCCTATCTTACTAGCAATTATATGAAAAGCGGTAAACTTGCGGAAATTAAAATCCTACGCTATTACATTATTAGAGGGATGGGATACAGTTTGCAAATGGGGATGAAATAGGTGTCTAATCATTACAACCATATCGAATAAGTGGACAGTAATGGAGTATATATATATATATATATATATATATATATATATATATATATATATATATATATATATATATATATATATATATATATATATATATATATATATATATATATATATATATATATATATATATATATATATATATATATATATATATATATATATATATATATATATATATATATAAAATACAAAAACAATGTAAAAAGAAGGAAAAACTGCATTTTGAACTATTATGTGTCGACACATGCTGTTATGCATCGACACATAACTTTCCTTTCCCCTGCCAAACTAAATCAACTCAGTATGAGTCGACGTATAATAGGATGTGTCGACTCATTTTCGGCTTGTGTCGACACATACGCATTTTGTGTCGACTCATGCACCTTCCATCTTTCTGTTTTAGGCCCTGGATAGCAGTATGAGTCGATACATACGACCATGTGTCGATTCATATCCTGCTTTTTCATTTAGAATGAGTTGACCCATGTGGGTATGTGTCAACCCATGTTATAGTTTTTTTGCCTCTATCACCATTCTTTTGCATGTATCAGTCAGTTTTCAACATATAAATGGTAAAAATGAACAGCAAGGAAATGATTAACTTCAAGAGTAGTGATTACTTCATCTTATCTTCAGAAATAAACCAAAAATGATGTATGGAAAATGCAAGGTTAAGATGACTTACCTTGCAACTGCACTTTAGGTTTTGAGTCTAAAACCCTTCAAGATGTTGCGTGGACCTTGATGAAACTCCAGGAAGTTTCTAGACTTTCCTTTGTGTTGTAGGTTGTTGAACCAACCCCAAACAATCAAGTTTATATAGTACCGTCTTTTGTTTAGAAGTTCAGAATAAGAGCACTACAAAAACTGTTCTTGAACTTGAGCAATATCTATATGATATGAAGTGTTTAGAGGATTTATGGGAGAGTTTACAAGGTTGTATAATAATGGGTTGAGGATCTTTTCTGTTTTAGTGAGTCAAAACAGAGTTGAAGATAAACAGAGTTTTTATGGATGAACTGGATTTTTATGAATGAGCTGAGTTTTATGAATGAGCAGAGTTTAACAAAAGTTCTGTTTTTTCTCTTCTCTCCTCTTTACTCAGAAAAAATCCCCCTATGTCTTATGAAACAACCCCTTTTGTAATCCCTTGACTAAGGTTTAGGAGGGAAAGAAAATAAGTTATTTTGAATTTTTCTGCCTACTGCTTTAATACTTTTTCCACACAATTTTTTTTTGCCATTTTGGTGCAATTTTGTGGTTGTTATGATGCAGGTTGGAGCAGACTGCATAGAGTAGTTTTCTGGACAAATTTTAGACTATGTAGGACATCATATCCAGGTTTTGTGACAGGTTTGTGGTGCAACATAGTACAAGGTTTTGGAGTGTTGTGGCAATGTATAGAAGTAGCATATTTTTTGTTCAGCAATAACTTAGACAACATAGTTTGCAGCATGATACAAGTTTGGTTTGTGGAGCAATTTATGCACATTGTATCAAAGACAAAGCATTGTGGCAAGGTTTTGAGTCAAAGGAAAAAGTCCAAGCAATACAAAGTTTAGAATTTGTAAACTTGCAAAAATGCCACTTTGTAATAACTTGAATTATTTGTAACATCTTGAACTATTTTTAATTGTAGTGACAAGATGTCATGAAGCAATGAACTTAACTTAGAA
This sequence comes from Vicia faba, assembly GCA_948472305.1. Classification (NCBI taxonomy): domain Eukaryota; kingdom Viridiplantae; phylum Streptophyta; class Magnoliopsida; order Fabales; family Fabaceae; genus Vicia; species Vicia faba. Next base: position 431,890,846 of record OX451739.1, on the reverse strand, counting down.
AAATTTCCAAGTCTTGCAAAAGTTGGATTTTTGATTTTCTTTATATTTGATGATCAAATTTCATATTTTGGATGTCTTGATGAAATATGATTTTTGGGACTCAATTTTGGTCAAAAAATCAAAGTTTGACTTTTTAGTGTACAATTGACTTTTCCCACCAGTTGACCGAATTTTGTCTATCAATCCACTGATCTCAGGAGACGAATTGAAAATGCAATTAGGTCAAAATGACGCGCTCAGATCCTTGAGATCATACTTCTAACCAATAACCCAGGTATTAGGTCAAAAATCAAAGTTCGGTCATTTTCAGTAAAAACTCTAATTTCGCCCATTTTGCCCTTTTGGTACTTTGAATGACTTTCTTGGAAAATTGTGATCCAAGACTTGAAACTTGACAAAAATACTCCTGAGGGTCCATAATGATCCATGAAAGTCAATTGAAAAATCATGAATCCCACAGCCTTTGTACAAACTCAAACCCTAATTTGAGGTATCAGTGTTGAGGAAAATGTTTGACCTAGTCGATACTTGCGCAAACTTGAGGCATTGAAGATCTTTGTAGGAAATATCTTGAGAAATAAGAGGACAAATTTTAGGGTACAACAATTACTTCGACTAATATATTTGTTATGTAATTCTGAAAATTTTGTTAAGAGTTCATTTCTTATTATTTTGGATCTCATGATTAATTAGACATGGCTTGATGCTATGTGTTGTACCCCAAAATTTGCCCTCTCTTTCTTCAGGAAACCATCTTGGATTTTCAAGGTCCCTCTGAAACAAATACAAGTCCTGAGTTATCCTTTTTTGCCCAAGCAAGCCACTTACAAGAGCAAGATGATCTCACTAGCTCCAAGAACAACGCTTTTATCTTGAGAAAAAAATCAAATTCTTAGTACTTGGAACGTTTCTCTAAAAAATGAGTGTTTAAGAAAAAAATCAGCGCTTCAAAACTTCTGGACCAATTCCAGGTAAAAACGGTCAGAAGTTGCAAACTTGGCTCAGCATAGTCAGAAGTTGGCTTTTCAGCAGCTACATCAGCTCAATCAGAAGTTGTAAACGTGGTTCAGGATGTAAGCCTCAGACAGAACATGCCCCTTTCAGCAGTTATACAAGCTCGGTCAGAATTTGCTAAAGGAATGCAAGAGAAACAGGGAAGTCTGAAGGCTCCTTCAGAACATGCTGAATTCAGAAGATGAAAAGGTCAGAAGAGTGGGTGTTACACTGATACAGAATCTCTAAGCCCAGGAGGTCCAGAAGTAAATCCAAGGAACGTATCAGAAAATCAGGAGAATCTCCAGAGCTTACTAAGACAACAGGAAGCCAAGGCCAGAGCATGGTTTACGCTGCTGATTCAACGTTGGTTTCCATTACCAGAATATTGATGTTGATAGGTCTTATCACCATTTAATGCCCATTAATGCTTCCAACCACTCCTGAACATTCACGTGTGGCTTAGAAAATGCTTTTGTGCAGATTCTGGCATGGGTCTACGCGCCACCGCCCACTTCAGAGGTCACTTCTCCCCAATCTACGCCTGCTGCTGCAGCCTAGGCTGAAGGCTATCTGTTATCACAACTTCCCAGGAATTTCTATCAAAGAGCAATTCAAACTCTGTTGGCGCTTTAATGTTCAAGGCACCCACAAGAACTTTACCTATAAATAGAGAGTCATTGTCCACTGCAAAGCTCGTTCAGAAAAGAAACAGAAAAATTGCTAAGAGAGAAACAGCAACCCTTAGCAACATAGCGTTCTGAAACTCTGCCAAAAATCTCCAGTTTGTTTCAGAACTTCTGGTTTCTCCACTAACAAACTTCTGTCTTGCAGCGCAGGGGAGTCAGAACTTCTGATTTCCCCACTAACAGGGTTCTGTTTTGCAGGTGCCAGAGTCAGAAGTTCTGACTCATACAGTTTAACCAAGAGGTTGATCATCTGGCAGCGGATCTGAGTTAGAACTTCTGATGACCTCTCAACAGCGCGCGGGCTCCCTCTCTCTCTCTCTATATCTTGTTTTTTGCTATTTTCTTTTTTGTCTATTTTTCTCGTTGAACCCCCCATGTACAAATGTGTATCCCCTTCCCCTAATTGTTGTAATAGCGTAGGATTTTATATTTCCGCTTCTTATTGCTAGTAATTAGGACGTGTATGGCAAGATAAAATCAATGAAATAGAAAAACCTAATTCAAAGAAAAAACTCTTGTATGCAATAAAACACACTTGCACACTAACACCCCTAGGGTTACATCCACTTGTTGCCTTTCAAAATTAGGCCATATTGCATGTTAGGTCTCTTTGGGCAAAACAAACAATTTAAATGATCATAGTCCCTCGATGACGCTTTCGAAAGTTGCCTAAAAAATGATCAAGTCCCTTAAAAGAAAATTGCCCAAAGATACTTGGCACCATTGCAATTATGGTCTAAAACGATGACCCGCGCCCGTCCCTTTCACATCCTAACACAAGATTGTCCACCAAATTCAATGATGGAACAAAATTGTTAAAAGGGTTAAAACATAACAAAAATCTTTGAGAACTTTAGGGTAGATCGCTCTTAAGTACTTGTCAACTTGCAAAACAAAACACTTGCCTATTTTTCAAACCACACATCACTACACTTTCAAAACAAACTTTCAAAAACCTTTAAACATCTTTTCAAAAAGACAAACACCTTTTGTAAAACATTCGAGTAAAGAATTGTTACAAGGGTAGCCTATACAAGGCATCTTTTTTCAAAACCTTCTCAAAGCCACACACAAAGCACCATTTCAAACAATTGAAAACCAAGACAAGTTGATCTAAGCAAGTACCTAAGAGCCCATGGATAACCATGGATAGAAAGGGTGCTAATACCTTCCCTTTCTATAATCTACTCCCCGAACCCAAGAAAAATCTCAAAGGTTTTTGCTGTGCTTTTTAAACCTTTCCTTAGGATAAAATAAAAAGTCGGTGGCGACTCTTGCTCAACCGAAACATTTGCGAAAACAAACGCAAAACCATAGTCAGTTCTCCCACCGTATCACAGAACTGGCGACTCTGCTGGGGATAATTTTAAAAGTGGAGTAACCTTAGGGCTTAGATCACCCTCTTGCATGACTAATTGTTTGAATTGTTTGCTTTATATCTTGGCTCTATTGTTTGGGTTTGCAATCCTACACCCGGATTTTGGGAAACATTTCATAGATAGCAATACGTTGTGGAAACTGTGTGGGGTATACTGACACGGTCGAAGCAATAGCTATATTAGTGCGACATATTTGTGAGTACCGGTAACCCTTGAGTTCAATCAAGGAGAGTACGGGGCTGCTGAGTGATGTCACTAAGCACTAATGACCTAGAACCTTACTTGACCATCTTGGCCTTACATTAGGGGTAGTGAGATGATCGGCTTTGGTGCAGTCCGAAGTTGGTAGATACTCGATACTACACTCATTGAGGATTGAGGGTTGTTTTCTTGGAATATTTTGGTCGCTAGTTAAGTGGCTAAACCGAAACAATGAACAATGAAAACAATCCAGTGATATTGAGCTCCTTAGAACCCGGTTACTATTTATAGGACAGGTTTTTAAGCCAACTACACTCAAGAGGGTACTTACCTATGAAACCCCATGCAAGCCTGAAACTAGGGTTTGGTGTGATTTGCTTGTACATATGTTTTGTGCATACATCATAAACATCATAAAACATCATATGCATTCACTAACCATTTCAAGGGTTTGGATCTTCATCTTTGTTCTTGTTTTGTAGGTCATGGAAATTCCTCGCAGAAAAACCATCCAAGTCAACCTTGTGAGAATTTCTCCTCAACTCAAGGAGCTCACCTCAAGAATTCTGGAAAGCTCATCCTTCAGTGAAAGACATGGTAGACTGCTCAGCTTAGTCAACACCAACATTGAAGAAGACATGATGAAAGTGCTATTCCAGTTCTTTGACCCTCTTCACCACTGTTTCACTTTCCCTGATTACCAGTTGGTGCCCACTTTGGAGGAGTTTTCTCAACTCCTAAGAATCCCTATCCTTAATCAACTACCCTTCAATGGTACGGAAAAGGAACCAAAGCCGGAAGATGTTGCTCGAGCATTACATCTACAACCATCCGACATCAAGGGGCATTGGGAAACCAGAAGCGGCGTCAAAGGATTTTTAGCAAAATTCTTGTTTGAGAAAGCACAAGAATGTTGGAATTCATTGGACCTACAAGCCTTTGAAGAGATTGTGGCACTCCTTATCTATGGGTTGGTCTTATTCCCAAATCCTGACCAATTGGTAGATGTCAACGCCGTCAAAATCTTCTTGTCCAGAAATCCAATACCAACATTGCTGGGGGACATCCTTCACTCATTTTACACACGAACAATGAGAAAGAGGGGTGTTCTCATGTGCTGTACTCCTCTCCTTGCAAGGTGGTTTATTTCGCACCTTCCACAATCTGTCTTGAAGAATGACCCAGGGCTCAAGGTGGTCCCAACGGTTGATGACTCTTACTCACTCTGATGTACATTGGTGTTCTCGGTCCATAGAAAATGTCATCATTGTCGATCATTGCAGAGAGTTTCCTAATGTTCCTTTACTTGGAATCAGAGGAGGTATCACCTACAACCCTTGCCTGGCTTTGAGGCAATTTGGATATGCACGGAGGGATGGCCCTCATGACATGTTGATTCCTGACCTAGTTTTTGACTTCGACAACGATACGCAAGGACTTCGCCAAAGATTCATCAGGGCTTGGGGAAGATCCAACAAGGTTGATAGCAAGACTCTGGGACACAAGAACTCCATCCCTCTTGAGCCTTATCTCAAGTGGGTACGAGCCCGAGCCTAAAGTCTAATGATGCCTTATCCTCATGTACTCCCTGTGATTAAAGAGCCCGTCAATGAAGGAGAGGTTCCCTACACCATCCTACATCCTGACATGCCTACATCGTGGGAGGAAATGCAGAAGAGTTGGATTCAGCTCAAGGAGGAACGGAACACTTTTGAAGCTAGCTTCTACGCCAGTGAGAAGAAGGTTCTAGAGCTTACCCGCCGACTCCATGAGCAAAAGGCCCTCAACGCCTACATTGCACCAAAGAGGATGCGCAATGTCTTTTTACCTTGAGAAGTTTTTGTAATATTTGGCCCATGGGGCATTTATGTACTAACAAATTTCTTCTTATTAATATAACGTGTGTTCCTTTTTATCTACAACAATTTTGAATGTCCTAAATCCTTGAATGCATTGCATACATAAGCATATCATTCATCATGTGCATAAGCAGGTCTCACGCCAGGTTTCCTTATCTGTCTGCTGTTTATTTCAGTAGGATGGATCTCGAGCAAACAGTCAAAGACCTACAAGCTCAGAATGCACAGTTCCAGCAACTCCTGACGACCTTGGCTAAAGGTCAGGAGGATCTCAAGACCTTGCTGGGGAATAAAGACCCAGTGAAAAAGAAGAAAAAGAGACTCGGGGTGGCTACTTTAGGAAGAAGATTTGACGGAGAAGCTCGGAGAGTGCTTGAATTTCCTCCTACTTCTGATGAAGGGACCAATAAAGGAGGTGGGGCTGCGGTACCTTCCGAGTCCGATGTGGAAGAAGAAGAGGTCTAAGAGGATGAAGATTATTCTGACCAACAATACCCTCCAGCTGATGATAAATACAAGGGTTTAGAGGACAGGTTGGCCGCCATGGAATTACAAAGAGTACCGGGTTTGGATTTTGAAGACTTGGGTTTGGTTGTCGGGATTGTGATTCCCCCAAAATTCAAAGTGCCAATATTTGTGAGGTATGATGGGCTGTCCTGCCCAAAAATGCATCTCAGGTCCTACGTGAGAAAGATCCAACCCTATACGGCAGATAAGAGCCTGTGGATACATTTCTTTCAAGACAGCCTTTCTGGGGCTCAATTGGAATGGTTCTATCAGCTAGAGGGAACCAGCGTCCGAAATTGGGAAGACTTAGCCACCACCTTCTACAAACAATATCAATACAATTCTGACCTTACCCCTACTCGTACCCAACTTCTGGGTATGTCATTGGGAACAGGCGAAGGATTCAAAGAATATGCACAAAAATGGAGGGATTTGGCTGGCAGGGTGCGACCTCCTTTAACCGACCGTGAACTTGTTGATATGTTTCTAGGGACCCTATCTGGGCCATTTTTCAATCATCTAATTGGTAACTCTTCCGCGGGGTTTACCGATTTGATCTTAACAGGCGAAAGAATAGAAGCTGGCATCAAGTCAGGAAAGATTCAGAAGGGTGTTGCTGCAAGTGTTGAGAAGAAGCCTTTTAAGAAGGAAACAACTGTTGTATACTCCCAAAGAAGAGCAGGGAAGACTGAGCGCCGGCCAACTGTAGGGGCCGTAATGATTCAAAATCCTTCAAGTGAGCAGCCTCGCTATAACCAGTCCAGACCAAATCAACAACGAGTGGAACGGCCACAACGGCAGTTCACCCGCATTAATATGACGCCAGCGCAAGTGCTTCCCCATCTGTTGAAGTTGAATCTCGCCACTATCAAAGAGGCACCAAAGAATGTGAATACGTCCTCTCCACATTATCATCCTAACGCTAAATGCGCCTACCATTCTGACAGTGTCGGGCATGACACCAATGATTGTTGGGCACTCAAGCATAAAATCCAAGACCTGATAGAGGCGAAGGAGGTGGAGTTTGACGCTCCGGAGAAGCCTAATGTGATATCTGCTCCCATGCCGAAGCACGGCCGAAATGTCAATGCCATTGAAGAAGATTTGTATGTGGCTGATGTCAATGATCTGATTACTCCATTGTTAACCATCAAGTTGAATTTGTTGAGGGTCGGGATCTTCCCGGGATGTAAAGAAGACTGCTATTATTGTTACTCTCTGCCGTTTGATTGTCCGTTACTGAAGAAAGGCATCCAAGGCCTAATGGATAGTCGACAAATTTTGTTTGAAAAAGTTTCTGCTGTTCCAACCCATACTGAAGATGTCTCAATCATAACCATTCACACCAATCTTTCCAAGGCCGTCAGAAAGCCTGTTAAGATTACACCAGCTACGAAATCTGTTCCTTTGAAGATAACAATGCCAGGGCCTGTCCCCTATGTTTTTGAGAAGTCAATACCATGGAACTATGGCGGTGACGTCTACTACCATGGTATTAAGCAAATCGAAATAACTGAAGAAAGTTCGGATGATGAAGAAGCCAGCATTAGTAACATTGCAGGCACGAGCAAAATCACCCGGAGCGGGAGAATATTTTCTCCAGAGATTACCCCTCCAAGAGCAGTCTTTGGACCCTCATCTGCCGACAAGGTCATCCCTGCACCAATAAAACTCTCTGCTAGAACCCCATTGATCGAAGATGTTGTTATTCCTAGTACTGTCCCTCCTACCGCTGCTGATAAAGGTAAGGGAATCCAAGATGAGCTCGTCAGGACGAGGGCTCAACCCTTGGTCATCCCGGAAACCTCCAAGAAGGAAATGGATGAGATCTTGAAGATAATCAAAAGGAGTGATTACGATGTGGTAGAACAACTGGGGCAAACCCCCTCAAAGATCTCCATGCTGGCACTACTACTTTGCTCGGAAGCGCACGCTAAAGCTCTGATAAAATTCCTGAAGGCAGCCCATGTGCCCCAGGAAACCTCTGCGGATCAATTTCAAAATTGCGTGGCTAGCCTTACCGCGGACAATGGATTAGGTTTCTCTGATGCCGACCTAACTCCTAAAGGTAGAAACCACAATGATGTTTTTCACATTTCAGTCGAGTGTCGAGGAACTACTCTCGCATATGTCTTGGTCGACACTGGTTCGTCGCTGAATGTACTGCCTAAAAAGGCCTTGGACCGACTAGATTGTGAAGGGTTGGAGTTGAAGCCGAGTGATATTGTTGTCATAGCTTTCGATGGTTCGAAGAGAATGGTCCATGGGGAGGTTGAAATCCCCATCAAGATAGGCACTGGGGTGTTTAAATCTACTTTCTATGTGATGGACATCCGTCCATCATACTCTTGCTTATTGGGTAGGCCTTGGATACACCATGCTGGGGCAGTCACCTCCTCCTTACATCAGATGTTGAAGTATCCTGTTAAGGGAAAGATCATTACTGTCCATGGTGAAGAGGAGTACATGATTAGCCACTTGAATTCCTTCCGATATGTGGAGGTTGAAGGGGAGTTCATTGAGACGCCTTTTCAGCATTTCGAAGAAGTCCTTCCTGAGATAACAGTAGCAAAGTTGGCAGCTGAGACACCGAGGCAGATGGCCAGGATGGCATCTCTGGAGGACGCAAGGGCCGCAATAAAGGAAGGGAAGAATTCAGCATGGGGGAGTTTTCTTGATATTCCACATAAGACAGACAAATTTGGATTAGGATTCACTACCGCAGGCCAGAAAGCTATGCGCTGTTCGAAGATTGAGAGGGCGCCAGTCAAAATTTCTCCCTACGGAATCAACGCTTTGGAGGATGAAGACAAAGAGAGCAATATCGAAGAGTGGATTTATCCAACTGTCAAAGGAGGATTGTGCAACTGGGAGGCAAAAGATCTTGTCCCCATCACTTTTATTCATCAGTAATTTATCTGTCAAACATTTCCTGTTGGTCTGTAATATTTATCTTCAAACAATCCGTACACTATCTTTTCACCTCATGCCTTGCCCGGGGCATGTAGGTCCATTTGTAAGGGTTTTGATTATTTTTCATATCCATATGCCATGTTTAATGATTCATTGGACGTTTTTCATTTGATAAACTGCTTGTGTTCATTTTCTTTCCTTTTGCATTTTTGTTTAAGGATGGCTATCCCTTACACACACCCACACTCACAAATGCAGGTACCCATCCACTCTGGATTCCATGGGTGACTATTCTGCTATATCCTTCAATAACTCTGGAGATCTGGTCAATCAAAGCCGAGTATGAAGATGACGAAGGTTGTGAAGTACCAGGGGAACTAGCCAGACTTCTACAGCAAGAGGAAAGGGCCATCTTACCTCACGAAGAGTCATTGGAAACTATCAATTTGGTAACCGAGGAAGACCGGAAGGAGGTGCAAGTGGGTGCCAATCTGGAACCAAGTGTCAAGGAGCGCCTGATACAGTTGTTGAATGAGTATGTTGAAATCTTCGCTTGGTCTTATGAAGACATGTCGGGTTTAGACACAGACATCGTGGTTCACCGTCTCCCCACAAGAGAGGATTGTCCACCGGTCAAGCAAAAAGTCCGCCGAGTGAGGCCTGACATGTCTGAAAAGATCAAAGCAGAAGTAATGAAGCAATTCGACGCTGGCTTTCTGGCTGTTACGTCCTATCCTCAATGGGTCGCTAACATCGTGCCAGTACCTAAAAAATATGGCAAAGTCAGGATGTGTGTGGACTACTGGGATTTGAATAGGGCCAGCCCCAAAGATGATTTTCCACTCCCACACATTGACATTTTGATCGACAATACAGCTCAGCATAAAGTGTTTTCCTTCATGGATGGATTCTCGGGCTACAATCAAATCAAAATGGCCCCCGAGGATATGGAGAAAACTTTTGTCACACAATGGGGCACTTTCTGTTACAAGGTGATGCCGTTCGGGCTGAAGAACGCAGGGGCAACTTATCAACGCGCCATGGTAGCTTTATTTCATGATATGATACATCATGAGATCGAAGTTTACGTAGACGATATGATAGCTCGATCACAAACAGAGGAAGAGCACCTTGAACATCTAGAAAAGCTGTTTGCCAGATTGAAAGAATACAAACTCAGGCTGAATCCAAGTAAGTGCACTTTTGGAGTTAGGTCTGGTAAACTTCTGGGATTTATTGTAAGCAACAAAGGCATTGAAGTTGATCCAGCAAAAGTGAAAGCAATACAAGAAATGCCTGCTCCCCGTACTGAAAAGGAGGTTAGAGGGTTCTTGGGGCGCTTGAATTATATTACCAGATTCATCTCCCATCTGACTTCTACCTGTGAGCCAATTTTCAAACTCTTGAAGAAAGATCAGGTAGTTGAATGGAACGACGATTGCCAAGCTGCTTTCAATAAGATCAAGGAGTATTTGCTAGAACCTCCTATTCTGATGCCACCTGTCGAAGGAAGACCATTGATCATGTATCTGACCGTCTTGGATAACTCAATGGGGTGTGTTTTGGGCCAGCATGACGAGTCTGGTCGAAAAGAGCATGCTATTTATTACCTTAGCAAAAAGTTTACCGACTGTGAGACTCGCTACTCACTGCTCGAGAAAACTTGCTGCGCTTTGGTATGGGCTGCTCGCCGACTAAGGCAGTATATGTTGACTCATACTACCTTGTTGATTTCCAAAATGGATCCTATCAAGTATATCTTCGAAAAGCCCGCTTTATCTGGAAGAATAGCCAGATGGCAGATGATCTTGACTGAGTATGACATCCAGTACACCACCCAAAAAGCTATAAAAGGGAGTGTACTAGCTGACCATCTGGCTCATCAAGCTATCAAAGACTATCAACCCATGAGATTTGACTTCCCAGATGAGGACATCATGAATTTGGACAACATTGATGGTAACGGACCGTATGACGGACCCGAAAAGGGATTCCGATGGACCCTGTATTTTGATGGTGCTTCAAATGCACTTGGAAACGGTATCGGTGCGGTCCTCATCTCCCCGGAAGGTTGTCACACACCTTTCACGGCCCGACTTTGCTTCAGCTGCACAAACAACATGGCTGAGTATGAAGCCTGCATCTTTGGTCTCAAGGCTGCTATAGACTTGGGGATCAAATCTTTGATCGTATTTGGGGACTCGGCTTTGGTTATCAGTCAAATCAAAGGAGAGTGGGATACCAAACATCCTAATCTCATCCCATACAAAGAACATGTCCTGACACTGTTGCCTCATTTCGAGCAAATTACCTTCGAGCATTTCCTGCGAGAAGAGAATCAGCTAGCAGATGCTCTAGCTACAATGTCTTCCATGTTTAAGCTCAACTGGGATAACGAGGCTCCCCAAATCACCATCGAGCGAATGGATGAACCGACACATTGTCACGAGATTAATACCGAAGAAGCAGTGGAACAACCTTGGTTCCATGAAATCAAAAGGTATCTCGAGACTAGAGATTATCCCGAAGGAGCGTCCGTAAATGACAAGAAGTTCTTAAGGAAATTCGCGGCCAAATTCTTCCTGAGCAACGACATCCTTTACAAACGAAGCCATGATTGTGTATTACTCCGATGTGTAGACAAAGCTGAAGTAGAATTGATCATGACTGAGATACACAGCGGCACATTTGGCACTCACTTGAGCGGGCATACAATGGCTAAGAAGATCCTAAGGGCAGGCTATTACTGGTCTACCATGGAAGCTGACTGCCATCAACATTCCCGTACTTGCCACAAATGTCAAGTCTATGCTGACAAGGTTCACATCCCTCCGGTTCCTCTCAACGTTCTGATGAGCAACGACATCCTTTACAAACGAAGCCATGATTGTGTATTACTCCGATGTGTAGACAAAGCTGAAGTAGAATTGATCATGACTGAGATACACAGCGGCACATTTGGCACTCACTTGAGCGGGCATACAATGGCTAAGAAGATCCTAAGGGCAGGCTATTACTGGTCTACCATGGAAGCTGACTGCCATCAACATTCCCGTACTTGCCACAAATGTCAAGTCTATGCTGACAAGGTTCACATCCCTCCGGTTCCTCTCAACGTTCTGACTGCTCCTTGGCCGTTTACAATGTGGGGCATTGACATGATTGGAGAGATCAAGCCCACGGCTTCCAACGGACACCGTTTTATTCTGGTTTCCATTGACTACTTCACCAAATGGGTCGAGGCAACTTCCTTTGCCTCTGTTACTAAAAATGTGGTTGCCCGTTTCATCAAGAAAAATCTCATATGCCGGTATGGTGTTCCAGACAGGATCATCACAGACAACGGTACAAATCTGAATAACACGATGATCACCGCATTGTGCGAACAGTTCAAGATTTATCATCACAATTCATCTCCCTATCGGCCGAAGATGAACGGTGTTGTTGAAGCTGCGAACAAAAACATTAAGAAGATCATTCAGAAAATGACAGTCACTTAGAAAGACTGGCATGAGATGTTACCGTTTGCTCTGCATGGATACCGTACGACGGCACGTACTTCAACCGGGGCAACCCCATTTTCTCTGGTATATGGCATGGAAGCTGTCCTGCCTATGGAAGTTCAGATTCCTTCTCTAAGGATTATGAAGGACGCAGGTTTGAATGAAGATGATTGGATGCAGACCCGACTTGATCAACTCAATTTGATCAACGAGAAGCGACTCGCTGCTATATGCCATGGTCAGACGTATCAAAAACGGATGAGCAAGGCCTTCAATAAGAAAGTCAGACGTCAAGTGTATCAAGTCGGAGATCTCGTAGTCAAGCGGATTATCTTGCCGCAAAGTGATCCCAGGGGCAAATGGACTCCTACATATGAAGGACCATTTGTGATCAAGAGCATATTTTCTGGTGGTGCAATGATTCTGACCACCATGGACGGTGACGATTTGCCGCACCCCGCGAACGCAGACACAGTCAAAAGATACTACGCATAAAATAACCCGACAAGTCGAAAACCCGAAAGGGCGGCTTGGGCAATAATGGGCATCCCGGTGAACCAAAAACCCGAAAGGGCGGTTCAGGCAAAAGTTAGGGATAAAAATTAAAAAAAATCTGTACACCCGACAAGTCGAAAACCTGAAAGGGCGGCTTGGGCAAAAAGGGGTTTCCCGGTGGATCGAAAACCCGAAAAGGCGATTCAGGCAAAAGTTAGGGAATTAAAGCGTATGACTATGTCTCGTCGGATCACTTCAAAAGACGATCTCTTCATCAACCAGTTCCAGGCTTCTGATCAATCCAGTCATCGGCAAATGAAGCATTGAATGGACAAATATTCAGAGTTGTGAAGGCTATAGCGGAACGGAATCCCATGGAATTATTTCACATAGCCATCTTTATTTTGTATAAATCTTTCAACATATTTACGACGAAATCCTCTTACTAGGGTGGTTGTCTCCTTTGTACAAATATACTCAGAGAAAGTTAATACAAATACTTTTCCCAAAAAATTTGTGTCATTTCATTTTTCTTTTTCTCTTGCACTATTTGTTTTATTTTGAGAAACGTCCAATGTTTTGTTAAATAGACATATGCATTTGAAACATAATCATTTTCTTGTGAATCAAGAAAGAGGATTACTGATAAGTTGAAGGTACAGTTGGATATCTTGACACCCTTTCAAAAGGAAATCCCCAGGAGATTTGGAATCCATTTCCCTAGCATCTTGAAGCTTATCCCCTGCAGAGTACGGACGTCTCTCCCGAGCTTTATTCAAAGTTATTCCCCACAAGGGTTTATAACTGGGTTATCCTCAGCTAATTGCCTCGGAAGATCGCACTCGCCAAAATTCTTCCTATCCCCAGCGGAGTTCATCAGAGTTCCCCAACATAGCTTATCAATACAATCCCCAGCCAGAGAACCCTCCGGAACTCAATTCCCCTCAGAGTTTAAGTTTCAGTATCGCCGGCAGAGCTAAAGCTTCAAATTATCAATCCCAGCGGAGCCAGACTAGTGAGCCTTCTCCCCACAGAATTTTGGGAGGGCAAATCTTGAGTTCCGCAGTGAGGTCGCCAAAAATACTTCCCACCAAACTGAAGATTCTCAGTCTTACCTCCCCAGCATGGGTCTATTAGTTTGGAACTCCCCAGTAGAAGTCATCAGGAATTCTCTTCCCCAGCAACAGCCAAGGAATTATTCGTCCCGGCAGCAGTCAAGATGCTTTTATCTTCAGCCATCTAGGATTCATTCTTATCCTCAGCAAGATAGCTCTCCAGCTTACATGCGCATTCATTTACATCCATATCATATAACATACGGTGCATCATGCATCATGACATTGCATACAACTAACCCTTTACCTTTTCAGGTAAGATCAGTCGACAGACAAAAATCATTATCTCCCGAGATTCTTTCCAGGAATAGTTCAGATATGACCCAGACATGGCAATATTCTGATGCTTATTCCAGATTCATCCAGATGCAGTTTTACACGAGCTCATCATCAGGAAACCCTACACCGGTTCCTCCTCAAACTTCCAGACTTCTGAAAACAGTTTATGGATTCTTCCCAACAACGGATGTTAATCTATCGCTTGTTCAGTTTCTTCTCAAGACCTCTGAAAACAGTTTATGGATTCTTCCCAACAACAGATGTTAATCTATCGCTTGTTCAGATGCAACTTTTGAAAATAGTTTACGGACGCTTCCCAACAACGGATGCTGCTCTATTGCTTATTCAACTTCAAGATTTCTGAAAACAGTTCACGGGTTATCCAAGTAACGGATGTTAACCTATCGCTTGTTCAGATTCTTCTCAAGACTTCTGAAAACAGTTTACGGATTCTTCCCAACAACGGATGTTAATCTATCGCTTGTTCAGACGCAACTTCTGAAAACAGTTTATGGATTCTTCCCAACAACGGATGTTAATCTATCGCTTGTTCAGATGCAACTTTTGAAAACAGTTTACAGACGCTTCCCAACAACGGATGCTGCTCTATTGCTTATTCAACCTCAAGACTTCTGAAAACAGTTTATGGATTCTTCCCAACAACGGATGTTAATCTATCGCTTGTTCAGATGCAACTTTTGAAAACAGTTTACGGACGCTTCCCAATAACGGATGCTGCTCTATTTCTTATTCAACTTCAAGATTTCTGAAAACAGTTCACGGGTTCTCCAAGTAACGGATGTTAACCTATCGCTTGTTCATATTCTTCTCAAGACTTCTGAAAACAGTTTACGGATTCTTCCCAACAACGGATGTTAATCTATCGCTTGTTCAGACGCAACTTCTGAAAACAGTTTATGGATTCTTCCCAACAACGGATGTTAATCTATCGCTTGTTCAGATGCAACTTTTGAAAACAGTTTACGGACGCTTCCCAACAACGGATGCTGCTCTATTGCTTATTCAACCTCAAGACTTCTGAAAACAGTTTATGGATTCTTCCCAACAACGAATGTTAATCTATCGCTTGTTCAGATGCAACTTTTGAAAACAGTTTACAGACGCTTCCCAATAACGGATGCTGCTCTATTGCTTATTCAACCTCAAGACTTCTGAGAACAGTTTATGGATTCTTCCCAACAACGGATGTTAATCTATCGCTTGTTGAGATGCAACTTTTGAAAACAGTTTACGGACGCTTCCCAACAACGTATGCTGCTCTATTGCTTATTCAACCTCAAGACTTCTGAAAACAGTTTATGGATTCTTCCCAACAACGAATGTTAATCTATCGCTTGTTCAATTTCTTCTCAAGACCTCTGAAAACAGTTTATGGATTCTTCCCAACAACGGATGTTAATCTATCGCTTGTTCAGTTTCTTCTCAAGACCTCTGAAAACAGTTTATGGATTCTTCCCAACAACGGATGTTAATCTATCGCTTGTTCAGATGCAACTTTTGAAAACAGTTTACGGATGCCTCCATATACGGATGTCAATCTATTGCTTATTCAAGCCCCAGTTCAGAGATGGTTCAAAACATGGACACCTTTCTGATTTTCATTCCAGATGGCATCTTTAAGCCCATCCCCGACAAGATGCTGCCACCCTTCCAGATGGCATCTTTAAGCCCATCTCCAAATGGCATCTTTAAGCCCATTTCCGCATCCATTGCTTTGACGAGTGCAAATTTAAGGGCACTCTAGTGTCCAATCTCCTTTTACCTTCGAGTCGCGAAAGGCAAGATTGCCAATCTAACTCTTCAGGTTCAAGAAGATTGAACAGGGGCAACTGTTGTACCCCAAAATTTGCCCTCTCTTTCTTCAGGAAACCATCTTGGATTTTCAAGGTCCCTCTGAAACAAATCCAAGTCCTGAGTTATCCTTTTTTGCCCAAGCAAGCCACTTACAAGAGCAACATGATCTCACTAGCTCCAAGAACAACGCTTTTATCTTGAGAAAAAAATCAAATTCTAAGTACTTGGAACGTTTCTCTAAAAAATGAGTGTTTAAGAAAAAAATCAGCGCTTCAGAACTTCTGGACCAATTCCAGATAAAAACGGCCAGAAGTTGCAAACTTGGCTCAGCATAGTCAGAAGTTGGCTTTTCAGCAGCTACATCAGCTCAATCAGAAGTTGTAAACGTGGTTCAGGATGTAAGCCTCAGACAGAACATGCCCCTTTCAGCAGTTATACAAGCTCAGTCAGAATTTGCTAAAGGAATGCAAGAGAAACAGGGAAGTCTGAAGGCTCCTTCAGAACATGCTGAATTCAGAAGATGAAAAGGTCAGAAGAGTGGGTGTTACACTGATACAGAATCTCTAAGCCCAGGAGGTCCAGAAGTAAATCCAAGGAACATATCAGAAAATCAGGAGAATCTCCAGAGCTTACTAAGACAACAGGAAGCCAAGGCCAGAGCATGGTTTACGCTGCTGATTCAACGTTGGTTTCCATTATCAGAATATTGATGTTGATAGGTCTTATCACCATTTAATGCCCATTAATGCTTCCAACCACTCCTGAACATTCACGTGTGGCTTGGAAAACGCTTTTGTGCAGATTCTGGCATGGGTCTACGCGCCACCGCCCACTTCAGAGGTCACTTCTCCCCAATCTACGCCTGCTGCTGCAGCCTAGGCTGAAGGCTATCTGTTATCACAACTTCCCAGAAATTTCTGTCAAAGAGCAATTCAAACTCTGTTGGCGCTTTAATGTTCAAGGCACCCACAAGAACTTTGCCTATAAATAGAGAGTCATTGTCCACTGCAAAGCTCGTTCAGAAAAGAAACAGAAAAATTGCTAAGAGAGAAACAGAAACCCTTAGCAACATAGCGTTCTGAAACTCTGCAAAAATCTCCAGTTTGTTTCAGAACTTCTGGTTTCTCCACTAACAAACTTCTGTCTTGCAGCGCAGGGGAGTCAGAACTTCTGATTTCCCCACTAACAGGGTTCTGTTTTGCAGGTGCCAGAGTCAGAAGTTCTGACTCATACAGTTTAACCAAGAGGTTGATCATCTGGCAGCGGATCTGAGTCAGAACTTCTGATGACCTCTCAACAGCGCGCGGGCTCCCTCTCTCTCTCTCTCTATATATATATATCTTGTTTTTTGCTATTTTCTTTTTTGTCTATTTTTCTCGTTGAACCCCCCATGTACAAATGTGTATCCCCTTCCCCTAATTGTTGTAATATCGTAGGATTTTATATTTCCGCTTCTTATTGCTAGTAATTAGGACGTGTATGGCAAGATAAAATCAATGAAATAGAAAAACCTAATTCAAAGAAAAAACTCTTGTATGCAATAAAACACACTTGCACACTAACACCCCTAGGGTTACATCCACTTGTTGCCTTTCAAAATTAGGCCATATTGCATGTTAGGTCTCTTTGGGCAAAACAAACAATTCAAATGATCATAGTCCCTCGATGACGCTTTCGAAAGTTGCCTAAAAAATGATCAAGTCCCTTAAAAGAAAATTGCCCAAAGATACTTGGCACCATTGCAATTATGGTCTAAAACGATGACCCGCGCCCGTCCCTTTCACATCCTAACACAAGATTGTCCACCAAATTCAATGATGGAACAAAATTGTTAAAAGGGTTAAAACATAACAAAAATCTTTGAGAACTTTAGGGTAGATCGCTCTTAAGTACTTGTCAACTTGCAAAACAAAACACTTGCCTATTTTTCAAACCACACATCACTACACTTTCAAAACAAACTTTCAAAAACCTTTAAACATCTTTTCAAAAAGACAAACACCTTTTGTAAAACATTCGAGTAAAGAATTGTTACAAGGGTAGCCTATACAAGGCATCTTTTTTCAAAACCTTCCCAAAGCCACACACAAAGCACCATTTCAAACAATTGAAAACCAAGACAAGTTAATCTAAGCAAGTACCTAAGAGCCCATGGATAACCATGGATAGAAAGGGTGCTAATACCTTCCCTTTCTATAATCTACTCCCCGAACCCAAGAAAAATCTCAAAGGTTTTTGCTGTGCTTTTTAAACATTTCCTTAGGATAAAATAAAAAGTCGGTGGCGACTCTTGCTGAACCGAAACATTTGCGAAAACAAACGCAAAACCATAGTCAGTTCTCCCACCGTATCACACTATGAAACTGTTATAAAAAAAATTCATGGAATATGTACTGATGAGTGCAAGAAGAATCTAATAATTTTTGTATAAAACGAATTGATAATTTTATTAAGTCATTTTTAACTACTGTCTAGCATTAATTTCATCCTTCAATTTAGAATGATATCAAGTGAAAAGGGTAAATGAGACATTGCTCAGACAAAACTACAACTGCCTTGTAGTCGCATAGCAGACACAATTGGCCAAACAAGTAGAACGCCCAGAGGCTCTTTCCACCTCTAAACCCCACCATGTAAAATATGCTCAAACATCTCGGTTTCTAAGGGTAACAGATTTTAACAGTCCACCAAAGTCAACTTAGAGAGTTTGTTGGAAAACATCGAGAATATTTCAGCACTAGTAATTATTCGAGAACAATCTTTAGACTATGAGCTCAAAACATGTCTTCTTTCTGTACTCGGCACGTGTTGACTCATAACTTGGCTAGTTGATTGACGAAGGTTGGATCCACGCTTACAACCACATAGAGAAACGATGTAATTTGATTGTTACACAACTGTTACAAAATCATATTAGCACTCAACAGTTTTTCTCAAGAAAAAAAACTACCTTCCCAACGCTTTTGCCTGAATGGAGAGACTCAACTGCATCAGCAACAGAATGCAGGCCTATAAATTTCTTCGGATCCACAGCAACCTGAGTGAACAAAGGAGACAAAAACAAAGAAACACAAACTTCAAAACTTTGAAGCACAAGTAGCAAATACAAGACCTATATGACAGGTATGAAGTGCATATAAATTACCTTTAAATTTCCCTTAGAGTAAAGGTCATATAGTTTATCAAGATGTTCTTGATACATGTGACAGTATTGCACCAGGAAAAAACCAGCCTGAAAAATTGGTCAATTATATAGGGTCATAAGAAAAGCAAAAATAAGTGACAGAATGAAATAAGGAATCATAAAAAATTAGAAGTTTCCTAAAAGTGCATAACTTCATATTTCTACATACCACGGCTTGACTCTTCGACAAGAGCTTCTCACATAGACCGGGATATTTTGATGGTGTCCAGCCTTTTTCTCCTTGATACTGATATTAATGAAAAAAGCCTAGTTAAAAATTCATTTTCCATTATACTTAAACGAGGATAAAATCCTAGGTATTATTTAAATTTAGAAACACTAGATGAATCATGCTACTTTGTCAAGTAAAGGTAGCTTGTACTTAGCAGTATTTTATAGATGTAGTGAAATTTTCGCTAGTACTGATGTGTATACAATTGTGACACGAGAAGAAAAATAAAATAAGTAAGAACCTGAGAAATCATGCCAATGAGAATGAGTCGTCCATGGACTGCCAAAGCATCCAAAGCACAATTTTAGCATGTTGCCACCAACAGGAACTCTTTCCTGAGAACCTGCATAAGTATGCCACAAACTTAACATGTTGATAGGAAGCAGCTCATACAGGCTATGTCCATTGTACATGTTGATATTGAAAGTTTTGCCTAGTTGATTGAGCATACTTGCTAATAGAGTATAGAAAAATTCCGGGGTGCAACTTGCTCAACAGAGATGTTACATCATATGATTAGTAGATTCAGCTACAATCAAAAAATGTGATAATAATGGATAATATACCATAGTTACTATTATCAGAACCCCCCAAAAGTCAAAGGATTAAAAGAAATACCGTTTTTATATCTTCGCTATTATAGTCTATGACTCTGTCGACTCCCAACTCTTTCAGAAGCTTGGCCTTTGCCCCACCTCCACAAGTGGCAACCACAGTATTACCTGCTAATTTTGCAAGCTGCATAAATAACCCAGATTATTAAGACAGGCAACAGAACATTGGACTATAAAATCTGGATGGGAACAAAGTTACCTCCGTATTTTTTAAAATAATTTCATCTTCATCTGATTATACTACACAGTAATGCCTTACTACTATGTTCCACCTAAGAAATCGTCAAATGTTTGTAGTCTATTTTGACTACTTTTTCGGCTTTCTTTTGTTTCATAGACACGGCATCTCATATAGATAGTCCAAGAATCTAAGAAAATTGGCAAGAACATATACACCATGTGTCTCATAAAATAACCGCAAAAACAACTAGTACTATTTGTCTTAAAATAGTAATTAGTTATCTTAGCTAGGTCTCAAGGAATCAATGGAACATGTGTAATGTAACTTTTACATTACATCACGTAAGAGTTCTTTTTATGATCTCAAGAATAAATATTGCTTGGTAAAAAGAGAATAAAAAAATAGTATATGTAACTAATGCATTCAGACAAAATAAGAATGTAAAGTAAATAGAGAAAACAAAAGATGCTGAATTTTATCTAAATCATGATGATTAGTTTGCGGGTTAAATGTCTTCTACCCTCTACAATAGTAGCGAGATTTGATTTACCCCTTTTAAAAAAAAAAATCTTTTCGCCCCTCAACAAATATAGATTCCATAACCAAAAACCTTTTATTCCAAGATTCCATTTGAAATGCAGGCGTGGCCAGAATCTATTTGCTGACTGTGTCATGTATGCCACCGTGGACTGGTTATATCTAAGGTCATTACTTATAACATACTTGCTATCTTGATTCCCCCTTGAAAATCTAGGGTTTACTTTCAGACAAACTTAGAAAACTGAAAATGGAGAAGAAACATGCAGCGAAGAAGAAGAAGCACCCAAAACAATCGAAGCATTCAAGGCAACCGAAGAAGCACGATGAAGAAGGAGCTTCTGTTGATGCTGAAAAGGTGAATTTTTTCACCGTCTTGTTCATTTACTCATACATATAGTTAAATGTTAGGTTTTTAATGTTTTCCCAAATGATTTCAGAATAATCAATTTGTTTAATGTTGTATTCCACCATAGTGGTGAATTTGTAATGTTGAATAATGGGGTTACGATTTACAGATGGGGTGTATGTACTTTAGTTTCGGATTTCCACATGGATCAGTTGACAATGCTTAGCATCCATAGGTTGGTTACCGGTTGGAATTACAAGCAAGGAACATATAGAACTTAGACTTTAATTCGTGAAATAGATAAAAAATATTTCCAGATTAAGTGTTAGGGATAAACCAATTTTAACAATGTGTGAGTGGATTAGGAAGTATTTAAGAACATATGCTCTACTTCTGCCATGAAGCTTAAAAAATGGCCTCATAAGGTTATGCCAATTCCTAAAAAAAAGACTTGATAATGAGGTTATGTTTAGTGGTCAATGGCTGCTTACTTGGGCAATGGATGAAAAATTCCAAGTCACTCATTCTTATAACAGTCAGGAATTTATAGTTGACAGTTTTAAGGGATCATGTACTTGTAATTTCTAGGATTTAGTTGGTATTCCTTGTAGGCATGATGTTGCTGTTTTGGGTTTTAGGCAACAAAATCCAGAGAATTTTGTTGATCATTGTTATTATAGAGACAATGCTCAAACATGTAAAAGCACAACACAAGATCCTAATGGACTAAAGAGAAAGGTATGATAAGTGTGTATTATGAAATGACATATCATGTATTTTGAACTAACAAGTAATGTGTTTTATTTTTGTAAAGGAAGGTCAAGGTAGGTACAACCATACAACCTGATGATGTTCAACAAGCTTGTGCAACTGAGGCACCAATACAATCTGATGCAATTGAGGTACCAATACGAACCGGTGCAACTTAAACTGCAGCAACTGAACCAGTTGACTATTTTGAAAACATAACTGATGATATCATTTCAAGCCTTCCTGAGTTCAACACAACACAGTATTCTGCTGTGGTTGGTAAATTAGACACAAAGGACAAGACAAAAGTGAAAGATGCCAAGTCAGTGAGAAAGAGGTCCAGTGAAATAATAAAACTTAAGTGGTTTCAAAAACCAATCACAGGGCCAAGTTCAAACCCTGATCAGCCTATGTATGTGACAGAAGAAGATGGAGGAAATTTGACACAAGAATGAAGTGGTTCTAAACGTGCAAAGAAGAAATCTAAGAAGTAGTCTTATGTTTGTATTGCTTATTTTGTCTATTAGATCCTTTAATTATGACTCCTACGTTTTGTTATGAATTGTGTCCTTAAGTTAAGACTTATACATTTTGTTATGCTGTTATGCCCTATTGTAATGGCTTTGGCATTTTGTTCTACTTATGCCTTAATGTAATGACTTCTTTATTATTGGTTTCAACTGATAAGGTTATTTAATGGTTTCAACTGGTAATACAATATTGTAAGAAAAATGAAACACTTTTATTGAATCAAAGTTGACATTAAACAAACATCATATTGCATTGATGTAACTTAAACCAACACTGTAAAGATATTACAAATACTATTGCAACTGGTCTTTAAATCAGATTCGCCACCCTTAACTTTTATCATAAGGAAGGGGATATAAAGGGATAATCCTAAAAGTTAGAGATTCTAGATTTTTGGACTCGGTTCTAGTCGAAGGAAAGGTGTTAGGCACCCGTCATCTACCTTGTTCACAAGGATACTAGGTTTAGAAGCGTAATCTTTAAGGAATAGGGTTTTAATTTTACTTAGGGAAAAAGGGTTTCAATTTTAATTAGGGGAAATGATTTTAATTTTAATTAGGGGAACTCATTACAATTTTTGATCGTATGCCTACGTATCCTCTTAGGAGAAATCAGAGTCTCATTTCATAGTTTGCGGTGGGTCTGTGTTTTTTATGAATTACACAGATATTTTAATTTCCCTCGCAATTAGCCCGGGTGTGTGAATAGCGGAAATTTTGAACTAAGCGTGCAGTTGATTAAAATATGCTTCGTAAACCTTTTATAAAAATTAATTGTTGAATTAATTTATTATGAAAAATAATTTGATGTTTGTTAAATATTTTTTTAAAAGGTGTTAATTATTAAAAAAAATCTTTACTTAATGCATGGTTAAATAATTTAATGCAATAAAATAAATAATATCTGAATGAGTTTAAAAAATAAAAAAATACGTGATAATAAAAAATAATATAATATTATAATTATAAAAATATAAAAATATAAATATATAAATATAAAAGTTACAAAATAATAAATAAAGAAGAAAATAAATTAAAACGCAAGGGGGATGAAAATTATATTAGGTTAGTTAAATGGTGGGGTGTTAAAAGCATGGGCCTTAGATCCAGATATTGGATCTAAGCCCAGAAGCGTAGGAGGGTACGTGTTTGTCCTGGTGAGCAAAGAATAAGGAACAAAAGGGTGTGAATAGTAAGGGCCTTGGGCCGGAAAGTTGATCAAGAGGCCCAACAGGATTTGTGGTTCATTAAGATTGCACGTGGACGCACACATGATGCTACAGTGATCTCGTACAGTATGATGCGTTTGATTGAGATCATAGGGGTATAACCGCGGGCACATGGTAAGGAGGCATGGAGTCGCAATGGAGGGGAATCACGCGGAGAGAATATAACTTTCTATTTTTTTATTTCTCCTCATTTCTCTTCATTTTCTTCCCACACTCTCTTCTTCTCTCTCTCGTTATTCTTTGTTTCTAACCTAACAACACATACAACAGAGAAACAAAAACTCCAATCCAGAAACCCATAATGCCAAACCCTAACGGCGAAGTTCTAGCGGTGGCGCAACCTTTATCAACCCCAATCGTAATCACAACAACAAATTCAAGAACAACAACCTTAAGCTAGGTTTCAAAAGAAATACCTCGTTGTGCTTCTTTGAGTCTTCAATTCTAGGTTCTGATCCCTTCTCTCTTCTCGTTTTTGCAGGTGACTTAGGATGGAGATGATGGAGGTGGCGGTGGGCTATCAGATCTAGGGTTTCATAAGTTGAAACCCAAATCTCTCTTTGATAAGGTGGATTAGTCTACTTCTTTTACTTCTCAGTTTCTTCCTCAAAATTCTTCTCAAATTTCGTCCCCCATGCAACAATTTTTTTCTGTCAATTTTTTCTCCCCTGTAATAATCTTCACTGTAACAGTTTCTCCCTCCACGTTCTGTTTTTTTAATATTAGATTTTATAGCAGTTTAGGGCTTAGTTGATTAGGAAAAAATTATTGTTTTGATTTTAATTTGATCTTGTTGTAAATGTATTGATTTTGTATTGATGAAGATTCAATTAGTTTCTGTTTTTAGCTTGATCTTGTTTCTGTTTTTCTACTCGATTCGATTTTGTTTCCAAAATTTGAACAGTAGTTGTTCTCAGGATTTAAAAAATGTGTTATTGTTTTCAATGATTAGCATAGTGTTTATTTGTTCCTTTCGGGCCTAAAAAGGCGTTATCTTATTTTGGGGCTTGGGCTTTGGAGGACAACAGAGAGTTGGACCATGTGAAGAAAGTCCAATCCTGACTTTCTCTTAATCCAGCGTTTTTCATTAATAAAACAAAAAAAAACATTTTCTGATTAAGTGTTTAGAATATAGCGATTTATAATAATAATATTAGTATAATTTAATAATAGTAAAAATAATAGTGATGTTGATACTAATAATAATAATGTTTAAAACAAAACATTCTTTTTTAAAACAATTTCAAAAACTGAAATTGGCCACTGTTTTTTTTCAATATTTGGTCAAACAAAAACGTGCCCTATATGGGCCTTCCCGACTTGCATTATACACCCCCCTTCTTAACTTGAAATTGACCTCTCTTTTAAAAACCTAATGAGCCATCAGATATTGATGGTCCATTTTAAATCAACACACCTCTTTTCCATGTTTTACTCCCCCATAAAAACAAAAACTATGTAATATGATTTATTTAAATAGAATCCTAAATATAATATAAGGGTGGGACAAATTTGGGGTATGACAACTGCCCCCATTTAATTAGATTTAGATTTAATAGTGCGAGAATACGCAAGTCTCGCACATTTGATCAGAAGTTTATTAAATATTGGAAGACCCCAAAATTTGTCAGAGAGATTATAAGGATATGCTGTATAGCATTCCCGTGTGAAGAATAGGCATAGATGATGATGTATCATCGTATCGGCGTTTGAACCAAAGTTAGTTGTAATTTAGATATGACGATGCGGAAAACTCGTCAGTATCTAAAAGAGATTGTAAATTTTGCATATTTACCATAATCTAGGAGGTAAATGATACAAGTTTGAAAAGCTGACTTACTAATGCTTGGAGACTAATATAGTAAGTTTGTAACGTGGATTTTGTATATTCATCGCAACCCAGGAGATAAATGACGTAGAGCTTTTGATGATTCATTAAATCATGAAGATTAACATAATGAATTATGTCACCGAGAAAGATAACTTATTGTCGCTTTGAGACTAACGCAATGAGCCAAAAAAAATTGTATACCTATGATAGCCTAGAGAATAGATAATACGAGCTTGAAACCAGATATTTGAAACTTAGAAAGACGAAGTCAGTTGTGTCAGCCCTTAACCAAGACTCGATAACCAAATGAAACATGACAGATTTGAAGCGATGGGACCTAAATTCACTGATGACGTCGGTTGTGTCAGCCCTTAAACAAAGACTATTAACATGAAGAAAATAAACCCCAAGTTCATTGATGATGTCAGTTGTGTCAGTCCTCAACCATGACTAACAACATGAAGAAAATAAACCCCAAATTCATTGATGATGTTGGTTGTGTCAGCCCTCAACCATGACTATCAACATGAAGAAAATAAAGCCCCAAATTCATCGAAGATGTCGGTTGTGTCAATCCTCAACCATGACTATCAACATGAAGAAAATAAACTCCAAATTCATTGATGATGTCGGTTGTATCAGCCCTCAACCATGACTATCAACATGAAGGAAATAAAACCCCAAATTCATCAAAGATGTCAGTTGTGTCATCCTGTCGTACCCCAAATTTTCCCTACCTGGACGATCATATTTTTCAAGATTTAAAATAGAAGAAATGTTTAGTTAAGGATGATTCAGCAATATCTGATGACTCATTCTTAAATCCAAGACAACCAGGGGGTGTACTTTAATTTAAGAGAGCGGGGCTTTCTAAATCAGAAGAACCCATATATCTGTAGGCCCATTAACGAGGCATGTTGGCCAATGGCCCATGCGATTCAAAAATAGAAAATTATTTCAAAAAATAATTGTTAAGTTTTAATATATTAAAGCCCATTTAGGGATTATTGTTGTTTTAAAAAGAGGGGGTATGATTATACATTTACAATCCCATTAAAGTTCTTTAGCAGCCCATTTGTTGTTTTAATTTAAGAAAAGGGAATTATTATCAAAAGAATTCTCGTTAACTTTAATGAAGAAATGTATATATTTCTTTTTTGTTTTCATTTATTGTTAAATTTATTTTATTAAAAAATTTGAATATTTCGTTTTTGTTAAAAGACATTTTTAAATGGTAATTATTTACTAAAAGTTTATTTATTAATAGTTTTATTTTAAAGCTGGTATTGGGTCAGATATAAAGAAGGAAGGTCAATTGGGCCGGGTTATACAAAAAAAAGCGTTTGCTGTAAAGAGTTTTTGCTGGACCGGAAATAACGTGCAGGCCCAAGTGTTAAAAAAAGAATATTGTAGCGATTGACCAAAAATCACGCTTGTTTTCTCAATAAACGATTACTGTAGGAATTAAAGACTAAATCAAATCTCCAAAATTACAAGTAAAATCCAGGAAATTACAGCAGAAAATCAAATATCAAATCTACATTACAAATCAAATCCAGAAAAATTATATAAACTAAATCAAATCTGCAGAAAATCCATATATTACATCAAAATTCGAAATTTACAGAAAAACAAAATGAATTGCAATCAATCAACAAGATCTAAATCCCTAATTATTTCTCTAATTCCTAAATCAAGGCTAGCAATTTTTAACCCTAACATGTAACAGCAATCCAAAACCCTAATCTAAAAGCTTATAAATAATAAACGAAATTAACAAAAGAGGGGGATCGATAATACAGAGATAGAGGCGGGGAAAAATGGACTTGAAGAAGAAGAATTGAAGAACACGATGAAGCCCGAAGAACGAATCGAGTTGGTTGAAGATCCGTAAGGAGGACGATTAGGGTTTCAATATCTGAAACCCTAATCGTCGTTGCTAACCGCCGTTGTCATCGTTGCCATTGCCTTTTCTATCCTCAAGCTCCACTGCAATCTGCAAAAATGAAAAAGAAGGAGGAGATTAAATCTAGAACATTCAAAATCAGAGAAAGATCATCGCGGAAGGGATAAGATTATTAGCTTTTCTGTTTGTTTCTGGTGTTTGGGTTGATTCGCGATGAGGAGGAAGGAGATTAGCAGAGCGCCGCCGTGGGGTTGTGGCACTAGGGTTTATAGGGAAGGGGTTGTGTGTCGTGAGGGAGAGAGAGAGAGAGAGAGAGAGAGAGAGAGAGAGAGAGAGAGAGAGAGAGAGAGAGAGAGAGAGAGAGAGAGAGAGAGAGAGAGAGAGAGAGAGAGAGAGAGAGAGAGAGAGACAAAGCTTTGTCGTAACAAGAAAATGAAAATGAATGACAAAATGAATAGAAATAATGTTATTCTCGGTACGACCCAATACATGCGCGTACACCGTAACTAACATCCTCCTCTCAAATATGCCCGTTAGATCTTCATCGGACCGCCGTAGGCTAAGTCCCACGATAGCCTCCATACACCCTCGCGTAGACAACTAACCGGCCTCTCTCCAATTTGCAGTTGGGCCTAGCCCAGTCTTTTTAACACCTCCTTTGCTATATTTACTAAATTTAGAATAACAATACACCCCCCTCAACCATTGGGCTTAGCCCAGCCTAATTTTCAACACCCCTCAGTTTTACTCTATAACTAAAAATGCAACCCCCCTGATTTAAATTATGATTTCTTTTATATTATTTTTTTTATCTATTATATTTTTATTCTTATTATTATTAACTTTTTTATATAACAATTATTATTATACTTTCTCTTTATATTTTATAATTATTATATTTTATATTTTCTTATTCTTTTATAATAATTATTATTTTGCTTAGTTTTTATATTATTTATCACATGTAAATAATTTATTTTTATTCAAAAAATCATATATTATTCTCTATACATTGAATTAAATATTTTCATATCATGCATTAATTATAAATTTTGCAATTAATATGATTAAAAAATACCAACAAACATCAAACCTATTTTTTCGCAATCAACTAATTTAAACAAACTTTTTTTGCAAAAGGGTTCCAAACGAATTTTGACTAATCATGTATTTAGCCAAATCTCCGTAATCTTTACTCCCGGTCAAATGCGAGGAAATTCAAAATATATTTGCAACCCCTAAAAAACACAAACCCATACGAACTACGAATTGGTACTCTGATTCCTTATAAGAGGATACGTAGGCATACGATCAAAAATCGTGGCGAGTTCCCCTATTAAAAATTTAAAACCCTATTTTACCCAAACCTAAACCTAAACCTAGTATCCTTAAGAATAAGGTAGATGAAAGGTGCCCAACACCTTCCTTTCGTCTAGATTCGAGTCTGAAACCTAGAATCTCTGTCTGCGAATTAGGGTTTCCTATTAGATGCCCTTCCCTAGGATAAAACTGATAGTGGCGACTCTGATTTTAAATCCAGTTGCAACAGCTGGCGACTCTGCTGGGGACCTTAACCCTAGGTTTTAGGTTTTATTTCGGGTTTTATTTATTTATATTTATTTATTTATTTGCTTTATTTACTTATTGTATTTATTTATTTCTTGTCTATTTTTTTTATCATTATATATTTACCGTGTGGCAGGACTTTTATTTCAAAAAAAAAAATTCTTAAATAACCCTTAGCAAGAAGGTTCGTCTATTAGCTTAGGGGATACATCATCCCTGCGAGTTTGTGTGACGAATTCTCCTAGAGTCGGTGGAGTTATGAAAAAGGAATACTTATTGAGAGATATCCTCTTGACGAGTAGGACTTTGGAATGCCACGCATGACTCTTTTTAACGACCTTAACCAAAATCTCATGACGAGACCTTTCACAAATTTGAGACGAAAGTCTTGGTCCATAAAGAGGCTCCACCTAAGGGAGGCCCTTGTGCCTTTTCCCTTGGGTGTTATTCATGATACCCTTAAGGAATCCACCTTTTGGGAGGGTAGATTAACCGTAGGTCAAAATTAAGAGGCCTACTTTATAAGGGTATTTATCACAAAATCCTGTCACTCAACCATACATCCATGCATTCATATATTTCATATATTCATTATTTGTTTCTTTTATTTGTCTTATTCACAGGGTACAAAACAAAAAGATGATAAAATCAATATTTTTGGTGACTGTCTTTAAAAATGGACACTAGAGAGAAACAACTTATCTGCGTCAATGCCTTCAAGCCGGACATTTATGAAATCAAATAGATAAAGGGGAAATTATTTGAGAGAGCTCTGAAGATGTACGCCCACGACTATGGGGATACCCTTGACTTGATTAGAGTAGAGGTTCAAATAGATGTTGTTTCTGCCCTCGTCCAGTTCTACGACCCTCCACTGAGATGCTTTACCTTCGAAGACTTCCAGCTAGCACCGGCTCTGGAAGAATTTGACAAAATTCTGAACTTTTCCAAAGAGAAGGCCTATGTAGGTATTGGACAAACGGTTGAAGTCAAAGTCTTGGCAAAAGGATTAGGGATCCCTTACCCTGAGTTAGTTCAAAATTTCCGAAGAGAAGGTCCGATACAAGGAATTAAAAGGATATACTTAGAAGCCAGGGCGCTCGAATTTTCTAATTACAAAGAATGGGAACCTTGTGTCAATTGTTTAGGGTTACTTGTATTTGGTGTAATTTTATTTCTTCAGACTGTGGACTATATTTACCCTGCGGTCATTAGCATATTTTGGGGTGCGAAAGTATTTAATGGGGATCCAACTCCCGCTTTGCTTGCTGACATTTATTACACCTTGTGTTGTACCCCAAAATTTTCTCTCTCATTTCTCAAGATATTTCCTACAAAGATCTTCAATGCCTCAAGTTTGCGCAAGTATTGACTAGGTCAAACAATCTCCTCAACACTGATGCCTCAAATTAGGGTTTGAGTTTGTACAAAGGTAGTCGGATTTCTAATGTTCAAATGACTTTCATGGATCGTTATGGACTCTCAGGATTACTTTTGTCAAGTTTCAAGTCTTGGATCACAATTTTCCAAGAAAGTCATTCAAATTATCAAAAGGGCAAAATGGACAAAATTAGGGTTTTGGCTAAAAATGACCAAACTTTGATTTTTGACCTAATACCTGACTTATTGGTTAAAAGCATGATCTCAAGGATCCGAGCGCGTCATTTTGACCTAATCGCATATTTCAATTCATCTCCTGAGATTAGTGGATTGATAGATAAAATTCGGTCAACTGGTGGAAAAAGTCAACAGTACACTAAAAAGTCAAACTTTGACTTTTTAACCAAAATTGAGTCCCAAAAATCACATTTCATCAAGACATCCAAAATATGAAATTTGATCATTAAAAATCAAGAGAGTACAAAAATCCAACTTTGCAAGACTTAGAATTTTTTCTAAGTATTTTCTATACTTGTCAATTTCATTGCTTCATGACATCTTTTCACCACAATTCAAAATAATTTAATATGTTACAAATAATTCAAGATGTTACAAATAATTCAAGTTATTACAAAGTGGCATTTTTGAAAAATTACAAATTCTAAACTTTGTCTTGGTTGAACTTTTCCCTTTGACTCAAACCTTGCCACTTTGATGTCCACAAAACTAAACTAATATCATGCTATAAACAATATTGTCCAAACTACTACTGAACACAACCTTGTATGCTGCCAAGCCCAAGCTTGTTGTACTGTCCACATAACAGCCCAAAACCATGTCAAAAATAGTCTACTATCCTGAACAAAACAACTCTACTATGCTATCTCCAAACACTGCCACAACACTCCAAAACTGCTGCAAAATAGCCCTACTATGCTGCTCCTAACCCAGTCCAAGCCTGCATTATCTCATACCCATATTTGCACCAAATTAGCACATAAGAGCTGCATCAAAAAAGCTATGAAGACAACATACCCAAACTGTTCAAATTATTATTTGTTTCCCTCCCAAAATCCCAGCAAAACTCATCTATAAATAGATTGTTTTCACAACACACAAAGGGGGATTTTGGAGAGAGAATAGAGAGTTTTTTGAACAGAAAAAACAACATTCTTTGTAACCTTTTCTCATTGAAAATACCATCTCTACTTTCATTCAAAACATAACCTTAATCCATTATTCCATCTTACAAACTCTCCCATAAACCAAACACCTTATCATATAGAGATTGTTCAAACACAAGAACAGTTTCTGTAGCACCATTATCTTCACCCTCCAAACATAAAAACAATATTGTACAACCTGACTGAGTTAGTGTGATTCAACACTTTGGAACAGCTTCCTGGAGATTCATTGGAGCCATCACAACATTTGGAAAAGTATTTAGACTTAAAACACCAAGTGCAGTCTCAAGGTAAGTCTTCTTGATTTTGAATTTTTTTCATACATCGTTAATGATTTATTTTTTAAGATAAAATGTAGTAATAATTACCACTTTGAGCTAACCATTTATTTGTTGTTTATGTTTATCAATCATATACTGTAAACTGACCTGTACAGACAATAAAACAATGTTTAAGGCAAAAACTGCAGCATGAGTCGACACATACCCACATGGATCGACTCATTCTAGTGAAAAAAGGGTATGAGTCGACACATGGCCTTATGCATCGACTTATATTGTTATCCAGGCCCTAAAATAGAAGGATGAAAGGTGCATGAGTCGACACAAAACGTGTATGTGTCAACACAAACAGGAAATGATTCGACATATCCCATTATGCATCGACTCATATTGAGTTTGTTTGGTTTTACAAGGGCAAGGAAAGTTATGTGTCGATGCATAGCAGCATGTGTCGACACATAATAGTTCAAAATGAAATTTTTCCTTTATTTTACACTGTTTTTACATTGTCCTCATTTTTATTAGATATGGTTGTAATATTTAAGTTTCTACTTCATCCCCATTTGTAAATTGTACCCCCACTCCCCGATGATGTAATAGCTTAGGATTTTAATTTTCGCAATTTACCGCTTTAATATAAATTGTTAGTAATTAGGGTGTGTATGGTAAGATAAAATCAGTCGTTATAAAACTCTAATCTTAAAGACAAAAATGCATGCAATCAAACACACTTCGCACATGTACACCTCTAAGATAACCTCGCTTGTTGCCTCGGAAAATAGTCATGTCCCTCGAATATGGGCGTTTTAGCAAAGACCCTCGATAAAAAAGATCGTAGTCCCTCGATGTCCCTTGATGTTGCCTTCGGTAAACGATCTAGTCCCTTACAAAAATTGCTAAAACGTCTCATAAGTTGCCTTCTATGACTATACGATTGACCCACGCCTGTCCCTTCACATCCAATGATGGGGCTTCTTACCAATCAATGGTAAGATAGTAACATATAAAGGAGGAGGAAAAGAACAAAGACCTTTTGAGTAGGTGGGACGCTCGTAGTTAGTTGCTCACAAATCAAAACCATTTTCACACTCACACTTTTAAAACATCTTCAAAAACAAACATCTCTTTGAACTATTTTCAAAACCAACACTTTGTATACATTCTTATAGAGACGAGAATCATTACAAAGTTTTCCGAAACAAAGGCGTTTTCAAAATATTTTTAAAACCCACCACAAACACATTTCAAACAAAGAATTTTTGAAAGTGATCTAGCAAGCAACTAAGAGCCCGTAGATAACTACGAATGAAAAGGGTGCTAACACCTTCCCTTTATTGGATAAAAGAAAAGTCTGTGGCGACTCTTGCTATCTGTAATATTTGCGATAAAACACAAAACACCCAAGTCAGTTCTCCCACCATATGATAGAACTGACGACTCTGCTGGGGACTAAAACTTAAAAGTGGGGTTACCTTAGAGTTAGATCACATTTATTTGCTTTCATTATTTGATATGTTTGCTTTAAATTTATGGGTCCTTGTTTGGGTTTGTATTGATCCTCTACCCGAATCTGGGAACACCATTAGGTAAGTAGCAATAGATTGTGGAAATTGTACGACATAGACCGATATGGTTGAAGTAGTGGCTATGTTAGTGTGACGTATTTGTTGGTACTGGTATCCCTTGTGTTGAATCGAGGAGAATACGGGGCCGCTGAGCGGTGTCATGAAGCACTTACTGACCATAGAACATTTAATTAAACAACTTGGCCATTAGGAAGTAGTGATATAGCCGACTTTGGTGTAAAGCTGAAGATTGGTTGATACTCGATACTACACTCATTGAGATTGGACTTTTGGGATATTTCGGCCGCAAGAAAAGATTGATTGTGTTGAAACAATGCCCAATGAAGAAAGATAAATGATATTGAGATCCCCTGGAACTCGATTACTTTCTAGGACAGGTTGAACCAACTAAAATTCAAGAGGGTACTTACCTATGAAACCCATGCAAGCCTAAACCTAAGATCTTGGTGTGCTTTGTTTGTGATTATTATTAATGACATCATAAGAATCATGACATCATAAGAATTCTCGCTAACTATTTCAAGGATTTAGGGATTTATCTTTGTTCCGTTTTATAGGTCATGACTTCCATTCGTAGGTGTGATACGGTGGGAGAACTGACTTAAGGTTTTGCGTTTGTGTTTGCAAATGTTGCGGTTTAGCAAGAGTCGCCACCGACTTTTCTTTTATCCAAAAAGGAAAGGTGAAAAAGCACAGGAAAGACCTTTAGAGATTTTTTTTGAGATCCGGGGGTATATTATGAAAAGGGAAGGTGTTAGCACCCTTTTCATCCATGGTTTTCCATGGGCTCTTAGTTACTTTCTAGATCACTTGCTTTTGTTTGAATGTGCTTGTGGTGTGTGGTTTTTTGAAAGTATTTGTAACTTTGTAATAATTCTCGTTTCTATAAGAATGTATACAAAGTGTTTGTTTCGAAAATAATTCAAATATGTATTTGTGAGATGTGTTTTGAAAGTATTTTGAAAATGTAACTTTGTAATAATTCTCGTTTCTATAAGAATGTATACAAAGTGTTTGTTTCGAAAATAATTCAAAGATGTATTTGTGAGATGTGTTTTGAAAGTATTTTGAAAATGTAACTTTGTAATAATTCTCGTTTCTATAAGAATGTATACAAAGTGTTTGTTTCGAAAATGTTTCAAAGTGGAAGTGTAGATGTATAAAATGTTTTTGTTGTGAGCAAGCGAGTAACTAGGAGCGAATCTATCTACTCAAAAGGTCTTAGATGTGATTTTCCTTCTCCCTTAGATGTTGCTATCTTACCATTGATTTTGATAAGAAAGACCCATCTTTGGATGTGAAGGGACGGGTGTAGGGATGTTTGTATAATCATAGAAGGCAACATATGAGACGTTTTAGCAATGTCGTTTAGGGACTAGATCATTTTACCGAAGGCAACATCGGGGGTCATCGAGGGACTACGATCTTTTATCGAGGGTCTTTGCTAAAACACCCATGTTCGAGGGACATGAATATTTTCCGATAGGCAACAAGTGAGATTACCTTAAGGGTGCATGTGTGAAAAGTGTGTTTGATTGCATGCACTTTAGTCTTTGGTTTGGTGGTCTATTTGTTGATTTTATCTTTCCATACACGCCTAATTACTAGCATTTACATTTGAAAGCGATAAATTGTGGAAATGTAAAGTCCTACGCTATTACAATGTTTAGGGGATGGGGGTACATATTTACAAATGGGGATTGCAAATAAATCCTAAATTACTATTACAACCATATTGAAATGCATAAGAATGTACAAGAAGATATGAAATAAACTTGTTTTGTTTTAAGAAAATATTTTTGGTTTTTTGTTTTAAGAAATAAAATAAAGTGTGAAAGAAATGTTTTTGATGTTTGCTGGTTAATGGAATAGAAAATGGTAGAAAAAATAATGAGAAAAGAAAAGAAACAAATCAGCATATTACTGATTAAACGAAGTCAGAGGTTCTGACCCTGATACACTGCAAAACAGAAACCTGATAGTGAAAATGTAGAGGGTCAGAAGTTCTGAACCCACTGGGAACACAATAGTTTTCAGAAGTTCTGAAACTGCTAGTAACAAACAGACTCCAGAAATCCCGGTGCCACTGACAGAACTTGGTCTCTCTCCCTATGCTAGTCATAACATCTACAATTTGGTTGTTTCTCCACAAAACAGAAGACATCCATAGAAGAGTTACAACAGGTGTCATAGTGTTTCAGAAATAAGGAATATCAGAATCATAAATCAGAGGTAAGTATGCATTCTCTAATCCTAATTCTGAGTTCTACTTTCTTCAAGAAGTTTTGAAATAATTTATTCTCTACTTAAGCAGGCAAATGCATGCAATCTCAGAATATGTACAACATCAGAAACATGATATCTACATTGTATTTTTGATCATGTAAGTCTGGTAATGCTTAAGTAATGTGGTGAGAGTCAGCAGAAACTTACCTTGCAGCTGGAAGAAGTTCTGTAAACTGGAGCTAAACTCAAATTTGATGATATTCTGAACAACTTCTCCATGTACTCAGTAGGTTGAAAGT
Organism: Vicia faba; assembly: GCA_948472305.1. NCBI lineage: Eukaryota > Viridiplantae > Streptophyta > Magnoliopsida > Fabales > Fabaceae > Vicia > Vicia faba. The sequence continues at coordinate 431,855,233 of OX451739.1, read as the reverse complement.
TTCCAACTTTCGGGGATGGCAAGGGGGTGATGTTCTGACTTCTTTGAATGGATGGATGGAGAGTATATAGTAGTGTGAATACATAAGTTATGGCAGTTTCCAACGTGTGGATCAGAAACTGTAAGGATGGTTTTTAGTCAAGAAATATTTGAGAACAAATGGAGTTTGAAGGCAAGGGTTCCAAAGTTAGCAGGTTTTTGTGTGCTGTGTTTACAGTTCTTGAAACTCTAGGAATTTTGGCAGAGATTCAAGGTTTTTCTTTCTCAAACCTTCGACCTCTTTTCAGTGGCCAAGGGTGTTCTATTTATAGGCAAAGTTTTGTGGGTTTGAAATGTCAAGTAGCGCTAACATCATACGTTAGATGCTGACTTGCTCTTGAAGCAAGTTAAAAAAAAGGTGTGATAATTGCAAATTTTTAGCCTAGGCTGGATTAACAAGCATGGATTAAGGAAAAGTAATCCCACAAGCAAAAAGTAGCACATGGACCCATACCTAATTCTGTACAAAGGTATTTCTGTGCTACACGTGGAGAGACCCTTTGGACAAAGACTCAAAAGTGGTTGTGAGCATTAATGAGCATTAAATGATGATGAGATTTGTCAAAATCAGAAATCCTGCAATGTGAGATTTTGCATCATTACTTAAATCTGGGCCAGAAGTTCCATTTCAGCGTAGTCCAAAGCAATGCACCCAAATTCTGGTCTTAGTATCATGTTGCCTCAGCAAGCTCTGAAGGATCCTTAGGCTTTCTAACATGTTTTGAAAGAGCATTCATACTTTCTATCACGCTTTATAATCTTCTTTATTTTATCCTGGCAAACTCTGATTGAGCTTGCGTAGATGCTGAAGAGCCATATTCTGACTGAAGACTATATTCTGAACCAAGTTTGCAACTTCTGATTGCCCTTGCTTGGAGGCCGGCTCAGAAGTTCTGAAGTGTCATTTTTTCTTAAATACTTAGAAAAATCCCAAGTATTTAGAAATTTGGCTTTTCCATAGTAAATTTGACTTTTGAACTTTTTGATGATACAAACTTCATATTCCAACATGTCTTGATGAAATATGATTTTGAGATTTGATTTTGATCCAAAAGTCAAAGTTTGACCTTTAAATGACTATTTTTCCCTTGTAGGCAACTTTCTTGAGAAATTTGTAATTTAAAGTTTGGGATTGGATGGAAGTAAACCTGAGGATCCAGAGTGATTTCTTGAGAAAATGAGAGGGAAAATTTTGGGGTACAACAGTTGCCCCTATTCAATCTTTTTTAACCTGAAGAGTTAGATTGGTGAGATTTTCTATTCGTGACTCGAAGGTGGAAGATGATTGGACACTAGAGTGCCCATAAATTTGCACTTGGAGATGATAGGAGGAATGGGCTTAAAGATGCCATTTGGAGAGGTGATAGAATCTTGTTGGAGATGGGCTTGTAGATGCCACCCAATAATGATTGTTGAGATGTAATCTGTAAGTTGAATATCAGAATGGCGTTCGTGTCTGGAGCGTATATGTATTATATCTAAAGTTGAGTTTGAATGAGTATCAGAATGGCTTCTGTGTCTGGAGCGTATCTGAACTGTATCAAAAGGTTGAATCTGAATGAGTATCAGAATGGCTTCCGTGTCTGGAGCGTATCTGAACTGTATCAGGAGGTGTCTTTGAATGAGTATCAAAATGGCATCTGTGTCTGGTGCGTATCTGGATTGTATCAAAAGTTGAATTTGAATGAGTATCAGAATGGCTTCCGTGTTTGGAGCGTATCTGAACTGTATCAGGAGTTGTATTTGAATGAGTAACAAAATAGCATCTGTGTATGGTGCGTATCTGGACTGTATCAAGAGGTTGAATCTGAATGAGTATCAGAATGGCTTCCGGTGTCTGGAGCGTATCTAAACTGTATCAGGAGGTGTCTTTGAGTGAGCATCAGAATGGAATCCGTGTCTGGTGCGTATCTGGACTGTATCAAAAGGTGAATCTGAATGAGTATCAGAATGGCTTCCGTGTCTGGAGCGTATCTGAACTGTATTAGGAGTTGTATTTGAATGAGTAACAGAATGGCATCCGTGTCTGGTGCGTATCTGGACTGTATCAAAAGTTGAAATTGTAGTTGTTAACCTTATCCTGAAAAGGATAAAATGTTATCTAAAATGCAAAGTCATGTTGTATGAAATACATGGTGTAATGTATTTGTTTTATCAATGTTTATGACAAATAGATGCAATGTATACGTATGTGAGTTGATTTGCTGTATTGCTGTCAGATTGAGGAAAATAAATTCCTGAGTGCTGCTGAGGATATGTGAATCTTCATTTCTTGAAGTTGGAGTATTGATGGATTTCTTGCCGAGAGAAATAAACTCTATTTGTAAGGGGAATTCCATGTACTGCTTGGAAAGTTTGCTTGGGGAATCTGAAGGAAATGGATGATTCCTACCAGGGATTGATAAACTAGAAGCTTTGTTCCGCTGGGAGTAGTTGGGAGTTTTGTTTATTCCTGCTTGGGAAAAAAGAGTTCAGGAGTCTCGGTTGTCCGTTGCTCTACTGGGGAATTATCTTTGGCTAGAGAGAATCAAAAGTTAGCTGTTATCCGGTCTTCACAACAAATTGCTGGGGAATTTGGAGAAATTGGATGGTTTCTACCGGAGATTGATAAACCAGAAGCTTTGTTCCGCTGGGAGTAGTAGGGAGTTTTGTTCCACTGGGGGGAGTATTAAAAACTCTGTGGGGAGGGAATATGGAATGGTCTAGAGATACGTTTTTATCCTTTCAACCCATCAATGATTGCCTTTCTCATTTTGTTTATTTGTAAGCAGTAATTATGTTCAAATGCATATGTTCAACAATGAATCACTGGATGTTTTTACAAACAAAACACAAGTGTAAAGCAAAAGACAAATAGTTTTTTTTTTTGCAATTTCAGAGTGATATCTTTGTATTGACCTTGAATAAGTATTTTTGTACAAGGGGACAAACATTCTAGTAAGATAATGATGTCGTAAAAAAGGAAAATTTTGATACAAAGAAAAGATAGCTATGTGTATAAAAATCCCATGGGGTTTCCATTATGCTATAGCCCTTGTATCTCCGAGCATCTTGTCCATTTTCTCCTTGTCTGAAGATGACTGAATTGATCAGAGCCTCAGAGTTTGTCATTTGAAGTCAAAGGTTATAAACTGGTCCGACTAGACATAGTCATACGCTTTAATTCCCTAACTTTTTCCTGGACCGCCCCTTTAGGTTTTCAGTCCACCGGGAAACCCTTTTTTCCCAAGTCGCCCTTTCGGGTTTTCAACTTGCCGAATGTATAGATTTTTTATTTTATCCCTAATTTTTGCCCGAACCTTTTGGTTCTCCGGGATGCCCTTGTTTTGCTTAGGTATGTCAACCTAGCAGGTCTCTTACGCGTAGTATCTTTTGACTATGTCTGCATTCGCAGGGTGTGGCAGGTCATCACCATCCATGGTGGTCAAGATCATTGCCCCACCAGGGAAGATGTTTCTGATTACAAATGGTCCTTCATAGGTAGGAGTCCATTTTCCCCTGGGATCACTTTGTGGCAAAATGATACGTTTGATCACTAGATCCCCAACTTGATATACTTGGCGTCTGACTTTCTTGTTGAAAGCCTTGATCATCCGCTTTTGATACATTTGACCATGGAAGACAACAATAAGTCTCTTTTCGTCAATCAGATTTAATTGATCAAGTCTAGTCTGGATCCAATCGTTGTTGTTCAAGCCTGCATCTTTCATGATCCTCAGAGAGGGGATCTGAACTTCAATAGGCAAGACAACCTCCATGCCGTAAACCAGAGAAAAGGGTGTTGCCCTGGTTGATGTGCGAGCTGTGGTACCATACCCGTGGAGAGAGAATGGTAACATCTCATGCCAGTCTTTGTATGTGACTGTCATTTTCTGTATGATCTTATTAATGTTTTTATTTGTAGCTTCGGCAACACCATTCATCTTGGGCCGATAGGGAGAAGAATTGTGATGCTGGATCTTGAATTGCTCGCACAATATGGTGATCATAATATTGTTGAGATTTGTACCATTGTCAGTGATGATCCTTTCTGGGATACCATACCGGCAAATGATATTTTTCTTGATGAAGCGGGCAACAACAATCTTAGTGACAGAGGCCGCTTCGACCCACTTTTTAAAATATTCGATGGCCACTAGGATGAAACGGTGTCCATTGGAGGCTGTCGGCTTGATTTCTCCAATCATATCAATTCCCCACATAGCAAAGGGCCAAGGAGCCGTCAAGACATTTAGAGGAACCGAATGTATGTGTACCTTGTCAGCATAAATTTGACACTTATGACAGGTTCGAGAATGTTGATAGCAATCTGCTTCCATGGTAGACCAGTAATAGCATGCCCGTAGGATTTTCTTCGCCATCGTATGCCCACTGGAATGGGTACCAAAAGTACCTTCATGTAATTCAGTTATGATGCTTTCAGCTTCAACCTTATCCACGCACCGGAGTAACACAGAGTCATGATTGCGTTTGTACAGGATGCCATTACTAAGGAAGAATTTAGCAGAGAATCTCCTTAAGAATTTCTTATTATTGATTGAAGCTCCTTCTAGATATTCTTGAGCCTCGAGATACCTCTTGACTTCATGAAACCAAGGCTGGTCCACTATTTCTATAGTATTAATCTCGTGACAGTGTGCTGGTTCATCCATCTATTCGATGGTGATCTGGGGAGCCTCGTTATCCCAATTAAGTTTAAACATAGATGACATTGTGGCTAGAGCGTCTGCTAGCTGATTTTCTTCTCGCGGGAAATGCTCGAAGGTAATCTTCTCAAAATATGGTAGTAATGTCAAAACATGTTCTTTGTAAGGGATGAGGTTTGGGTGCTTAGTGTCCCATTCCCCCTTGATCTGGCTGATAACCAAAGCCGAGTCTCCGAACACATCCAAGGATTTGATCCCCAAGTCTATGGCAGCTTTGAGACCGAAGATGCATGCTTCGTATTCCGCCATGTTGTTCGTACAATTGAAGCAAAGTCGGGCAGTAAAAGGAGTATGACACTCTTCTGGAGATATGAGTGCAGCACCGATACCATTGCCGAGTGCATTGGATGCCCCATCAAAGAACATGGTCCATCGGGATCCTTGTTTAGGTCCGTCATATGGCCTGAATTCTTCACAGTTGTCTAATGTCATGATGTCTTCATCCGAGAATTCAAACTTCATAGACTGATAGTCTTCTACAACTTGGTGAGCAAGGTGATCAGCTAATACACTACCCTTAATAGCTTTCTGGGTAGTATATTGTATGTCGTATTCTGTCAGGATCATCTGCCATCTAGCTATTCTTCCAGAAAGAGCAGGCTTCTCGAAGATGTATTTTATCAGATCCATCTTAGATATCAGCAAGGTAGTATGAGTCAACATATACTGTCTTTGTCGGCGAGTAGCCCATGCCAGAGCGCAGCAAGTTTTCTCGAGCTGTGAATACCTGGTTTCGCAGTCGGTAAACTTTTTGCTCAGGTAGTAAATAGCATTTTCTTTTCGGCCAGACTCGTCATGCTGCCCCAATACACACCCCATTGAGTTTTCTAAAACAGTCAGATACATGATCAATGGTCTTCCCTTGACTGGTGGCATCAATACAGGAGGTTCTTGTAAGTATTCTTTGATTTTGTCAAAAGCAACTTGGCATTCATCATTCCATTTGACTACTTGATCTTTCTTCAATAGTTTGAAGATTGGCTCACAAGTAGCTGTTAGGTGAGACATGAATTTGGCAATATAGTTCAAGCGTCCCAAGAATCCTCTAACTTCCTTCTCAGTACGAGGAGCATGCATCTCTTGTATTGCTTCAACTTTGGCAGGATCGACCTCAATACCTTTGTTACTGAATACAAAGCCTAGGAGTTTGCCGGACTGTACTCCGAATGTGCACTTGTTTGGGTTCAACCTCAGCTTGTACTTCTTTAGTCTCTCAAACAGCTTTTGTAAGTGATCAAGGTGCTCTTCTTCCGTTTGCGATCTGGCTATCATATCGTCTACGTAGACCTCTATTTCATGATGTATCATGTCATGAAATAAAGCTACCATGGCGTGTTGATAGGTTTCACCAGCATTCTTCAATCCGAATGGCATTACCTTGTAGCAGAATGTGCCCCACTATGTGACAAATGTTGTTTTCTCCATGTCTTCAGGTGCCATTTTGATTTGTTTATAACCTGAGAATCCGTCCATGAAGGAAAACACTTTATGTTATGCCGTATTGTCAACTAGGATATCAATGTGGGGGAGTGGAAAATCATCCTTAGGGCTCGCCCTATTCAAATATCTGTAATCCACACACATTCGTACTTTGCCGTCTTTTTTGGGTACGGGAACAATGTTGGCAACCCATTGAGGGTAGGATGTGACAACCAAGAATCCAGCATCGAATTGCTTCATGACCTCTTCTTTAATCTTTTCTGACATATCAGGCCTCATGCGAAGGACCTTTTTCTTCACTGACGGGCAATCTTCTCTTGTAGGAAGACGATGTACCACGATGTTTGTATCAAGTCTTATGACTAGGCGAAGATTTCAACATAGTCATGTAGCAATTGAATCAGGCGCTCCTTGACACTAGGTTCCATATTGGCACCCACCTTGACCTCTTTCTTGTGTTCTTCAATACCCAGATTGATTGTATCCACCGGTTCCTCGTGAGGCTGGATGGCTCTTTCCTCTTGTTGTAGCAGTCTGGCAAGTTCCCCTGGTACTTTACAATCTTCCTCACCTTCGTCTTTGGCTTGATAGATTAGGTTCTCAGAGTCACAAAAGGCCATAGTAGTATCGTTACCCATAGGATCCAGAATGGATGGACACCTGCATTGTGGGTGTGTGTAAGGGTATAACCATCTTTGAAAGAAAGTAAAATGTAAAAGAAAAACAATGAACACAAAAGTTTGTATGAAAAAAAAACGTCTGTGATCTATTGATGCCATATGAAGATGAAATAATAACCCTTACAAATGGACCATTGTGCCTCGGGTAAGACACAAGGTTTTAAGAGTACGAATTGTTTTTGAATATTACAGATCCAACAAAAATGTAAGGATAAATTAATGTGGGATGAAAGTTGTTGGAAAGAAGTCTCTAGCCTCCCAATTGTTGAGTCCTGCATTGACAGTCGGAAAGATCCAATCCTCCAGGTTGCAATCCTCTTCACCATCTTCTACCGCGTTGACCTCACGGTTGCTAATCTTCAAGGGTGGCCCTCCAGCACAGGCACGACGTACAACCTTTTGATCACTTGAAGTGAAACATAAGCCAAACTTGTCATACTTAAACGGGATATCCGGAAGTTGCCCCCAGATGGTGCATCCACCTTCCTTTACCACTGCTTTGGCATCCTTCAGAGATGACATTCTGAGCGGCGGTCTTGTAATCTCGGGAGTCTAGGACACAGTCTTGGTCACTGATACCTCTTGGGGACCTCTTCGAAGTGTTGAAAAGGAGTTTCAATGAACTCGCCGTCCAATTCCACATATCTGAAGGAATTGAGATGGCTAATCATGTATTCTTCCTCTCCGTGGACAGTGATAATATTTCCCTGAACCGGATACTTCAACATCTGATGCAATGTAGAGGTGACAGTGCCAGCATTGTGGATCCATGGCCGACCTAGCAGACAAGAGTACGAAGGGCGGATGTCCATTACATAGAAGGTTAAATTGAAAGTTTGAGTCCCAACCTTTATGGGGATATCCACCTCCCCATGTACCATCCTCTTCGAGCCATCAAATGCCCTTACGACTATGTTACTTGGCTTTAACGTCAGTCCTTCGCAGTCAAGTTTGTCAAGAGCTTTTTTCGGTAAAACATTCAAAGATGAGCCAGTGTCCACCAAGATATGGGCTAGAGTTGTGCCTCTACATTCCACATAGACATGTAATGCCTCGTTGTGCTTTCTTCCCCTTGGTGTCAGATCAGTATCCGAGAAGCCTAGGCCGTTATCCGCTGTCAAGCTGGCCACGCAGTCTTGAAATTGTTCAATAAACGTCTCTTGAGGCACATGGGCCGTTTTTAGGAACTTCACCAAGGCTTTTGCATGAGCCTCAGAGCACAGTAGTAATGCCAACATGGAGATCTTGGAGGGAGTCTGCCCCAATTGTTCAACTACATCATAGTCGCTCTTCTTGATAATTTTCAGGATTTCTTCCATTTCTTTTTAGATGTCTCGAGGGCAGTTAATGGTTGGGCCTTCTTTCGGACAGGCTCGACCAAAATTCTTTTTCCTCGGGTTTCAGCAGCAGGAGGGTTGGTAGGAATGACAACATGGGTTGTAACGTCTTCGTCAATAGGAGCACTTGCAGATATGATTATGGGTACAGAAGTAACCTTTGGAGCAGCCACAGGGATTACCACGGGTCCAAAAACTGCCTTTGGGGGGGCGATTTGTGGAGAAAAGATCTTACCGCTTCGGGTAATTTTACTAGTTTCGGCAATATTGTTGATGTAAGAATCTTCTTCTTGTTTGATGTTGTGGTAGTAAATGTCCCCTCCGTAATTCCACGACACGGCTTTGTCTGATTCATATGGGGCTGGCCCAGGCATTGTGATTATTAGAGGAGCTGCTTTCGGAACCGATGTAATTCTAACGGGTCTTTTGGAGACCCTGGAAGAATTGGTGGAGATGGTAATGATTGAAATATCTTCAACAGGAATAGGAGAAACAAGAGTACTTTCGAACAAGATCTCTTTGTTGTCTATCAAGCGTTGAATGCCTGTTTTCAACAAAGGGCAATCAGTTGGTGAGGATAAGCAGATACGACAATCTTCATTACAACCCGGGAACACACTGGCTTTCAACAAGTTTATTTTAATGATTGGAAGTGGAGTCATGAGTTTATCGACTGTGGCAACAAACAAATCTTATTCAATAGCATTGGTATTGTGACCATGTCTAGGCATAGGAGTAGAAATGACGTTTGGCTTCTCGGGCGCGTCAAACTCAATTTCTTTTGCTTCAATGAGGTCTTGTATTTTGTTTTTTAAGGCCCAACAGTTATTAGTATCGTGACCAGGACTTTCCGAGTGATATGCGCAACGGGCATTGGGGTGATAATAAGGAGATGTTGTATTGGGGTTTTTCGGTGCTTCTTTCAAGGTTGCTAGGTTAGACCTCAGAAGATGTGGTAATAATTGAGACATAGTCATGTCAATTCTGGTGAATTTCCTGACTGGCCTCTCCATCTTTCTTTGTTGATTAGGCATAGGCTTTGGAATCATAACAACCCCTACCATTGGGCTGAGTTCGGCTCTCCCTCGGTTTCTTTGTGGATGTACAACAGCTACCTCTTTCTTCCCAATAAACGGCTTCCTTACAGCTGTAGAAGAAGATGAATCCTTCTGAATCTTTCCACTTTTTATACCGGCTTCCACCCTCTATCCAGTTAATATTAGTTCAGTAAAGCCTGCAGATGAGCTTCCGATCAGATGGTTGAAAAAGGGACCAGACAAAGTGCCTAAGAACATGCCCACCAACTCCCTTTCAGACAGAGGGGGTTGAACTCTTCCAGCCAAATCTCTCCATCTTTAGGTGTAATCCTTGAAACCATCATTGGAAACCATGACCATATTCTAGAGTTGAGTACGGGTAGGTGCCAAATCGACATTGTATTGATATTGCTTGTAGAAAGTTGCGGCAAGATCTTCCCAATTATGGACGTTGGCTCTTTCTAGTTGGTAAAACTAGTCGAGTTGTGTTCCAGACAGACTGTCCTGGAAAAAGTGCACCCATAAGTCTTTATTGGCAGTGCGGGGTTGGATTTTTCTTACATATGAACAGAGATGCATCTTAGGGCATGACACTCCATCATATTTGGCAAATGTAGGCGCTTTGAATTTCAGAGGAATCACAATCCCCGGTACTAGTCCCAATTCCTCAAAATCTAAGCCTGGCACTTTTTGTACTTCCATCGCGCTCAGACGCTCTTCAAGATGTCTGTATTTGTCATCCGCGAGAGGATACTGTTCCTCAGAGTAGTCTTCCTCTTCTTCCTCCTCTTCTTCTGATTTTGACAGGACCGCTGTTTCCTTACCTTTCCCTTCCTGATTGTCTTTTTCTCCGGAGGTGGTTGCAAAGTTTAAAGTCCTTCTCGTCTGCTCATGAAATCTCCTCCCCATGTTTAAGACTCCATTTCCCTTCTTTGTTTTCTTTTTCTTCTCTTCAGCTAGCAGAGTCTTCAATTCTTCCTGCCCCTTGGCTAGGGTCATGAGGAACTGTTGAAACTGCATGTTCTGAGACTGGAGATCTTTCACTGTCTGTTCGAGATCCATCTTACTGAAATAAACAGTAGAGAGAGATGAGGAAACTTTATTGCAAAAGACCTGTTTATGTTATGATGAATGATATGTGCATATGCAATGTTTTCATGGATTTCGAAGATTCAAGTTTGTTTTAGACAAAAAGAAACACACGTTATATTAATAATATAAATTTTTAGTACATCAATTCCCCTTGGACAAAATAATACAAAACTTTAAGATAAAAAGGTAGTGCGCATCCTCTTCGGTGCAATGTAGGAATTTAGAGTTCGCTCCTCCTGAAGTAGCCTAGTGAGTTCCAAAACCTTCTTCTCGCTTGCGTAGAATTGGGCTTCGAAAGTATCTCGCTCTCCTTTGAGTTGTATCCAATCCCTTTGAAGGTCTTCAAGAGATGTGGGCATGTCAGGATGTAGGATAGTGTATGGAACATCTCCTTCCTTGACAGGCTCTCGATTATCGGAAGAATAGAGGGATAAGGCATCATAAGACTTTGAGCACGAGTTCGTAACCATTTGAGGTAAGGCTCAAGAGGGATGGAATTCTTATGCCCCAAAGTCTTGCTATCCACCTTGTTTAGCATCCTCCAAGCTCGGATAAATCTCGGACGAAGACCTTGATCGTCATTGTCATAGTCGAATATCAATCCTTGAATCAACATCTCGTACGGGTCATCCCTTCAGGCGTAACCAAACTGTCTCAAGGCTAAGCAAGGGTTGTAGGTGATGCCTCCCTTAATTCCAAGTAGAGGGACATTAGGGAATTCTCCATAACGGTCAATGACGATAACATCCTCTTTGGATTGGGAGCACCAATGAATGTCTGAATGTTTGAGCATCATTAACCTTTGCGACCACCTTGAACCTTGTTCATTCTTTAGGACCGATTGGGGAAGATGAGAAATAAACCATATTGCCAGGAGAGGAGCGCAACACATAAGGACACCTATTTTCCTCATTGTGCGAGTGTGAAAAGAGTGTAGGATATCCCCTAGCAATGTAGACACCAGATTGCGTGACATGAAGATTTTGACGGCATTCACATCTATGAGTTGGTCAGAGTTTGGAAACAAAACCATCCCATAGATGAGAAGGGCCACAATTTCCTCAAAGGCTTGCAAGTCCAGGGAATTCCAACAGCTTTGGGATTTCTCAAACAGGAACTTTGCTAAGAAGCCTTTGACACCACTCCTAGTTTCCCAATAAGTTGTGACATCAGATGAGTGCAAGTGTAGGACTTGAGCGATCTCTTCTGGCTTTGGGTCTCTTTCCATACCGTTGAAAGGTAGTTGATTGAGAATGGGAATTCCCAAGATTTGGGAGAATTCTTCCAAAGTAGGCACAAGCTGGTAGTCGGGAAACGTGAAGCAATGGTGCAAAGGATCAAAGAACTGAAAGAGCACCTTCATCATATCCTCGTCTGTGTTGGAGGTGACCAAGTTAAGTAGATAACCATGTTTCTCGGTGAAAGGAGAGTTCCCTGAGATCCTTGAAGCTAACTCTTTAAGTTGTGGAGGGATCTTCACAAGGTTGACTTGAATAGTTTTCCTGCGAAGTGAATCCATATCCTATAAAACAAGAACAAAGATGAATCTCAAAATCCTTGAAATGGTTAGTGGATGTATATGATTCTTATGATGTCCATGATGTTATGTACAAGTATCTATATACAAAACAAAACAAACAAGTCCCTAGTTCAGGCTTGCATGGAGTTTTATAGGTAAGTACCCTTTTGAAGCTAGTTGGCTCAACCTGTCCTAGTTTATAGTAATCGGGTTCTAAGGAGCTCAATATCACTGGATTGTTTCCTTGTTCATTGTTTTAGCTCAAGCCTCTTTAATGGCGACCAAAATATCTCGAGAAACCAACCGTCAATGAGTGTAGTATCGAGTATCTACCAACTTCGGACTGCACTAAAGCCGGTCATCTCACTACGTCCTAAAGGCCAAGTTGGTCAAGTAAGGTTCTAGAAGTTCGTTAGTGCTTCATGACATCACTCAGCGGCCCCATATTCTATTTGATTAACTCAAAGGCTACCGGTACCCACAAATATGTCACACTAACATAGTTATTGCTTAGACCATGTCGGTATACCCCGCACAGTTTCCATAATGTATTGCTATTTACCTATAATGTATCCCAAATCCGGGTAGTGGATTCAAACCCAAACAAAGGACAAAAATGTAAAGCAAACAAATCAAACAAATGTAATCAAATAAATGTGATCTATCCCTAAGGTAACCCCACTTTTAGAATATTCCCCAGCAGAGTCGCCAGTTCTGTGATACGGTGGGAAAACTGACTTGAGGTTTTGCGTTTGTGTTTGCAAATGTTGCGGTTTAGCAAGAGTCGCCACCGACTTTTCTTTTATCCAAAAAGGAAAGGTGAAAAAGCACAGGAAAGACCTTTAGAGATTTTTTTTTGAGTTCGGGGGGTAGATTATGAAAAGGGAAGGTGTTAGCACCCTTTTCATCCATGGTTTTCCATGGGATCTTAGTTACTTGCTAGATCACTTTCTTTTGTTTGAATGTGCTTGTGGTGTGTGGTTTTTTGAAAGTATTTGTAACTTTGTAATAATTCTCGTTTCTATAAGAATGTATACAAAGTGTTTGTTTCAAAAATAATTCAAAGATGTATTTGTGAGATGTGTTTTGAAAGTATTTTGAAAATGTAACTCTGTAATAATTCTCGTTTCTATAAGAATGTATACAAAGTGTTTGTTTCGAAAATGTTTCAAAGTGGAAGTGTAGATGTATAAAATGTTTTTGTTGTGAGCAAGCGAGTAACTAGGAGAGAATCTATCTACTCAAAAGGTATTAGATGTGCTTTTCCTTCTCCTTTATATGTTGCTATCTTACCATTGATTTTGATAAGAAAGCCCCATCGTTGGATGTGAAGGCACGGGTGTAGGGACGTTTGTATAGTCATAGAAGGCAACATATGGGACGTTTTAGCAATGTCGTTTAGGGACTAGATCGTTTTACCGAAGGCAACATCGAGGGTCATCGAGGGACTACGATCTTTTATTGAGGGTCTTTGATAAAACGCCCATGTTCGAGGGACATGACTATTCTTCGATAGGCAACAAGTGAGATTACCTTAAGGGTGCATGTGTGCAAAGTGTGTTTGATTACATGCACTTTAGTCTTTGGTTTGGTGGTCTATTTGTTGATTTTATCTTGCCATACACGCCTAATTACTAGCATTTACATTTGAAAGAGATAAATTGCAGAAATGTAAAGTCCTACGCTATTACAATGTTTAGGGGATGGGGGTACATATTTAAAAATTGGGATTGTAAATAAATCCTAAATTACTATTACAACCATATTGAAATGCATAAGAATGTACAAGAAGATATGAAATAAACTTGTTTTGTTTTAAGAAAATATTTTTGGTTTTTTGTTTTAAAAAATAAAATAAAGTGTGAAAGAAATGTTTTTGATGTTTGCTAGTTAATGGAATAGAAAATTGTAGCAAAAATAATGAGAAAAGAAAAGAAACAAATCAACGTGTTACTGATTAAACGAAGTCGGAGGTTCTGACCCTGATACACTGCAAAACAGAAACCTGTTAGTGAAAATATAGAGGGTCAGAAGTTCTGAACCCACTGGGAACACAATAGTTTTCAGAAGTTCTGAAACTACTTGTAACAAACAGACTCCAGAAATCCTGGTGCCACTGACAGAACTTGGTCTCTCTCCCTATGCTAGTCAGAACATCTGCAATTTGGTTATTTCTCCACAAAACAGAAGACATGCATAGAACAGTTACAGCAGGTGTCATAGTGTTTCAGAAATAAGGAATATCAGAATCATAAATCAGAGGTAAGTATGCATTCGCTAATCCTAATTCTGAGTTCTAGTTTCTTCAAGAAGTTCATAACTGATTTATTCTCTACTTAAGCAGGCAAATGCATGAAATCTCAGAATATGTACAACATCAGAAACATGATATCTACCTTGTATTTTTGAGCATATAAGTCTGGTAATGCTTAATTAATGTGGTGAGAGTCAGCAGAAACTTACCTTGCAGCTGGAAGAAGTTCTGTAAACTGGAGCTAAACTCAAAGCTGATGATATTCTGAATAACTTCTCCACGTACTCAGTAGGTTGAAAGTTTCCAACTTCTGGGGATGGCAAGGGGGTGATGTTCTGATTTCTTTGAATGGGTGGATGGAGAGTATATAGTAGTGTGAATACAAAAGTTATGGCAGTTTCCAACGTGTGGATCAGAAACTGTATGGATGGTTTTTAGTGAAGAAATATTTGAGAATAAATGGAGTTTGAAGGCAAGGGATCCAAAGTTAACAGGTTTTTGTGTGTTGTGTTTACAGTTCTTGAAACTCTAGGAATTTTGGCAGAGATTCAAGGTTTTTCTTTGTCAAACCTTCGACCTCTTTTCAGTGGCCAATGGCGTTCTATTTATAGGAAAAGTTTTGTGGGTTTGAAATGTCAAGTAGCACCAACATCATACGTTAGATTCTGACTTGCTCTTGAAGCAAGTTTAAAAAAGGTGTGATAGTTGACAGTTTTTAGCCTAGGCTGGATTAGCAAGCAGGGATTAAGGAAAAGTAAACCCACAAGCGAAAAGTAGCGCATGGACCCATACCTAATTATGTACAAAGGTATTTCTATGCTACACGTGGAGAGACCATTTGGACAAAGACTCAAAAGTGGTTGTGAGCATTAATGAGCATTAAATGATGATGATATTTGTCAAAATCAGAAATCCTGTAATGTGAGATTTTGCATCATTACTTAAATCTGGGCCAGAAGTTCCATTTCAGCGTAGTCCAAAACAACACACCCAAATTCTGATCTTAGTATCTTGTTGCCTCAGCAAGCTCTGAAGGATCCTCAGGCTTTCCATCATGTTCTGAAAGAGCATTCATACTTTCTATCACGTTTCATAATCTTCTTTATTTTATCTTGGCAAACTCTGATTGAGCTTGCATAGATGCTGAAGAGCCATATTCTGACTGAAGACTATATTCTAAACCAAGTTTGCAACTTCTGATTTCCCTTGCTTGGAGGCCGACTCAGAAGTTCTGAAGTGTCATTTTTTCTTAAATACTTAGAAAAATCCCAAGTATTTAGAAATTTGGCTTTTCCATAGTAAATTTGACTTTTGAACTTTTTGATGATACAAACTTCATATTCCAACATGTCTTGATGAAATATGATTTTGAGATTTGATTTTGATCCAAAAGTCAAAGTTTGACCTTTAAATGACTATTTTGCCCTTGCAGGCGACTTTCTTGAGAAATTTGTAATTCAAAGTTTGGGATTGGATGGAAGTAAACCTGAGGATCCAAAGTGATTTCTTGAGAAAATGAGAGGGCAAATTTTGGGGTATAACAGTAGGAATACCATCCGAGTCAACTTCGTGAAAGTGCATCCTCAACTTCAAGAATTAACATCAAGGGTGCCTGGATATTCTTCCTTCACCAAGAAATATGGTCGACTTCTCAACTTGGCTACCTTAAACTTCCAAGAAGAAATGATGTGTGTGCTTTTCCAATTCTTTGATATTATGCATCATTGCTTCACCTTCCCTGACTACCAATTAGTGCCTACATTAGTGCTTCACCTTTCCAAAGCCTGAAGTTATTTCCGAAGCCTTGCATTTGAAGAGATTCGACATTATGACAAATTGGGAGACAAGATGTGGAGTTAAGGGTTTCTTAGCCAAGTTTCTGTTGGAGAAGGCTCGTTCGTTCTGGGAAGATATGGATTTTCGAGCTTCTGAGGATGTCTTGGCCCTTCAAATCTATGGTTTGGTTCTATTTCCTAATCCGGACCAACTCATAGATGTGAATGCCATTAAGGTTTTTCTCTCTCGCAATCCCGTACCTACCTGCTTGGAGACATTCTACATTGTTTCCACAATCTCACCATGAAGAAAAGAGGTACTCTTTTGTGTTGCATTCCATTACTCTAGGTGGTTTATTTTGTACCTACCTCTATCAATATTGAAGAATGAGCTAGGGTTGACATGGTCTCAAAGGATGATGTCACTCTCACACTCGGATATCCATTGGTGTTCTCGACCTTTGGAGGATATTACCATCATTGACCATGTCCCACTCCTTGTGATTAGGGGAGGAATCACCTATAACCCTTATTTGGCTTTGCGACAATGTGGATATTCTAGGAGAGATGGTCCCCACGATGTGCTCATCCAAGGATTGGTATTCGACTACGAGGGCGACGACCAAGGCTATCGACAAAGGCTCATACGAGCTTGGAGATTGATAAACAAAGTGGATAGTGAGACATTGGGGCATAAAAATTCCATCCCCCTTGAGCCTTACCTTAAGTGGGTACGGACTCGTGCTCAAAGTCTCGTGATGCCTTACCCCGCCATCTTACCAATCATCATGGAGCCTGTTGGCGAAGGAGATATTCCATATACTGTCCTTCATCTTGATATGCCTACTTCTCTGGAAGATTTGCAAAGAGCTTGGACTCAGCTAAAGGAGGGGAGAGACACCTTTGAAGCCCAGTTTTATGCAAGCGAGAAGAAGACATTGGAGCTCACGAGACAACTTTATGAGGAGAGGAGCCTGAATTCCTATATCGCTCCAAAGAGGAAGCATCCATAGGAAATTTGAACCATTTTATTGTGTTTTAGTTTATTTTGTTTCTTTTGTTCCATTGTAAGCTCGAGAGTCATTGTTGTAACCATTTAAACCTATTAATACAATTAATGTTTGTTCTCTCTTTGTCTAAGTATATTTAAATCTTAAAAATCCTTGGAAACATTGCATAAGCATATCATCATATAAACAGGTTTCAGGACCGATTTCTTATCTTTTCGCTGTTTATTTCACTAAAAAGAAATGGATCTCGAATAGAATATTAAGGATCTTCAAGCACATAATTCTTAATTCCAAAAAATGTTTCTGGCTCTGGCTAAGGGACAAGAGGACCCGAAGGCTCTCATTCTCAAAGACAGGAAGAAAAAGACAAAGAAACCAGTGGGTGTCCTGAATATGGGAAGGAGATTCAGAGGACCAGCAAAGCGAGCTCTAGAATTCGCAACTCCGTTAAATGAGGGGGACAATTAAGAAGAGAACACAAAAGAAGAGGACCACAGTCCAGGGTCTGATAAAGAAGAGGATGACTATGCTGAAGAACAATATCCTCATGCTGATGACAAATATAAATAACTAGAGGATCGTCTCAATGCCATGGAAATTCAGAGAGTACCTGGTCTGGATTTTGAAGAATTAGGGTTGGTTTCTGGTCCTAAGCTGCATCTGAGGTCTTATATCAGGAAAATCTAACCTCACACCACTGATAGGAATTTGTGGGTGCATTTCTTCCAGGAAAGTTTATCAGGGACTCAATTGGAATGGTTCTATCAGCTGGAGGGAACCAACATCCGTAACTGGGAGGATCTGGCTGATGCTTTCTACAGGAAGTACCAATATAATTTTGACCTAACTCCAACCCGTACACAACTTCAAAGCATGTCTATGGGTTCCAGTGAGGGCTTCAAAGATTATGCGCAGAAGTGGAGAGATATTGCAGGAAGAGTCTAGCCTCCTCTGTCTGATAGAGAGTTGGTAGATATGTTCTTGGGTACTTTATCAGGCCCATTTTTCAACCATATGACCGGAAGCTCTTCAGCTGGGTTCACCGAGCTGATATTGACAGGTGAGAGAGTAGAAGTTGGCATCAGAAGTGGAAAAATTCAAGGGGTTTCATCTTTGAGTGTTGTAAAGAAGCCTTTTAGTTGGAAGAAGGAAGTTAGTGCTGCTTATGGCTATAGAAATTAGGGTAAAGTTGAATGCCGTCCAACGGTAGGAGCTATAATGATCTCCAGCCCTGTATAGATACAACGACAAAATAACCAGCATGCAGAATGCCCCTAGAAGAAAATACACCAGACTCAACATGCCCTTTGGGATATGGTGGTAGAACCGACTGTTAATACTGGTTTTGTGTTCATTATTGTAAATGTCATGGTAAGCAAGAGTCTCCATCGACTTTTCTTTTATCCAACAAAGGAAAGGGTGAAAAGAACATAAAAAGACCTTTTTCGAGATTTTTGAGTAAGGGGGGTAGATTATTGAAAGGGAAGGTATTAACACCCTTTCCATCCGTAGTTTTTACGGTGTTGTAACCCAAAATTTTCCCTCTCATTTATCAAGTAATCTCTCACAAAATCTCCTTTGGTTCAAGACTGCACTAGTGTTGATCAGCTCAAGACACCTCCTCAAACACTGGTGACTGAAAATTAGGGTTTGAGATTGCACAAGGACAATTGGACTTTTAATGCCTCATATGACTTTCATGGATCATTTTGGACCCTCAAGATTTCTCATGTCAATTTTGAAGTCTTGGATCACATTTTTTCTCAGTCAATTGATCAGCTGACCTAAAAATCAACTATATTGGGGGAAAAGTCAATTGTGGTCAATTTATAGTCAAACTTCATAATTTTTGGTCCATATCAACATTATGAACTCATATATGTTATTTGATCAATTTTGTATGACAATTCCTCAAGAAATTTGATCAGATCATCAAAAGGGAAAAATGGTCAAAATTAGGGTTTTTGACTGAGAAGGTGCAATTTCCGATTTTTGACCTAGCAAATGGTTTATTGGTTTAAGTTATGATCTCAAGGATTCAAATTAATAATTTTGACCTAATGGCATGGCTCAAAACATTCCTCAAGTTCAATTGGTTGACAGTTGAATTTCAGTCAACTGATGAAAAGTCAATTGTACAATTGAAAAGTCAAACTTTGACTTTTTGGTCAAAATCAAGTATCAAATATCACAATTCATCAAAACATGTAAAAATATGAAACTTGTTCATCAAGTAATAAAAAAGTCAAGATTTCATTTTGAAAAGTCAAAATTTCTAAACTTAGATATTTTTCTAAGTGTTGGAAAATTCATATTTTTTTCATAACTTTGAGCAAAATTTTCAAGTTATGATTTTGTGAATACATGTTCATGAAACTTGGAAACTTCGTGAAATTTTGCCCTAGTTTTAGGCAGGATTTTGACCTAACTTCATGGCAATTTTTCACATAGTTCCAAGATGAATATTCAAAAATGTCCAACATAGAGGTTGTAAAGTATGTTACAAGCTTTTCAAGATGTCCAAGAACTCATTGAGATCATTCTTGAGCTAAGAGAATCGAAGGCAAGAAGTTAGGGTTTCAAACTTGTTTTTCAAGTCATTTTCATGATGAACATTTGATCCAATCCACACCCATGCTGCATAAATCTTACTTTGCATGCTTCTAACCTCTAAATATATCCATAATCAGAATATTACACAACTATTTGAGCTATGATTCAAGTGTTTGAGTCATTGTCCAAGCGATTATTCCATTAATGGAACAAAGTTCACGCTTCCATTTTGGAAAAGTGACTTTAATCACAAAGTCAATGCATAGAACTCCTAACTTGTTTCATCTGAACACAAGCAACATCAAAAACCAAAAGCAACATGGCTAAAACCTCCTACCAACTCAGACCATGCTTGTACAACACATTGAAACTTGTTTTCCCACTTTCTTCAAAATCAAGTAACATAGCCATAACTTTATATCTCACAGATATGTCAACTTCAAACCATAAGATCTCTTGCTTAGAATTATACAAGTTATTTGCAAGCAAACAGACGAGATTATAATCCGTTAAGCACTCCCAAATTCCCTCAAGCCAGAAATTACACAAAACCTCCATTTTTGTGTCATTTCTGACTTTAAACTTCAATCTTCAAAACCACTCGTGCGTTTCTTGGCTTAATACTTCCAAAAGCTTCTTAGCATCATACACAAACCATACCAATACCTGTTTGAAAACTGTAACACCATTTATGCCATCCTCCATAAGCAAAAACAGAGGTCTGCATCTTGACTTCTCTAGGCCATTTCAGCTACTCTCAGTTCAAGCCAGCTATTGCATTAGCTTCCTAGAGGTTCAACGAAGCTAACCTGATCATCACCATCACTTGAAACAAGCTCAAACTCATTTCACGGTTTCCAGTTTTTGAGGTATTTTTCTGAACTTTCATCTCTTCATTTAGGCATTGTTAGGCTTCCATTTTCAAAGATAAAATGTAGATATCATTGCCCTGAAACTGTACATGTCCATAGTTTTCATTTATATTGATTTAGTAGGGAGAATTTTGAGTTTAAAGTTTCTGAAAAAATTAGGTTTCAGTTTAGGGCCAACAAAATTCTCATTCATCTTTGATTTATAGCTTTAGTTATTTACATGGTTGAATTCGTATTGAAATTTCAAGCAAGTTTCATGTTTGCATTTTTCAATTTGGTTGAGAAATGAAGAAGTTAGAAAATTCAAAAGTATGGCAATGGCCTCTGGCGCAAGGAAAAAAAAGATAACAGCCATGGAGTTGTTTTCCAATATATATTTATGGTTTTTTATTAATAAACGGGTGTATAGCCATCCTAGTGGTAAAGCGCGCGCCTGTTAACCTATGGGACCTGGGTTCGAGCCCCAGTGGTACCCTTTTGTTCATTTTTCATATTTTTCACTCTTTTTTGTTCAGCTGCAGCGCCTAAGCTTTTCAATTGGGCTTTTTTTTTTGCTTTTGTCTAACCCCCTGTTTACTTATGCAGCCTGACCCAATCCTTTTATATTTTCCTTTTTTTTTTATTTTTCATTTTCTTATTTGATTTTTTTTTTATATTTTTAGTTTTATTATTTATATTACTATTATTATTATTATCATTATTATTTTTATAAATAAAAAATACAAAAATATTTTATTTATTTATTTACATATTTAAAAATACTCATTTATATTTTATTTTTCTTCATAAAACAAAAACACCAAAAAACATTTTCTTAACAAATTAATTTATTTCTTTTATAATAAATTTTTATAATTAGGTTTAATTGTTATATTATTCTCTTGTAAATTAAAATTAATTTATAACTTAGGTTTATTTTAATTGATTAACTTTCATTTTATTTTTATTAATTTAAAACCTTTTCATAAAAAACCCTAAAAAAATCCTTTTTAAGTTAATTTCCTTTCTTAATTAGTTTAAGTTAATTTTATTTAATTTTCATTAATCATTTTCTTAATTAGGTTAAAACCCTTTCATGAAAACCAAACAAAAATCATTTCTTTTTCCATTTTGCATTTGTACATTATTTTTCAATTCTTGTACATTTATTCAATATGGTTGTAATAGATAATTAGGTTTAATTTTCTTGCAAAATCCCCATTTGTAAATTTGTACACCCCATCCCCTCATGATGTAATATATTAGTATTTTTACTTTTCGCAATTTATCGTTTTATATAAATGATAGTAAATTAGAGTTTGTATGAAAAGATTAAAATCAACAAGTTAGCAAACCCTAATTCAAGACAAAACAACGCATGTAAATCAACACATTTGCACATTTGCACCCTTAGGGTAATTCCACTTTGTTGCCTTATAGAAATAACCATGTTATGCATGTGGGATATCTTAGCAAAAAGCAATCAAAATACAAGATCATAGTCCCTCGATGACGCTATCAATGTTGCCTTTCAAAAATGATCTTAGCCCCTCAAAGAAAATGCTAAGATATCTCACAACATTTCTATTATGGCTATACGATAACCCACGCCCGTCCCTCTACATCCAAAGATAAGGCTTCTTACCAATCAATGGTAAGATGGCAATATCAAAGGAAAGGAAGAAATGAACTAAGAATTTTGAGTAAGTAGATTGTTCCTAGTTGCTTGCTCAATTTCAAATCAAACACTCTTGCTTATTTTCAAAACAAACACCAACACTTTCAAAAACACTTTCAAAACATTTTCCAAATATGAAATATTTTCAAAAGATCAACACTTTGTATACGTTCTTACGAACGAGAACTATTACAAAGTTTGCCTAAATGATGGCGCCTTTTCAAAATACTTTCAAAAAACCACACAAAGCATATTTTCAAACAAAAGCAAGTGATCTAGCAAGCAACTAAGAGCCCATAGATAACTATGGATGAAAAGGGTGCTAACACCTTCCCTTTTCATAATCTACCCTCCGAACTCAAGAAATAATCTCAAAGGTATTTCCTGTTCTTTTCAGCCTTTCCTTTTTGGATAAAAGAAAAGCCGGTGGTGAGTCTTGCTAACCACAACATTTGCGATAAAACGCAAAACACCCAAATCAGTTCTCCAACCGTATCACAGAACTGGCGACTCTGCTGGGGAGGAACTTAAAAGTGGGGTTACCTTAGGGCTAGATCACCTTTACTTGCTTTCATTGTTTGATTTGTTTGCTTTACATTTTGGTTCCTTGTTTGGGTTTGTTTGAATCCTCTACCCGGATTTGGGATACCTTATACGTAAGTAGCAATACGTTGTGGAAACTGTGTGGGGTATACCGACATGGTTTAAGAAATAGATACATTAGTGTGACATATTTATGGGTACCGGTATCCCTTGAGTAGTTAAGGAGAATACGAGGCTGCTGAGTGATGTCATGAAGCACTAATTGACTTTTAGAACCTTTACTTGACCAACTTGGCCATTAGGATGTAGTGAGATGACCGGCTTTGATGCAGTCCGAAGTTGGTAGATACTCGATAATACACTCATTGAGGTTTGGCTTTTTGGGATATTTCGGTTACCGTGAAAGAGGCTTGCGCTGAAACAATGCCCGAGAAGACATACCAGTTATATTGGGATCCTTTAGAACCTGGTTACTATTTCTAGGGTAGGTTTGAGCCAACTAAACTTCAAGAGGGTGCTTACCTATGAGACTCCATGCAAGCCTAAACCTAAGGACTTGTTTTCCTTGTTTGTATATATTTACTTGTACATGACATCATAAACATCATAACATCATACTCATTCTAATCATTTCAAGGATTTTTGGGATTTATCTTTGTTCTGTTTTGTAGGACATGGCTTCTATCCGCAGGAATACTATCCAAGTCAATCTCGTGAGGATTCCTCCTCAACTCAAAGAGTTAGCATCAAGGGTCCCTGAGAACTCTTCATTCACCGAAAGACATGGTCACCTCTTAAACTTGGTTACCTCCAACTCTGATGAAGATATGATGAAGGTTCTCTTCCAATTCTTTGATCCTCTACACCATTGCTTCACTTTTCCCGATTATCAACTTGTGCCCACTCTAGAAGAATTCTCCTAACTCTTGAGGATTCCCATTCTCAATCAACTACCCTTCAACGGTATGGAAAGATATCCAAAACCTGAGGAGATTTCCCAAGCACTACACTTGCAAAAATATGATGTCACAACTAATTGGGAAACAAGGAGTGGTGTCAAAGGTTTCTTAGCCAAGTTCTTGTTCGATAAATCTCAAGACTGTTGGAATTCCTTGGACCTTTTGCTGCAAAGAAGGAAATCAATGATGTGTATAGGGCAAGGGCCTGTACCAAGAAGAATGATCATCCGTCTATTAATGATGTTCGAATCTCCAATCCAACTCCTACTCCAAGACCATCTGCTAATCATCAACGTTTTGAAACTCCAAGAATACAATTTATGAGGTTAGGCATGTCATTATCTCAAGCCTTACAATATTTACTAAAGGCTAATTTGGTGACATTGCGCGACCCTCTTGCCAACCCTGATACCTCTTCACCAAAGTATAATCCGAATGCTAAATGTGCTTACCACTCAAGCAGCCTCGGGCATGAGACTGACCAGTGATGGGCCTTGAAGAATAAAATTCAGGATTTGATCGATAACAAGACTATTGTGTTTGATCCTCCTCCAACTCTGAATGTAATCACCGTACTTATGCCGAAGCATGACAAGGGTGTTAATGTTGTTGAAGATACAATTTTTGTTGCCTCTGTTGAAGAATTGACTATTCCGCTGAATATCATCAAAAGGAATCTATTGAAAGCTGGGATCTTCCCTGGCTATATAAAAGACTATATTTGTTGTACCCAACAACTCAATGGATGCGAAGGGCTGAGGAAGTGAATTCAACGCCTAATGGATAGCCACGAAATTCTATTTGAGAAGACCCTGATTGCCAAAAGTTTGACTGACAAATGTGAAGATCTCTCCATTATCACTATCTCAAACAAGCCTCTTAGGATCACCTCCAAAGGTCCTATTAGGATTTCAAATGAACCAACTGTTGCTCCCTTAATAATTACCGATCCTGGACCAATTCCCTACTCTTCAAACAAGGAAGTACCATGGAACTATGATGCTGAGGCGTTTTACCACGGGATAAAACAAGACGCTTGGATCGAAGAAGAAAAAGTTGATGATGTTGGTAACATAGTTGGATCAAGTAAGGTAACTCGAACTGGGAGAATCTTTTCACCAAATATGTCACCACCAGTTGTTACAAAGGCCCCCGTCCGCATTACTGCTGCCAAGCCATGTACTGATACCAGAGGGAAGGAGAAAGTTGTTGAGCTTGTCGTGACAGAAGTACCCGCAAAGGACGTTGCTGATGGAGAGCCCTCTGCTCGTGAGATGGACGAGATCTTGAAGATAATAAAAATAAGTGACTTCAAGATTGTGGAACAGTTAGGGAAAAACGCATCAGAGATTTCGATGTTGTCATTGCTACTCTGTTCTGATGCCCATGCTCGGACATTAATCAAGTTCCTGAAAAAGGCTCATGTCCCCCATGAGACCACAACGGACCAATTTGAGAATTACGTGGAAAGCCTGACAGCTGATAGTGGCTTGGGATTTTAAGATGCAGACCTAACACCGCTTGGGAAGAATCACAATAAAGCTCTATATGTTTCTGTCGAATGCAAGGGGACCACCCTAGCACATGTTCTAGTCGACACTGGTTCTTATCTAAACGTGTTACCCAAGGGTGCGTTAGATTGTTTAGACTGTGAAGGTTTAGTCTTGAAGCCAAGTGATATCATTGTAAGGGCGTTTGATGGATCAAAGAGGTCAGTTCATGGGGAAGTAGACCTTCCAATCAAGGTGGGCTCACAAATCTTCAACTCCACCTTCTACTTTATGGATATCCGTCCTGCTTATTCTTGTCTGTTGGGTCGCCCTTGGATCCATAAAGCTAGGGCAGTAACCTCAACTCTTCATCAGAAACTCAAATATCCGGTCAAGGGAAGAATTGTCACCATATGTGGAGAGGAAGAGTTTATGGTAAGTCACCTTAACTCTTTCAAATACATAGAGATGAATGGATAATTCATTGAAACCCCGTGTCAAGCCTTTGAGGTTATGCCACCAATGATTGCTGCTACCAAATGTTCCTCTGATGAGTCCAAAGCTGTTAAAGTTGTACCGAAGATGGTTTCAGTCAAAGATGCTCGTGCGGCAATTGAAGAAGAAAGTTGTGATACTTGGGGGAAACTCCTCGATATCCCATTCAAAGCGGACAAGTTTGGTTTGGGCTTCACCATCAAAGCTCAGAAGGAAGTGAGGCGTGCTCGTGCAGGAAAGCCACCTCTCCGCATTGGAAGCCATGAAGTCAATATTGTGGGTGATTCTGATGAAGAGGTTGCATTTGAAGATTGGGTGTATCCAACTATAACGGAGCTGAAGAATTGGCATGCCAAGGACTTTGTGTCCATCTCCTTCCTTGAGGAGTAATCTACTTGTTTCAATTCAAGAACATTTTGTCTGTAATATTTAACAATGACTTTTAAGCCATGTGCCTGGCCCGGGGCACTTTGGTCCATTTGTCAACGGTTTTATTTATGTTCATCTAATCATATGATCATTCAATACAAATCATTGGTCTCTTTTGCATTCAAATATTTATGCTCATCGTCTTTCTTTTCTTTCAAATACATTTTTCAAAATAGTCATGTATCTTACATGCACACACACACACACACACACACACTCTTCCAGGTCCTCATCCACTCTAGATCTTATTGCCAATGACTATACTATTGTTGGATATAACTTTGAATGTCCAATTAACCAAGCCGAAGACGAAGGTGAGGAAGATTGTGAAACACCGGGAGAACTATCCAGACTTCTTTGACAAGAGGAAAAAGACATTCAGCCGCACGAAGAGTCAGTTGAAGTCATCAATCTGGGTATTGAGTCAGATAAGAAAGAAATCAAGATCGGTGCTAACTTGGAAAGCAGTGTCAAGAGCAGCTTGGTTCAAATGTTGCATGATTATGTGGAAGTATTTTCTTGGTCTTATAAAGATATGCCAGGATTGGATACCAACATTGTAGTTCATCGTCTGCCGACAAAAGAAGACTATCCTCCTATCAAACAAAAGGTTCACTGCATGAGGCCTGACATGTCTAAAAAGATTAAAGCTGAAGTGATGAAACAATTTGATGCAGGGTTCCTAGTTGTGACATCCTATCCCCAATGGGTTGCCAATGTGGTGCCAGTGCCGAAGAAAGAAGGGAAGGTTCGCATATGCGTAAACTATAGGGATCTGAATAAGGCAAGCCCCAAGGATGACTTCCCTCTGCCACACATTGACGTCTTGGTCGACAATATTGATTAGCATAAAGTCTTCTTTTTCATGGATGGCTTCTCTGGAAATAATCAGATAAGGATGGCTCCCGAAGACATGGAGAAGACTATTTTTGTGATGCAATGGGGCACCTTTTGCTACAAGGTTATGCCGTTCGGATTGAAGAATACAGGGGCAACATATCAAAGAGATATGGTAGCTTTATTTCATGATATGATCCATCATGAAATATAGGTATATGTGGATGATATGACTGCCAGATCCCAAACTAAAAAGGAACATCTTGATCAGCTGTACAAATTATTCGAAAGGTTGAAAAAGTACAAGTTGAGGTTGAACCCTAACAAGTGCACATTTGGCGTACAATCTAGAAAGCTTCTAGGTTTTGTTGTCAGAAATAAAGGCATTGAAGTTGATCCTGCCAAGGTAAAGCCCATCCAAGTAATGCCAGTCCCTCACTCTGAAAAGGAAGTTAGAGGATTCTTGGGTTGTCTCAATTACATCGCCCGCTTCATATCTCACTTGACAGCTACTTGTGATCCAATCTTCAAACTCTTGAAGAAAGATCAGGTAATCAAATGGAATGATGAATGCCAAGTTGTCTTCGACAAAATCAAAGAATATCTACAAGAGCCTCCTATTCTCATGCCTCTAGTTGAAGAAAGACCCTTGATTATGTACTTGACAGTACTCGAGAACTCCATGGGGTGTGTTTTGGGCCAACATGACGAGTCTGGATGAAAAGAGCATGCTATTTATTACCTGAGCAAAAAGTTTACCGAATGTGAAACTAGATATTCACCTCTCAAGAAAACTTGTTGCGCTCTGGCATGGGCTGTTCGCTGGCTAAGACAGTATATGTTGACTCATACCACTTTATTGATTTCTAAGATGGACCCAATCAAGTACATCTTCGAGAAACCTGCCCTTTACGGACGGATAGCAAGATGGAAAATGATCTTAACCGAGTACGACATTCAATACACTATGCTAAAGGCCATCAAAGGAAGCGTACTAGCAGATCATTTGGCCATCAAGCTGTTAATGATTACCAGTCTATGAACTTCGGTTTCCCGGATGAGAACATCATGTTGGTGACCGATTATGCGAAACCTAGACCGTATGACGGACCTTAACAAGGATCCTGATGGACTATGGTCTTCAATGGGGCTTCAACGCTTTGGGTAACGAAATTGGTGCTATGATTATCTCCCCTAAAGGTTGCCACACTCCTTTCACTGCCATACTATGCTTTGATTGCACTAACAACATGGCCGAGTACGAAGCGTGTATTTTGGGTCTAAAAGCTGCTATTAACTTGAGAATCAAACATTTGAATGTGCTTGGGGATTCCACTTTAGTGATCAGCCAAGTAAAAGGGGATTGGGACACTAAGCACCCCAATCGCATCCCTTACAAGGAACTTGTTCTATCACTAATTCCTTTCTTAGAATAGATCACCTTTGAGCACTTCCCTAGGGAAGAAAATCATTTGGCTGACGCGTTGCAAACCATGTGTGATACGGTGGGATAACTGACTTGTGGTTTTGCGTTTGTATTCGCAAATGTTCGGTTTAGCAAGAGTCGCCACCGACTTTTTATTTTATCCTAAGGAAAGGTCAAAAAGCACAGGAAAGACCTTTGAGATGTTTCTGTGGGTTCGGGGGGTAGATTATGAAAAGGGAAGGTGCTAGCACCCTTTTCATCCATGGTTATCCATGGGATCTTAGTTACTTGCTTAGATCACTTGCTTTTGTTTGAAATGGTGCTTTGTGTGTGTGGTTTTGAAAATGTTTTGAAAAAGACGCCTTGTCTAGGCAACCTTTGTAACAATTCTTGTTTGAATGTTTTACAAAGGTGTTTGTCTTTTTGAAAAGATGTTTCAATGTTTTTGAAAGTTTGTCTTGAAATTGTGTTGTGGAGTGTGTTTTGAAAGTAGCAAGGATGTTTTTGCAAGTTTGATCAAGTAACTAAGAGCTATCTACCCTATTTTACTCAAAGATCTTTCTTGTGTTTTTAACCCTTTTAACAATGTTGTTTCACCATTGTATTTGGTGAACAAACTTGTGTTAGGATGTTTACGGGACAGGCGCGGGACGTTTGTATAGTCATAGAAGGCAACATATGGGACATTTTAGCAATGTCGTTTTAGGGACTAGATCATTTACCGAAGGCAACATCGAGGGTCATCGAGGGACTACGATCTTTTATCGAGGGTCTTTGCTAAAATGCCCATGCTCGAGGGACGTGACTATTTTCCGATAGGCAACAAGTGAGATTACCCTAGAGGTGCATGTGTGAATAATGTGTTTGATTTGCATGCATTTGTCTTTGATTTTTTTGGTGGTCTATTTGTTGGTTTTATCTTATCATACACACCTAATTACTAGTATTTGTACAAAGTAAATAAAATGTAGAAAGATAAAATCCTACGCTATTACAACCATATTGAAAGGCAAGAAAATGTAAAGGCAAAAATAAGATAAAAATAAATAAAAAAAGCTCTTTCGACCCAGACAGTAGCACCCTTCGATTTGCATTCTACTGGCCTCCTTCGACTGGGACTAGCAACCTTTGATTTGCATTCTGTTGGCCTCCTTCGATTGGGGCTGGCAACAGCAAAGTCACGTCTTTCGATTGGGCCTTGGCAGGGGAGAGGTCCTGTCCTTTGATCGGGCAAAGGCAGCAACAAGTTGTATCCTTCGACTGGGGCCTGGAAGTCAGTGTGGAAACCAAAGGCTTCATTTCATACTCCTGTCTCCTGTTTCTTTTGTTTGAACTTTTTAAACAGCAACATGGCATAAGGCTGTGCTAGTATTGCCTTACAATCAGTTAATACTTAATGCATATTTAAGTAAACAAGCAGCAAAGCAAAAGGGGTTAGCTCTGAAAACATATTAAGTAGGTGGAAACGAAAAGAACCAAAGTGTTATGTACATGTTTTGAAATGAAAGGGAATATTATTCACATACTATGCCATGAAACGAAAGGTTCAAGGGTAAGAGTGACTTACCTTGCTTCAGGCCTTGAATGGATGTGGGATTCGAACTTGAACTTCTACCTGGACGTTTATGGAATTCAAAGAGTAGTCACAGGGGGTTTGCTTTTGGTTCGAAGAGTTGTCACATAAGGTTGTCTTTGAGTTTGAACAAACTTCTATGTGTGGAATGTTCTTCAGAATCGAAAGAGGTGATTGTTTGGGATTCTGTTTTTTATTTTATTTCTCAAGTGTTGATGAACTTGAGAAGTTTTGTTGTGTTTGAGAAAATTTGGGGGATTCGTTCCTCTGGTCCAAAGATCCTCTCCTTAAACATGTGTTGGAGCCTCTTATTTATAGGCAAAGTTGGCTGAAGTTTTTGGAGGGAAAACAAAATAATTTGAACAATTTGGGTAAACTGCTCTTTGCAGTCTTCGAGGGACAGTGCTTGTATGCTATTCCGGTGCAAGAATGGGGAAGTGTTTCAGGACTGCTATGCAGCAGTTTTGGCCAGTGTACGATGTCTGAACTTGGCAGCAAGCATCTTTGAATATTTTATCCTTTCATTTTGACCCTCCTTCGACCAGATTCTTCTTCCAACACATTGTTTGACTTTCCTCCAACAAGTGTCCTTCGAACAAATCATCTTTGTGCATCATTTGAAGGGGCCAAATGTGTGCTTCGAATGGACTAGTAAGGCGTACCCTTCGACAGGGACTCATATGTATGCCCCTCAAGTCCACCACTATATGTCTTTTGAGGGAGCCATTAACCATGTGCTGAAGTTTGTCAAGGATGGAAATGCAGCATACTAAAGAGAAATGTTGTCCAGTCGAAGCTAGTACAAACATAGTCAAAGTCTTGTCGAAGCCTGCATGGAGGAGGTCTAAACTTTGTGAATCCAAGCAAGCACAAAAGGTCAATGCTCAAATAAAGACTTGCATGAAGGGAGCCACATGCCTAAACGAAAGAGGCATGCAGGAGGCAAAATGTCCAGATTCGAAAGAGGCATACAGGAGGCAAAATGTCCAGATTCGAAAGAGGCATACATGAGGCAAAATGTCCAGATTCGAAAGAGGCATGCAGGAGGAAAAATGTCCAGATTCGAAAGAGGCACGCTAGTAGCCATTTTGAGCAATCGAAGGAGGCCAAGAGTCAATCGAAGGATGTAGAATCAAAAGAGATATGTTTTCCTCCAAATTTGTCAAAATGTTATTTTATCTGTTTTCCCCCTTTTTGACAGTTTCCTTTTAATTTTGGTATTGGAAAATCCCAATACACTTGTTCAAGCTTAAACCTTGAAAATCCTTGTAAGAAAGGCCTTGAGAATTGAGAGGGAAAATTTTGGGGTACAACAGCTGCCCCTGTTCAATCTTCTTACACCTGAAGAGTTAGATTGGTAATTCTTCCATTCGTGACTTGAAGGTGAAAGATGATTGAACACTAGAGTGCCCAGAAATTTGCACTCGGTGATGTGATGGTTAGGGGAATGGGCTTAGAGATGCCATTTGGAGAGATGATAGAAAGTTTTTGGAGATGGGCTTAAAGATGCCATCCTAAGGTGATTATATCTGGACTCAGCAGGATGATGAAGGAATCTTGGATGATTACTACCTCAGCAGGATGATGAAGGAATCTTGGACGATTACTACCTCTGCAGAATGATGAAGGAATCTTGGACGATTACTACCTCAGCAGGATGATGAAGGAATCTTAGACGATTACTACCTCAGCAGGTTGATCAAGGAATCTTGGATGACTACAACCTCAGCAGGATGATGAAGGAATCTTGGATGACTACAACCTCAGCAGGATGATGAAGGAATCTTGGATGACTACAACCTCAGCAGGGTGATGAAGGAATCTTGGATGACTACAACCTTAGCAGGATGATGAAGGAATCTTGGATGACTACAACCTCAGCAGGATGATGAAGGAATCTTGGATGACTACAACCTCAGCAAGATGATGAAGGAATCTTGGATGACTACAACCTCAGCAGGATGATGAAGGAATCTTGGATGACTACAACCTCAGTAGGGTGATGAAGGAATCTTGGATGACTACAACCTCAGCAGGATGATGAAGGAATCTTGGATGACTACAACCTCAGCAGGGTGATGAAGGAATCTTGGATGACTACAACCTCAGCAGAATGATGAAGGAATCTTGGATGACTACAACCTAAGCAGGATGATGAAGGAATCTTGGATGACTACAACCTCAGCAGAATGATGAAGGAATCTTGGATGACTACAACCTCAGCAGGATGATGAAGGAATCTTGGATGAATACAACCTCATCAGGGTGATGAAGGAATCTTGGATGACTACAACCTCAGCAGGATGATGAAGGAATCTTGGATGACTACAACCTCAGCAGGATGATGAAGGAATCTTGGATGACTACAACCTCAGCAGAATGATGAAGGAATCTTGGATGACTACAACCTCAGCAGGATGATGAAGGAATCTTGGATGAATACAACCTCATCAGGGTGATGAAGGAATCTTGGATGACTACAACCTCAGCAGGATGATGAAGGAATCTTGGATGACTACAACCTCAGCAGGATGATGAAGGAATCTTGGATGACTACAACCTCAGCAGAATGATGAAGGAATCTTGGATGACTACAACCTCAGCAGGGTGATGAAGGAATCTTGGATGACTACAACCTCAGCAGAATGATGAAGGAATCTTGGACGATTACCACTCCAAAAGGTGATGAAGGAATCTTGGACGATTACTACTCCAAAAGGTAATGACTTTTATCTGTCGATCGATCTTTCCTGAAAAGATAAAGATTTAGTTGTATGCAATGTCATGATGTATGCATTGTGTAATGATGTTCTCAAAATAAATGAGATTTATTTCATATGTATTTTGTATGCATATGTTATGAATGTTGTTGAAGTGTAATTTTGTCTTGGACTTTGCTCAAAATGTTTCCACCGGGGATTCCTGCTTTGTTGTTTGAGGAGAACTCCGCTGGGGGATATTGAAAACTCTGTGGGGAGTATGTTTATTTCTGCTTGGGAAAAGAGTTTAGGAGTCTTAGTCGTCCGTTGCTCTACTGGGGATTCGAAGTTGAACTGATATCTGGTCGGGTCCAGGTTTCGCAGTAACTTGCTGGGGATTGTAGAGTAGTCTATTGGGGAAGAAGATTTGTGGTCCTTTGATTTGTATTAGTCAGAGAGGCAAACTCAAGCTAGGGAATCCTGGTGTTGTTGGGGAAATAAACCCTCTCGTTAGTCCGCTAGAGAGGTGACATCTTTGTTGGGGGAAGTCCTCGAGGATTCTTGAGGTTGATTCAGCTGGGGAAAGGGGGTCAGAGATTATACTCTTGCTGGGGAATCATCCTATGAGAAGGAATTTGGGGAGACTTGTCATTGCCCCTAGTAGAGAATGTTTGTGGCATTGCCAAAAAGTTTGATTGTACGCAACCCTTTGTTGGGATTGACGCTCAATGTCCCAAGTAATGGAGATGGAGACCTGCCCCTGGTTACTCTGCACTTCTTTGAGAGATTTCCTGGAATCTTGACTAGACTGCCCCAGGTGTGCTGGAGAGTGACATGTCATGTCCCCCTGTTGATAGGAGATTTGTCAATGGAAGTGTCATCCTTTTTGAAGTGATTTTACTCACTGAGAGAGCTTTCGTTCATCGGATATTCGTTGTGTGAATTTCTCCGCTGTCAAACAAATAGCCAAATGCAAACAGTGATATTCAAGTAATGCAAAGTTTATGTTGTCTCGAAGTTTTGAAAAAAATGCGTTTTTTAGAAGAAAACTTTTTATAAGACAAATTCAACACAAGATTTAGGGCAAAGCCTTACAGGAGTCAGGATACCTTTTGTAACAATATGCTTTTGAACTAACCCATGCTTCAATTAGGACTTTTGAAGGGTTGTAACGTGGCTTGGTTCACGGTTTAAGAAGTAAAGGATAAAGGCTCAAAGTATATTTGTACCCACCCGCTCTTCGTGATGTTCTTCAATCCTAAGCTCAGTTAATTGTGCGTCGAACTCTATTCAAAATTGGAACGATGTTTTGGTGATGGTTCACACAAGTTGGATTTTGGAAGGCAGTCATCATTTTTTTTTGCAACATTTTTCATGTTGTCGAGGATTTGTAATGACCTTGTTCTTTTGATTTATTATCCCTAACTTTTTCCTGACTGTTCCTGTTTTCGAGATTACAGTCAGCGGGATGCCCCAACTTTCTTAAGCCTCCTTTATAGGTTTTGGCTTAGTGGGTTTTTTTTGAGAGATAATGACTGCCTATGAGATAAGGAACCACCACTGTCTTTTGATTCCAGAGGAATGCTTTTGATGTCATTCGTTGTATTACGAACATAGAGTTTGCGACTTTAATGCGCATCTTTTGAATTTACTGAGTGACTACCCTGCCCCAGGTTTAAAGGTTTCAATTTGTGTTTAAAACATAAAACTTATACTTCTTTGGCTCGAAGGGGTTGACTAGGGATTATCTTCCTTATAACTCCAGTGTTTAGGATTTGAAAGAAACGCCTGTACATCGTCAGCAAGGTCTGTTCAATAGCATACTGTTATGAGATTATGGCATTGTTTCGCCATCCTCCCTCTAAAGGCTTGTAACTTTTAGCAAGAGTTGAATGTCATAAAGTGAGTAAAAAGCATAATTTAAATGAAATGAAAATGAATGAATTAATTCAAGACAAACATATGCAATGCATTAATGAAACAGAGTTTGACATTAATAGATAATTGTTTGAATAACAAAAGAAATTACAACTTGAAAATTCAAATGAAACAAAGACATTCTCAATGATTTGGCGTAGGAGCAGTGATCACATTTGGAGTCTCTGGAGGGTCAAACTCGATCTCCTTGGCATCAATCAAGTCTTGAATCTTGTTCTTCAAAGTCCAACATCTGTCGGTGTCATGTCCGGGACTGTCAGAATGATAGGCACATCTTACGCTCGGATTGTACCTAGAAGAGGAGGTATCAGGATTTTGAGGAGGTTCCTTTAGTGTGATCAGTTTCACCTTCAGCAATTATTGTAATGCTTGAGATAAAGGCATGTTGATGTTAGTGTACTGCCTTTCTTGATATCTTACCCTATGCCTATTGCCCTGTCTTTGTTGAACAAATGTAGGATTATAGATCAGGATTGCCCCTACCTGTTGATCATGACGCCTCTTTCGACCAATCACTGCATCAGACTCTTTCTTCCCATTGTAGGGCTTTTTCTGAGCATTAGAAGGTGTAGCTTCTTGAATCTTCCCACTTTTGATGCCAGCTTCGACCCTTTCGCCGGTCAGTATTAGCTCGGTGAACCCGACTGAAGAGCTTTCGATCAAGTATTTGAAGAAAGGCCCTGTCAAAGTTCCCATGAAGATGTCAATCAGCTCCCTGTCAGCTAAAGGGGGTTTCACCCTACCATCTATATCTCTCCACTTTTGGGCGTATCCTTTGAAGCTCTCGTTGGAACCCATGGTCATGTTCTGCAATTGCACACAAGTTGGTGCAAGATCAGCATTGTACTGATACTACTTATAGAAAGCAGCAACTAAATCCTCCCAGGTGTGGATGCGAGAACTCTCCAATTGATAGAACCATTCGAGTTGAGTCCCTACTAGGCTTTCTTGGAAGAAATGGATCCAAAGCTTCGGATCAGTTGTGTATGGTTGAATCTTGCAGACATAAGACTTTAAGTGCATCTTAGGGCAAGAGACTCCATCGTATAGGGAAAAAGTAGGGATTTTGAATTTTGGCGGGATGACCACTCCAAAAACCAAACCCATGTCTCCTAAATCCAAGCCAGGTATCTGTTGAATCTCCATAGCACTGAGGTGATCCTCCAACTGTTTGTACTTGTCATCAGTGGGAGGATATTGTTCCTCGGAGTAGTCAGCTTCAACTTCATCAATCTCCAAATTGTGGTCTTCTTCAAGACTATCCCCTATGCTGGATGGAGTTGAAAGATCTAGGGCTTTAGGTCTTCTTCTCAAGTTCAGGATGCCCGCTGCCTTCTTGGACTTCTTCTTCTTGTCTTTGAGAAGGAGAGCTTTCAGATCCTCTTGCCCTTTACCCATAGCCAGAAGCATTTGTTGGAATTGAGCATTTTGAGCTTGGAGATCTTTCACCGTTTGTTCCATATCCATCTTATTGAAATAAACAGTAGGAAGATAAGGAGACCTGTATGGGAGAAACCTGTCATGACATGATGCATGATATGTGGATGCATGTTTTCAAGGATCTCGCGAGGTAAACACAAGAAAAATGTTAGAAATTGAACATCCTTGATTGGAGAACTTTGTATCGGTGGATGTCTTTCCACGAGAATCAAGCTCACCATGTCAAGTGGGTCATAGCCCCCGATTCAAGTCGTTGCACTTGATCTTTGACGGCGTTTGTTTAGATGGGAACCCTCTTGCCCTTTGGTAGACGCCTGGTTCAACGTGCTCCTGTATCAAAAGACCCTCGAGATCCTTGAAATGGTTATTGAAAATGCCATGGTATGATGTTATGATGTTATGTACATGTATGCAAAAGTAAGCAAGTGTATATACAGACAGTCATATTCACACAAAGCAAACAAGTCCTTAGGTTTAGGCTTGCATGGGGTTTGTAGGTAAGTACCCTCTTGAAGTTAGTTGGCTCAACCTGTCCTAGAAATAGAAACCGGGTTCTAAGGAGCTCAATATCACTGGATTATTTTCTGTGTTCATTGTTTTGGTTTAGCCACTTAACTGGCGACAAAAATATTCCAAGAAAACAATCCTCAATGAGTGTAGTATCGAGTATCTACCAACTTCGGACTGCACCAAAGTCGATCATCTCACTACCCTAAAAAGGCCAAGATGGTCAAGTAAGGTTCTAGTTTATTAGTGCTTAGTGACATCACTCAGCGGCCCCGTATTCTCTTTGATTGACTCAAAGGCTACCGGTACTCACAAATATGTTGCACTAATATAGCTATTGCTTCAACCATGTCGGTATACCCCTCACAGTTTCCACAATGTATTGCTATCTATGAATGTTTCCCAAATCTGGGTGGAGGATTTCAAACCCAAACAATAGAACCAAGTGTAAAGCAATCAAAGCAAACAAAGTAAGCATGTAAAGGTGATCTAAACCCTAAGGTAACCCCACTTTAAAGAGTCGACTCCCCATCAGAGTCGCCAGTTCTGTGATACAGTGGGAGAACTGACTTGTGGTTTTGCGTTTGTATTCGCAAATGTTCGGTTTAGCAAGAGTCGCCACCGACTTTTTATTTTATCCTAAGGAAAGGTCAAAAAGCACAGGAAAGACCTTTGAGATGTTTTTGTGGGTTCAGGGGGTAGATTATGAAAAGGGAAGGTGCTAGCACCCTTTTCATCCATGGTTATCCATGGGATCTTAGTTACTTGCTTAGATCACTTGCTTTTGTTTGAAATGGTGCTTTGTGTGTGTGGTTTTGAAAATGTTTTGAAAAAGACGCCTTGTCTAGGCAACCTTTGTAACAATTCTTGTTTGAATGTTTTACAAAGGTGTTTGTCTTTTTGAAAAGATGTTCCAATGTTTTTGAAAGGTTGTTTTGAAATTGTGTTGTGGAGTGTGTTTTGAAAGTAGCAAGGATGTTTTTGCAAGTTTGATCAAGTAACTAAGAGCTATCTACCCTATTTACTCAAAGATCTTTCTTGTGTTTTTAACCCTTTTAACAGTGTTGTTTCACCATTGTATTTGGTGAACAACCTTGTGTTAGAATGTTTACGGGACAGGCGCGGGACGTTTGTATAGTCATAGAAGGAAACATATGGGACATTTTAGCAATGTCGTTTTAGGGACTAGATCGTTTACCGAAGGTAACATCGAGGGTCATCGAGGGACTACGATCTTTTATCGAGGGTCTTTGCTAAAATGCCCATGCTCGAGGGACGTGACTATTTTCCGATAGGCAACAAGTGAGATTACCCTAGAGGTGCATGTGTGAATAATGTGTTTGATTTTCATGCATTTGTCTTTGATTTTTTTGGTGGTCTATTTGTTGGTTTTATCTTATCATACACACCTAATTACTAGCATTTTACAAAGTAAATAAAATGTAGAAAGATAAAATCCTACGCTATTACAACCATATTGAAAGGAAAGAAAATGTAAAGGCAAAAATAAGATAAAAAGAAATAAAAAAAAAGCTCTTTCGACCCAGACAGTAGCACCCTTCGATTTGCATTCTGCTGGCCTCCTTCGATTGGGACTAGCAGCCTTCGATTTGCATTTTGTTAGCCTCCTTCGATTGGGGATGGAAACAGCAAAGTCACGTCTTTCGATTGGGCCTTGGCAGGGGCGAGGTCATGTCCTTCGATCGGGAAAAGGCAGCAGCAAGTTGTATCCTTCGACTGGGGCCTGGAAGTCAGTGTGGAAACCAAAGGCTTCGTTTCATACTCCTGTCTCCTGTTTCTTTCGTTTGAACTTTTTGAACAGCAACATGGCATAAGGCCATACTAGTATTACCTTACAATCAGTTAATACTTAATGCATATTTAAGTAAACAAGCAGCAAAACGAAAGGGGTTAGCTCTGAAAACATATTAAGTAGGTGGAAACGAAGAGAACCAAAGTGTTATGTACATGTTTTGAAATGAAAGGGAAGATTATTCACATACTATGTGTGATCGGTGGATCTGGAACTGACTGTTTAACGCTGGTTCGCGAAATGTCGCGGAAGCAAGAGTCGCCATCGTCTTTTATTTTCTCCAAATGGAAAGGACAAAAGCACAGAAAAATTCCTTAAAGAGATTGCTCTCGGTTCGGGAGGTAGGTTATAGAAAGGGAAGGTGTTAGCACCCTTTCTATCCATGGTTATCCATGGGCTCTTAGATACTTGCTCATTGTGTTTTCAAAAATGGTTTGTTTGGTTTTCAACTGTGGGTTTTAAAAAATTTCTTTGAAAATTTCAGTTCGACTCTTGTATCGGTCCTCAAGAGTGTTTGAAAAATTGCTTTCGAAAGCTTTTTGAAAATGTGTTGGTGTGAAAAGTATTTTGTTTTGTTTTGAAATTTAGAGCAAGTATCTAGAGTCGTCTACCTACCCTAAGGAATTCGTCTGTGTAAATGTCCTTTAAAGTAGTGCCATCCCACCATTGAGAGGTAGGTAGCACCACCGTTGGAGGTGTTCGGGTCAATTCGAGGTTCGGGACATGGTGATCACCAGAGCAATAGGAAGAAACCTTAGAAGCTACCCTCATGCCAGGTTCCCGGATCATGAGGACTTACTAAGACATCCTCTACTCGACGATCACCTTTCGAGGCAAGGCAACAGTGAGGCGTACCCTAGGGGTGGTGTGTGCGATTTGTGTGTCAGATTCGTTTATTTTTGTCTTTTGTCATGTCATTGGTGATCTAGCGTTGGCTTTTATTTTTGTCCATACATTCTTTCATGCCTTGATTTAACAGATAAAGATTGCGAGAAGGTAAAAATTCTAAGCTATTACAAAAGGCGCGGGTCCACATCGCCAAAATTTCCAGAACCCGATTTGACAGAAAAATAAATAAGGAAATAAAATAAAGTGCGACAAATAATTTACAAGGCCTTGGGAGAGATACATAAATATTCAATGAAAAGAAATAAATATGCGAATTAAATAAGAATTAAACGAGGGCGTTGGACCCTTTTTGCAAAATTAAATTAAACGATGAAATTAATTAATAAAAAAAGAAAAGGAATTGTTTTTTTGTATTTTTTGGTATTTTATGATTTTAATGGAAAAAGAATTAAATGAAATTAAACCTAATTCTACAATTTTTATTTTATTATGAAAACATATTAAAGTTTAAACCTAAAATTAACCCTAATTAATTTACATGCAATTTAATTACAAAAATAAATATCTAATATTTAATTATTATTGAATAAAAGAAAAAAAAGATGAAAATTAATTAAACCCTAATTCTATATTTTTTAGATTTTTATTAAAAAGTTAAAATTAAAACCTAATTTAAAACTAATTAATTTATGAATTTATTTACAAAATATACATGCTAAAATAAAATATTTTTTATATTTTTTCTCTTTTCTGATTTTTTTTTATGGTTTTGTGTTTTTATGAAAATATTAAATTAATTAATAAAACAATAATTAAAAGAAAATAAGAAAATAAAATATAAAGAAAATAAAAAGATTTGCAAACCAAAGGGGGTCTGCCCCTAATTTGAGGTGTTTCTTTTAGCAATCTGGCCCAAGATTCTGAGGCCCTTTTGACTTTTTCCAGGCAGCGTGTGATGCATTGACTAGGGTCCACTATACTCTCCAGTTCATGGCCTTTGATTTGATGCTCTGGGACGCGTGGCATGCTTGATTTTGTGGATGCATGGTGGACACCACTACTGAAATTGCATGTGAACATTAATTGAAAAAAAACATATGGAAATAGTGAGGACCTGGGGCTCGAACCCAGGTCATTAACGTTACCAACCACTGTGTTTACCACTGAACCAATCCACGCGCGTTTAACATATAATAACCAACAAATATTATAAAAGAAAAATGGTCAGTGGCTTGAAAACGCGCGAAGAATTTGAATGCTCCAATCAGAGCCTTCCACATAATCATCTTCCTCGTTGGTGATTTTC
This sequence comes from Vicia faba, assembly GCA_948472305.1. Lineage (NCBI taxonomy): Eukaryota > Viridiplantae > Streptophyta > Magnoliopsida > Fabales > Fabaceae > Vicia > Vicia faba. The sequence goes on along the minus strand of OX451739.1, from coordinate 431,814,959 downwards.
CTGAAAAAATTAACAAACATTTAACGGGGGTTTTGAACCCCCTCAAAACATGCTGATTTTGATAATAGCGATTAAGCCATCTTTGAGTATAAATTAAGCGCGAGAGTTCCATTGTCTTCGTCCAAGCCTGCTAGTTTCAACCACGGCATTGTGATTTGCTAATTTTACAGTACCAAGAAACCCCCAATTCGTAGCTTGTAAAACCCTAGAAAACAATAATGGCAGATTCGCCTATGGGTGATGAAAATTCAATTGGAACACACCGTTAGCTTCATTAAAGTCTCATTAGTACAAATTCATGAATAAAATGCAATGATATGGTCTAAATAATAGAATACGATTATGCAAAAAGAGTGATACAGTTCACCCTCGAATTACCAATTCTTTGAGTATGGGGCTAAGTTTTTGATTGGAATCGTTTACTGGCAACCCTGGCAAGCTAATGGAATAAGTTTTGAGGCTTGAATCGACCTGCAAGTGTGTTTTCAGATTCTCACTTTTTTTGTGAAAAAGTCAAGTTTTGTTCTCTTGATATGGCGCAGCCTGGGGACCAAAAGCATGAGGGTTTGCTTTGTATATATGTGTGGAACAATTAGGTCAAGGAATTTGATCCAAAAGATCCATGAATTGATGAAGGAATATTTGATTTTTCATGCCATAACTTTCAAATCTTTTTCATGCAATTTGAGCTCTCAATCATATCCAATCATCCTAATTCTTCCCTAATTTGCTTTGCACGAAATATTAGAGATATTATGTGCACAAAAAGATTTGGAACATTAGGTTTTATATTTTTCATATATTTAATTGATTTAAGTGAATTATTATTAATAAAAATTCAAATAAATAAATAAAAATGAAGAAAAACTTCCCTTTGGGCCAAGTGGTCGTGCACATGTCTTGGATGATGATTTGTGGAAGAAAAAGAGGCCCAATAGCAATTTTAGGTCATTTGAATCAATGTTGACTTTTCAAAATATCCAAACATTTCCCAACTTCCACAAGGCACAACTTGCTCAATTTTTAAGCTTTGCTCATGTTCTTGGACATTTTGGAAAGGTATTTGAGTCCTCTAACCAATGTCTTTGGTCCCATGTCATTTTGATTTACCAATCTCAAGTTATGGCCTTTGACTTAAAGTCCCTTTTTGTTGACTTTTGAAAATGACCTATAATGTTGAAATTGATAACTTTTTGTGAGAGCATTTCTTGGACTTGAAGTATGAAGATGAGTTGTAGGAAATGTCTTTCTCTTCAAAATGAGCTTTGGATGGAATTTTTCTGATAATCCATGTGGAAGTTATGCCCTAGTCAATTTACAGTTGACTTTTTCAGCTGTCCAAATAAGGAAACTTTTGCATCTTGATGATTTTTGAGCCAAGCTTTGAGAATCATGATCAAGCATTGATCAAATAATGTTTGTGGATTCAAAATGATATGTTGACCAAAAATTTGAACTTTTGACTGCCAAATGACCATTTTGCCCCTACAGTTGACTGTAGTGCAATTAGGGTTTTTGACTGTGCAATTTTGTGCTGAAAGTCTTGAAACTTTGTATGAGGATGCTTGACCATATTTATTGGCATGTGGGACTTGATTGGGCCCTTTGAAACTTCATTTTCTTGAACAGAACCAAAACCCTAATTTTGACTGTTTAGGAGGCCCTTGCACTGTGCAACCCTTGGGGAATCTTGAGGCTTTGACTTGGCAATTTCTTGAAGAATATGGGAGAGCAAATTTTGGGGTACAACAGTTGCCCCTGTTCAATCTTCTTAGACCTGAGGATGCAGATTGGCTGACGTGCCTTTCGTAATCCGAAGGTGGAAGATGATTGAACACTAAAGTGCCCAGAAATTTGCGCTCACATAGTAGCAGTGATGGTGGAAATGGGCTTATAGATGCCATTTAGAGATTGATGGATAGGATGATGGGCTTATAGATGCCATGCTAAGAGATGATGGAAGGTGGATGAGCTTATAGATGCCATCTGGATGTCAATCACATAAGAGATTCCTTAGCGAGAACTTGCGTACCTGCAAAAGAAAAAGAGAGTACCTGACATGTTGCAGGAGTTGGTTTTCAGATGCTTTGTATAGATGTGTCCTGACTGGTTACAGGAGCTGGATCTGGAGCTTCAAACGGTGATGAATGAACCAGGGGTGGTTGCTACCTCAGCATGAACGGTGAGAGAACCTTGGATGACTTTAGCTTCAACAGCAGACATTGAGCGAAACCTTGGTGGGAATTACCTCCGCAGGATCGGGAAGAGAACCATAGGAAATTATAATCTCAAAAGCGGACGTTTGAGAAAAACCTGGAATGGAATTATCATCTCCGCAACATTGGGGAGAGAACCATAGGCAATTATAATCTCAAAAGCGGACGTTTGAGAAAAACCTGGGATGGAATTATCATCTCCGCAACATTGGGGAGAGAACCATAGGAAATTATAATCTCAAAAGCGGACGTTTGAGAAAAACCTGGAATGGAATTATCACCTCCGCAACATTGGGGAGAGAACCATAGGAAATTATAATCTCAAAAGCGGACGTTTGAGAAAAACTTGGGATGGAATTATCATCTCCGCAACATTGGGGAGAGAACCATAGGAAATTATAATCTCAAAAGCGGACGTTTGAGAAAAACCTGGGATGGAATTATCATCTCCACAACATTGGGGAGAGAACCATAGGAAATTATAATCTCAAAAGCGGACGTTTGAGAAAAACCTGGGTTGGAATTATCGTCTCCGCAACATTGGGGAGAGAACCATAGGAAATTATAATCTCAAAAGCGGACGTTTGAGAAAAACCTGGGATGGAATTATCATCTCTGCAACATTGGGGAGAGAACCATAGGAAATTATAATCTCAAAAGCGGACGTTTGAGAAAAACCTGGAATAACTTCTACTGAGTCTTCATCAGAAAAATCTGTTTGGGGTCGATTTAGCTGGACTAGAGAAGGCCTTGGACTGGATAAGAAATCTTTGGAGTTGATTAACTGAACCGGTCTAGGTCTTGAAATATGATTGAGAATTCAACTGAATCTTTCCTGAAAGGTAAAGGTTAGTCATATGCAATGCATGATATGGATCAAGCAATGATGTTCTCAAAATAAATGAGATTTGTAAGATATGATGCGTCTATGCATGCTATAATGATGTATGTGATTATTTACGAATGTATGTTTTCGTCTAGGAAAGTAAATCCTTGACGGGTGCCGGGAAGTCACTCCTGGGCTGACGTTGGAGAATAGATTTTGCTTCCGCTGGGGATGATAATTGCAAGAATACCGGTAGGAGAGGATGACTCCGTTGAGGAATAAACTTGGCGAATGGAAGATTCTGCAGAGAGGAAAGTACTCTAACGATTTTGCTGGGAAGCACTACTCTGTGGGGAGAGAGATACTTTGCCGAGTTGCTGATAATAACTTGCTGGGGATACCCTGGTTGTGCTGGAAGTGTTGATAGACTTCGCTGGGGATAAGAGGACTTCGTCGAGAACGATCTTTCCGTGGCTTTTGGTTGAGGATAACCCAGTTATATCCTGGTAAGGAAATAACTCTTTGAATAAAGCCGGGAGACGCGTTCGTGCTCTGCGAGGATAAGCTTCCAGAATCTACTGGGGACAGACTTACTGCTTGGGGAGATGGATTGGACTCTCTTGGGGAAGTGATTCCTTTGAATGTTTGATATACCGCCGGGGAACAATCTTTAGACCAAGACTGTCGGGGATGCTTGTTAAGAATATATGTATACTGCTGGGGAATGTTGAGATCTGCTGGAGGATACCCAATTTCCTTAAGGTTTGATAACTTTGCTTGGAGAAGAGTGCACTGACTTGCTGACGTACTCTCTGGGGAATTAAGGTGTCTGGTTATGTTCTTTAGCTGAACCTACCTTGGTACCTTGGAGGATAGGACAATTAGATTGCGTAGACAACTCTTTTATTGCCCCTGTTTCTAATGTTACCTGTAATTAGTCCTTTGTTTCATATGAAAATATTCATGAGTTAGCAAATTATTGTCAATGCATATATCACAAATTGAACCTTGGACGTTCTTCGCAAAACAAAACAGAAAAAGAAAAACAATTGGCACTTTTAACTGAAAAATATATTTGTATTGATTTTGAATGGCCTGAAAATAGGCGTTTTGTGTACAAGAGGCTGACGTCCTAGTAAGAGAACGCCGCCGAACAAAAGAGTTTATACAAATTTTGTACAACAGAAAATAAAACAGCTGTGTGAAATGTGAATGATCCACTGGGTTTCAACTCTGCTATTGCCTTTATAACTCCGAGCGTCTCATCACTTGATGACCTTGGTTGAAGATGAATCTGACTGATCGATGCCGTCTGAGCTTGATGTAGATACCGGATTCTGGATGCAAAGTGATTAATGAGACATAGTATTACGCTTTTATCCCTAATTTTTGCCTGGACCGCCCTTTCGGGTTTTCAGTCCACCGGGATACCCATTTTTGCCCAAGCCGCCTTTTCAGGTTTTCGACTTGCCGGGTGTACATATTTTTTTCATTTCATCCCTTCATTTTGCCTGAACCCTTTTGGTTCGCCGGGAAGCCCTAATTTTTGCCTAGGCATGTCAGCCTAGCGGGTCCTTTTTCATGCGTAGTATCTTTTTACTATGTCTGCATTGGCGGGGTGAGGAAGGTCGTCACCATCCATGTTGGTTAGAATCATGGCTCCTCCTGAGTACACATGCTTAACCACAAATGGCCCTTCGTACGTAGGGGTCCATTTGCCCCTTGGATCACTCTGAGGAAGGATGATTCGCTTGATTACCAAATCCCCAACTTGATATTCTTGTGGTCTGACCTTTTTGTTAAATGCCCTGATCATCCGTTTCTGATACGTCTGACCATGGCAGATAGCAGCAAGTCTCTTTTCATCAATAAGGTTGAGCTGATCAAGTCGTGTCTGGATCCAATCATCTTCGTTCAGATTTGCATCCTTCATTATCCGGAGAGAGGGTATCTGCACTTCGATCGGTAAGACTGCCTCCATGCCATAAACCAAGGAGAAAGGAGTTACCCCGGTTGACGTCCTAGCTGAGGTACGGTATCCATGTAGAGCGAACGGTAACATCTCGTGCCAATCTTTATAAGTCACTGCCATTTTCTGCACGATTTTCTTGATGTTCTTATTTGCTGCTTCTACAGCCCCATTCATCTTCGGTCTGTAAGGAGAAGAATTATGGTGCTGTATCTTGAACTGCTCGCAGAGCTCAGTGATCATCTTGTTATTCAGATTGGTACCGTTGTCTGTAATAATTCTCTCAGGGACTCCGTATCGACAAATCAGGTTATGCCGAATGAACCGTGCCACAACAGTCTTGGTTACCGTAGCATAGGATGCTGCCTCAACCCACTTTGTAAAATAATCAATCGCCACTAGGATGAAGCGATGCCCATTAGATGCCGTAGGTTTAATCTCACCGATCATGTCTATGCCCCACATTGCAAACGGCCAAGGCGCAGTCAGAACATTCAGAGGAACCGGAGGAACATGCACCTTGTCTGCATAAATCTGGCACTTATGGCATGTCCTGGAATGTTGGTAACAGTCAGCTTCCATTGTGGACCAGTAATACCCTGCCCGAAGGATCTTTTTAGCCATAGTGTGCCCACTGGAATGGGTACCAAAGGTCCCTTCATGTAGCTCTTCCATGATCCTTTCTGCTTCAGTCTTATCCACACAACGCAGTAAAGTTGAATCATGGTTTCGCTTGTACAAGATGCCGTTGCTAAGGAAGAACTTTGCCGCGAACCTTCTCAGGAACTTCTTATCATTGACAGAGGCGCCTTCAGGGTACTCCTGAGCTTCCAGATATCTCTTCACCTCATGGTAACAAGGCTTCTCAGTCACCAATTCAGTCTCGAGATCGCAACAGTATGCCGGTTCGTCCAGTTTCCAGATGATGATCCGGGGAGCCTCATTATCCCATTTGACCTTGAACATAGAAGACATTGTAGCTAACGCGTCCGCCAGCTGATTCTCTTCTCTTGGAAAGTGTTCAAAGGTTATCTTCGTGAAGTGGGGGATTAAAGTCAACACACATTCTCTGTAAGGAATAAGATTCGGATGTTTCGTATCCCACTCTCCTTTGATCTGATTGATCACAAGAGCGGAATCTCCGAAGACACTCAGAAACTTGATCCTTAGGTCGATCGCAGCTTGAAGACCCATGATGCACGCCTCATACTCCGCCATGTTGTTGGTACAATTGAAACACAGTCGGGCAGTGAGTGGAGTATGAGTACCTTGAGGTGATATGATTATGGCGCCGATACCGTTACCCAAAGCATTGGAGGCTCCGTCAAAGTGTATAGACCATCGGGATCCTTCCTCAGGTCCTTCATCCGGTCCAGGTACTTCACAATCAGTTACTATCATGATGCTTTCGTCCGGAAACTCGAAGTTCATTGACTGATAGTCATCTACGGCCTGATGTGCCAAATGGTCTGCCAATACACTTCCCTTGATGGCTTTCTGGGTCGTATACTGAATGTCGTATTCCGTCAAGATCATTTGCCATCTTGCAATTCTTCCAGACAGAGCAGGCTTTTCGAATATTTACTTTATAGGATCCATCTTTGAGATCAACAAGGTAGTGTGAGTCAGCATATACTGTCTCAGCCGGCGAGCAGCCCATACCAAAGCGCAGCAAGTTTTCTCAAGCAGTGAGTATCGGGTCTCACAGTCGGTAAACTTTTTGCTAAGGTAATAAATGGCATGCTCTTTTCGGCCAGACTCGTCATGCTGCCCCAGCACACACCCCATTGAGTTGTCAAGCACTGTTAGATATAATATCAGAGGTCTCCCTTCAACCGGTGGCATAAGGATGGGTGGTTCTTGGAGATACTCCTTGATTCTGTCAAAAGCAGCCTGACATTCATCGTTCCAACGTACTACCTGATCTTTCTTCAACAGCTTGAAGATTGGCTCACAGGTAGCAGTCAGATGTGAGATGAATCGAGCAATGTAATTCAGGCGTCCTAAAAAGCCTCTAACCTCCTTCTCTGTCCTAGGAACTGGCATCTCTTGAATAGCTTTAACCTTGGCAGGGTCCACTTGAATACCCTTGTCACTTACAATGAAGCCTAGCAACTTTCCAGATCTTACCCCGAAGGTGCACTTGTTCGGGTTCAACCTCAGCTTGTATAGTTTCAACCGGTCAAACAACTTCTGCAGATGATCTAGGTGCTCTTCCTCAGTCTGGGACCTTGCGATCATGTCGTCCACATACACTTCTATTTCATGATGCATCATGTCATGAAACAAAGCAACCATGGCACGCTGGTAGGTTGCCCCAGCATTCTTCAACCCGAATGGCATGACCTTGTAACAGAAGGTGCCCCACTGAGTAACAAATGTAGTCTTTTCCATATCTTCAGGTGCCATCTTGATCTGATTGTAACATGAAAAGCCATCCATGAAAGAGAATACCTTGTGCTGAGCTGTATTATCAACAAGGACATCAATGTGAGGTAAAGGGAAGTCATCCTTGGGGCTGGCCCTATTCAGATCCCTGTAGTCGACACACATTCTGACCTTACCGTCCTTCTTAGGTACCGGCACCACATTAGCAACCCACTGAGGGTAAGACGTCACTGCAAGGAACCCAGTGTCAAACTGTTTCATAACCTCGGCTTTAATCTTCTCAGACATCTCTGGACGCATACGACGGACCTTTTGCTTAACTGGAGGGAAGTCTTCCTTAGTTGGCAAGTGATGGACCACAATATCGGTATCCAACCCGGGCATATCTTCGTAGGACCAGGCAAAGATCTCCATATAATCATGCAGCATCTGAGTCAACCGTTGCTTCACGCTGAGCTCTAGGTTGGCACCAATCTTTACCTCTTTCCTGTCTTCTTTAGTACCCAAGTTTATTGTTTCCACTGGCTCTTCATGGGGTTGAATTGCCCTCTCTTCCTGAAGCAACAGTATTGCAAGCTCGCCAGGCACTTCGCAATCATCTTCACCTTCGTCTTCGGCTAAGTTGATCGGATTTTCGAAGTCATAACTGGCGGTAGCAGAGTCGTTACCAGTGAGATCCAGAGTGGATTGAAACCTGTATGAGTGAGTGTGTGTAAATACAGCTGTTTTGAAATATATGTAAAGGAAAAAAGACAGAAAAGGAGCATAAGTTTTGCAATGCGAGAAAACGTCCAAGACTTTCATTTATGATATATGAAATGACAATTTATATGCCCTCACAAATAAAACCACGGTGCCTCGGGTAAGACACCGGGCCATAGAGTTTATTGTTTATTACAAAATAACAAAACAAGGAAGTTTATTACTGCGTAAAAAAAGTAACAGGAGTATGGTCCTTAGCAATCCAATTGGTCAATCCGCCTTCGGTCGTCGGGTAGATCCAACTATTGAATTCTGCTTCATCCACTTCATTGTTTTCCCCAACAACATTCACTCTTGGATTTGTAATGACCACAGGAGGTCTTCTGGTCTTCGCCTTCCGCATAGCTTTCTGACCCTCTGCAGTAAAGCCCAGTCCAAATTTATCATTCTTCTATGTAAAGTCGGGAAGCCTGCCCCAGTTAGCACATTCACCTTTTTGAACCACAGCCCGGGCATCCTTTAGGGAGGCCATCTTCAAAGGAACATTCTCTTCGGCCGCTGCTGCTGAAATTGGAAGCACTTCCTCGAAATGCTGAAAGGGGGTTTCAATAAACTCCCCGTCCATCTCGATGTATCTGAAAGAATTCAAGTGACTCACCATATATTCCTCCTCTCCTTGCACAGTGACGATCTTCCCTCTGACAGGGTACTTCAGCTTCTGGTGCAAGGTAGAGGTCACTGCCCCAGCTTTATGGATCCAAGGTCGACCCAGTAGACAAGAGTACGATGGACGGATATCCATCACATAAAATGTAGAGTCAAACACCTGAGAACCCACATGAATGGGAATGTCAACCTCTCCATGAACCATCCTTTTTGAACCGTCAAAGGCCCTGACGATGATATTGCTGGGTTTCAACTCCAAGCCTTCACAATCTAAACGGTCCAAAGCCTTCTTGGGTAGTACATTCAAGGACGAACCAGTATCCACCAATACATGTGCCAGAGTAGTGCCCCTGCATTCGATAGAGACATGCATGGCATCATTGTGGTCTCTTCCTTTCGCAGTCAGGTCAGCATCTGAGAAACCCAAGCCATTGTCTGCTGTCAAATTTGCTACGCAATCAGTGAATTGGACTGCAGATGTCTCCTGTGGCACATGGGCCGTCTTGAGGAACGAGATTAAGGCCTTAGCATGGGCCTCGGAGCACAGCAATAAAGAGAGCATGGAGATCTTGGAGGGCGTATGCCCCAGCTGTTCCACAACATTGAAGTCACTCTTCTTTATTATCTTCAAGATTTCCTCCATCTCTTGTTGGGAGGCCTCGGCAGTTATAGGTACAGGTGCCTCCATCTGGGCAGGCTCAACTTCAACTCCCTTACCCCGAGCATTGGATGACTCGGCAGCAGGGGAAACAACTTGGTCAGCAACAGGAACAGGTACACTTGTAGGTGTTATGAGGAGTGGTCTTCTAGTGACGGGCGGTGTAATGTCAGGCGAGAAGAGCCTGCCACTGCAGGTAACCTTGGCTGGGCCAGTGATATCACAGATGCTGGCGCTAGTGTTGAATTCTTGTTTGATCCCATTCACATACACATCTGCCCCGTAATGCCAGGGGACAGATTTATCAGATACGTAGGGAAGAGGTCCCGGAACAGTGATAACCACAGGTGCAACAGTCATGATTTGAATAGGCTTCTTCGGGAGAGCCTTGATCGGATTATTGAAGATGGTAACCACAGAAACTTCTTCCACCGGAACCAACTGAACAGCAAACTTCTTAAACAGAATCTCCTTGCTATCCATTAGGCTTTGGATGCCTAACTTCAGCAAGGGGCAACCAGATAGGGAAACAACACAGAACAGGCAACCCTCACTGCAACCCGGAAATAAACCGGCCAGCAGTAGGTTCCTCTTGACGGTCTTCAAAGGAGTAGCTAGATCATCCACAGAAACAGCGTAAACTTCTTCATCAACAGCATTTACCCCATGCTGAGGCATAGGAGCATTAACCACATTCGGCCTCTCAGGCGCTTCAAACTGTATCTCCTTCGCGTCGATAAGGTCTTGCACCTTATTCTTTAATGCCCAACAGTCATGAGTGGAATGCCCCGGGCTATCAGAATGGTAAGCACAACGAGCATTTGGGTTGTACTTAGGAGAGGTAGTATTTGGAAACTTCGGAGGCTCTCTGACGGTTACTAAATTGGTGGATAGCAACTGTGATAAGATCTGCGACAAGGTCATACTCAACCGGGTGAACTCTCTCCGGGGTCTTTCAGTCCTTTGAGGATTGGTTGGCCGAGGAGCGGCAGCAGGCTTAGCAATCATTACCGCACTGACAGATTGGCGGCGCTCAGTTCTCTCTGATCTCTTGGAACCATATACAGCACTAGCCTCCTTCTTGAAGGGTTTCTTCTCAGAACTAGACGATGCACCCTTCGGAATCTTACCAGACTTTAACCCAGCCTCAATTCTCTCTCCAGTCAGAATCAGATCAGTGAACCCTGCAGACGAATTCCCAATAAGATGGTTGAAAAATGGCCCAGATAGGGTCCCCAAGAACATGTCTACCAACTCCCGATCAGTCAACGGTGGCTGCACCCTGCCAGCCAGATCTCTCCACTTCTGAGCGTACTCTTTAAAACCTTCACTTGAACCTAACGACATACCCTGGAGTTGGGTACGTGTAGGGGCAAGGTCGGCATTATATTGATACTGCTTGTAGAAAGCAGTAGCCAAATCCTCCCAGTTACGAACCTTGGTCCCATCCAGCTGATAGAACCATTCGAGATGAGTCCCTGAAAGACTCTCCTGGAAGAAGTGGATCCACAAATTCTTATCCGCTGAGTACGGTTGAATTTTCCGAACATAGGACCTGAGATGTAGCTTGGGACAAGACGCCCCGTCATATTTAGTGAAAGATGGTGCCTTGAACTTCCGAGGAATGATCACACCAGTAGACAAACCCAAATCTCCAAAATCCAGCCCAGGTACCTGTTGTATCTCCATAGCATTCAACCTGTCCTCCAACTGCTTGTAACGGTCTTCTGCCGGAGGATACTGCTCTTCATCAAAATCAGTCTCGTTGTCGGAGACTACCGGACTAAGACCTTTTTCTGCCTGAGGAGCACTCTTGCCAATAGAAGAACCAGCCTCTTCATTCTGCAGAGTGTTGCCAAACCTTCGGCCCGAGCTAAACAGAACAGTCCTTCTCTTCTTCTTCTTTTCCTTCTTCAGAAGCAGAGCCTTCAGCTCTTCCTGGCCTTGAGCCAGACCCATGATTAGTTCCTGAAATTGCGCATTCTGCGCCTGAAGAGCTTTGATGGTCATCTCAGTTGAGGACGAGTCAGGATTCATGATGCTGAAATAAACAGCGAAGAACTGTAAGCAACCTGAAAAGAGGAAAACCTGCTATGCACATGATGAATGATATGTATTTATGCAATGCATTCAAGGGTTCGAAAGTTCAAATTTATTGTAGACAAAAGGAACACACATTATCATTAATGAAATAATTATTTAGTACATCAAAGCCTCATGGGCAAAATCATACAAAAGCAAATCAATCCCAAAATACACTGCGCATCCTCTTTGGAGTTATGTAAGTGTTGAGATTCCTCTCCTCATGCAACAGGCGGGTGAGCTCCAAGACCTTCTTTTCACTGGCATGTAGACTGGTCTCAAGAGAATTCCGTTCTTCCTTAAGCTGGATCCAGCTCTTCTGCATCTCTTCCCAGGATGTGGGCATATCAGGGTGCTGAATAGTGTAGGACACTTCTCCTTCCGAGACTGGCTCTTTGATTACAGGGAGCATATGAGGATAAGGCATTACTAACTTCTGGGAGCGGGCGCGTACCCACTTGAGATAAGGTTCCAACGGGATGGAGTTCCTGTGCCCCGGTGTCTTACTGTCTATCCTACTTGGCATCCTCCAGGCTCTGATAAATCTCTGGCGAAGTCCTTGAGTATCGTTGTCGAAGTCAAAAACTATGTCAGGAATTAACATATCATGAGGACCATCCCTCCGAGCATAACCAAACTGTCTCCAAGCCAGGCACAGGCTGTAAGTAATACCTCCTCTGATTCCAAGTAAAGGAACATTAGGGTACTCCCCGCAACGATCAATGATAGTGACATCTTCTCTGGACCTAGGGCACCAATGTATATCTGCATGTGTAAGAGTCATCAACCGTTGTGACCATCTCAAACCCCGCTCATTCTTCAAGACTGATTGTGGAAGGTGCGAAATAAACCACCTTCCCAGGAGGGGAGTGCAACACATAAGGACACCTCTTTTTCTCATGGTTCGAGTGTAACATGAGTGAAGGATGTCCCCCAGTAATGTAGGTATAGGATTCCTGGACATAAAGATCTGGACAGCACTGATATCAATAAGCTGATCTGGATTAGGGAACAACACCAAACCATAGACAAAGAGGGCCACCACTTCTTCAAAAGCTTGCAAGTCAAGGGAGTTCCAACATTCATGGGCCTTTTTAAACAGAAACCTGGCTAAGAACCCTTTGATACCACTTCTGACTTCCCAATGTCCCTTGAGGTCAGATGACTGTAGGTGCAAGGCTTTAGCAATCTCTTCAAGCTTAGGTTCCTTTTTCGTACCGTCGTAGGGTAGCTGATCAAGGATAGGGATCTTCAGGAGTCGGGAGAACTCCTCCAATGTAGGTACCAACTGATAGTCCAAGAAGGTGAAACAGTGATGCAGAGGGTCAAAGAATTGGAACAGGACCTTGATCATATCTTCCTCAATGTTGGTGTTGACCAAGCTAATGAGGCTTCCATATCTTTCACTGAATGAAGAGTTCTCGGGAATCCTGGATATAAGTTCCTTAAGCTGAGGAGGGATCCTTACAAGACTGACTTGAATTGTCTTTCTATGAACGGTTTCCATGTCCTACAAAACAAGAACAAAGATGAAAATTCGAACCCCTGAAATGGTTAGTCAATGCATATGATGCTGGATGATGTCATGATGCTATGATTAAACACACCACAGATATTTACAAAGACAAACATGTAAGGCACACAAGGCACACAAGACAAGCCCTTAGGGTTTAAGGCCAGCATGGGGTCTGGGTAGTACCCTCTTGAAGTTGGTGGGTTTAACCTGTCCTATCAAAGTAACCGGGTTCTAAGGGTCCCAATATCACGGGATTGCTTTCATTGTTCATCGTTTCGATTTAGCCGCTGAACTGGCGACCGAAATATTCCAGGAAAGCAACCCTCAATTGAGTGTAGTATCAAGTATCAACCAACCTCGGACTGCACCAAAGTCAGTTATCTCACTACCCTAAAAAGGCCAAGATTGTTCAATTAAGGTTCCTAAGGTCTGTTGATGCTTCACGACACCACGCGGAGGCCCCATACTCTCCTTGACTGAACTCAAGGGTTACCGGTACACACCAAAGTGCCACATCAACGTAGCAGACTGTTTCAACCATGTCGGTATACCCCGCACAGTTCCCTCACAGCCTTGTTGCTACTTTCTAAGAAAGGTATCCCCAGATCCGGGTTTAGGATCTATAGAACTCCCAAGCAACCCACAATTTAAAGCACACAAGGAAAACAATTGAAAACACAGTTATGAACTAACCCTAAGGTACACCTCACTTTAAGTTTAAGTCCCCAGCAGAGTCGCCAGTTCTGTGATCGGTGGATCTGGAACTGACTGTTTCATGCTGGTTCGCGAAATGTCGCGGAAGCAAGAGTCGCCACCGTCTTTTATTTTCTCCAAATGGAAAGGACAAAAGCACAGAAAAATTCCTTAAAGAGATTGCTCTCGGTTCGGGAGGTAGGTTATAGAAAGGGAAGGTGTTAGCACCCTTTCTATCCATGGTTATCCATGGGCTCTTAGATACTTGCTCATTGTGTTTTCAAAAATGGTTTATTTGCTTTTCAACTGTGGGTTTTAAAAAATTTCTTTGAAAATTTCAGTTCGACTCTTGTATCGGTCCTCAAGAGTGTTTGAAAAATTTCTTTCGAAAGCTTTTTGAAAATGTGTTGGTGTGAAAAGTATTTTGTTTTGTTTTGAAATTTAGAGCAAATATCTAGAGTCGTCTACCTACCCTAAGGAATTCGTCTGTGTAAATGTCCTTTAAAGTAGTGCCATCCCACCATTGAGAGGTAGGTAGCACCACCGTTGGAGGTGTTCGGGTCAATTCGAGGTTCGGGACATGGTGATCACCAGAGCAATAGGAAGACACCTTAGAAGCTACCCTCATGCCAGGTTCCCGGATCATGAGGACTTACTAAGACATCCTCTACTCGACGATCACCTTTCGAGGCAAGGCAACAGTGAGGCGTACCCTAGGGGTGGTGTGTGCGATTTGTGTGTCAGATTCGTTTATTTTTGTCTTTTGTCATGTCATTGGTGATCTAGCGTTGGCTTTTATTTTTGTCCATACATTCTTTCATGCCTTGATTTAACAGATAAAGATTGCGAGAAGGTAAAAATTCTAAGCTATTACAAAAGGCGCGGGTCCACATCGCCAAAATTTCCAGAACCCGATTTGACAGAAAAATAAATAAGGAAATAAAATAAAGTGCGACAAATAATTTACAAGGCCTTGGGAGAGATACATAAATATTCAATGAAAAGAAATAAATATGCGAATTAAATAAGAATTAAACGAGGGCGTTGGACCCTTTTTGCAAAATTAAATTAAACGATGAAATTAATTAATAAAAAAAGAAAAGGAATTGTTTTTTTGTATTTTTTGGTATTTTATGATTTTAATGGAAAAAGAATTAAATGCAATTAAACCTAATTCTACAATTTTTTATTTTATTATGAAAACATATTAAAGTTTAAACCTAAAATTAACCCTAATTAATTTACATGCAATTTAATTACAAAAATAAATATCTAATATTTAATTATTATGGAATAAAAGAAAAAAAAGATGAAAATTAATTAAACCCTAATTCTATATTTTTTAGATTTTTATTAAAAAGTTAAAATTAAAACCTAATTTAAAACTAATTAATTTATGAATTTATTTACAAAATATACATGCTAAAATAAAATATTTATTATATTTTTTCTGTTTTCTGATTTTTTTATGGTTTTGTGTTTTTATGAAAATATTAAATTAATTAATAAAACAATAATTAAAAGAAAATAAGAAAATAAAATATAAAGAAAATAAAAAGATTTGCAAACCAAAGGGGGTCTGCCCCTAATTTGAGGTGTTTCTTTTAGCAATCTGGCCCAAGATTCTGAGGCCCTTTTGACTTTTTCCAGGCAGCGTGTGATGCATTGACTAGGGTCCACTATACTCTCCAGTTCATGGCCTTTGATTTGATGCTCTGGGACGCGTGGCATGCTTGATTTTGTGGATGCATGGTGGACACCACTACTGAAATTGCATGTGAACATTAATTGAAAAAAAACATATGGAAAGAGTGAGGACCTGGGGCTCGAACCCAGGTCATTAACGTTACCAACCACTGTGTTTACCACTGAACCAATCCACGCGCGTTTAACATATAATAACCAACAAATATTATAAAAGAAAAATGGTCAATGGCTTGAAAACGCGCGAAGAATTTGAATGCTCCAATCAGAGCCTTCCACATAATCATCTTCCTCGTTGGTGATTTTCCTGAAAAAATTAACAAACATTTAACGGGGGTTTTGAACCCCCTCAAAACATGCTGATTTTGATAATAGTGATTAAGCCATCTTTGAGTATAAATTAAGCGCGAGAGTTCCATTGTCTTCGTCCAAGCCTGCTAGTTTCAACCACGGCATTGTGATTTGCTAATTTTACAGTACCAAGAAACCCCCAATTCGTAGCTTGTAAAACCCTAGAAAACAATAATGGCAGATTCGCCTATGGGTGATGAAAATTCAATTGGAACACACCGTTAGCTTCATTAAAGTCTCATTAGTACAAATTCATGAATAAAATGCAATGATATGGTCTAAATAATAGAATACGATTATGCAAAAAGAGTGATACAGTTCACCCTCGAATTACCAATTCTTTGAGTATGGGGCTAAGTTTTTGATTGGAATCGTTTACTGGCAACCCTGGCAAGCTAATGGAATAAGTTTTGAGGCTTGAATCGACCTGCAAGTGTGTTTTCAGATTCTCACTTTTTTTGTGAAAAAGTCAAGTTTTGTTCTCTTGATATGGCGCAGCCTGGGGACCAAAAGCATGAGGGTTTGCTTTGTATATATGTGTGGAACAATTAGGTCAAGGAATTTGCTCCAAAAGATCCATGAATTGATGAAGGAATATTTGATTTTTCATGCCATAACTTTCAAATCTTTTTCATGCAATTTGAGCTCTCAATCATATCCAATCATCCTAATTCTTCCCTAATTTGCTTTGCACTAAATATTAGAGATATTATGTGCACAAAAAGATTTGGAACATTAGGTTTTATATTTTTCATATATTTAATTGATTTAAGTGAATTATTATTAATAAAAATTCAAATAAATAAATAAAAATGAAGAAAAACTTCCCTTTGGGCCAAGTGGTCGTGCACATGTCTTGGATGATGATTTGTGGAAGAAAAAGAGGCCCAATAGCAATTTTAGGTCATTTGAATCAATGTTGACTTTTCAAAATATCCAAAAATTTCCCAACTTCCACAAGGCACAACTTGCTCAATTTTTAAGATTTGCTCATGTTCTTGGACATTTTGGAAAGGTCTTTGAGTCCTCTAACCAATGTCCTTGGTCCCATGTCATTTTGATTTACCAATCTAAAGTTATGGCCTTTGACTTAAAGTCCCTTTTTGTTGACTTTTAAAAATGACCTATAATGTTGAAATTGATAACTTTTTGTGAGAGCATTTCTTGGACTTGAAGTATGAAGATGAGTTGTAGGAAATGTCTTTCTCTTCAAAATGAGCTTTGGATGGAATTTTTCTGATAATCCATGTGGAAGTTATGCCCTGGTCAATTTACAGTTGACTTTTTCAGCTGTCCAAATAAGGAAACTTTTGCATCTTGATGATTTTTGAGCCAAGCTTTGAGAATCATGATCAAGCATTGATCAAATAATGTTTGTGGCTTCAAAATGATATGTTGACCAAAAATTTGAACTTTTGACTGCCAAATGACCATTTTGCCCCTACAGTTGACTGTAGTGCAATTAGGGTTTTTGACTGTGCAATTTTGTGCTGAAAGTCTTGAAACTTTGTATGAGGATGCTTGACCATATTTATTGGCATGTGGGACTTGATTGGGCCCTTTGAAACTTCATTTTCTTGATCAGAACCAAAACCCTAATTTTGACTGTTTAGGAGGCCCTTGCACTGTGCAACCCTTGGGGAATCTTGAGGCTTTGACTTGGCAATTTCTTGAAGAATATGGGAGAGCAAATTTTGGGGTACAACAGTTGCCCCTGTTCAATCTTCTTAGACCTGAGGATGCAGATTGGCTGACGTGCCTTTCGTAATCCGAAGGTGGAAGATGATTGAACACTAAAGTGCCCAGAAATTTGCGCTCACATAGTAGCAGTGATGGTGGAAATGGGCTTATAGATGCCATTTAGAGATTGATGGATAGGATGATGGGCTTATAGATGACATGCTAAGAGATGATGGAAGGTGGATGGGCTTATAGATGCCATCTGGATGTCAATCGCATAAGAGATTCCTTAGCGAGAACTTGCGTACCTGCAAAAGAAAAAGAGAGTACCTGACATGTTGCAGGAGTTGGTTTTCAGATGCTTTGTATAGATGTGTCCTGACTGGTTACAGGAGCTGGATCTGGAGCTTCAAACGGCGATGAATGAACCAGGGGTGGTTGCTACCTCAGCATGAACGGTGAGAGAACCTTGGATGACTTTAGCTTCAACAGCAGACATTGAGCGAAACCTTGGTGGGAATTACCTCCGCAGGATCGGGAAGAGAACCATAGGAAATTATAATCTCAAAAACGGACGTTTGAGAAAAACCTGGAATGGAATTATCATCTCCGCAACATTGGGGAGAGAACCATAGGCAATTATAATCTCAAAAGCGGACGTTTGAGAAAAACCTGGGATGGAATTATCATCTCCGCAACATTGGGGAGAGAACCATAGGAAATTATAATCTCAAAAGCGGACGTTTGAGAAAAACCTGGAATGGAATTATCACCTCCGCAACATTGGGGAGAGAACCATAGGAAATTATAATCTCAAAAGCGGACGTTTGAGAAAAACCTGGGATGGAATTATCATCTCCGCAACATTGGGGAGAGAACCATAGGAAATTATAATCTCAAAAGCGGACGTTTGAGAAAAACCTGGGATGGAATTATCATCTCCGCAACATTGGGGAGAGAACCATAGGAAATTATAATCTCAAAAGCGGACGTTTGAGAAAAACCTGGGTTGGAATTATCGTCTCCGCAACATTGGGGAGAGAACCATAGGAAATTATAATCTCAAAAGCGGACGTTTGAGAAAAACCTGGGATGGAATTATCATCTCTGCAACATTGGGGAGAGAACCATAGGAAATTATAATCTCAAAAGCGGACGTTTGAGAAAAACCTGGAATAACTTCTACTGAGTCTTCATCAGAAAAATCTGTTTGGGGTCGATTTAGCTGGACTAGAGAAGGCCTTGGACTGGATAAGAAATCTTTGGAGTTGATTAACTGAACCGGTCTAGGTCTTGAAATATGATTGAGAATTCAACTGAATCTTTCCTGAAAGGTAAAGGTTAGTCATATGCAATGCATGATATGGATCAAGCAATGATGTTCTCAACATAAATGAGATTTGTAAGATATGATGCGTCTATGCATGCTATAATGATGTATGTGATTATTTACGAATGTATGTTTTCGTCTAGGAAAGTAAATCCTTGACGGGTGCCGGGAAGTCACTCCTGGGCTGACGTTGGAGAATAGATTTTGCTTCCGCTGGGGATGATAATTGCAAGAATACCGGTAGGAGAGGATGACTCCGTTGAGGAATAAACTTGGCGAATGGAAGATTCTGCGGAGAGGAAAGTACTCTAACGATTTTGCTGGGAAGCACTACTCTGTGGGGAGAGAGATACTTTGCCGAGTTGCTGATAATAACTTGCTGGGGATACCCTGGTTGTGCTGGAAGTGTTGATAGACTTCGCTGGGGATAAGAGGACTTCGTCGAGAACGATCTTTCCGTGGCTTTTGGTTGAGGATAACCCAGTTATATCCTGGTAAGGAAATAACTCTTTGAATAAAGCCGGGAGACGCGTTCGTGCTCTGCGAGGATAAGCTTCCAGAATCTACTGGGGACAGACTTACTGCTTGGGGAGATGGATTGGACTCTCTTGGGGAAGTGATTCCTTTGAATGTTTGATATACCGCCGGGGAACAATCTTTAGACCAAGACTGTCGGGGATGCTTGTTAAGAATATATGTATACTGCTGGGGAATGTTGAGATCTGCTGGAGGATACCCAATTTCCTTAAGGTTTGATAACTTTGCTTGGAGAAGAGTGCACTGACTTGCTGACGTACTCTCTGGGGAATTAAGGTGTCTGGTTATGTTCTTTAGCTGAACCTACCTTGGTACCTTGGAGGATAGGACAATTAGATTGCGTAGACAACTCTTTTATTGCCCCTGTTTCTAATGTTACCTGTAATTAGTCCTTTGTTTCATATGCAAATATTCATGAGTTAGCAAATTATTGTCAATGCATATATCACAAATTGAACCTTGGACGTTCTTCGCAAAACAAAACAGAAAAAGAAAAACAATTGGCACTTTTAACTGAAAAATATATTTGTATTGATTTTGAATGGCCTGAAAATAGGCGTTTTGTGTACAAGAGGCTGACGTCCTAGTAAGAGAACGCCGCCGAACAAAAGAGTTTATACAAATTTTGTACAACAGAAAATAAAACAGCTGTGTGAAATGTGAATGATCCACTGGGTTTCAACTCTGCTATTGCCTTTATAACTCCGAGCGTCTCATCACTTGATGACCTTGGTTGAAGATGAATCTGACTGATCGATGCCGTCTGAGCTTGATGTAGATACCGGATTCTGGATGCAAAGTGATTAATGAGACATAGTATTACGCTTTTATCCCTAATTTTTGCCTGGACCGCCCTTTCGGGTTTTCAGTCCACCGGGATACCCATTTTTGCCCAAGCCGCCTTTTCAGGTTTTCGACTTGCCGGGTGTACAGATTTTTTTCATTTCATCCCTTCATTTTGCCTGAACCCTTTTGGTTCGCCGGGAAGCCCTAATTTTTGCCTAGGCATGTCAGCCTAGCGGGTCCTTTTTCATGCGTAGTATCTTTTTACTATGTCTGCATTGGCGGGGTGAGGAAGGTCGTCACCATCCATGTTGGTTAGAATCATGGCTCCTCCTGAGTACACATGCTTAACCACAAATGGCCCTTTGTACGTAGGGGTCCATTTGCCCCTTGGATCACTCTGAGGAAGGATGATTCGCTTGATTACCAAATCCCCAACTTGATATTCTTGTGGTCTGACCTTTTTGTTAAATGCCCTGATCATCCGTTTCTGATACGTCTGACCATGGCAGATAGCAGCAAGTCTCTTTTCATCAATAAGGTTGAGCTGATCAAGTCGTGTCTGGATCCAATCATCTTCGTTCAGATTTGCATCCTTCATTATCCGGAGAGAGGGTATCTGCACTTCGATCGGTAAGACTGCCTCCATGCCATAAACCAAGGAGAAAGGAGTTGCCCCGGTTGACGTCCTAGCTGAGGTACGGTATCCATGTAGAGCGAACGGTAACATCTCGTGCCAATCTTTATAAGTCACTGCCATTTTCTGCACGATTTTCTTGATGTTCTTATTTGCTGCTTCTACAGCCCTATTCATCTTCGGTCTGTAAGGAGAAGAATTGTGGTGCTGTAT
This sequence comes from Vicia faba, assembly GCA_948472305.1. Taxonomy (NCBI): domain Eukaryota; kingdom Viridiplantae; phylum Streptophyta; class Magnoliopsida; order Fabales; family Fabaceae; genus Vicia; species Vicia faba. The sequence goes on along the minus strand of OX451739.1, from coordinate 431,794,008 downwards.
CTTGAACTGCTCGCAGAGCTCAGTGATCATCTTATTATTCAGATTGGTACCGTTGTCTGTAATAATTCTCTCAGGGACTCCGTATCGACAAATCAGGTTATGCCGAATGAACCGTGCCACAACAGTCTTGGTTACCGTAGCATAGGATGCTGCCTCAACCCACTTTGTAAAATAATCAATCGCCACTAGGATGAAGCGATGCCCATTAGATGCCGTAGGTTTAATCTCACCGATCATGTCTATGCCCCACATTGCAAACGGCCAAGGCGCAGTCAGAACATTCAGAGGAACCGGAGGAACATGCACCTTGTCTGCATAAATCTGGCACTTATGGCATGTCCTGGAATGTTGGTAACAGTCAGCTTCCATTGTGGACCAGTAATACCCTGCCCGAAGGATCTTTTTAGCCATAGTATGCCCACTGGAATGGGTACCAAAGGTCCCTTCATGTAGCTCTTCCATGATCCTTTCTGCTTCAGTCTTATCCACACAACGCAGTAAAGTTGAATCATGGTTTCGCTTGTACAAGATGCCGTTGCTAAGGAAGAACTTTGCCGCGAACCTTCTCAGGAACTTCTTATCATTGACAGAGGCGCCTTCAGGGTACTCCTGAGCTTCCAGATATCTCTTCACCTCATGGTAACAAGGCTTCTCAGTCACCAATTCAGTCTCGAGATCGCAACAGTATGCCGGTTCGTCCAGTTTCCAGATAATGATCCGGGGAGCCTCATTATCCCATTTGACCTTGAACATAGAAGACATTGTAGCTAACGCGTCCGCCAGCTGATTCTCTTCTCTTGGAAAGTGTTCAAAGGTTATCTTCGTGAAGTGGGGGATTAAAGTCAACACACATTCTCTGTAAGGAATAAGATTCGGATGTTTCGTATCCCACTCTCCTTTGATCTGATTGATCACAAGAGCGGAATCTCCGAAGACACTCAGAAACTTGATCCTTAGGTCGATCGCAGCTTGAAGACCCATGATGCACGCCTCATACTCCGCCATGTTGTTGGTACAATTGAAACACAGCCGGGCAGTGAGTGGAGTATGAGTACCTTGAGGTGATATGATTATGGCGCCGATACCGTTACCCAAAGCATTGGAGGCTCCGTCAAAGTGTATAGACCATCGGGATCCTTCCTCAGGTCCTTCATCCAGTCCAGGTACTTCACAATCAGTTACTATCATGATGCTTTCGTCCGGAAACTCGAAGTTCATTGACTGATAGTCATCTACGGCCTGATGTGCCAAATGGTCTGCCAATACACTTCCCTTGATGGCTTTCTGGGTCGTATACTGAATGTCGTATTCCGTCAAGATCATTTGCCATCTTGCAATTCTTCCAGACAGAGCAGGCTTTTCGAATATGTACTTTATAGGATCCATCTTTGAGATCAACAAGGTAGTGTGAGTCAGCATATACTGTCTCAGCCGGCGAGCAGCCCATACCAAAGCGCAGCAAGTTTTCTCAAGCAGTGAGTATCGGGTCTCACAGTCGGTAAACTTTTTGCTAAGGTAATAAATGGCATGCTCTTTTCGGCCAGACTCGTCATGCTGCCCCAGCACACACCCCATTGAGTTGTCAAGCACTGTTAGATATAATATCAGAGGTCTCCCTTCAACCGGTGGCATAAGGATGGGTGGTTCTTGGAGATACTCCTTGATTCTGTCAAAAGCAGCCTGACATTCATCGTTCCAACGTACTACCTGATCTTTCTTCAGCAGCTTGAAGATTGGCTCACAGGTAGCAGTCAGATGTGAGATGAATCGAGCAATGTAATTCAGGCGTCCTAAAAAGCCTCTGACCTCCTTCTCTGTCCTAGGAACTGGCATCTCTTGAATAGCTTTAACCTTGGCAGGGTCCACTTGAATACCCTTGTCACTTACAACAAATCCTAGCAACTTTCCAGATCTTACCCCGAAGGTGCACTTGTTCGGGTTCAACCTCAACTTGTATAGTTTCAACCGGTCAAACAACTTCTGCAGATGATCTAGGTGCTCTTCCTCAGTCTGGGACCTTGCGATCATGTCGTCCACATACACTTCTATTTCATGATGGATCATGTCATGAAACAAAGCAACCATGGCACGCTGGTAGGTTTCCCCAGCATTCTTCAACCCGAATGGCATGACCTTGTAACAGAAGGTGCCCCACTGAGTAACAAATGTAGTCTTTTCCATGTCTTCAGGTGCCATCTTGATCTGATTGTAACCTGAAAAGCCATCCATGAAAGAGAATACCTTGTGCTGAGCTGTATTATCAACAAGGACATCAATGTGAGGTAAAGGGAAGTCATCCTTGGGGCTGGCCCTATTCAGATCCCTGTAGTCGACACACATTCTGACCTTACCGTCCTTCTTAGGTACCGGAACCACATTAGCAACCCACTGAGGGTAAGACGTCACTGCAAGGAACCCAACGTCAAACTGTTTCATAACCTCGGCTTTAATCTTCTCAGACATCTCTGGACGCATACGACGGACCTTTTGCTTAACTGGAGGGCAGTCTTCCTTAGTTGGCAAGTGATGGACCACAATATCGGTATCCAACCCGGGCATATCTTCGTAGGACCAGGCAAAGATCTCCATATAATCATGCAGCATCTGAGTCAACCGTTGCTTCACGCTGAGCTCTAGGTTGGCACCAATCTTTACCTCTTTCCTGTCTTCTTTAGTACCCAAGTTTATTGTTTCCACTGGCTCTTCATGGGGTTGAATTGTCCTCTCTTCCTGAAGCAACAGTCTTGCAAGCTCGCCAGACACTTCGCAATCATCTTCACCTTCGTCTTCGGCTAAGTTGATCGGATTTTCGAAGTCATAACTGGCGGTAGCAGAGTCGTTACCAGTGAGATCCAGAGTTGATTGAAACCTGTATGAGTGAGTGTGTGTAAATACAGCTGTTTTGAAATATATGTAAAGGAAAAACGACAGAAAAGGAGCATAAGTTTTGCAATGCGAGAAAACGTCCAAGACTTTCATTTATGATATATGAAATGACAATTTATATGCCCTCACAAATAAAACCACGGTGCCTCGGGTAAGACACCGGGCCATAGAGTTTATTGTTTATTACAAAATAACAAAACAAGGAAGTTTATTACTGCGTAAAAAAAGTAACAGGAGTATGGTCCTTAGCAATCCAATTGGTCAATCCGCCTTCGGTCGTCGGGTAGATCCAACTATTGAATTCTGCTTCATCCACTTCATTGTTTTCCCCAACAGCATTCACTCATGGATTTGTAATGACCACAGGAGGTCTTCTGGTCTTCGCCTTCAGCATAGCTTTCTGATCCTCTGCAGTAAAGCCCAGTCCAAATTTATCAGTCTTCTGTGTAAAGTCGGGAAGCCTGCCCTAGTTAGCACATTCACCTTTTTGAACCACAGCCCGGGCATCCTTTAGGGAGGCCATCTTCAAAGGAACATTCTCTTCGGCCGCTGCTGCTGAAATTGGAAGCACTTCCTCGAAATGCTGAAAGGGGGTTTCAATAAACTCCCCGTCCATCTCGATGTATCTGAAAGAATTCAAGTGACTCACCATATATTCCTCCTCTCCTTGCACAGTGACGATCTTCCCTCTGACAGGGTACTTCAGCTTCTGGTGCAAGGTAGAGGTCACTGCCCCAGCTTTATGGATCCAAGGTCGACCCAGTAGACAAGAGTACGATGGACGGATATCCATCACATAAAATGTAGAGTCAAACACCTGAGAACCCACACGAATGGGAATGTCAACCTCTCCATGAACCATCCTTTTTGAACCGTCAAAGGCCCTGACGATGATATTGCTGGGTTTCAACTCCAAGCCTTCACAATCTAAACGGTCCAAAGCCTTCTTGGGTAGCACATTCAAGGACGAACCAGTATCCACCAATACATGTGCCAGAGTAGTGCCCCTGCATTCGATAGAGACATGCAGGGCATCATTGTGGTCTCTTCCTTTCGCAGTCAGGTCAGCATCTGAGAAACCCAAGCCATTGTCTGCTGTCAAATTTGCTACGCAATCAGTGAATTGGACTGCAGATGTCTCCTGTGGCACATGGGCCGTCTTGAGGAACGAGATTAAGGCCTTAGCATGGGCCTCGGAGCACAGCAATAAAGAGAGCATGGAGATCTTGGAGGGCGTATGCCCCAGCTGTTCCACAACATTGAAGTCACTCTTCTTTATTATCTTCAAGATTTCCTCCATCTCTTGTTGGGAGACCTCGGCAGTTATAGGTACAGGTGCCTCCATCTGGGCAGGCTCAACTTCAACTCCCTTACCCCGAGCATTGGATGACTCGGCAGCAGGGGAAACAACTTGGTCAGCAACAGGAACAGGTACACTTGTAGGTGTTATGAGGAGTGGTCTTCTAGTGACGGGCGGTGCAATGTCAGGCGAGAAGAGCCTGCCACTGCGGGTAACCTTGGCTGGGCCAGTGATATCACAGATGCTGGCGCCAGTGTTGAATTCTTGTTTGATCCCATTCACATACACATCTGCCCCGTAATGCCAGGGGACAGCTTTATCAGATACGTAGGGAAGAGGTCCCGGAACAGTGATAACCACAGGTGCAACAGTCATGATTTGAATAGGCTTCTTCGGGAGAGCCTTGATCGGATTATTGAAGATGGTAACCACAGAAACTTCTTCCACCGGAACCAACTGAACAGCAGACTTCTTAAACAGAATCTCCTTGCTATCCATTAGGCTTTGGATGCCTAACTTCAGCAAGGGGCAACCAGATAGGGAAACAACACAGAACAGGCAACCCTCACTGCAACCCGGAAATAAACCGGCCAGCAGTAGGTTCCTCTTGACGGTCTTCAAAGGAGTAGCTAGATCATCCACAAAAACAGCGTAAACTTCTTCATCAACAGCATTTACCCCATGCTGAGGCATAGGAGCATTAACCACATTCGGCCTCTCAGGCGCTTCAAACTGTATCTCCTTCGCGTCGATAAGGTCTTGCACCTTATTCTTTAATGCCCAACAGTCATGAGTGGAATGCCCCGGGCTATCAGAATGGTAAGCACAGCGAGCATTTGGGTTGTACTTAGGAGAGGTAGTATTTGGAAACTTCGGAGGCTCTCTGACGGTTACTAAATTGGTGGATAGCAACTGTGGTAAGATCTGCGACAAGGTCATACTCAACCGGGTGAACTCTCTCCGGGGTCTTTCAGTCCTTTGAGGATTGGTTGGCCGAGGAGCGGCAGCAGGCTTAGCAATCATTACCACACTGACAGATTGGCGGCGCTCAGTTCTCTCTGATCTCTTGGAACCATATACAGCACTAGCCTCCTTCTTGAAGGGTTTCTTCTCAGAACTAGACGATGCACCCTTCGGAATCTTACCAGACTTTAACCCAGCCTCAATTCTCTCTCCAGTCAGAATCAGATCAGTGAACCCTGCAGACGAATTCCCAATAAGATGGTTGAAAAATGGCCCAGATAGGGTCCCCAAGAACATGTCTACCAACTCCCGATCAGTCAACGGTGGCTGCACCCTGCCAGCCAGATCTCTCCACTTCTGAGCGTACTCTTTAAAACCTTCACTTGAACCTAACGACATACCCTGGAGTTGGGTACGTGTAGGGGCAAGGTCGGCATTATATTGATACTGCTTGTAGAAAGCAGTAGCCAACTCCTCCCAGTTACGAACCTTGGTCCCATCCAGCTGATAGAACCATTCGAGATGAGTCCCTGAAAGACTCTCCTGGAAGAAGTGGATCCACAAATTCTTATCCGCTGAGTACGGTTGAATTTTCCGAACATAGGACCTGAGATGTAGCTTGGGACAAGACGCCCCGTCATATTTAGTGAAAGATGGTGCCTTGAACTTCCGAGGAATGATCACACCACTAGACAAACCCAAATCTCCAAAATCCAGCCCAGGTACCTGTTGTATCTCCATAGCATTCAACCTGTCCTCCAACTGCTTGTAACGGTCTTCTGCCGGAGGATACTGCTCTTCATCAAAATCAGTCTCGTTGTCGGAGACTACCGGACTAGGACCTTTTTCTGCCTGAGGAGCACTCTTGCCAATAGAAGAACCAGCCTCTTCATTCTGCAGAGTGTTGCCAAACCTTCGGCCCGAGCTAAACAGAACAGTCCTTCTCTTCTTCTTCTTTTCCTTCTTCAGAAGCAGAGCCTTCAGCTCTTCCTGGCCTTGAGCCAGACCCATGATTAGTTCCTGAAATTGCGCATTCTGCGCCTGAAGAGCTTTGATGGTCATCTCAGTTGAGGATGAGTTAGGATTCATGATGCTGAAATAAACAGCGAAGAACAGTAAGCAACCTGAAAAGAGGAAAACCTGCTATGCACATGATGAATGATATGTATTTATGCAATGCATTCAAGGGTTCGAAAGTTCAAATTTGTTGTAGACAAAAGGAACACACGTTATCATTAATGAAATAATTGTTTAGTACATCAAAGCCTCATGGGCAAAATAATACAAAAGCAAATCAATCCCAAAATACACTGCGCATCCTCTTTGGAGTTATGTAAGTGTTGAGATTCCTCTCCTCATGCAACAGGCGGGTGAGCTCCAAGACCTTCTTTTCACTGGCATGTAGACTGGTCTCAAGAGAATTCCGTTCTTCCTTAAGCTGGATCCAGCTCTTCTGCATCTCTTCCCAGGATGTGGGCATATCAGGGTGCTGAATAGTGTAGGACACTTCTCCTTCCGAGACTGGCTCTTTGATTACAGGGAGCATATGAGGATAAGGCATTACTAACTTCTGGGAGCGGGCGCGTACCCACTTGAGATAAGGTTCCAACGGGATGGAGTTCCTGTGCCCCAGTGTCTTACTGTCTATCCTACTTAGCATCCTCCAGGCTCTGATAAATCTCTGGCGAAGTCCTTGAGTATCGTTGTCGAAGTCAAAAACTATGTCAGGAATTAACATATCATGAGGACCATCCCTCCGAGCATAACCAAACTGTCTCCAAGCCAGGCACGGGCTGTAAGTAATACCTCCTCTGATTCCAAGTAAAGGAACATTAGGGTACTCCCCGCAACGATCAATGATAGTGACATCTTCTCTGGACCTAGGGCACCAATGTATATCTGCATGTGTAAGAGTCATCAACCGTTGTGACCATCTCAAACCCCGCTCATTCTTCAAGACTGATTGTGGAAGGTGCGAAATAAACCACCTTCCCAGGAGGGGAGTGCAACACATAAGGACACCTCTTTTTCTCATGGTTCGAGTGTAACATGAGTGAAGGATGTCCCCCAGTAATGTAGGTATAGGATTCCTGGACATAAAGATCTGGACAGCACTGATATCAATAAGCTGATCTGGATTAGGGAACAACACCAAACCATAGACAAAGAGGGCCACCACTTCTTCAAAAGCTTGCAAGTCAAGGGAGTTCCAACATTCATGGGCCTTTTTAAACAGAAACCTGGCTAAGAACCCTTTGATACCACTTCTGACTTCCCAATGTCCCTTGAGGTCAGATGACTGTAGGTGCAAGGCTTTAGCAATCTCTTCAAGCTTAGGTTCCTTTTCCGTACCGTCGTAGGGTAGCTGATCAAGGATAGGGATCTTCAGGAGCCGGGAGAACTCCTCCAATGTAGGTACCAACTGATAGTCCAAGAAGGTGAAACAGTGATGCAGAGGGTCAAAGAATTGGAACAGGACCTTGATCATATCTTCCTCAATGTTGGTGTTGACCAAGCTAATGAGGCTTCCATATCTTTCACTGAATGAAGAGTTCTCGGGAATCCTGGATATAAGTTCCTTAAGCTGAGGAGGAATCCTTACAAGACTGACTTGAATTGTCTTTCTACGAACGGTTTCCATGTCCTACAAAACAAGAACAAAGATGAAAATTCAAACCCCTGAAATGGTTAGTCAATGCATATGATGCTGGATGATGTCATGATGCTATGATTAAACACACCACAGATATTTACAAAGACAAACATGTAAGGCACACAAGGCACACAAGACAAGCCCTTAGGGTTTAAGGCCAGCATGGGGTCTGGGTAGTACCCTCTTGAAGTTGGTGGGTTTAACCTGTCCTATCAAAGTAACCGGGTTCTAAGGGTCCCAATATCACGGAATTGCTTTCATTGTTCATCGTTTCGATTTAGCCACTGAACTGGCGACCGAAATATTCCAGGAAAGCAACCCTCAATTGAGTGTAGTATCGAGTATCAACCAACCTCGGACTGCACCAAAGTCAGTTATCTCACTACCCTAAAGAGGCCAAGATTGTTCAATTAAGGTTCCTAAGGTCTGTTGATGCTTCACGACACCACGCGGAGGCCCCGTACTCTCCTTGACTGAACTCAAGGGTTACCGGTACACACCAAAGTGCCACATCAACGTAGCAGACTGTTTCAACCATGTCGGTATACCCCGCACAGTTCCCTCACAGCCTTGTTGCTACTTTCTAAGAAAGGTATCCCCAGATCCGGGTTTAGGATCTATAGAACTCCCAAGCAACCCACAATTTAAAGCACACAAGGAAAACAATTGAAAACACAGTTATGAACTAACCCTAAGGTACACCTCACTTTAAGTTTAAGTCCCCAGCAGAGTCGCCAGTTCTGTGATCGGTGGATCTGGAACTGACTGTTTAACGCTGGTTCGCGAAATGTCGCGGAAGCAAGAGTCGCCACCGTCTTTTATTTTCTCCAAATGGAAAGGACAAAAGCACAGAAAAATTCCTTAAAGAGATTGCTCTCGGTTCGGGAGGTAGGTTATAGAAAGGGAAGGTGTTAGCACCCTTTCTATCCATGGTTATCCATGGGCTCTTAGATACTTGCTCATTGTGTTTTCAAAAATGGTTTGTTTGCTTTTCAACTGTGGGTTTTAAAAAATTTCTTTGAAAATTTCAGTTCGACTCTTGTATCGGTCCTCAAGAGTGTTTGAAAAATTGCTTTTGAAAGCTTTTTGAAAATGTGTTGGTGTGAAAAGTATTTTGTTTTGTTTTGAAATTTAGAGCAAGTATCTAGAGTCGTCTACCTACCCTAAGGAATTCGTCTGTGTAAATGTCCTTTAAAGTAGTGTCATCCCACCATTGAGAGGTAGGTAGCACCACCGTTGGAGGTGTTCGGGTCAATTCGAGGTTCGGGACATGGTGATCACCAGAGCAATAGGAAGACACCTTAGAAGCTACCCTCATGCCAGGTTCCCGGATCATGAGGACTTACTAAGACATCCTCTACTCGACGATCACCTTTCGAGGCAAGGCAACAGTGAGGCGTACCCTAGGGGTGGTGTGTGCGATTTGTGTGTCAGATTCGTTTATTTTTGTCTTTTGTCATGTCATTGGTGATCTAGCGTTGGCTTTTATTTTTGTCCATACATTCTTTCATGCCTTGATTTAACAGATAAAGATTGCGAGAAGGTAAAAATTCTAAGCTATTACAAAAGGCGCGGGTCCACATCGCCAAAATTTCCAGAACCCGATTTGACAGAAAAATAAATAAGGAAATAAAATAAAGTGCGACAAATAATTTACAAGGCCTTGGGAGAGATACATAAATATTCAATGAAAAGAAATAAATATGCGAATTAAATAAGAATTAAACGAGGGCGTTGGACCCTTTTTGCAAAATTAAATTAAACGATGAAATTAATTAATAAAAAAAGAAAAGGAATTGTTTTTTTGTATTTTTTGGTATTTTATGATTTTAATGGAAAAAGAATTAAATGCAATTAAACCTAATTCTACAATTTTTATTTTATTATGAAAACATATTAAAGTTTAAACCTAAAATTAACCCTAATTAATTTACATGCAATTTAATTACAAAAATAAATATCTAATATTTAATTATTATGGAATAAAAGAAAAAAAAGATGAAAATTAATTAAACCCTAATTCTATATTTTTTAGATTTTTATTAAAAAGTTAAAATTAAAACCTAATTTAAAACTAATTAATTTATGAATTTATTTACAAAATATACATGCTAAAATAAAATATTTATTATATTTTTTCTGTTTTCTGATTTTTTTATGGTTTTGTGTTTTTATGAAAATATTAAATTAATTAATAAAACAATAATTAAAAGAAAATAAGAAAATAAAATATAAAGAAAATAAAAAGATTTGCAAACCAAAGGGGGTCTGCCCCTAATTTGAGGTGTTTCTTTTAGCAATCTGGCCCAAGATTCTGAGGCCCTTTTGACTTTTTCCAGGCAGCGTGTGATGCATTGACTAGGGTCCACTATACTCTCCAGTTCATGGCCTTTGATTTGATGCTCTGGGACGCGTGGCATGCTTGATTTTGTGGATGCATGGTGGACACCACTACTGAAATTGCATGTGAACATTAATTGAAAAAAAACATATGGAAAGAGTGAGGACCTGGGGCTCGAACCCAGGTCATTAACGTTACCAACCACTGTGTTTACCACTGAACCAATCCACGCGCGTTTAACATATAATAACCAACAAATATTATAAAAGAAAAATGGTCAGTGGCTTGAAAACGCGCGAAGAATTTGAATGCTCCAATCAGAGCCTTCCACATAATCATCTTCCTCGTTGGTGATTTTCCTGAAAAAATTAACAAACATTTAACGAGGGTTTTGAACCCCCTCAAAACATGCTGATTTTGATAATAGCGATTAAGCCATCTTTGAGTATAAATTAAGCGCGAGAGTTCCATTGTCTTCGTCCAAGCCTGCTAGTTTCAACCACGGCATTTTGATTTGCTAATTTTACAATACCAAGAAACCCCCAATTCGTAGCTTGTAAAACCCTAGAAAACAATAATGGCAGATTCGCCTATGGGTGATGAAAATTCAATTGGAACACACCGTTAGCTTCAGAAAAGTCTCATTAGTACAAATTCATGAATAAAATGCAATGATATGGTCTAAATAATAGAATACGATTATGCAAAAAGAGTGATACAGTTCACCCTCGAATTACCAATTCTTTGAGTATGGGGCTAAGTTTTTGATTGGAATCGTTTACTGGCAACCCTGGCAAGCTAATGGAATAAGTTTTGAGGCTTGAATCGACCTGCAAGTGTGTTTTCAGATTCTCACTTTTTTTGTGAAAAAGTCAAGTTTTGTTCTCTTGATATGGCGCAGCCTGGGGACCAAAAGCATGAGGGTTTGCTTTGTATATATGTGTGGAACAATTAGGTCAAGGAATTTGATCCAAAAGATCCATGAATTGATGAAGGAATATTTGATTTTTCATGCCATAACTTTCAAATCTTTTTCATGCAATTTGAGCTCTCAATCATATCCAATCATCCTAATTCTTCCCTAATTTGCTTTGCACGAAATATTAGAGATATTATGTGCACAAAAAGATTTGGAACATTAGGTTTTATATTTTTCATATATTTAATTGATTTAAGTGAATTATTATTAATAAAAATTCAAATAAATAAATAAAAATGAAGAAAAACTTCCCTTTGGGCCAAGTGGTCGTGCACATGTCTTGGATGATGATTTGTGGAAGAAAAAGAGGCCCAATAGCAATTTTAGGTCATTTGAATCAATGTTGACTTTTCAAAATATCCAAAACTTTCCCAACTTCCACAAGGCACAACTTGCTCAATTTTTAAGATTTGATCATGTTCCTTGACATTTTGGAAAGGTCTTTGAGTCCTCTAACCAATGTCTTTGGTCCCATGTCATTTTGATTTACCAATCTCAAGTTATGGCCTTTGACTTAAAGTCCCTTTTTGTTGACTTTTGAAAATGACCTATAATGTTGAAATTGATAACTTTTTGTGAGAGCATTTCTTGGACTTGAAGTATGAGGATGAGTTGTAGGAAATGTATTTCTCTTCAAAATGAGATTTGGATGGAATTTTTCTGATAATCCATGTGGAAGTTATGCCCTGGTTAATTTACAGTTGACTTTTTCAGCTGTCCAAATAAGGAAACTTTTGCATCTTGATGATTTTTGAGCCAAGCTTTGAGAATCATGATCAAGCATTGATCAAATAATGTTTGTGGCTTCAAAATGATATGTTGACCAAAAATTTGAACTTTTGACTGCCAAATGACCATTTTGCCCCTACAGTTGACTGTAGTGCAATTAGGGTTTTTGACTGTGCAATTTTGTGCTGAAAGTCTTGAAACTTTGTATGAGGATGCTTGACCATATTTATTGGCATGTGGGACTTGATTGGGCCCTTTGAAACTTCATTTTCTTGATAAGAACCAAAACCCTAATTTTGACTGTTTAGGAGGCCCTTGCACTGTGCAACCCTTGGGGAATCTTGAGGCTTTGACTTGGCAATTTCTTGAAGAATATGGGAGAGCAAATTTTGGGGTACAACACTATGCCATGAAACGAAAGGTTCAAGGGTAAGAGTGACTTACCTTGCTTCAGGCCTTGAATGGATGTGGGATTCAAACTTGAACTTCTACCTGGACGTTTCTGGAATTCAAAGAGTAGTCACAGGGGGTTTGCTTTTGGTTCGAAGAGTTGTCACACAAGGTTGTCTTTGAGTTTGAACAAACTTCTATGTGTGGGATGTTCTTCAGAATCAAAAGAGGTGATTATTTGGGATTCTGGTTTTTTTTTATTTCTCAAGTGTTGATGAACTTGAGAAGTTTTGTTGTGTTTGAGAAAATTTGGGGGATTCGTTCCTCTGGTCCAAAGATCCTCTCCTTAAACATGTGTTGGAGCCTCTTATTTATAGGCAAAGTTGGCTGAAGTTTTTGGAGGGAAAACAAAATAATTTGAACAATTTGGGTAAACTGCTCTTTGCAGTCTTCGAGGGACAGTGCTTGTATGCTATTTTGGTGCAAGAATGGGGAAGTGTTTCAGGACTGCTATGCAGCAGTTTTGGCCAGTGTACCATGTCTGAACTTGGCAGCAAGCATCTTTGAATATTTTATCCTTTCATTTTGACCCTTCTTCGACCAGATTCTTATTCCAACACATTGTTTGACTTTCCTCCAACAAGTGTCCTTCGAACGAATCATCTTTGTGCATCATTTGAAGGGGCCAAATGTGTGCTTCAAATGGACTAGTAAGGCGTACCCTTCGACAGGTACTCATATGTATGCCCCTCAAGTCCACCACTATATGTATTTTGAGGGGGCCATCAACCATGTGCTGAAGTTTGTCAAGGATGGAAATGCAGCATACTAAAGAGAAATGTTGTCCAGTCGAAGCTAGTACAAACATAGTCAAAGTCTTGTCGAAGCCTGCATGGAGGAGGTCTAAACTTTGTGACTCCAAGCAAGCACAAAAGGTCAATGCTCAAATAAAGACTTGCATGAAGGGAGCCACATGCCTAAATAAAAGAGGCATGCAGGAGGAAAAATGTCTAGATTCGAAAGAGGCATGCAGGAGGCAAAATGTCCAGATTCGAAAGAGGCATACATGAGGCAAAATGTCCAGATTCGAAAGAGGCATGTAGGAGGCAAAATGTCCAGATTCGAAAGAGGCACGCTAGTAGCCATTTTGAGCAATCGAAGGAGGCCAAGAGTCAATCGAAGGATGTAGAATCGAAAGAGACCTGTTTTCCTCCAAATTTGTCAAAATGTTATTTTATCTGTTTTCCCCCTTTTTGACAGTTTCCTTTTAATTTTGGTATTGGAAAATCCCAATACACTTGTTCAAGCTTGAACCCTGAAAATCCTTGTAAGAAAGGCCTTGAGAATTGAGAGGGCAAATTTTGGGGTACAACACCATGTCTTCAATGTTCAAGGTCAGATGGTACAATGAAGCCCCTATGATTATGATTGAGAGATTCGACGAGCCTGCGCACTGATGTGAGCTTGACACTGACATGGAAAAGCCATGTTACCATGAGATAATGAGATATCTTGAAGCGCAAGAGTATCCGGAGGGAACATCCGTCCATGACTGAAAGTTCTTACGAAGATTTTCAGCCAAATTCTTCCTAAGTAACAGAATATTGTACAAGCGCAACCATGATTCAACTATACTTTGATGTGTGGACAAGAAGGAGGCAGAGGAAATTATGGAAGATATGCACGATGGTCTCTTTGGCACTCACTCAAGTGGACATACGATGGCTAAGAAGATCTTGAGAGCTGGTTAGTATTGGTCAACGATGGAGACTGATTGCCATCAACACTCTAGGACTTATCACAAATGCCAAATCTATGCTGACAAGGTCTATGTGCCTCCTATCCCTCTGAATGTTATGACCGCTCCGTGGCCATTTGCAATGTGAGGCATTGACATGATTGGAGAGATCAAGCCAACCGCTTCCAACGGACATCGCTTCATTCTTGTCGCTATCGACTATTTCACCAAGTGGGTCGAAGCCGCCTTGTTTTCCTCAGTCACCAAGAATGTGGTAGCCAGATTCATCAAACATAACCTCATCTGCCGCTATGGTATCCCCAAAAGGATCATCACCGACAATGGGACTAACCTCAACAATGCTATGATTACTGAGCTTTGCACTCAGTTTAAGATCAAGCATCACAATTCTTCTCCATATAGACCTAAAATGAATCACGCAATCGGAGCGTCCAACAAAAACATTAAGAAGATTATGCAGAAGATAGTGGTAACCTATAAGGATTGGCATGAGATGTTACTGTTTTCTCTACACGGCTATCGTACTTCAGCTAGGACATTAACTAGGGCAACTCTCTTTTTCTTAGTCTATGGCATGGAAGTTGTTTTGCCAGTGGAAGTTCAGATTCCCTCACTAAGGATTATGAATGAAGCGGGCTTAGGCGAAGACGAGTGGATCCAAACGAGATTGGATCAGTTGAAATTGATCGATTGAGAAGTGACTGGCCACTATCTGTCATGGTCAGACGTACCAAAAACGGATGATCAAGCCTTTCAACAAAAAGATAAATCCTCGAGTATATCAAGCTGGCGACGTGGTGATAAAGCGCATCTGTGATACGGTGGGAAGAACTGACTGTTTTTGGAATGCTGGTTTGCGTTTTGCGTTTGTTTTCGCAAAATGTCGCGGTAAGCAAGAGTCGCCACCGACTTTTATTTTATCCAACAAGGAAAGGAAAAAAGCACAGAAAAATTCCTTTTTCGAGATATTTCTCGGGTTTGGGGGGGTAGATTATAGAAAGGGAAGGTATTAGCACCCTTTCTATCTGTAGCTATCTACGGGCTCTTAGGTACTTGCTCATTTGTTTTCAAAATTGTTTTCTTTGTGCTTGTGGGTTTGAAAAAGTTTTTGTTTTAAAACTTCGATTTAACTCTTGCTTCCGTCCTCAAGAGTGTAATGAAGTGTTCACTATGCCAAAAATAAGTTTTAGCAGCACATAAAAGAAAGCGCTTTTGGAAAAAAGCGCTGCTGTAGGTTTTAAAAAAAATTCGCTTAGAAAAGCGCTTTCAAAGGGTGCCTTAAGAAAGCGTTTTTCAAAAGCGCTTCTAAAGGTCACCCTTAGAAAGCGCTTTTTTGGAAGCGCTGCTAAAGCTGGACTTTCAGAGGGTACCTTAAGAAAGCGCTGCTAAAGGTCAGCCTTAGAAAGCGCTTTTCCAAAGCGCTGCTAAAGTTGGCCTTTAGAAAGCGCTTTTAAAAGCGTTGCTATAGGATATGCTACGAAAGCGCTTTTTGATGTAAAAGCGCTGTTATAGATGACCTTTAGAAAGCACTTTTAAAAGCGCTTTCGTAGGGGTAGTTGGTTGAGATGTTTTAGAGAACAAAATAATTAAAATAAAAATTTAAAACAAAGTTTAAAAGCAGAAAAAATTAGAAATGTTATTTGAGTGAAGATATGGATTCCATGAGTCACACAACATTACAATGTCCCCAAAGATACCTTCACATCTATTCCCTTACCTCATCTTACTAACACTTGCATCCATCTATCTCTTCTCTTCTCTCATCTCTCTCCACACACCCTCTTCTTCAACCTCACAATCACTTTCAATCTCCAACTGCAACTTCTTCAAAGGCAAATGGGTTTTCGATCCAAATCACACCCCAATCTACGATGACACGTGTCCCTTCCATTGAAATGCATGGAATTGCATCAGAAACCAGAGGGAAAATCTGAGCTTGATCAATTCGTTGAAATGGGTTCCACGTGGCTGCCATTTGCCTTGGATCGAACCGTTTCGGGTTCTTGGTGTGATGAGAAATAACAACATTGGGTTTGTTGGGGATTCGCTCAATGAGAATTTCTTGGTTTCGTTTTTGTGTATTCTTAGGGTTGCTGATGAGGGTGCACGTAAGTGGAAAAAGAAGGGTGCTTGGAGAGGTGCTTATTTTCCCAAATTCAATGTCACTGTTGCTTATCATCGTGATGTTTTGCTCTCCAAATATCAGTAACCTTCTCCTTTACCAATTCTTTTTCTTGTTTCCGGTTTCAAAGTTCAGAATTTTGCAAATAGCTTGTATTGGGTTGGTGAAATTTAGGGTCTGTTTGGAAGAACCTACTTAAACAGATTTTGACTTTTAGGGTTCTGGTTCTACTTTGATTCTTTCTTGTATACTTTTTTAAATGGAAACCTTATGTGCTAATTACTGATTAAACAAAGGTGGCAGCCAAAGCAATCTGAAGCTGGGATACAAGATGGGTCAAAATGTATTCATCGAGTTGACGTTGATGTTCCTGCAGATTAATGGGCTAAGATTGCAGCTTTCTATGATGTCCTGCTGTTTAATACTGGTCACTGGTAATTCTTTCAAACTTTCCTCCATCTTGAACTTCTTAATCATGCAGTGCCACTTGAAAAATAGTTTGACTTGTATTGTAACTGCCGGTATGCATTGCTAAAAAGTTGAATGAATAAGTAGTTATAGTCTAATATTAATTATGTTTTTATTTAAGGTTGTTATATGACAAATTGATGCGCGGGGAATCAATTGTCAAACAGATTCCATTTCGTGTCTTCCTCCCGTGTCAACGGAGCGACAATTGGTAGGGAACCAGATTCAGTAAGAGAGCACTTAGTCGAAAGATTCATGGCAACTGGCAGTACAGAAAGCATATATCTTTAGGCATATAATACTATTCCTACAGGGTTAGATTTTCATTCTAAGTTCATTTTAATATTTGTAATTTTTGCGTAGAAAATTTTCTTCTAAACTGTTGTTTTAATTTATAGACGCCACTGGTTGTTGGTTGCTATCGATCCTATAAAAGAAGTGGTCTATTATCTGAATTCGGTTGACGGTGATTAGACAAATTATCCAGATATGAAGTTAATGATTGATATGTAAGTGAGATTGTTCTAAATATTTGTGTGTATTTATATATTTAATTATTTCTGTGACATTGTTCTAAATATATATTTTTATTTTGTTAGAGGGATACAAGTATTCCGGTGTCAAAGAGAAGCTCGGGTACGACGGTTTAAATCAAACAACATTAATTGGATCAAAGTGCAGGTATATTAATTTCCACTATTTTGCTTATAATATTTATGCTATTTGATAAAACAATACAACTATATATTCTTATTTGTTTTTCTATGTAGTGTCCTCAACAGCAAAACGGTATAGATTGCGGATACTTCGTTATGCGGTTTATCAAAGAAATCCTTCAGCTGAATCAAATAGAGATTCCAGTCACGGTATGGATTTATAACTTAGGATTTGTTTTATTATTTCTCGGATATTTCATATAATTTTTTACTTTTAACTAAATCATGCATATTATGTTTTGTTATGTAGTACTTCGATGAATACAAATGTGCATATTACACGAAACTTCAGTTGGAAGAAATCAAAGAGGAATTGTGTCAATATTTTATTGAGCAGAGAATCATATAAGATATGAATACATTATTATGTGAAAGGTGTTATGAATACGTTACATGTGTACATGGAATACCATATTGACCGTGTTATTATGTTCAAACCTCACAGGACCAGGACCTTAAAACATAATTGATCGTGTTTCTTTCATACATTAGGACTGGTTTAGTTGTTGTTAGGGTTGATTTTATAAGACTGATTTTGAGTTACAATGCTGATAACAATGGTTTTTATATATTTTGAGGTACAAAAATGGTGTATATATATTTTGGATTACAATGGTATACAATGCATTACCGCGGTTTATGAATTACAGGTTATGGCAACTGGTTTATATAAATAATATGTTGCAAACAATGCAGGTATATGAATTATATAAATTATACCTCTAAAAAAACACCCTATGAAAGCGCTTTTTCAAGAAAAACGCTGCCTTAGGTAACCTATGAAAGTGCTTTTTCACAAAAAGTTGTCTAAGGTAAACATATGACAGTGCTTTTCCAGGCAAAAGCGCTGCTAAAAGACCACCTATGAAAGCGCTTTTCCAGGAAAAAGCGTTGCTAAAAGCCTACCTAAGACAGCGCTTTTCCAGAAAAAAGCGCTGCTAAAAGAAAACTTATGAGAGCGCTTTTCCAGAAAAAAGTGCTGCCTTAGGTAGACCTACGAAAGCGCTTTTCATTAAACAAAAAGCGCTGCTAAAACCTATAGCAGCGCCACCTACGAAAGCGCTTTTAAGCGCTTTTAAAGGCCAAAAAAAGCGCTTTCGTAAGTCTTTTTTGGCGTTGTGGTTTTTGAAAACTTTGTTCGAAAAGGAGTGTAAGTGTGAAAGAGTTTGTTTTGTTTTGAATGAGAATGTATCTAAGAACTACCTACTCAAAAAAGGAATCGTTCTATGCTAATTTCCTTTAGACAATGCTATCCCACTATTAGTGAGTGGGTAGCACCGTCGTTGGAGTTTGAGGGTCAATTCGAAATAGGGACATACGGTCACTAAAGCAATGTTAGGATGCTTTAGCGGTAACCCTAATGTCTTAGATCATTTGTTTGAGGCAACAATATCCGAGGAAACCGTTTCGAGGCAACTTATGATCTTTTAGACAAGAGAGCAACCTCTAAAACGACCTATACTCAATGACCGTGTACGAAGGCAACCAAGTGGGGTGTACCCTAAGAGTGCGCATGTGCGAGTGTGTCGTTTTCAGTCATTTTTATTTTTGCACATGTTAAGGGTGATCTAATTTGATTTTAAGATTAACATTCAGTCTTGTCATGCAAACCCTACTATCAAACATCTAACAGTTATAATTTGCAGAAATTAAAGGTGTGGAAATTAAATTACAAGGCGTCGGGTATTTACATCGCCAAAAGCAACCCTTTGAAAATAAAATAAAATAAAGCGGTAAAAATAATCAAATGTCCTACTTAACTATTACAATCCGTAAGCAGATACATAATTGGATAAAAATAAATAAAGCGCGCGGGAAATTAAATCGAGTGTGAATTAGGGTTTTGACCCTTTTGATTAAAAAAAATGTTTTTTTGTTATTTTTATTTTAAGAAAAAGAAATTAATTCGAAAATTAAATACTAAATTAATTTAATTAAATGAAAGAAATAATAAATGACATGTTTTTTGGAGTTTTTATTATTTTAAGAAAGAAAATAAAGTAATTAAATTAGAATTAAAACCTAATGATTTCTAATTAATTTTAAATATTTACAAAATAAATTAAAGTTTCCTAATTAATATCCTAATTAATTAATAAGTTTATTAATAAAAATAAATGTTTTAAAATTTGATTGGATAAAAAAAGTATTTTTGTGATTTTATTTGATAAAAAGGAATTTTGTTATTGGTTAGAAATAAATTAAACAAAATTAAAGTAATTAAATAAATAAACAAAATATCAAGAAAAGAGAGAGTGGGCTTGGTTTTGGGGGGTATGGAAAGCAATTCGTTGGCCCAATTGATGTTGACCCATGTGGACTTTTGGGATCATGTGTAGGCGCGTTGACTGATTCTTTGGTGGACCTTCAATATTTGACCACCAGATCTGGCCCTTTGGCCATCCGGCGCTTGGGTTGGTGAGGGAGTATGGTATGGATCTGGCCCCTGCGTGTACATGATCTCCTGAAAAATAAGAAGAAAATGCAAATTACTGGAGGCAGGGATCGAACCCCTGACCTCCAGCCTTTGGGTCCTTTATGGCTTATGTGGCAACCATTGAAGCACGTTGTTGTTTTATTAATAATAATACAAATAATATAAATATTATATAAAAAACAAAGCAATTGCCAGGAAGACAAAAAACGCGCGTTATATTTGAATTGCCCAATGGATGGATGCCACGCATCATCCCTGACCTCCCAACTGTGGCTAAAAGAACAACCACCTATACCAACGGACATAAGTCCATAGCTACAAGCCTGTCTCACTCCAAAATCTTCTATAGGCCATAGAAATGCCTTCTGATGCCATGGTTAAACTCGCCTTCCTCTTCCGGTCATACCTATAGCCATCACTAAGGTTGATTTTACCTGAAACGAAAATGCCCAAAAAATTCCAAGAAACCCTAACTATGGTGATTCTTGTTACAGATAAATGAAATTCGTTAATACCAAAAGCTTGCAAATGTTATTGTGATCACAAATATGCAATTATTTTACTCAATGGACGCCAGAATAAAGCGAATCAAAATCAATAATGTAGCTATGTTACGAAGGACTTACAATGCACTAGGGGGTCTGGAAATGCTTGGTTTGGATTGGGTTAGCTTCTAGAGATGGCCAGGAAGCGATTGGGATACGTCTCAAGTCTTGAAAATGTCTCTAACCTTGATTTTGATCTCAAGCTTTTTTGTGATTTTTGCTACTTTGGTTCTGCCTCCACAAGTGCTCTCTAACCCTTATTTTCGTGCCTTTAGCTTGCTTATGTATTGTGCATTGGATTAGGGTAACAAACTTTGTCCAAATCTCTCTACATTAAGGCTTTGATATTTGATTTGATTTGCCTTTACAAACTTTCCAAATTGGCTTAATTTCAATCTTTTTTGCACATGATTCACTTGATACGAATTTGATGATGGCCAGCTGCATAATGGAACCTGAAATCACCACAAAATCTTTGTTATCAATGCCTTTGGATTTTTATTTGATTTATTTTGATTAAAATCAAATTAATTCAAATAAAATCAAAATAATTAATAAAAAAAATGATATGGACATATGGCCAAGGCTGGAACACTTGGACTACAATGCAAACTCAAAACAAGTGAAAAAGAATGGGCCCATTTGGCAAAATTTGAAGTTTTGGGGATAGTTGACTTTTGGCAATTCTGCAAAAAAGTCCAACTTCAACAATGCATAACTTCTTCCATTTTGAACTTTTGGAGGTGTTATTAGACTTTTTAGAAAGCTTGATATGTCCTATAACCAACCCTTTTGGTCTCAACTCATTTTGATATTCCATGCTCAAGTTAGAAGCTTTGACAAAAAAGGTTTTTTTGTTGACTTTTCAAAATGACCTATAATGTCTAAATTCATAACTTCTTGTGAGTGCATTTTTTGATCTTGGGATATGAAGATGGATTGTAGGAAATTGCATCCTCTTCAAAATGAGCTTTGGATGGGTTGTTTATCATAAATTATGAGAACGTTATGCTTGGTCAAAGTTGAGTTGACTTTTCCTACAAAACCCTAATTTAGCAACTTTTGAATCTTGATGAATTTTGAGCAATCCTTGATGAATCATGATCAAACCTTGATCAAATGATGAAATATACTTCAAAATGAGAATTTTGTAAAAAATCTTGATGTTTGACTATATTTGGGTCACAGTTGACTTTTGCCCTAGCATAGTCGATTTTTGGACCTTTGAGCAATTGACTGAGCAAACTTCCTTTGCAAGGCTTGAGATTTGACATAGATGATCTTGAGAACATATTAGGAAATTGGTGAGAACTTGGGGTAACTTGGAATCAAGGATCTTGATGCAACACAAATCCCTAATTTGGGGTAGACTGCCTTAGGAGAGAGCTTGCCTGACCAACTCTTGGACTACCTTGAGCAACCTGGAGATTTTTCTTGCAATGTTTTGAGAAATATGGGAGGGAAAATTTTGGGGTACAACAGCTGCCCCTGTTCAATCTTCTTAAACATGAGAATGTAGATTGGCCTTCATGCCTTTCGTGATCCGAAGGTGGAAGATGATTGAACACTAGAGTGCACAGAAATTTGCACTCGCATGAAGTGGTATCAGCCTTGTGATGTCGGGAATGGGCTTACAAATGCCATTTGGAGATTGTTGACGAGGGGATGGGCTTAAAGATGCCATCTGAAGGAGTGTCGATCGCATAAGAGATTCCTTAGTGAGAGCTTATATACCTGTTGTTGTAGAAGATTCCACTGGGGAAGTCTGATCTTTGTTGAGATTTAGGAACTTGCCTGTACTTCAACTGAGAAAACATCTCTATTGAGATTTAAGAACTTGTCCTAATTCAACTGAGGGGAAACATCTTCGTCGAGATTTAAGAACTCTCCCGTAATTCAACTGAGAAAACTTCTCTGCTGAGATTTAGGAACATGTTTGTAATTCGACGGAGGAACTTTGTCGAGATTTAGGACCTTGTCTGTAATTCAACTGAGAAAAACTCTGCTGAGATTTAAGAACTTGTCAGTAATTCGACTGGAGGGAAACATCTTCATCGAGATTTAAGAACTCGCCCGTAATTCAACTGACAAAAACTCTGTTGAGATTTAGGAACTCGTCTGTAATTCGACGGAGGAACTTTGTCGAGATTTAGGACCTTGTCTGTAATTCAACTGAGGATAACTCTGTTGAGATTTAAGAACTTGTCAGTAATTCGACTGGAGGGAAACATCTTCATCGAGATTTAAGAACTCGCCCGTAATTCAACTGAGAAAACTTCTCTGCTGAGATTTAGGAACCTGCCTGTAATTCGACGGAGGAACTTTGTCGAGATTTAGGACCTTGTCTATAATTCAACTGAGAAAAACTCTGTTGAGATTTAAGAACTTGTCAGTAATTCGACTGGAGGGAAACATCTTAATCGAGATTTAATAACTCGCCCGTAATTCAATTGAGAAAACTTCTCTACTGAGATTTAGGAACCTGCCTATAATTCGACGGAGGGACTTTGTCGAGATTTAGGACCTTGTCTGTAATTCAACTGAGAAAAACTCTGCTGAGATTTAAGAACTTGTCAGTAATTCGACTCGAGGGAAACATCTTCATTGAGATTTAAGAACTCGCCCATAATTCAACTGAGAAAAACTCTACTGAGATTTAGGAACTCGTCTGTAATTCGACGGAGGAACTTTGTCAAGATTTAGGACCTTGTCTGTAATTCAACTGAGGATAACTCTGTTGAGATTTAAGAACTTGTCAGTAATTTGACCGAGATAAAAGCTTCATAATTGAGAATTTAACCGCATCCTTCCTGAAAGGTAAAGGTTAGCTGTATGTAATGCATGATATGTATCAAATAATGATGTTCTCAAAATAAATGAGATTGTGTTGTGTGATGCGTATATGCATGTGTCATGATGTATGGAAATGTAATGTTTTAGCTGGGGAAAATAAATCCCAGATAGCTGCTGGAGAAAAGAGTTAAATTCTTTGTTTTCGTTGGGGATAGCGAATGAAGACGTTTGTGAGAATAAACCTGCAAGAGAGGATAACTCCGTTGGGGAATAAAATAATGAGGAAATTACTCTGTGGGGAAGAGATGCTCTGCTGAGGATTCCACCGATAAATTTTGCCGGGGATGAATTATCGTTGCTGGTGATACCGAATCCTGTTGGGGATTGAATTCATGTTTTATGAAAGGAAAGAACTCTGCTGGGGATGATCTTTCAGTTGCGACTTCACTGGGGATAACCTTTTAGGCTCTAATGGGGATAATCCTTTGAGCTCTGCTGGGGACAATCTTCCAAAGTCTACTGGAGATGATTCTCCAAACTCCAACGGGGAAGCTTTTTCAGACTGCGCTGGGAAAAATTTCAAACTCCACTGGGGATATTTTGTATTCTGCTGGGGAATATTCTTATACTCCGTTGGGGAATATTAAGACCTTTCAGTGCTGATGGTAAATAAACTCTGCTTGGGTAGAATGTTACCGATTCATTCATAGTTGCAAGTCTCAACTGGGGAGAGCTATCATTACTGTCTCTTTCTTACTCTGCGGGGAGTGAATGCACCTTGACCATATTCTTCAGCTAAATTTACCTTGTACCTGGTGGACAGAGCAACTGTAAAGCTTGGACAATTCTTATTGCCCCTGTTTCTGATATTACGAGTAATCGTCTTTTGTTTCACATGTAAATTTTTATGAGCAGCAATTAATGTCAAATGCATATATCAAAAATGAACATTGGACGTTCTTTGTAAAACAAAACAGAAAAAGGAAAAACAGTTTGAAATTTCTCTGAAAATGAATTGTATTGATTTTGAAGTTTGGCCTGTAAATAGGCGTTTTTGTACAAGAGGCTGACGTCCTAGTAAGAGAACGCTGCTGAACAAATAGAATTTACACAATTTGTGAAAAACTAAACAAAATAGCTATGTGAATAATCCCACTGGGTTCCAACTCTGCTATTGCCTTTATGTCCTCGAGCATCTCATCACTTTGCTACTTGGTTGAAGGTAGATCGGATTGATTAGTGCCGTCCAAGCTTGATAGTTGATACCAGAGTCTGGTTGCAAGGTGATCCAATAAGACATAGTGTTACGCTTTGATCCCTAATTTTTGCCTGGACCGCCCTTTCGGGTTTTCAGTCCACCAGGATACCCTTTTTTGCCCAAGCCGCCTTTTCAGGTTTTCGACTTGCCGGGTTTACAGCTTTTTCATTTTCATCCCTTATTTTTGCCCGAACCCTTTTGGTTCGCTGGGAAGCCCTTATTTTTGTCTAGGCCAGTCGACCTAGCGGGTCTTTGATTATGCGTAGTATTTTTTCACTATGTCTGCATTTACGGGGTGAGGAAGGTCGTCACCATCCATGGTGGTTAGAATCATAGCTCCTCTCGAGAAAATGTTCTTAACCACAAATGGCCCTTCGTAAGTAGGGGTCCATTTTCCCCTGGGATCACCCTGAGGCAAGATAATACGCTTGATTACCAGATCCCCAACTTGATACTCTTGTTGTCTGACTTTCTTGTTAAAAGCCTTGATCATCCGCTTTTGATACGTTTGACCATGACAAATAGCAGTAAGTCTCTTTTCGTCGATTAAGTTCAGCTGATCAAGCCGGGTCTGAATCCAGTCATCTTCTCTCAAATCTGCATCCTTCATGATTCAAAGAGAGGGTATCTGAACTTAAATGGGCAAGACTGCCTCCATGACATATACCAAGGAATATGGGGTTGCCCCTGTTGACGTCCGTGCTGAGGTGCGGTACCCATGAAGAGCAAATGGTAACATCTTGTGCCAGTCTTTGTATGTCACCGTCATCTTCTGCACAATCTTCTTAATGTTCTTATTAGCCGCTTCAACAACCCCATTCATCTTTGGCCGGTAGGGAGAAGAGTTGTGATGTTGTATCTTGAACTGCTTGCAGAGCTCGGTGATCATCTTATTGTTGAGATTTGTACCATTATCCGTAATGATCCTTTCTGGTACACCATATCGACAAATCAGATTGTGCCGAATGAAACGTGCCACGACGTTCTTGGTCACTGTAGCAAAGGAAGCTTCTTCAACCCACTTTGTAAAGTAATCAATTGCTACCAGGATGAAACGATGCCCGTTGGATGTTGTAGGTCTGATCTCTCCGATCATGTCAATGCCCCACATTGCAAAAGGCCAAGGTGTCGTCAAGACATTCAGAGGTACTGGAGGTATGTGCACCTTATCAGCATAGACTTGGCACTTGTGACAGGTTCGAGAATGCTGATAACAGTCAACTTCCATGGTGGACCAATAGTATCCTGCCCGAAGGATTTTCTTTGCCATGGTGTGTCCACTGGAATGAGTCCCGAAAGTACCTTCATGTAAATCTACCATAATCCTTTCTGCCTCGTTCTTATCCACACATCGCAGTAAGGTCGAATCATGGTTACGCTTGTAAAGGATGTCATTACTGAGGAAGAACTTCGCCGCGAACCTCCTCAGAAACTTCTTATCATTAACAGATGCACCCTCGGGGTACTCTCGAGCCTCGAGGTACCTCTTTACCTCATGAAACCAGGGTTTTTCTGTTACCTCTTCAGTCTCAATGTCACAGCAATGTGCAAGTTCGTCCAATCTTTCAATGATAATATGGGGAGCTTCGTTGTCCCAATTAACTTTGAACATAGAAGACATCGTAGCCAGCGCGTCCACCAACTGATTCTCCTCTCTAGGGAAATGTTCAAAGGTTATCTCCTCGAAATGGGGAAGCAACGTCAATACATACTCCTTGTAAGGAATAAGATTTGGGTGTTTCGTATCCCACTCGCCTTTGATATGACTGATCACGAGAGCGGAATCTCCGAAAACTCTTATAAACTTAATCCTTAGGTCAATTGCTGCTCGAAGACCCATGATGCACGCTTCATACTCCGCCATATTGTTGGTGCAGTTGAAACATAGTTGGGCGGTGAACGGAGTATGAGAGCCTTTAGGAGATATGATCACGGCGCCAATTCCATTACCCAAAGCGTTTGAAGCTCCATCAAAGTGCATAGACCATCGGGATCCTTCCTCAGGTCCTTCATCCGGTCCAGGTGTCTCACAATCAGTTACCAACATGATATTCTCATCCGGGAATTCAAAGTTCATAGACTGGTAATCATCTACTGCCTGATGTGCCAAATGATCTGCCAACACACTTCCCTTGATTGCCTTTTGGGTCGTATATTGGATGTCATACTCAGTCAAGATCATCTGCCATCTTGCTATTCTTCCGGACAAGGCAGGCTTTTCAAAGATATACTTGATTGGATCCATCTTTGATATCAATAGAGTATTGTGAGTCAGCATATACTGTCCCAACCAACGAGCAGTCCATGCCAAAGCGCAGCAAGTTTTCTTAAGCAACGAGTATCGGGTCTCGCAGTCGGTAAACTTTTTGCTAAGGTAATAAATAGCATGCTCTTTTCGGCCAGACTCGTCATGCTGCCCCAACACACACCCCATTGAGTTGTCGAGTACTGTCAAGTATAAGATCAAAGGTCTCCCTTCAACTGGAGGCATCAGAATAGGTGGCTCTTGGAGATATTCTTTGATCCTTTCGAAAGAGGCCTAACATTCATCATTCCATCTTACCACTTGATCTTTCTTCAATAGTTTTAAGATTGGTTCACAAGTAGCAGTCAGGTGCGAGATGAATCGGGCAATATAGTTCAAACGTCCCAGAAAGCCTCTGACTTCTTTTTCTGTTCGGGGAGCTGGCATCTCCTGTATAGACTTCACCTTTGCAGGATCCACTTGAATACCTTTATCCCTTACGAAGAAACCCAACAGCTTACCAGATCTCACCTCGAAGGTGCACTTGTTCGGGTTTAACCTCAGCTTGTATAACCTCAACCTGTCAAATAACTTCTGAAGGTGGTCAAGATGTTCTTCCTCAGTTTGGGATCTTGCAATCATGTCATCGACGTATACCTCAATCTCATGATGGATCATGTCGTGGAACAAGGCGACCATAGCACGCTGATATGTTGCCCCAGCATTCTTCAATCTGAAAGGCATGACTTTGTAGCAAAAGGTACCCCATTGAGTAACAAAGGTTGTCTTTTCCATGTCTTCGAGAGCCATTTTAATTTGATTATAACCGGAGAAACCATCCATAAAGGAGAAAACCTTATGCTGAGCGGTGTTGTCAACCAAAACGTTGATATGAGGTAAAGGGAAACCGTCTTTGGGACTCGCCCTGTTCAGATCCCTATAGTAAACACACATTCGAACTTTACCATCCTTCTTTGGCACAGGAACCATGTTGGCCACCCATTATGGGTAATAAGTAACTGCTAGAAAACCAGCGTCAAACTGTTTCATAACTTCAGCCTTGATTTTCTCGGACATCTCTGGGCGCATTCGGCAAACTTTCTGTTTCACTAGAGGAAAGTCTTCCTTGGTAGGCAGGCGGTGAACCACAATATCGGTGTCCAACCCAGGCATATCTTCATAATACCAGGCAAAGATCTCGACATAATCACCCAGCATCTGAATCAACCGTTGCTTGACACTAGGCTCCAGATTTGCATCGATCTTGACCTCTTTCTTGTTTGCCTCTGTACCCAGATTTACTGATTCTACTGGCTCTTCATGTGGCTGTATGGCCCTCTCTTCCTGAAGTAGAAGTCTAGCAAGTTCACCAGGCACTTCACAATCATCTTCACCTTCGTCTTCGGCTAAGTTGATTGGACTTTCGAAGTCATAACTGGCAGTAGAAGAGTCGTTACCAGTAGGATCCAGAGTGGATGTAGACCTGTATATGTGAGTGTGTGTAAAATAGCTGTTTTGCAATATATAATAAAAGAAAAACAAGGAGCACAAAATTTGAAATGCAAGAAACGTCCAATGCTTTTATTAATGATATATGTAAATGACACACATAAATCCCTCACAAACAAAGCCATGGTGCTCCGGGTAAGACATCGGGCCATAAAGTTTAAAAATTGTCTATTACAAATTCAAAACAAAAGTCTCATTACTAGGTAATAAAATAAATTGGGACGAAGTCCTTTGCCTTCTAATTGCTTAATCCGCCGTCGGTAGTTGGGTAGATCCAACTTTCAAACTCAGACTCTTCAACACCGTCTTCAAGGGCATTCACTCCTGAATTGCTGATAAACAGGGGAGGTCTTCCAGTCCGCGCACTCCGAACATACCTTTGAGCTTCTGCAGTGAAACCCAAACCAAACTTGTTAGTCTTATGTACAAAATCAGGGAGTTGGCCCTAATTTGCACACCCACCTTTCTCAACAACAGCCCGGGCATCCTTGAAGGAAGCCATCTTCATTGGAGGATCTCCAGTAACAGTTTCAGTTGATGCCGGCGTCTGGGGGACTTCTTCAAAATGTTGAAACGGGGTCTCAATGAACTCCCCATCCATTTCCACATACCGAAAGGAGTTGAGGTGGCTTACCATGTACTCCTCTTCCCCTCGTACTGTAACAATTTCCCCTTTCACTGGGTATTTCAACATCTGGTGGAGCGTAGAAGTTACTGCCCCAGCTTTATAGATCCAAGGGCGACCCAGCAAACAAGAATAAGACGGCCGAATGTCCATCACATAGAATGTAGATGTGAAAATCTGATAACCAACCTTCACTGGAATATCCACTTCTCTGTGTACCATCCTCTTGGACCCATCAAAGGCTCTGACTATAATGTTACTCGGCTTCAGCTCCAACCCTTCACAGTCCAACCGATCTAACGCCTTCTTGGGTAAAACATTCAGCGAGGACCCAATATCTACTAACACGTGAGCAAGAGTAGTGCCCCTGCACTCAATGGAGACATGCAGGGCGTCATTGTGATTCTTCCCCTTAGCGGTCAAGTCGGCGTCGGAGAAACCCAACCCATTATCTGCTGTCATACTAGA
Organism: Vicia faba; assembly: GCA_948472305.1. Taxonomy (NCBI): domain Eukaryota; kingdom Viridiplantae; phylum Streptophyta; class Magnoliopsida; order Fabales; family Fabaceae; genus Vicia; species Vicia faba. The sequence goes on along the minus strand of OX451739.1, from coordinate 431,764,822 downwards.
CACGCAATCTTTAAACTGATCAGCTGATGTTTCTTGTGGCACGTGCACAGTCTTCAGGAAAGCAATCAGAGCCTTGGCATGGGCTTCTGAGCATAGCAACAGGGACAACATAGATATTTTGGACGGGGTTTGCCCTAGCTGCTCGACTACATTATAGTCGCTCTTTTTGATGATCTTCAAAATTTCTTCCATCTCTTGTCTAGAGGCTTCAATAGTAATCTTCTTCGGTTCCTCCGTCTGGGCAGGCTCACCGGTGATCCCTTTGCCCCGAGTGTCAGATGACTCAGCCACAGGGGTAAGAATTGGAACTTGAACAGGGACAGTAGCAGGTGTACTGGCAGGTGTAATAACAACAGGCTTCCGAACAGTTGGCGCAGATATCTCAGGGGAGAAAAGCCTTCCGCTGCGGGTGACTTTACTAGATCCAACAATATTGCAGATGTCAGTATCAGCCTCTTCAACATTCAAGTCTTGTTTAACTCCGTGATAATACACGTCAGCCCTATAGTGCCATGTGACAGCTTTATCTGATGTATAGGGGATAGGCCCGGGAATGGTAATGATCAACGATGCAATTCTCGGAACAGATGTAATTCTAACAGGCTTTCTCGAGGAAGCCTTGGAAGAATTGTCGAAAATGGTGATTATAGCAACTTCTTCAGTAGGAACCAAAGGAACAAAAGTCTTCTCAAACAAAATTTCTTTATTATCCATCAGGCGTTGGACACCTGACTTTAAAATATGGCAACCGGTAGGTAAAACGGTACACAGATGGCAACTTTCGCCACAACCCGTAAATAAACCGGCTAACAGAAGGTTCTTCTTCACAGTCATCAATGGAGTAACAATGTCTTTCACATAAACCACAAACGAGTCTTCATCTACAGCATTTACTCCATGCTTGGGCATAGGAGCAGTCATAACATTAGGCCTTTCAGGCACTTCAAACTCAATCTCCTTAGCATCAATTAAGTCTTGTACCTTATTCTTCAAAACCCAGCAGTCATTCGTATCATGCCCCGGGCTATCAGAGTGAAAAGCACAGCGGACGTTCGGATTGTACATGGGTGATGTTGTATTGGGATTCTTTGGGGCCTCCTTTGGAATCACCAAGTTAGTCTTCAATAGCTGTGGCAGAATCTGAGACAGGGTCATATGAAGTTGAGTGAATTGTCTTCGCGGCCTCTCGGCTCTTGGCTGATTGTTGCATGCGACAACAGTTGGTCTTGAAATAACAACCGCATTAACAGCTTGGTGGCGTTCAGGTTTATTATGGCTTTTTGAGCTGTAAACAACACTCGACTCCTTCTTAAAAGGCCTCTTCTCGGTGCCTGATGAAGCACCCTTCTGTATCTTGCCAGATTTGATACCGACCTCAATTCTTTCCCCAGTCATAATCAGCTCTGTAAACCCGGACGAAGAACTTCCAATCATATGGTTAAAATACGGACCAGACAAGGTCCCCAAAAACATATCCACTAGCTCCATATCAGCCAAGGGAGGTTGCACTCTTCCAGCAAGGTCCCTCCACTTCTGAGCGTAGTCTTTGAAACCTTCGCCCGCAACCATAGACATACCTTAAAGTTGGGCACGCGTGGGAGCGAGGTCGGCATTTTATTGGTACTTCTTGTAGAAAGCAGCAACCAAGTCCTCCCAATTATGGATACTAGCTCCTTCCAGCTGGTAAAACCATTCAAGCTGAGTCCCTGAGAGACTGTCTTGAAAGAAGTGGATCCAGAGATTCTTGTCAGCGGTGTATGGCTGAATCTTTCTAACATACGAACGGAGGTGCAGTTTTGGGCAAGAAACCCCGTCGTATTTAGAAAATATTTGTGCTTTAAACTTGTGGGGGATCACCACCCTAGATGACAGACCCAAATCTCCAAAGTCCAGACCAGGCACTTTCTGAACTTCCATCGCGCTCAACCGGTCTTCGAGCTGCTTATATCTATCCTCAGCCGGAGGATACTGGTCTTCGTCAAAGTCAGTCTCGTTGTCTGAAACCACAGGGCTAGGAGCCCTCCTTTCTTCTTGGTTTTCTCCCCCTCTAGATGAGTGAGTCAAATCAACCTCTTCTCGCAAATTGTTTCCGAATCTACGACCCATATTCAGTAGGACCGTCTTCTTCTTCTTCTTCTTCTTCTTCTTTTCTTTCAGGATAAGGGTCTCCAGATCTTGCTGACCCTTGGCCAAACTCATGAACAATTCCTGGAACTGGGCGTTTTGAGGTTGCAGAGCCTTGATTGCCTGTTCAGTTGATGTTTCAGAAGACACGATGCTGAAATAAACAACGAAGAAGATGAGAAACCTGTAAGGGTACCTGTTATGAGGTGTATGGGAATGAAATGCGCATGATATGATTTCAAAGACTTTAGAGATTCAAAATCGTAAACCAAAATGAAACACACTTTTATTAGATAAACTTTGAATTCAAATGTTCAACAGATGCCTTTAAGGCGTTACAAGAAAGAAAAAATGAAAAGTAGATCAAAACTAGAAATAATCAAAAGACAATCAGCGCTCCCATGGTCTCTTTCTGTTGGTGCGGACATAGTCGTTGAGGATCTGCTCATTCTCCAGCTGCCTTGTTAACTTCAGGATCTTCCCCTCTTGCTCGTGATACCTTTCTCTGTAAGTATCCCGCTCTTACCTTAGTTGGATCCAGGACCTCTTTAATGCCCCAATGTCAGTAGGCATGTAAGGGTGGAGGATGGTAGGAGGAACCCCTTCTTCATCAGCAAGTTCAACTATCACAGGCAAGACAGCTTCGTAAGGCATCCCTAGCTTCTGAGCACGTGTACGAACCCAACGGAGATATGGTTCCATAGGAAGAGAAGTCTTCACACCTAGCTCATGCAGATCAGACCTGTGTACCCTATCCCAGGCTCGTATGAACCTACGACATTGCTCGTCACTATCCCCTTGGAAGTCAAAGACAATGCTTGGCATCAGCAACTCATGAGGTCCTTCCCTCCTAGCTCTCCCAAACTGACGTAAGGCCAGACAAGGATTATAGGTGATCCCTCCATTGATTCCTAGCAGTGGAACATTGGGGTATTCCCCATAACGATCAATAATATCCATATCTTCCATGCCTTTAGTAGTCCAGATGATGTCAGTGTGAGCTAGGGACATAATCCTGTAGGCCCAACCCATGCCTTCCTTGTTCTTCAAAACTGATTTGGGGAGGTGAGAAATAAACCACCTCGCCAGCAATGGTGCACAGCACATAAGGGTTCCCCGTTTCTGAGCAGTACGGGCATATAGGGTATGCAGAATATCACCCAAGAGAGTGGGTACTGGATTACCGGACATGAAAATGTTAACTGCATTCACGTCAACAAAGGAATCTGAGTTTGGAAACAGAAACAGACCATAAATAAGAAGAGCCAGGATGTCCTCGAACACCTGAAAGTCTAAACTGTCCCAGAACTGATTAGCCTTACCAACCAAAAACTTAGTCAAGAAGCCTTTTGTCCCACTACGAGTTTCCCAATTAGACATTACCTCAGCCTTTGTCAGATGGAGGGCTGAAGCAATCTCTTCTGACCTAAGGATTTTCTCCCAACCTGTGAACAGGGTCTGCTCTAGAATGGAGATACCAAGTAGATCAGAGAACTCCTCCAAGGTAGGGACCAACTGGTAGTCCGGAAAAGTAAAGCAATGGTACAGTGGATCAAAGAACTGGACTAAGACACTCATCATCTGTTCATCCATCTTGGAGGTGACCAACCCAAGGAGGTTCCCATGTCTTCTGATAAAGGAGGAAGTATCTGGAACCTTTGCAACCAATTCCTTAAGCTGAGTGGGAATCTGGACAAAGCTGATCCGAATAGTGTTTCTATGCATAGAGGCCATGACCTACAAAACAGAACAAAGATGAATCCCATTGGTCTTTGAAATGGTTAGTCCAATGCAATATGCATGCAATGTCATGATGCATGATGTCATGATAGAAACACATCACAAGTATTCACAAATAGAAAACATGGTAAGGGCAAACAAGTCACACAGATAGCCCTTAGATTTCAGGCTAGCCAGGAGCTTAGGTACTACCCTCTTTCAGTTCAGTTGGTTCAAACCTGTCCTAGAAATAGTAACTGGGTTTTAGAGGATCTCAATATCACTGACCACCCTCTATCGGTCGTAATTCCAGTTTAGTAACCTTTTCTTGCGGCCGGAATCATCGCGAGAGTTTGGTCTCAATGAGTGTAGCATACTGCTAATGTTCTATAGCCAAGTTGGTCAATTATAGGTTCTAAGTTTAGTTGGTTCTTAATGACCCCTTAGCAGACCCATATTATCCTCATTGTGCCACAAGGGATATCGGTACAAACTAAAGTGCCACACCAACGTAGCTAATGCTTCAACCGTATCGGTCTACGCCATACAGTTCCCTCACAGTTTATTGCTACTTACCTAAAAGGTATCCCCCAGATCTGGGTTAGGATCTATAGTAAATCCGATTCAAACCCACAAAGATAAAGCATACAAATCAAGCAATTGAAAACATTATGAACTATTCCTAAGGTACACCCCACTTATAAGCGTCCCCAGCAAAGTCGCCAGTTCTGTGATACGGTGGGAAGAACTGACTATTTTTGGAATGCTGGTTTGCGTTTTGCGTTTGTTTTCGCAAAATGTCGCGGTAAGCAAGAGTCGCCACCGACTTTTATTTTATCCAACAAGGAAAGGAAAAAAGCACAGAAAAATTCCTTTTTCGAGATATTTCTCGGGTTCGGGGGGTAGATTATAGAAAGGGAAGGTATTAGCACCCTTTCTATCCGTAGTTGTCTATGGGCTCTTAGGTACTAGCTCATTTGTTTTCAAAATTGTTTTCTTTGTGCTTGTGGGTTTGAAAAAGTTTTTGTTTTAAAACTTTGATTTAACTCTTGCTTCTGTCCTCAAGAGTGTAATGAAGTGTTTTTGAAAACTTTGTTCGAAAAGGAGTGTAAGTGTGAAAGAGTTTGTTTTGTTTTGAATGAGCAAGTATCTAAGAACTATCTACCTACTCGAAAAAGGAACCGTTCTATGCTAATTTCCTTTAGACAATGCTATCTCACTATTAGTGAGTGAGTAGCACCGTCGTTGGAGTTTAAGGGTCAATTCGAAATAGAGACATACAGTCACTAAAGCAATGTTAGGACGCTTTAGAGGTAACCCTAATGTCTTAGATCATTTGTTTGAGGCAACAATAACCGAGGCAATCGTTTCGAGGCAAATTATGATCTTTTAGACAAGAGGGCGACCTCTAAAACGACCTATACTCAATGACCGTGTACGAAGGCAACCAAGTGGGGTGTACCCTAAGAGTGCGCATGTGCGAGTGTGTCGTTTTCAGTCATTTTTATCTTTGCACATGTTAAGGGTGATCTAATTTCATTTTAAGATTAACATTCAGTCTTGTCATGCAAACCCTACTATCAAACATCTAACAGTTATAATTTGCAGAAATTAAAGGTGCGGAAATTAAATTACAAGGCGTCGGGTATTTACATCGCTAAAAGTAACCCTTTGAAAATAAAATAAAATAAAGCGGTAAAAATAATCAAATGTCCTACTTAACTATTACAATCCGTAAGCAGATACATAATTGGATAAAAATAAATAAAGCGCGCGGGAAATTAAATCGAGTGCGAATTAGGGTTTTGACCCTTTTGATTAAAGAAAATGTTTTTTTGTTGTTTTTATTTTAAGAAAAAGAAATTAATCCTAAAATTAAATACTAAATTAATTTAATTAAATGAAAGAAATAATAAATGACATGTTTTTTGGAGTTTTTATTATTTTAAGAAAGAAAATAAAGTAATTAAATTAGAATTAAAACCTAATGATTTCTAATTAATTTTAAATATTTACAAAATAAATTAAAGTTTCCTAATTAATATCCTAATTAATTAATAAGTTTATTAATAAAAATAAAAGTTTTAAAATTTGATTGGATAAAAAAAGTATTTTTGTGATTTTATTTGATAAAAAGGAATTTTGTTATTGGTTAGAAATAAATTAAACAAAATTAAATTAATTAAATAAATAAACAAAATATCAAGAAAAGAGAGAGTGGGCCTGGTTTTGGGGGGTATGGAAAGAAATTCGTTGGCCCAATTGATGTTGACCCATGTGGACTTTTGGGATCCTGTGTAGGCGCGTTGACTGATTCTTTGGTGGACCTTCAATATTTGACCACCAGATCTGGCCCTTTGGCCATCTGCCGCTTGGATTGGTGAGAGAGTATGGTGTGGATTTGGCCCCTGTGTGTACATGATCTCCTAAAAAATAAGAAGAAAATGAAAATTGCTGGAGGCAGGGATCGAACCCCTGACCTCCAGCCTTTTGGTCCTTTATGGCTTATGTGGCAACCACTGAAACACGTTGTTGTTTTGTTAATAATACAAATAATATATATTATATAAAAAACAAAGCAATTACCAGGAAGACAAAAAACGCGCGTTATATTTGAATTGCCCAATGGATGGATGCCACGCATCATCCCTGACCTCCCAACAGTGGCTAAAAGAACAACCACCTGTACCATCGGACAGAAGTCCGTAGCTACAAGCCTGTCTCACTCCAAAATCCTCTATAGGCCATAGAAATGCCTTCTGATGCCATGGTTAAACTCGCCTTCCTCTTCCGGTCATACCTATAGCCATCACTAAGGATGATTTTACCTGAAACGAAAATGCCCAAAAAATTCCAAGAAACCCTAACTATGGTGATTCTTGTTACAGATCAGATAAATGAAATTCGTTAATACCAAAAGCTTACAAATGTTATTGAGATCACAAATATGCAATTATTTTACTCAATGGATGCCAGAATAAAGCGAATCAAAATCAAGAATGTAGCTATGTTACGAAGGAATTACAGTGCACTAGGGGGTCTGTAAATGCTTGTGTGATACGGTGGGAGAAAACTGACTGTTTTTGGAATGCTGGTTCGCGTTTTGCATTTGTTTTTGCAAAATGTCGCGGTAAGCAAGAGCCGCTACCGTCTTTTATTTTATCCAACAAGGAAAGGAAAAAAGCATAGAAAAATTCCTTTTTCGAGATGTTTCTCGGGTCCGGGGGGTAGATTATAGAAAGGGAAGGTATTAGCACCCTTTCTATCTGTGGTTATCAACAGGCTCTTAGGTACTTGCTCAAAGTGTTTTCAAAATTTGCTTTTCTTTGTGTTTGTGGGTTTGAAAGAAGTTTTTTGTTTGAAAGGAGTGTAAGTGCGAAAAGTTTTGTTTTGTTTTAGAATGAGCAAGTACTTAAGAACCATCTACCTACTCGAAAAGGGAATTAATCTGTACAAGTGTCCTTTAGACAATGCTATCCCACTATTGAGGAGTAGGTAGCACCGTCGTTGGAGTTTTAAGGGTCAATTCGATTAAGGGACGTGTGGTCACTAAAGCAATGTTAGGACGCCTTAGCGGTAACCCTAATGTCTTAGATCATTTTTCCGAGGCAACCGTTTCGAGGCAACTATGATTTTTGGACAAGAGGGCGACTTCTAAAACATCCTATACTCCATGACCACGTTCGAAGGCAACCAAGCGAGGTGTACCCTAAGAGTGCCCATGTGCGAGTGTATTATTTCGGTTATATTATCTTTGTACATGTCATGGGTGAGCTATGTTGATTTTTAAGTTCATACATTTGATCTTGTCATGCATTCCCTATTATCAAACATCTAACAGTCAATGTTTTGCGGAAATTAAATTGCGGAAATTAAATCTAAACTATTACAAGGCGTCGGGTCTTTACATCGCCAAAAACAACCCTTGAAATTAAATTGTGAAAGAATAAAATAAAGCGATAAAATAAGGTCCTAATTAAAGCTATTACATCCCAGGAAGCAGATACAATATTGAGACAAAATTGATCGCATGCGAGAAAATTAAATTGGGCGCATTTTTTTAGGGTTTTGACCCTTTTTTGAAAGAAAGAGATTTTTTTGTTATTTTTTTGAATTAAATGGAATTAAGTCTAAACTAATTATTAAATAAATAAATAAATTAATTAAAAAAGATATTTTTGGATTTTTTATATTTAAGGAAAATAAAATAAATTGATTTAAAGTTGGTAAAACCTAATTATCTACATTGATTTTAAATATTGCAAAAAATATTACAAGTTAAAACTAAATTAATTAAGTTAGTATTTATTTACAAAAATAAAAATGCTGAATTTAATTTTAATAAATAAAATATATTTTTGTGTTTTTGATTTTATTAAGAAAAATTATTAATTGGTTAGTTTAAATAATAATAATAATTAACAAAACAATCAAATAAAAAGAAGTATAAAAAAGAAAAGAAATAACCCATTGGGGGGTTTGGGCCCAGATTGATGGTGAGAATAGCAATTTCCAAGCCCAATAGTTGCAAGCCTGGCTGACTTTTTGCGCTTCCATGTGACACGTTGACTGGACAATAGAATGCACCTTCAATCCTGACCATCAGATTTAGCCTGAAGGCCATCTGGCATCTGGAGATCTAAAGGTGTATGGTGCATTGCAAGGCATGGGGGACACTGGATCGCCTGAAAGAAAATAACAAGAAATATGTTGGGGACCTGGGATTCGAACTCAGGTCCCATTGGACTTTGCACTAGCGCCTCTACCAGCTGAGCCAAGGTGTTTACTTGTTAGTGGAATAGGTGATGATTATTATAAGGGAAAACAAAACAAATGCCATAAATTATAAAAAAATAAGCGCGAAATATGAATGGGCTAATAGGGAGAGGACGCATCATCGTCTTCTTCGTTGTAAACTAGTTTTTTACCTGCGGATTTTATCTGCAGCTAAATTCATGGCTCGTTCCTAAAATCAACTGTAGGCCATATAAATTGATCCTAAGACCATGGTTCGCTTCGTCTCTCCCTCCTGAATTCATCCATGTCCATGATTTGCCTCAATTTTTCCTGAAACTCAAACGCCTAAAAACAAGAAGCCCGAACCCTAGTTTCGGGTAGGGCATTACAGGCCATGAAAATTCAATTGGTTAATGCAGAAAGTCTCTAAATGGACCGATTAGCATGATTGTGCAAAGATTTTGGCAAAAACGCATGAATATGAGAATATGATTTCATGTACAAGGCGACTTTCAGGGAAGCTTACAGTGTGATTCAGGGAGGGAGAGGGCTTTCTTTTGATTCCAATAGACTCAGTAGATGTCTAGCAAGAGAACCACGTTGAGTTTTGGCTTTGAAAACGCCTCCAAGAGTGATTTCGGTTCCACACTTTTTCAAGCTTTTTTCCAGTTTTGTTTTCTAGATTGTGCAGCCTCTAGGTTCTGTGTTTCGTGCCTTTGCATTGTACAAGTAATATGGAAGCAATTAGGTCAAGTTTTGGGCTTTCAATCCTTATGCATTGATGATTTTGGATTTGATATGATCCTCCATGAAAAAGCTTCCATATTTGTCCCAAATCCAATATTTTGTTCATAACATGGCTTGATTCGGATTTGATTGTGTACATGATGATATTTAAGACCTATAATGATCAAAAACATACCAAGTTATCAATATTTAGATTTTATTTGGATTTAAATTGATTTAAAATAAATTAATTCAATAAAAATCACATAAAATAGAAAAATTAATAATTGGGCACAATACTGAAGATAGGACACGTGTGTAGTGTGACAAGATCAAATCAAGTGGAAAAAAGTGGACCCTTTTGACAAAATTTGAAGTTTTGAGGATAGTTGACTTTTGGCAATTTTGGAAAAATGCCCAACTTCAAAAATGCATAACTTCTTCAATTTTGAACTTTTGGAGGTGTTCTCTGACTTTTTAGAAACCTTGAGATGTCCTATAACCAACCCATTTGGTCTCATATCATTTTGATATACCATGCTCAAGTTATAAGTTTTGGCAAAAAAGGTGTTTTTGTTGACTTCCAAAAATAACCTATAATGTCCAAATTTGTAACTTCTTGTGAGTGCATTTCTTGATCTTGGGGTGTGAATATGGATTGTGGGAAATTGCATCCTCTTCAAAATTAGCTTTGGATGGGTCATTTCTCATAAAGTATGAGAAAGTTATGCTTGGTAAAATTTGAGTTGACTTTTCCTACAAAACCCTAATTTAGCAACTTTTGAATCTTGATGAATCTTGAGCAATCCTTGATGAATCATGATCAACCCTTGATCGAATGATGAATTATCCTTCAAAATGAGAATGTTGACAAAAAATCTTGAGGTTTGACTGTATTTGGGTCATAGTTGACTTTTGCCCTAACATAGTTGATTTTTGGACCTCTTGAGCAATTGACTTACCAAACTTTCTCTGCAAGGCTTGAAATTTGACATGGATGAACTTGAGAACATATTAGGACATTGGGGAGAACTTGAGGTCATTTGTATGTAAGGACCTTGATGCAACACAAAACCCTAATTTGAGGTTGACTGCCTTAGGAGATGATTTGATTGTCCAACTCTTGAGCAATCTTGAGCCACTTGGGGACTTTTCTTGCAATGTCTTGAGAAATATGGGAGGGAAAATTTTGGGGTACAACAACTTGGTTTGTATTGGGTTAGCTTCTGGAGATGGCCAGGAAGCGATTGGGATACATCTCAAGTCTTGAAAATGTCTCCAACCTTGATTTTGATCTCAAGCTTTTTTGTGATTTTTGCTACTTTGGTTCTGCCTCCACAAGTTCTCTCTAACCCTTATTTTCGTGCCTTTAGCTTGCTTATGTATTGTGCATTGGATTAGGGTAACAAAATTTGTCCAAATCTCTCTCCATTAAGGCTTTGATATTTGATTTGATTTGCCTTTACAAACTTTCCAAATTGGCTTAATTTCAATCTTTTTTGCACATGATTTACTTGATATGAATTTGATGATGGCCAGCTGCATAATGTAACCTGAAATCACCACAAAATCTTTGTCTTTTTTAGGTATTATTGGACTTTTTAGAAAGCTTGATATGTACTCTAACCAACCCTTTTGGTCTCATATCATTTTGATATTCCATGCTCAAGTTAGAAGCTTTGACAAAAATGGTGTTTTTGTTGACTTTTCAAAATGACCTATAATGTCTAAATTCATAACTTCATGTGAGTGAATTTTGTGATCTTGGGATATTAAGATGGATTGTAGGAAATTACATCCTATTCAAAATGAGATTTGGATGGGTCATTTATCATAAAGTATGAGAAAGTTATGCTTGGTCAAAGTTGAGTTGACTTTTCCTACAAAACCCTAATTTAGCAACTTTTGAATCTTGATGAATTTTGAGCAATCCTTGATGAATCATGATCAAACCTTGATCAAATGATGAAATATCCTTCAAAATGAGAATGTTGACAAAAAATATTGAAGTTTGACTGTATTTGGGTCACAGTTGACTTTTGCCCTAGCACAGTCGATTTTTGGACCTTTGAGTAATTGACTGAGCCAACTTCTTCTGCAAGGCTTGAGATTTGACATGGATGATATTGAGAACATATTAGGACATTGGTGAGCACTTGGGGTCACTTGGAATCAAGGATCTTGATGCAACACAAAACCCTAATTTAGGGTAGACTGCCTTAGGAGAGAGCTTGTCTGACTAACTCTTGGACTACCTTGAGCAACTTGGAGATTTTTCTTGCAATGTTTTGAGAAATATGGGAGGGAAAATTTTGGGGTACAATAGTATCATTCTGCCACAAGGTGATCCCAGAGGCAAATGGACTCTCACCTACGAAGGACCACTTGTTGTCAAGAGAGTGTTCTCTGGCGGTGCCATGATGCTGACTACCATGGATGGTAAAGACTTTCCACATCCTATAAACGCGAACATAGTTAAAAAATACAACGTATAAAGGACCCGCTAGGTTGACACACCTAGGAAAAATAAGGGTATCCCGACAAACCAAAAGTTTTAGGCAAAAATTAGGGATATATGCAAAAGATTGTACACCCGGCAAGTTGAAAACCCGAAAGGGCGACTTGGGAAAAAATGGGTATCCTGGTGGGTTGAAAACCCGAAAGGGCGGTCCAAGCAAAAGTTAAGGATTAAAAGCTTACGACTATGTCCTGTGGAATCACCACTGTCAACTTTACCACCAAGGTCCGAGTTCAAACGGTCCAAGATCAATCCATTCAACTTCTGTCAATGGCAAGGGGCATTCGAAGACATTGGGGCAATAATAGAGTTGGAAGGCAATGAGATCATTTCACATGGCTATCTGTTTTTGTTTTCAATTTTGTTTTCCTTTCGACGATTTCCTCCTACTAGTATCTTTGTATCTTTGTACAAAAAACGCCTATTCACGGGCAATATATCAATACAAATATACTTTGAAGTGCAAACTTTCTGTCTTTATTTTGAATCCAAATTTGTCCAATGACTAAAATTGAACGAGCATATGCATATGAACATAATTAAAACTATTTGGCACATATGACCTAAGCAGTAACAAGCACCTCTTTAATGTATATAGAATATCCCCACAGAGTTATTTCATTAACGTTATCCTCAACAAGGTTAGCCATAAAGTCTCTTTGCATAGGATAATCTCCAACCAGAGTCTCAATCTCTTGGCAGCTCTCTCCCCATGCTAAGTTGATCCTACAAGTAGAAGCCTTGTGAACCTCTTCCTCAAATAACTCGCCTCGTTAGCAGTTTATTAGGTATTTCATCAACAAGGTTTATTTCATTAACATGGTTTATTTACCTAACAGGGTTTATTTCCCCAACATACAACGAGTAGCATAACTCCCTAACCGAGTACAAAATTCCCCAGCTTAGTCTATCTTTCCCAACTGAGCCTGTTATCCCCAGTTGAGTGTATCCTCCCCAAGATGAGTCTACATTCCCCAGATTGAGTTTGCCTTTCAGATTATTGCAAATCTTAGGGCCACAACCCCTAATCCACAGTAAAGTCGTCAACAAAATCTTTACTATCTCCAAAAGATACTATGAAGCCTGGCCCCGACAAAATAATAGCATCCTTTCAAAAACTATGAAACCTGGACTCGACCAGATAATAGTTCAACTCTCCAAAGATATAGAAGAACCTGGACTCAACCAGACCAGGGTTTAACCTTCTTTTCCCCAATAGAGTCTTCCTCTACCCCAACAAGTTATTGTGAAGCCTGGATCCGACCAGACAATAATTCCCATCAAAAATTTATTGTGAAACCTGGAATCTGACCAGATAACAACCAAATCCCCAAGCAGGTTACCATGAAGCCTGGACGCGACCAGATATCAGTTCAACCCTATATTTTTTAGACAAGTTTATCATGAAGCATGCACCCGACCAGATAGCAATTATCTTCGTCTACTTCAAAATCTGTAAAGCCTGGATCCAACCAGATATCAGTTCAATGTCGTTTATTTAAGAAAGCTTATTGTGAAGCCTGGAGCCCGACCAGAAAACAACTAGCTACAATGTCAGCAAGACACTATGAAGCCTGGACCCGACCAGATAATAGTATAAATTTTCCAGAACAATGAAGCCTAGACCCGACCAGATAGTAGTTACCATTGCAAGTTACTATAAAGCCTAGACCTGACCAGATATCAGTTCAACTTCAAGAAGTTACTGCAAATCCTGGAATCCGACCAGATAACAATTAAACTTCCTTATCCCCAACAAGTTATTGTGAAGCCTGGATCCAACCAAATAACAATTCAATTTCAAGAAATCTTTTGCGAAGCTTGGAATCCTACCAGATAACAGTTAATTTATTTCTTCCCCAGTAAGTTACCGTGAAGCCTGGATCCGACCAGATAGCAGTTGACTTCTTCATCCTCAGCAATTTTGAAGCCTGGATCCGACCAATAATAGCTGACATTCAAGAGATATTCCCCAGCGGAAGCATCCTTTCAGCAAAGTTTGAAGATATGTATATTCTTCATCTCCAACAGTAATCAAGGATTCAACTCCCCAGAATTTCCTCAGCAGTAGTCAGGGATTTATTTCCCCGGACAAAAACATGTATCTCACATTCATACATCATGACATATACATACAAAATGCATTTAGCACAATCTCATTCATCTTGTGAACATCACGCATACATCTGCATTTTACTAACTCATTTCCCCAAAGGTAAGACATCAAGTTTAGTATAAATCAATCAAAGATTTGTGCTAATACTTCTTCCGGTGTTTACCAACATTCCTCCAAATGGCATCTATAAGCCCATTCACAATCCATCTTCGAGTGCAAATTTCTGGGCACTCTAGTGTTCAATCATCTTCCACCTTCAAGTCACGAATGGCGGATCCGCCAATCTAACTCTTCAGGTTTAAGAAGATTTAACAAGGGCATATGTTGTACCCCAAAATTTGCCCTCTCATTTATCAAGTAATCTCTCACAAAATCTCCTTTGGTTCAAGACTGCACTAGGGTTGATCAGCTCAAGACACCTCCTCAAGCCCTGATGACTGAAAATTAGGGCTTGAGATTGCACAGGGACAATTTGACTTTTAATGCCTCATATGACTTTCATGGATCATTTTGTACGATCAAGATTTCTCATGTCAAGTTTCAAGTCTTGGATCACATATTTGCTCAGTCAATTGATCAATTGACCTAAAAATCAATTGTATTGGGGAAAAAGTTAACCGTGGTCAATTTACAGTCAAACTTCATAATTTTTGGTCCATATCAACATTATGAACTCATATATGTTATTTGATCAAGTTTGGATCACAATTCCTCAAGAAATTTGATCAGATCATCAAAAGGGCAAAATGGTCAAAATTAGGGTTTTTGACTGAGAAGGTGCATTTTCTGATTTTTGACCTAGAAAATGGTTGATTGGTTTAAGTTATGATCTCAAGGATTCAAATGCATCATTTTGACCTAATGGCATGGCTCAAAACATTCCTTAAGTCCAATTGGTTGGCAGTTGAATTTCAGTCAACTGATGAAAAGTCAACTGTACAAGTGAAAAGTCAAACTTTGACTTTTTGGTCAAAATCAAGTATCAAAGATCACAATTCATCAAAACATGTCAAAATATGAAACTTTTTAATCAAGAAATCAAAAAGTCAAGGTTTCATTTTGAAAAGTCAAAATTTCTAAACTTAGAAATTTTTCTAAGTGTTGGAAAATTCATATTTGTTTCATAAGTTTGAGCAAAATTTTCACCATGATGCAAGATGATTCAAAGAAAACTCCCAACATGAAAACTGTAGATCTGAATGATATCTAAAACATTGTAGAACACAAATTCTTTTATAAATGCATGGATTTCAAGTTATGATTTTGTGAATACATGTTCATGAAACTTGGAAACTTTGTTAAATTTTGCCCTAGTTTAGGCAGAATTTTGACCTAACTTCATGGTAATTTTTCACATAGTTCCAAGATGAATCTTCAAAAATTTGAAACATAGAGGTTGTAGAGTGTGATACAAGCTTTCCAATATGTTCAAGAACTCATTTATATCATGCTTGGGCTAAGAGAATCGAAGGCAAGAAGTTAGGGTTTCAAACTTGTTTTTCAAGTCATTTTCATGATGAACATTTGATCCAATCCACACCCATGCTGCATAAATCTTACTTTGCAGGCTTCTAACCTCTAAATATATCCATACTAATAAGATTACACAACTATTTGAGCTATGATCCAAGTGGTTGAGTCATTGTCCAAGTGATTATTCCATTAATGGAACACAGTTCACACTTCCATTTTGGAAAAGTGACTTTAATCACAAAGTCAATGCATAAAGCTCCTAACTTATTTCATCTGAATACAAGAAAAGTCAAAAACCAAAAGCAACATGTCTAGAACCTCCTACCAACTCAGACCATGCTTGTACAACACTTTGAAACTTGTTTTCCCACTGCGGAAGCTCATTTCCCAACAAAGTTTATTTCTCTACATCGGCAGAATATTCCAACAAGCATCTCTCTCCACCGACCTATTCTCAAGCAGAATCAATTCTCAAGAAGAACCAATTCTCAAGCAGAGTCAAACCCCAGCAAGTTATCCTCAAATAGAAAGAGGAAATCCCCGGCGAATCATCTCCATTCACCATCCCCAGCGAAAATGAAGGACTAAGCCTCCCAATGCTTTCCAGCAGTGGTCCGAGATTTATTTTCCCAGAATAAAATCATGATAACATCCCATATTCATACACCATGGCATGTGCATACACATCACATACAACATTAATCTCATTTATTTTGAGAGCATCATCACAATGCATTTCATACATCATGACATTGCATGTGACTAATTCTTTACCTTTTTCAGGAACAAGAATCAAGTCAACAAACATCTTTGACTACTTATTTAACCTAATAGTCTTCTCAAAAGATACGCCTGATGAAAGGATATTTCATCATCTTCCTCGGAACGATGTTCTCAGAAGACCTTCCCTGGTTCAGTCAGACCGACACTAAGATCTCTCTGATTTCTATTCCAGTTGAAGATGACCCAAGACTTTTGTCTGGTTCAGTTAAATTGATCCTAAGATTTTTCTGATTCTTATCCAGTCAAAGTTAATCCAAGACCTTCTCTGGTTAAGTTAAATCGACCCTAAGATTTTTCTAATTCTTATCCAGTCAAAGTTAATTCAAGACCTCTGTTGGTTCAGTTCAAGTCGACCATTGATTTGTTACTGATTCTTTTCTGGTAGACCTTTACTGGTTCAGTTAAATCGATCCTAGGATTTTTCTGATTCTTATCCAGTAAAAATTAATTCAAGACCTCTGCTGGTTCAGGTCAAGTCGACCATTGATTTGTTACTGATTCTTTTTTGGTAGACCTTTACTGGTTTAGTTAAATCGATCCTAAGATTTTTCTGATTCTTATTCAGTCAAAATTATTTCAAGACCTCTGCTGGTTTAGTTCAAGTCGACCATTACTTTTTTACTGATTCTTTTCTGGTAGACCTTTGCTGGTTCAGTTAAATCTATCCTAATATTTTTCTGATTCTGATCCAGTCAAAATTAATTCAAGACCTCCGCTGGTTCAGTTTGAATCGACCATGGATTCGTTGCTGATTTCTTAACAGTTTAGTCTCATTTCCCCAGTAAGTCACTATGAAGCCTGGATCCTGATCAAATAGAAGTCCACTTCCATCTCTTGAATCAAGAGATGACTCCTCAGTAGAGTAACAGACAACTGAAGCTCCTAAACTCTATTTCCCAAGACAAGGATCAACATTCCTCAGCAGAGTCCTCCTCAACAACAGGAATAGGGATTCCCACAAAGGAATATCTCATGAAATCAACATTCTTCTGGATGGCATCTTTATGCCCATCTCTGATGACTCTCTGCCATGTTTTGTGGGTGACACATCTTTAAGCCCATCTCTGATGGTCTTCTGTCATTTTTTTCCAAATAGCATCTGTAAGCCCATTCCCGATATTATTCACCAATAGTATCACTTCAGGAAAGTGCAAATTTCTGGGCACTCTAGTGTTCAATCATCTTCTACCTTCAGATCACGAAAGGAAGACAGGCCAATCTACATCTTTAGGTTTAAGAATATTGAACAGGGGCAGCTGTTGTACCCCAAAATTTGCCCTCTTGTTTTTTACAAGATCTTCTCTTACATGGGTGGCTACAAACACTTGCTTGGAGAACAATAACAGATTTTGAATTTGGTCAAAGTGTCCTTCGATGGGGTATACTTCGAAGGCATGGCAACACAATGGCATTCGATTTCCATCTGAACAAAGGCGTCTTCGACTGGCATTTTAACATCACTTCGATTGGTCTCAACTGAAGGAAATCGAAGAGAGCAGAACAAAGTTTTCGAGCGGTCAACAAGATCCTTCGACTGGCCTGTTAATAAGGCCTTTAAATTGGCATTTACATGGTACCTTTCGATTGGCATGTTAATAATTCCTTTCGATTGGCATCTCTCAAATGCCTTTCGATTGGCATCTAGATAGCGCCCTTCAATTAGCATTCCAAAAGGCTCTTCATTAGAAGGAAGTAACAAGACCCATTCAAAGGGTGTATGAGAAGTCCATTCGAAGGAGGCAACTCATAGGCCATTCGAAGGGGGGCAAAATTGACTCATTCGAAGGGTGTATGAGAAGTCCATTTGAAGGAGACAGCTCATAGGCCAATCGAAGAGAAATGTTGGAGGGTGTTCGAAGGAATCAAGTGTCCAGGTTCTTCCAAGATTTCCAAAGAGACATGAATGTTTCAAAAAAGGAATGCTTTTAATTTGTATGATTCTCGTCTCATGGTTTTAAGGGCCTGTTTAAGTGGCTGTCTCTTACCTTTACCCGGTACCAACACCCTCCTATAAACATGAGGCCAAGGACACATTACCAGGGGCGAACAAAAAGGGCGAACGAAAGGAGAAAACGAAAGAGAGGACATAAGGGGGGGTACTATACACACACGCATACATACTACAATCGAAGAGACCACACACACACACTTCTCAAAAAATCCCAAAATCCTCCCAGTCGAAGCACACTTTACAGGTCCCCTCATCCAGGAGTCCACCCCAACTCTTAAGCAAACATCTCCACATCCAGAGCACTCTTCGATTGGTAAGGGTTTGGAAAACCAAAATTGAACCTTCATAGTAGTTAAATTCACATTGTTATTACTGATTATATTTCATGTAAGCTAAAGCACAGAGTTGAGATTGGGCCATTGCTGGGGCACAATCTAAGTTTCCCTTCGAATCTCAGGATAACATAAACCCATATCTAGACTCAGCATATTCGAATTGAGGAAGGATTCGAATTGGGAGGAGATTCGAATCAGGGTGGTAAAGTCCCCCCTTGGGTCTCTAACGTTTGTTTCATTTTGCAGGGAACATCTTCTCATAATCTTGTTCATAGCTTCGAAGCAGCTCAGCTTCAAACTGAAGCCAGGATTCCCAGATCGAAGGATTGATATATCCAGATCGAACACTCTAAAGTGCACCCCCTCATGCACCTTCGATCAAGCCTCTTCGCTGGATCGAAAGACAACCCAAGTCTCTTTTGATCCAGCCCCCCCAGAATTACTCCCTCTTCGATTTACTACTTGTTCCTTCGATTTCAGCTTTGTTTTAACTATTTTATTTCTTTTTTTTAATCAACATAAAATCAATCAAAAAACCACAAAAACATTATGCTAGTTTTTTCTATTAAATTAATTTTGTTAATTAATCTTTTAATTATCTTAACATTTTTCCAAAATAAAATAAAACAACAAAAAGAATTTATTCTTAGGATTTAGACGTTATTTTCAAATTTGCGCGCGTTTATTTTATTGTAAATGCCTACTGGTTTGTGATAGCTTAATTAGGACTTTTGCACTTTACTGCTTTATTCCCCCAATTTTGGATATGTAAATAATCCCCCTCCCCGAAGTATTGTAATAGCGTAGGTTTAAATTCCCGCACTTTAAATTCCTATAAATTTATTATCTGCTTAGATGTATGCTAACTAGGATTGCATGACAAGATCTGAAAACAAACGGTAGAACACCTAAATGTTTAAAGATAAAATAATTGAATCTCAACACATATGCACATATGCACCTCTAAGGTACGCCCACTTTGGTTGCCTTCAATAAAATAGTCATGGAGCAGGAATGCTTTAGCAAAGACCCATAAAATAAAAAGATCACAGTCCCTTGATGACCCTGCAGTTGCCTTCTCGATAAATGATCTAGTCCCTAAAATAGAATTGCTAAAGCATCTCCATAATTGCCTTTGTGACTGTAAAACGTCCCTTCGATTGTCCCTCAACATCCAACGATAGGGCTACCTACTCACTAATAGTAGGATAACACTGTCTAAAGAAAAAGAGGAAAAGAACGACCCTTTTCGAGTAATAAAGTAGATAACTGTTAGAAGTTTGCTAAAAAAAAAATACTTTTTTGCACTTACACAGAAAACTACTTTTTTTCAAAAGACATTTTTCAAACACTTTGTATATGTTCTCTACTATCCCGAGAAACATTACAAAGTTCGCCGTACTAAGGCGTTTTTTTTTCAAAACATTTTCAAACACAAAGCACAACAGCATCTTGAAAAAATGAGCAAACCTCTAAGAGCCCGTGGAAAACCACGGATGTAAAGGGTGCTAACACCTTCCCTTTCTATAATCTACCCCCCTTACTCAGAAAACATCTCGAAAAAGTCTTTTTCTGTTCTTTTCACCCTTTATTTTGTTGGACAAAAGAAAAGACGATGGCGACTCTTGCTTGCCGCACATTTGTGAACAAAAAATGCAAAAATAGTATATAATAGTCAGTTCTGCCACCGTATCACAATATATAACATCATTTCTTTCGTGATCATGTACTTCTAGGAGATGTCGAGGTAAAATTTATAGATACTCATAATCAACTTGCCGATATCTTCACTAAACCTTTGGCAAGAGAACCATTTTACAAGATTCGACGAGAGCTTGGCATTCTTGATGAACACGACATATAAGGTGCTTTCTATCCTTGTTATGATTTTATATACTTGTCTTAATCTTGTTATATGTTAATATATATGTTAAGTGGTTTTTAAGGTTAAGAAAAATATGTTTTTGGTCATTTTGGTTGATGCAAATCGATTGCACAATAGTGTAAATCGATTGCTCACTGAATGTTTTTATTTTTGACCTTTCTGTTTTAGTGCAAATCGATTGCACCATAAGTGCAAATCGATTGGACACTGTGCTTTCAGTTTTATTTTACTTTAGTTTTGTGTGCAAATCGAGTGCATCTGTATGCGAATCGATTGCACCCACTATAACATGCTTTTATGACAGAAATATTTGTTGGTCAGAATTCCTCTCTCTCTCTCTCTCTCTCTCTCTCTCTCATATTCCCAAGCTCACCTCTATTATTGAAAAGTCAATTAAACTTCATTACATATAATACAACCCACTCATTTCTATTTACTCACAAATCATATCCAAACTTCAGCTCATCAAACATCTTCCTCTCAAAACCTAAAACCTTCCAAACCCTAAAAACAACTTACCCATGGCTTCAAGGCAAAAACAAAAGGTGTCAGCTTCAGAGAAAGGGAAGAAAAAAAGGTTGGTTCATCCTCTGAGAATCCATTAATCTCAACTCTCATCGAAGAACAAGAAGCAAGATTCACAAAGGATTTTAAAAGAAAGATAGTGTCCAATCCTAAATATGGTTTCTTTGTAATTGTTACGTTACTATGACTATTTGTGATGCATGATTAAGTAAGTTTTTTCAATATTTCTTTATTATTGTCCATTTTTATTGCATCTTTCCCTTATTTTTGATAATGTCAAAGGGGGAGAAGGATGTGGCACTTTATGCTTGTATATTTCCTGTCTTAAATTTCTAAGGTACTCTTCAACCAAGAAGAAAAAAATCAAAGGATTCCAACCTTCTCATACAAAGGGGGAGTTATGCATCTTAGGGGGAGAATCTCTTTCCGAAAATTACAACGCATCAAGCAAGATAGTTTGTCATCATCAAAAAGGGGGAGAATGTAAAATCAAGCTTCTCAAATGCACTTTTGTTTGGATAAAGACAAACCATGATTGACAAAGAAGGCAAATATTATTGATCAAGCTAAAAGGATCTGTGGATAAAGTCTTTGGTTCAAGCACTTAGCAAAATTTCAAGGTATAATAATAATACTTACTTTGAACTTAAGACATAGATGCTCAATGGTCAAAATAAATATTTTATATTGTCCAAATCCTTACTCAAGTTTTTCTAAGCTAAAAATCAATTTTCACTTGAGTGCAATCGATTTGCATATTAGTGCAATCGATTGCATGCTTCAATTTTTCAAAACATTTGCTACTGTTTCTTAGTGCAATTGATTGCTCTCAATAAATTTTTGCTACTGACTTCAAGTGCAATCGATTTACACACTTGTGCAATCGATTGCACACTCAAAATATTTGAATTTCTAGCTGTTAAAACCCCGTGCAATTGATTTACACAAAGAGTGCAATCGACTGCATGCTGCATGATTTTGAAAAACAGCAGCTTTACTCATGCCTGTTCATAACACCAATTCATGGAAACCTTTCACTCAATCTTGGCAATTGTTCATGATTCATTTAAATAACTTTATGCTGTTTCAAAAGGGTGCTATGAACATATAAATACTCATTTTCAAAATCATTTTAAACATCTCTTCCAATCATTTTCTCTGAATTTTCAAAAATCAAACTCAAGATGTTATACATTTTCATACACAAGTTTTCTGCACACTTTCACATATTATTGACCAGAAAAATTTGAGCATTATATATCTTGAGTCATTGTATACTATTATCATTGGAAGATAAGGTCAATTAATTAATTAAATCACTCAAAGTGATCATTGCTACTCAAACTCACTCAAATCAAATATTGGTATATACTTGCTTATTTTTCAGGATTGTTGGAAATAAGTTTAAGTAGTTTTATAAATCTTGTTTTTCCAGGATTGTTGGATACAAGTAAAGTCACTTTGAGAGGATTGTTCTCATTGTTGACATAGTGAAAATCCAAGAGGATTGTTCTTGGTCCAAGAGGATTGTTCTTGGTTTTGGGTAGTTCTTGTTTAAGTTTGCCACAATAAGGAAATCTCGTTCATGTTGAAAGGGGACTGGAGTACTCTCGGACTATGAGGGGAACCAGGATATATCACTTGTGTCTCTTTATTTTTATGCACTTTACTCTTTCATAAACTCACCATAAACCAGAAAAATAATATACATCATCACTAAAACCAGAAAAAAATTAAAGTACCCAATTCACCCCCCTCCTCTTAGGCGCACTTTGTACTTACAAGCCAATGTCTTATGGATGCTAGCATGAACCAAGTCAGGGCAAGCATAAAGGAGGCCATTTCCTAGGTGAAGCTGGCACAAAGGTGGTTCGTGCCTTGTGGTCGAAGGCAACTTTAGAGGGGTCTTGGCCTTGTGCTGAAGAAAAACTGAAGAAGGATACGTGCGCTGGTGACACGCTAAGGGGTCTTTTGCCCAGTGGGAATTTTTATGAATCGAAGTTCGGTTTGGAGAAGTTCTTGCTTTTGTGTGCTGAAGGCACACCCAGAGGGATAGTTCGCCTAGTAGAAGTGGGAAATAAGCTTGCTCCAAGGAAAATAAATGCTCAATCGAAGGAAGGATCCAACTTGCATGTGGGTAGCTATTGCATTTGTGAGTCAAGCCAGCATGCAAAGACAGTGGTGCAATCGAAGGAGCATTGACAATAATCCTTTCCTCTTTAGATCGAAGGAGGCTATTTTAAAGGGAAAAGATGCCCAGTCGAAGCTCGTGTACAACAAGCAATCAACAGTCTAAGACTTCAGTCGAAGCTTGGAATATTGAGGCAAGCTTGGATGAGGATTCGAAGGTCATGTTCTGATCGAAGAGTAGAACTTCTGTATGTTGAAGAGTGAGATTTGAAGGGTCATGTTCTGATCGAAGAGTAGAACTTTTGTATGTTGATGAGTGAGATTCGAAGGGTCATATTCTGAACGAAGCAAACTTCTGACCTTCGATTCTCCCTGCTCCAGCATGATCTGAAGAAATTCTCTAGGAAGCTTGTAACATGTTCTGCCATCACTTTTGCAAATTCTGATCGTACTTGTGTGAGAACTGGCCCTGTAGTTCTATCTAAATTCTGACTAAAAATGCCCAGAATTTACTAAGTGTTTTAGCTTCATGAACGTGTCTTCAAGGATTTATAACTTGAAATCCCAGCATTTCTAGGAGAAGTTCTGTTCAGCAATGTTTTAGATTTCATTGAGATCTATAACTTTCATGTCATAAGTTCTGATTGAATCATATTGCATCATGATGAAAATCTGGCCCAAAATTATGTAATTATCATATTTTCTTAACACTTAGAAAATTTTCTAAGTGCTTAAAAATTTGACTTTTCAAAGTAATTTTTTTACTTTTGATTTCTTGATGAACCAACTTCATGGCTTGATGAAGTATGATTTTTGAAACTTGATTTTGATCAAAAAGTCAAAGTTTGACTTTTCAGTGTGCATTTGACCATTTTGCCCTTGTGCATGACTTTCTTGAAAAATTGTAATCTGAGACTTGAAACTTGACAGAAGTAATCCTGAGGGTCCAGGATGATCCCTTGAGAAATGAGAGGGAAAATTTTGGGGTACAACAGCGGTCCAGGCAGAAGTTAGGGATTGAAAGCGTACAACTATGTCTCGTTGGATCACCTCACAAACAGACTTCAGTATCAAGTGTCAAATTCAAATGGTACTAATTAATCCAGTAAGCTTCGATCAAGCAGCAAAGTGATGAGACGCTCAAAGATATAAAGGCAATAGTAGAATAGGAACCTAATGGGATCATTTCACGTAGCTGCTTTTCTTTGTACACTGCTTTGTATAACTTTCATTCTTACGACGACATTCTCTTATTAGGTTTTTGTCTCCTTGTACAAAAACGCCTGTTATAGGAAGACTTCTTCAGATTAATACAAAAGCTATCTCTTTGAAAGTACATAAACTATTTGTTTTTATTTTTCTGTTTTGTTTTGCAAAAACGTCCAATTATTATATTTAACATATGCGTTTGAATATAATCACCGTTTACAAATACACACATAAAAAATAGAAAGACAATTATTAATGGCTTTAAGAAACGTGACAATATCTAAAAAGCCGTTTGCAGATCCCCAAGCAGTTTACGGAGTTTTCTTTCCCCAGTAGAGTTTATTTCTCTAGCCACGGAAATCTATCTCCCAGCAATTCAACTTCAACAAATAATGAAGAATTACACTCTTCATCCCCAACATAAGTCAAGGATTTATTTTCCCTCAATTCAACGACGAACAACTGATCAGTTCATATATTGCATTCATACATTAATTTACAAACATCATAGCATATGCATACAAAATATATATAGCATAATCTCATTTATTTTGAGAACATCATTACACAATGTATGTCATGCATCATGACATTGCATACATTTAATTCTTTATCTTTTCAGGAAAGATCAACAAACAAATATCATCATCAATATTCAACAAGTTCCAGATTGATTCCTGAAACAAGACAGGGCAACTATCTGTGAACAATTATTTGTATATTAATACCTGAAACAAGACAGGACAACTATCTACATGAGCAAATTGAATATTAACTCCCGAACAAGACGGGGAAACTATTTTTCTTTCTCTAAAGTCAGATATTAATTCCTGAAACAAGCTATGGCAACTATCTCTACGACCAACAAAAGCAGGTTCCGAATTAATACCTGAAACAAGACAGGACAACTATCTATGAACAATTGATTGTAAATTAATACCTGAAACAAGATAGGACAACTATCTACATGAGCAGATTGAAGATTAACTCCCGAAACAGGATGAGGCAACTATCTTTCTTTCTCTTTGGTTAGATAAAGATCAATTCCCGAAACATGACGGGGCGACTATCTTTATCACCAATGGAATGAACTCTCGAAACAAGACGAGTTTACCAACAAATTGATTGTAGATCAATTCCCGAAACAAGACGGGGCAACTATCTACATGACAAACACTTCCTTCAAGACATCTACTCTTTTAGTACAAATCGACCAAAGGTTTATTTTGATACTTCTTCCAATTTCTACCAACAGTCACCCTGGATGGCATCTTTAAGCCCATCTCCGAAGACTCTCTGTCACTCTCCAAATGGAATCTATAAGCCCATTCTCGACACAATCAACCACTACATCATCGAGTGCAAATTTCTGGGCACTCTAGTGTTCAATCATCTTCCACCTTCAAGTCACGAATGACAGACTCACCAATCTAACTCTTCAGGTTTAAGAAGATTGAACATGGGCAGTTGTTGTACCCCAAAATTTTCCCTCTCATTTCTCAAGATATTTCCTACAAATATCTTCAATGCCTCAAGTTTACGCAACTATCGACTACATCAAGCAATCTCCTCAACACTGATGCCTCAAATTAGGGTTTGAGTTTGTACAAAGGTAGTCAGATTTCTAATGTTCAAATGAATTTCATGGATTGTTATGGACCCTCAGGATTACTTTTTTCAAGTTTCAAGTCTTGGATCACAATTTTTCAAGAAAGACATTCAAATTATCAAAAGGGAAAAATGGGCAAAATTAGGGTTTAGCTGAAAATGACTGAACTTTGATTTTTGACCCAATACCTGACTTATTGGTTAGAAGCATGATCTCAAGGATCCGAGCGCGTCATTTTAACCTAATCGCATATTTCAATTCATCTCCTGAGATTAGTGGATTGATAGACAAAATTCGGTCAACTGGTGGAAAAAGTCAATTGTACACTAAAAAGTCAAACTTTGACTTTTTGACCAAAATTGAGTCCCAAAAATCACATTTCATCAAGACATCCAAAATATGAAATTTGATCATTAAAAATCAAGAGAGTCAAAAATCCAACTTTGCAAGAGAGTCAATAATTCAAGATGTTACAAATAATTCAAGTTATTACAAAGTGGCATTTTTGCAAGATTACAAATTCTAAACTTTATCTTGGTTGAACTTTTTCCTTTGACTCAAACCTTGCCACTTTATTGTCCATAAAAATAAACTAGTGTCATGCTACAAACAATGTTGTCAAAACTACTGTTGAACAAAGCCCTATATGCTGCCAAGCCCAAGCTTGTTGTACTGTCCATATAACGACCCAAAACCATGTCAAAAATAGTTTGTTGTCCTGAACAAAACAGCCATGTTATGCTATCTCCAAACACTGCCATAACACTCCAAAACTGCTGCAAAACAACCCTGCTATGCTTCTCCTAAACCAGTCCAAGCCTGCATTAACTCAGCCCCATATTTGCACCAAATTAGCACATAAGAGCTGCATCAAAAAAGCTATGAAGACAACATACCCAAACAATTAAAATTGTTATTTGTTTCCCTCCCAAAATTGCAGCAAAACTCATCTATAAATAGATTGTTTTCACAACACACAAAGGGGGCTGTGATACGGTGGCAGAACCGACTGTTAATATTGGTTTACGTTTTTTGTTCGTAAATGTCACGGTAAGCAAGAGTCGCCACCGAATTTTATTTTATCCAACAAAGGAAAGGGTGAAAAGAACAAAAAAAGACCTTTTTTCGAGATTTTTGAGTATGGGGGGTAGATTATGGAAAGGGAATGTTGTTAGCACCCTTTCCATCCATGGTTTTCTATGGGCTCTTAGGTACTTGCTCATTTTTAAAATTGCTTGTGTTTGTATGTGTTGTACCCCAAAATTTGCCCTCTCACTTATCAAGAATTTGCTCACAAGATATCTGTTGTACCCCAAAATTTTCCCTCTCATATTTCTCAAAACATTGTAAGAAAAATCTTCAAGTGGTTCAAGATTGCTCAAGAGTTGGACAGTCAAGTTATCTCCTAAGGCAGTCAATCTCAAATTAGGGTTTTTTGTTGCATCAAGGTCCTTACATCCAAATGACCCCAAGTGCTCTCCAATGTCCTAATATGTTCTAAAGATCATCCATACCAAATTTCATACCTTGCAGAGGAAGTTTGGTCAGTCAATTGCTCAAGAGGTCCAAAAATCGACTATGCTAGGGCAAAAGTCAACTGTGACCCAAATACAGTCAAACTTCAAGATTTTTTGTCAACATTCTCATTTTGAAAGATAATTCATCATTTTATCAAGGGTTGATCATGATTCATCAAGGATTGCTCAAGATTCATCAAGATTCAAAAGTTGCTAAATTAGGGTTTTGTAGGAAAAGTCAACTCAACTTTGACCAAGCATAACTTTCTCATACTTTATGAGAAATGACACATCCAAAGCTAATTTTTAAGAGAATGCAAATTACTACAATCCATATTCATATCCCAAGATCAAGAAATGCACTCACAAAAAGTTATAAATTTGGACATTATAGATCATTTTTGAAGGTCAACAAAAACACCTTTCTTTCCAAAGCTTATAACTTGAGCATGGAATATCAAAATGCGATGATACCGAAAGCGTTGGTTAGAGGACATCTCAAGGTTTCTAAAAAGTACAAGAACACTTCCAAAAGTTCAAAATTGAAGAAGTTATGCATTGTTGAAGTTGGGCATTTTTCCAAAATTGCCAAAAGTCAACTATCCCCAAAACATCGAATTTTGTCAAATGGGCCTACTTTTTTCCACTTGTCACACTACACACGTGTCCTATCTTCAGTCTTGTGTCCAATTGTTAATATTTCTATTTTATTTGATTTTTATAGAATTAATTCATTTTTAATCAATTTAAATCCAAATAAAATCTAAATATTGACAACTTGGTATCTTTTTGATTGATATAGGTCTTAAATATCATCATGTACACAATCAAATCCGAATCAAGCCATATCAGAACAAAAAGATGGAATTTGGATATTTTTGGAAGCTTTGTAATGGAGGATCAAATCAAATCCTAAAACATCAATGCATAAGGATTGGGTCCACAAATGTTAACCTAATTCATTCCTTATTACTTATACAAGCTAAAGGCATGAGTTTTAGGACGAGGAGGCTGCCAAATCACAAAAGCAAAACTTGAAAAAAGCTTGAAAAAGCTTGAAACTGAAATCACCCTTAGAGTCCAATTCAAGGCCAAAACTCAACATGGTTCTATTGCTGGACATCCACTGAGTCTGTAGCAATAAAAAACAAGGCCATTCACCCATTCAATCGCACTGTAAGCTTCGCGTTTTACCGACCTGTAGCCAAATTCATAACTCCACATTCTTGCATTTTTTGACAAATCATTGGCATGTGCATGACCCTTGTGTGATTTCTGAACTTTCTATATTATTTAATTGTATTTATATGACCTGTAGTGCCATACCCGAATCTAGGGTTTTTGGTTCTTGTTTTTAGGCGTTTTCGTTTCAGGCAAAGTTGACGCAAATAATGGACATGGACGTGATCAGGGAAAGGAGACGAGCATGGCTATGTTTTTAGATTGAGTTTTAATGTCCTAAAATTGATTTTAGAAGACACCTACGCATTTAGCTGCGGATGAAAATCCGCAGGTAAAATAACCAGGTCTCCACGAGGAAGACGAAGGCGTGTCTCCCTCCTATTGGGCAATTCAAACTTTCGCGCTTTTTTTTATATAATTCTGGCATAATAGTTTGTTTTCCCATATTATAATTAATGCTTATTCCACTAACAAAAGAAACACATTGGCTCAGTGGCCAGGCGCTAGTACAAAATCCAATGGGACCTGGGTTCGAATCCCAGGTCCCCCAAATGCATTTGTTTTATTTTTCAACAGGTGATTCCATGCAATGTCCAAAGCGTAGCATATCATGTGTCCTCATCCAGATGGTTGCCAGATGGCCCCAGGCCAGATCTGGTGGCCAAGATTGAACGTCCATCATGTTCTCAAGTCAACCAAGGCATAGGGAATCAAGAAGTCAACCCAGGCCTGTGTGCAAATGGGCTTCAAATTGCCAATATCACCTCCAAATTGGGCCTGAACCCCCCTGGGTTATTTCTATTTTTTTATCTATTTATTTAATTGTTTTTTGTTTTATTATTTAATTAACCAATTAAAATATTTTCCTCATAAAAATAAAAATAAAAAAAATATTTATTAAAATTAAATTCATCATTTTATTTTTTGTAAATAAATTAATTCAATTAACTTAGTTTAATTAGGTTTAACTTTTAATATTTTTTGCAATATTTAAAATCAATGTAGATAATTAGGTTTTTATTAAATTTAATCAAATTTATTTTATTTCTTTAAATATCCAAAATCCAAAATATTTTCATTAATTAATTAATTAATTTATTTAATGTTTAACCTAATTTAATTTCTTCTTAATTCAAAAATAAACCAAAAATTCACTTTCTTTCAAAAAGGGTCAAAACCCTAAAAACCCGCATTCGATTTAATTTTCCGCACGCGATCTATTTTGCCATATTGATGTATCTGTTTCTCGGAATGTAATAGTTTTAAATAGGATATTTTTATCGCTTTATTTTACTTTCCGCACTTTTAATTTCAAAGGTTGCTTTTGGCGATGTAAATACCCGACGCCTTGTAATAGTTTAGATTTAATTTCCGCAATTTAATTTTTGTAAAATATCAACTATTAGATGTTTGGCTAATAGGGAATGCATGACAAGATCGAAACTTTAACCTAAAATCAACATAGCTCACCCATGACATGTACAAAGATAAAATTAACCGAAATAACACACTCACACATGCGCACTCTTAGGGTACACCTCGCTTGGTTGCCTTCGAACGTGGTCATTAAGTATAGGAAGTTTTAGAGGTCGCCCTCTTGTCCAAAGATCATAGTTGCCTCGAAACGGTTGCCTCGGAAAAATGATCTAAGACATTAGGGTTACCGCTAAGGCGTCCTAACATTTCTTTAGTGACCACCCGTCCCTTAATCGAATTGACCCTTAAAACTCCAACGACGATGCTACCTACTCCTAAATAGTGGGATAGAATTGTCTAAAGGACATTAGCACAGATTGATTCCTTTTTCGAGTAGGTAGATGGTTCTTAAGTACTTGCTCCTTTCAAAACAAAACAAAACTTTTCGCACTTACACTCCTTTCAAACAAAAACTTCTTTCAAACCCACAAACACAAAGAAAAGCAAATTTTGAAAACACTTTGAGCAAGTACCTAAGAGCCCGTGGATAACCACGGATAGAAAGGGTGCTAACACCTTCCCTTTCTATAATCTACCCCCCGGGCACTAGAAACATCTCGAAAAAGGAATTTTTCTGTGCTTTTTTCCTTTCCTTGATGGATAAAATAAAAGACGGTGGCGACTCTTGCTTACCGCGACATTTTGCAAAAACAAACGCAAAACGCGAACCAGCATTCCAAAAACAGTCATTTCTCTCCCACCGTATCACAGAACTGGCGACTCTGTTGGGGATATTTTAATAAGTGGGGTGTACCTTAGGATTAGATCATTGTGTTTTCAATTATTTGCTTTGTTTGATTTATATTTGTGGGTTTGTATCGGAGTTACTGTAGATCCTAACCCGGATCTGGGGATACCTTTTAGGTAAGTAGCAATGAACTGTGAGTGAACTGTACATCGTAGACCGATACGGTTGAAGCAGTAGCTACGTTGGTGTGGCACTTTAGTCTGTATCGATATCCCTTGTGTTGGAACAAGGAGAATATGGGTTTTCTAAGGGGTCATTAAGCACCAATTGACCTTAGAACCTTTAAATTGACCAACTTGGCCATAGAACAGTAGCAGTATGATACACTCATTGAGACTAAACTCTCGCGATGGTTCCGGTCGCAAGAAAAGGTTGCTAAACTGGAATTATGACCGATTGAGGGTAGTCAGTGATATTGAGATCCTCTAGAACCCGGTTACTATTTTTAGGATAGGTTTAAACCAACTGAACTGAAAGAGGGTAGTACTTAAGCTCCATGCCAGCCTGAAATCTAAGGGCTCTCTGTGTGACTTGTGTGCCTTTACCATGTTTGCTATTTGTGGATACTTGTGGTGTGCTTACTATCATGACATCATAACATTGCATACATCTTGCATAGGTCAACCTATTTCAAAGACCGGAGGGATTCATCTTTGTTCTGTTTTGTAGGTCATCATGATGCCCATGCGTAAGAATACCCTCCAGATTAACTTTGTCCAGGTTCCCACCTTGCTTAAAGATTTGGTTGCAAAGATGCCTGATACTACTTCCTTCATCAGGAGACATGGTTACCTGTTGAGTTTGGTCACTTCCAAATTGGACGAGCAGATGATGAGTGTCCTAGTCCAGTTCTATGATCCGCTGTACCATTGCTTTACTTTCCAGGACTACCAGCTGGTTCCCACCTTAGAAGAGTTCTCTGAGCTGCTTGGTATCTCTGTTCTGGAGCAGACCCCGTTTACTGGTTGGGAGAAGACCCTTAGGCCCGAAGAGATTGCTGCAGCCCTTCATTTGACCAAAGAGGAGGTAATGGCTAATTGGGAGACTAGAAGTGGAGCAAAGGGCTTTCTGACTAAGTTCTTGGTTGGTAAGTGATAACGAGAAAATGTATCATATAATTACTACGCTTTTTATCGATTTTATATTACATTAAGTCGTCTAACCCCCGAATATTCCGAGATTATTTGTCTTTTTACAGGTATAACATTTGTCAACTCAAACCAATGGAAAAGGACAACATGAAGAAGGCTAGACAATAAACAAAGAGAAAAAGAACTAAAAATACAAAGTTTGGATTTTTGGAGCAGTGACGATCGTCACACCCTTGTGACGGGCATAACGCCCCCCAACTTGGAATAACGCTCGTCACACATCACTGGCGAGCGTAATGCGCTATTTAAGCGCGTTACGACCGTCACCCACCTGTGACGACCGTCACGCGCGTGAAGATGGACGTTGTAAATGGGTGGAGACGTGGGCAACGCAAGGGCAGACTTATTCTCCTATTTTCCCTCCACCCAGTAACCATGCTCCCTATATTTCCTCCACTCAACCTTTTCTCAAGACACTTTCAACTGCTATTTTCCTCTGCTATATATATGTGTGGTAGTGCAAAGCACCGGGGGTCGAAGGAATTTTCTCAGAACAAATTTATTATTCTTTTTGCAATTATTTCCATTCCCTTGTTTTAGAGTTTTTTCTACATTGCTGTAATTTCTATTTCAAGCTTTAATTTTAGGTGTTAATTCTTCATTCAAGAATTAACACAAATTTATTTACTGCAATCAAGCTCAAAGAATATTGTAACACTTCAAGATTACCATAGCAACTTTAATTCCAGGTTTTTATTGCAATTAATATTTATTCATTTTTTGTATTATGCCAATTATTGTTATGAATTATATTTTGAATTGCATTGCTGTTAAATCTATTATGTCCGGCTAAATTATTTGTACCGGTATGTGACTCTTAAGAACTGAAGGAATTCAATGATACCTTGGCCAAAAATATTTATTTGTAAAACAATTTCTGGTTTCCAATTTCCAAGATTTATTTAACTACCCTTGTCACGAGAGTGAGAGGTTAATCAACACGATTTTGCCACGAGAGTGGAAAATTAATTAAGGCAAGAACCTGCATGCGAGAGCTGGGGTTCAACCCAGATAGTGGTAACGAAACATTAATTTTTAAATACACGAGAGTGTTTTAATAAATTAATTAAACTCAAATTGTTTTCAAAAAGTGTTATTAAATTTAAAGTGCATCCACTAGGTTTAGTAGCATAACTTATTTCATGAACACGAGAGTGTATGTCTCAGGTTTTTAAACAATTAGTTTTTACCGAAATACTTTATAGGCCAAGCGATTCACCGAATTCCCGAAGTCTGATTATCACATATCGGTATAACTATTACTATTATTTTTAATTAAACTGTTTCCCCCCAAAAATCGAATATTCATCGCTTAGTTAAACAAACTGTAGCATTAGATCGTATGCGATTGATCCTCAATCTCTGTGGGTTCGATAATCTTTTAAAACTAGAACGACTGAACTGTATACTTGCAGTTAGTATCCCGACAGACTCATAAAGTCCCGATCAAGTTTTTGGCGCCGTTGCCGGGGACTGGTAGTCAATTAATTTCGATTCTTCTATTGCGCGTTTAGACTAGGAAACAGATACCCTTTTTCGATTTGTATGCCAAGGACTCGCTCACAAGGCAAACCACTTGACAAATCGACGGACGAAACTGAACGCATTCTTTCCGTAAGACGTGCAGTCAGGGATTACTATTTAAATCACGCTATTCCTTTACCCAAACCCGAAATCAAGATTGATTCTGAAACAGATTCTAATTCTTCCTCTGAGACCGAAACCAATCCAGAATTAGACATGGCCGAAGAACAAAGGACCAGTCCACTGAAGGAGTACGCAGCTCCATCATAACAAGAACCCCACAACAGCATCGCTGCTCCAGCAATAAACCGAAACGATTTTGAGTTGAAACCGTCATTGATATCAGCTATCCAACAATGCCAATTCTCTGGAGATCCTTCCGAGGATCCAAATGAACATCTTACAAAATTCGTTCAATTTTCCGACACAGTTATAGCAAATGGTGTTAGTAAAAATGTAATAAGATTACGTCTTTTCCCTTTCTCACTAAGAGATAGAGCTTGGGCTTGGTTGCAATCCTTGCCATCAAATTCCGTCACTACGTGGGAAGGACTGAATATTGTATTCTTAGCACGATACTTTCCCCCGAGCAAGACTGCTCACTAAGAGCCCAAATCAACGGATTTAGGCAGAAGGATACTGAATCGCTATTTGATGCATGGGAATGCTACAAAGATATGATGCAAATGTACCCACATCACGGATTAGAAAAATGGCTGATAATCCACACGTTTTACAATGGACTCTTGTACAACACAAGACTCTCTATAGATGTCGTCGCATGTGGTACACTGATGGACAAGCCTTATGACAAAGATAACCAACTCATTGAAAACATGGCTCAAAACCACTATCAGTGGGGAGGAGAAAGAACATCTGTGGAGAAAACTCAAACCAAAGGTGGGATGTGCGAGATTAGTAGCCTGGATAAAGTTAATGCTAAGGTAGATGCTCTTACCCAAAAGATAGAAAGCTTGACCTTACCTCCTGCAGCTACCGTGGCTGCAGTTACCCCAAGCTGCAAAATTTGTGGAGTTCCTGTTCATGTTGGAACCAAATGTCAAATCTTAGCAGGAATATCAGTTGATCAGGTAAATTACGCTCAAGGTAATCCTTATGCTAATACCTATAATCCTGGTTGGAAGAACCATCCTAACTTCTCGTACAAGAGCAATAACGCTTTATATGCACCTGGCCAAGCACCTGCTGTACCTCCAGGGTATCAAAAACCCGTTGTTAATGTTCCTAACATTCCTAAGAAATCTAACCTTGAAATCCTAATGGAAAATTTTATTGCTAATCAAGCCCAACAAAACAAAGAATTCCTCAATCAAAACATTCACACCGGTGAACAATTGAAGCTATTAGAAAATAAGGTAGATGCCCTAGCAACTCACAATAAAATGTTAGAAACCCAAATCTCCCAAGTAGCACAACACCAAGCTAGTTCTGCCGCACCTGCTGGTACATTTCCTGGACATCCACAACCCAATCCTAAAGGACATGCAAATGCTATCACATTACGAAGTGGGACAGCCCTTGATGGACCGGTAGATCCTAGACTCCAAAACCCGACCATGTATCAAAAACCTGAAAAAGAAATAGAGAAGTCGAAAGATCAATCTGAGAATGTAGAGGAAGACGCGAATGAGAACAAAGAGGCTTAAGAAAAACCTTACGTGCCTCCACCACCATATAAACCACCAATTCCATACCCCCAAAGACTTGCAAAATCCAAGAACGAGGGACAATTCAAGAAATTTGTAGAACTTCTGAAACAATTAAACGTTACTATTCCGTTTACATAAGCTATAACCCAAATGCCATCATATGCTAAATTCCTAAAAGAAATATTGTCTAATAAGAAAAAAATCATTGAAAAAAAAACTGTTATGCTAACTGCCGAATGTAGCGCCATAATTCAAAATAACATGCCTCCAAAGCTAAAAGATCCTGGTAGTTTCTCCATACCATGTGTAATTGGAAAATCTGTCTAGACAAAGCTCTATGCGATTTAGGAGACAGTGTTAGTCTAATGCCCTTATCTATTTGCGATAAGCTCAAATTAGGCGACATGAGACCTACCAAGATGTCCCTACAACTAGCCGACAGATCAGTCAAATTTCCTGTTGGTATGCTGGAAAACATTCCTGTCCGAATA
Organism: Vicia faba; assembly: GCA_948472305.1. Taxonomy (NCBI): domain Eukaryota; kingdom Viridiplantae; phylum Streptophyta; class Magnoliopsida; order Fabales; family Fabaceae; genus Vicia; species Vicia faba. The sequence continues at coordinate 431,729,223 of OX451739.1, read as the reverse complement.
GGACAATTTTACATACTGACTGAATTTATAATAATGGACATCAAGGAAGATTCAAACATTCCCATCATACTAGGAAGACCATTTTTAGCTACTGCAGGAGCCATCATAGACGTTAAGAAAGGAAAACTCACCTTTGAGGTAGGAGAAGAAAAAGTAGAATTCATTCTTTCCCAATTCTTTAAAACCCCTGCTATAGATGACTCATGTTGTCTCCTAGATATTATTGATGAATGTGTCAAAGAACTTGAAAGCCAAGAAGACACCTATTCTGAGATGCTAAAAATTCAGACACCAACTATCCTTGAGAACGATGACTGGAAACAAGAAAATTTAGATGCCGACCTAAGCGAATGTTTAGCCTTACCACCCGATCCTGCCCTAACTAATAAGAAACCTGGTATAGAACTTAAAACATTACCTGAAGATCTTAGGTATGAATTCTTAGATAAAGAACTCGAACGACCAGTTATAGTCAATGCCAAGTTAGGAAAGGTTGAAACCGAAAAACTTCTTAGTGTGTTAAGGAAATATCCAACCGCGTTAGGCTATAATATATCAGATCTAAAAGGAATAATCCCTTCTCTCTGTATGCATCGCATTATGCTGGAGGAGGACTGCAATACTTCTAGAGAACATCAAAGACGAATAAATCCTATCCTAAGTGAAGTCGTTAAGAAATAAGTGCAGAAACTACTAGAGGCAGGCATCATATACCCAATATCAGATAGCAACTAGGTCAGTCCAGTTCACGTGGTGCCTAAGAAAGGAGGTGTTACGGTTATAACAAACACAAAAGGCGAATCGGTAGCACAACGTACCCAAACAGGATGGAGAATGTGTATCGATTATAGAAAACTAAACAAAGCTACGCGCAAGGACCATTTCCCATTACCATTCATTGATCAAATGCTCGAGCGTTTAGCAAAACATTCCCATTTCTGCTATCTTGACAGATACTCAAGATTCTTCCAAATTCCCATTCATCCTGATGATCAAGAGAAAACCACGTTCACATGTCCCTATGGTACCTTTGCATACCGAAGAATGTCATTTGGACTATGTAACGCACCTGCAACTTTCCAATGATGCATGATGGCGATTTTCGCAGATTTTTTAGACGGAATTATTGAAGTATTCATGGACGATTTCTCTGACTGTGGAGAAAGTTTTGACGGATGTTTATCAAACCTTGAATTAGTACTGAAACGCTGTGTCAATGTCAACCTAGTGCTCAACTGGGAAAAATGTCATTTCATGGTGAGACAAGGAATTGTGTTGGGTCACATTGTATCAAATAGAGGGATTGAAGTCGATAAAACAAAGATCGAAATTATCAAAAACCTTCAACCACCCAAAACAGTTAGAGAAATAAGAAGCTTTCTAGGACACGCTGGTTTTTACCGACATTTTATAAAATATTTCTCTAAAATCACCAAGCCACTAACTGAATTATTAATGAAAGAGGCTGAGTTTATTTTCGATGATAAATGCTTGAACGCATTTGAGACACTTAAAGAAGCCTTAATCTCAACACCTATTATGCAACCTCCTGATTGGAACCTACCATTTGAAATAATGTGTGATGCGAGCGATTATGTTGTAGGCGCAGTCCTAGGACAACGCAAAGATAAAAAGCTTCACGCTATCTACTACGCAAGCAGAACACTCGATCCCACACAAATGAACTACACATTATGGAGAAGGAACTCTTAGCTGTGGTATTCACATTGGATAAATTTCGTTCCTACTTAGTAGGCGCCAAAATCATTATTTACACGGATCATGCCGCGATCCGATACTTACTAAGAAAGAAAGACGCCAAATCGCGACTACTCAAATGGACTTTATTCCTACAAGAGTTTGACTTAGAAATAAAAGACAAAAGAGGAACTGAAAACGTGGTAGCTGACCATTTATCAAGATTAGATGGAATCTAAACCGAGAGTGTTCCCATAAACAAAGATTTCCCCTATGAACGCCTTATTGCTAGGCTAGAGATAAGCCCTACCGACAGTTTAGATCAACACAATGAACCTTTAGAAACTGAGGTAGTAAAATCAATTTGTACTAACACCACATTACCATGGTATGTTGACTTCGTCAACTATTTAGCTGCCGGTGTTTTACCACCTGATTTAACGTACCAACAGCGGAAGAAATTTTTTCATGATCTTAAACACTACTTTTGGGATGAACCATTACTCTTTAAAAGAGGCGCCGATGGTATCTACCGTCGTTGCGTTCCTAACGATGAAATAAACGACGTCATTTCCCATTACCATTCCGCCCCTTGTGGTGGACACGCTAGTACGTCGAAAACCTATGCAAAATTACTTCAAGCTGGCTTATTTTGGCCTACCTTATGGAAAGACGTCCACGTAGCAATTATGAACTGCGATAGATGTCAACGCACAAGAAATATATCTAGACGCGACGAAATGCCGCAAAAAGGAATCCTCGAAGTAGAAATTTTCGATGTATGGGGAATTGATTTCATGGGACCTTTCCCCGCATCTTTTGGAAATAAGTATATTTTGGTAGTCGTCGACTACGTATCCAAATGGATTGAAGCCATCGCCGCACCCACTAACGATACACATGTGGTACTAAAACTATTCAAGCATATTATCTTCCCACGATTCGGTGTACCAAGACTAATAATCAGTGATGGTGGTTCCCATTTTATCTCTAGAATTTTTGAAAAGTTACTTTCAAAATATGGCGTTAAACATCGCATAGCCACACCATACCATCCTCAAACGAGAGGACAAGTGGAAGTGTCAAATAGGGAGATAAAACAAATCCTTGAGAAAACTGTAACCTCATCCAGAAAAGACTGGTCCTCTAAGCTAAATGATGCTCTTTGGGCATATCGGACAACTTTTAAAACCCCTATCGGAACAACGTCGTTTAAGTTAGTTTATGGGAAATCTTGTCATTTGCCAGTAGAATTAGAAAATAAAGGTTATTGGTCCATAAAAACCCTTAACTTAAATTACAAGAGTGCTGGCGAGAAACGAGTATTAGATATCCATGAATTAGAAGAATTGCGTTTAGACGCTTATGAAAATGCTAGAATCTATAAAGAAAGAACAAAAAAATGGCACGATAAGCGTATCTCACGGAAAGAATTTAAGGAAGGAGACATCGTACTCCTATTCAACTCTAGACTAAAACTTTTCCCGGGAAAATTACGTTCCAGATGGTCCGGACCATTCGAAATTAACAAAGTTTTCCCAAGTGGTGCGATAGAAATTAAAGGAAATTCTATCGAACCATTCATAGTCAATGGCCAACGCTTAAAGCACTAATTTAACGTCAGAAATCTCAACTATTCGGCTTATCTTCAGTTAAGTGAGCCGCCTACCCCGATACCTAACTAAATAGGTATTATCTGTCGAGCCGTCGACATAAAATAAAGGCGCTTCGTGGGAGGCAACCCATGTTTTACTTTAATTATTTTTACTGCTTTAACATGTTTTTATTTTTCTTTTCTTTTTCTTAATCTTTAAAAATTTTCCATGATTGCATCTCTTCTCCTTTCTATTTTTTTCTTCTGTTTTTATTTTCCCTTTAAACTTTCTTTTTCTTTTTGATTTAACTTCGGAAAATTCTTAACCTGAAAATACTAACTTAGTTTCTTTTTTTCAAACATTTATTAAATATTTTCAGGGGGTAATTCTTTTGCTTTCATATTTAGCGCTATGGCCCGTGTAAACTTCATGAATGTCAATTTGAGAAGCAGACACCAAAGAAGACGCTTTGAGGATCTGGCTGAGCGGGAAATGTGCCCTACAATCTACGCGGATGACCATGCTATGACCGCTCTTGGCATTTGTGAGAGTGTCATGTATTTGCTGCATCAGATTGGCTGGGACACTGCTCCTATCCAAAGACGGCACTGTACTTATAAGAAGCTGACCCTTGAGTTCCTGAGCACCCTGAGCTTCATTCCAAATCATGGGATAGGATTCAACCGTGGGTTGATCACTTTCAGGATGTTTGACATGGACTACACTTATAACCTCAGGGAGTTTAGCCACCTGCTAGGGTTCCCTTTTGGACCTGATGTTATCACTATGACACAGGAGGACCTCTTGCCTGATTCTGATCTTGATTTTTTCTGGGGAAGCATCGTTGGTAATAACCATCCAGAGCCGTCTGATCTTTATTCTGAGTGCATCCATAACCCGGCTATCAGGTACTTTCACACGATCATCGCCCACACCATCTTTGGTAAACAGCAGAATGTTACATTTGTATCCCGCGATGAGCTCTTCATTATGTACTGTGCATCCCAGAGCCGTCCGGTAAACGGTGCCGCTTATATGCTCGCTAACATGGAGCGTATCATCCAGACTCCAAATGCACCAATCATGTTGGGTGGTTTAGTCATTATGCTATCAAATGCAATTGGACTCCGCAGGCCTATGCTAGGATCCGCTCCGCTTTATGGAATAAAGCCGATGGACATTGCATTCTGCTTCAACACTAGCATTATCGGGAACCTTAGACCAGATCAATTTGAGCTGTTAATTAATCATCAGATTGTCCACTAGTTTAAGCTCCCGAACCCTATCACTAGTGTGCATAACAGAGATAACTGGCTTTTTGACCTCCACCATCCTGCTACACCGCCTTCCTCACCATCTACTGTTGACATTTACGAGGTACCAACACTTTTAATGCTTATGAAGACCCTGCCACACCACCAGGATACCATGACTTCCCCGATCCATGGGAACAGCAGGCTGCTTCCACTGAGACCGCCACCCAGGCTCCATAAATTCCACCACCTTCACCTACTGTTACCCTACACTCTTTGCATGAAGCAATTACTGACATGCGGGGCGAGCTGACATCTCTTCGGGTGGACTTCATCACTTTCATGGATTTGGTGACTGATCAGCTGGATTACATGCACCAGCATATGTTTCCGCCTCCCCGTGGCTAGAGTTGCCGTTGTTATCTTTTTCTTTTCTCTCGCATTTGTACATACAGTGGGGACACTGTTTAGTTTTAGTGTGGGAGGGATTCTAGTTATTTCAGCATTTTATCATTTTTATTTTTTAGTTATTTCGACACAATTTCTTATGAATTTATTCAATTATTTATCAAGTACCAAGTTTATTTTATTTTTCATTCCTTTTCATTTTCAGCATACTGTTTATTTCTTTTAATTTACGGTTTATATTTACCACAAATATTATTATTTCATTATGTGCTGGTAACTAATATTACAGAACTGTAATATTCAAAACTTTAATTATTAGATTACTTTAAGATTCAAAACTTTAATTAATTAAAATATTTCAAAACTCAAAATAATTTATTAAGAAAACAATAAAATATATAAAAATATATAAACACCCCCAACGGTCCTGTAACGGTCTTATCATTAATGACATTGAACGCGTTACGACCGTCACACCCTTGTGACAAGCGTAACACGCCTTTTTGCCTTATGACGACCGTCACGCCCTCGTGACGACCGTCACGCATACAATGTATCAGAACGGCTATTACAGAACAGTTCCAACCATTCCCTTCATAAACCCACTTCCTCCATTATTACCAAATCACACGAAAACTACCCACTCCACTCCATTTTTCTTCAAACTTCTAAACTCCCAACACTAAATTACTATCCACCCACTACCCCAATTTCATATTCCAAACCTTTTGCAATTAAATTCTACCTACACCATGGCCAACAACCCACAAGCTCCCGCCCTCACTTTCAGAATCGGCGAACAAGGAGAAAATCAACGGGCAAAGTTTCAGAAATTTCAACGTCGAGGTCTCCAACCCACACGGTACATTGATATCGACTGCCTGAGGAGTCTAGGACTACTTGACACTGTCCGACAATTGTTGCAAAGTGTGGATTTGTGGAACTTGTGCTGCGAACCAAGACTGATCTATGAAACTCTTACTCTTGAGTTCTTGAGTTCCTTTGTTTACATCACTCTGCCAGGTGCTACGAACTAACTGTCAGGCTTGGCCAAATTCCGCATGTTTGGCATTGAGCACGAGTTTCCTCAATCCGACATCGTGCGACTTTTAGGCTTCTGTTCGGACGAAGGTGTTCATCTCTGGGTGCCGGATAATTTTGGTGAGGAAGCCTTCAACTTATGGCACAGTTTGACGAATATCCGTGCCGGATCCTACGACCACCTGAATGCCACCCACATTCATAATCTGGCCATCCGCTATTTCCACCGCATCCTTAGCAACACAATCTTCGCCCGTGACAGCAACCACAAGCTCAACTCCAAGGAGCTCTTCTTTTTGCATTGCGCGTTCATAGGGCAAAAGATCAATGCCGCCCCGTTCTTACTCGCCCACATCCATTCTATTTGTGCTAGAGGCGGAAAACCATTTGCACCTCCTCCTATTAATCTTGAAGACATACTCCGCGCCATCCATATGCAAAACCAAATGAACGCGGCACTTGAAACAAGGCAACACGAGCAATTTGAGTCTCTGTACGCTCAAAACGCTCAGATCTTGACTGGGTAGCGCAACATGAATGAGAGGTTAGATGAGGCCCTGTCAGAGCTTAACGCCTTAAGGATGGACGTCAGCACCCTTGGTTTCCAAGACACTGACACTGAAGCCACTCCTACCAGACGCTCTCGCACCAGGAGTAGAGGACGTGGTCACCGGTAGATTTTCTTTATTTTCTATGTAATTTATTATTTTTCTGTTTCATTTCCTTTCCGTTTGTTTTTGTAATTGTACTTCCTCGCCTATATACCGCAACATTGAGGACAATGTCGGATTTAGTGTGGGAGAGGTACCTTTCCATCTTTTATAAACTAGTAAATTTTTACGATATGTCTCGATTCAAATTCTTCGCTTTATTTAGCCATACCGAATTTTTTTTAATCTTCGCATTAGCCCGACATACCTATTTTAACGAAATCCCAGTCGAGGAAGCCGAAAACGACATAACAAGATCGATACGATTATGACACCGTAGACTTCCTACTTATGCGATCCGTTTCAATAACCCTTATACTGATATCTGGAGTTTTTAGTTCTACAGTAACCCCTAGTAGTTTATACTAGCAGTCAGCACCGTCTTGACATAAACCACGTGGAGAATCGATGAATATAAGTGTTTGATGCCTGATCATTAAAATATCCTTCCTATCTCACTGCTAAAAGGAAAGAAATTTTGTGCACCAAAATATACGGTCACATATAAGAGTTGAGAAAATAACGAAGGAATCCAGTGTAGGTTGGTTCAGAGGTATCTGGTTCTGAACTCGGTAGGGCGTGCTATGGCTCGATCCCCCACAACCTCAAACTTGGATAACATATGTAGGGTTGCCACATTCTTGTACCAGACCCCGTGCTAAAAGGATCAAAGTCACTAACCGGTTACTCCACTACGTGCGTGCTAAGATAAAGGGCTTAATGTGATTGCGCCAGAACAAAACCGGGTGAAATAGATACGAGGAACTCCGGGAAGAATTATAACGGAACTGTTGGATAGCTCGTTTGAAATGGAAGCCTACGACTAAGCTTATTGCTTGTATCATTAGCGTATCTTTAGTGTTTCACTCAAGTATTGGCTGAATCGACGAGGATTTCCCAAAATTACTTTAAAAATCCAAGGTATGTCATGCTTATGCGCTTGACAAAACTTGTCCGACCTTTCGAATGACTATTTGCTTGAGGACAAGCAAAGGTTTAAGTATGGGGGAATTTGATAACGAGAAAACGTATCATATAATTACTACGCTTTTTACCGATTTTATATTACATTAAGTCGTCTAACCCCCGAATATTCCGAGATTATTTGTCTTTTTACAGGTATAACATTTGTCAACTCAAACCAATGGAAAAGGACAACATGAAGAAGGCTAGACAATAAACAAAGAGAAAAAGAACTAAAAATACAAAGTTTGGATTTTTGGAGCAGTGACGATCGTCACACCCTTGTGACGGGCGTAACGCCCCCCAACTTGGAATAACGCTCGTCACACATCACTGACGAGCGTAATGCGCTATTTAAGCGCGTTACGACCGTCACCCACCTGTGACGACCGTCACACGCGTGAAGATGGATGTTGTAAATGGGTGGAGACGTGGGCAACGCAAGGGCAGACTTATTCTCCTATTTTCCCTCCACCCAGTAACCATGCTCCCTATATTTCCTCCACTCAACCTTTTCTCAAGACACTTTCAACTGCTATTTTCCTCTGCTATATATATATGTGTGGTAGTGCAAAGCACCGGGGGTTGAAGGAATTTTCTCAGAACAAACTTATTATTCTTTTTTCAATTATTTCCATTCCCTTGTTTTAGAGATTTTTCTACATTGTTGTAATTTCTATTTCAAGCTTTAGTTTTAGGTGTTAATTCTTCATTCAAGAATTAACACAAATTTATTTACTGCAATCAAGCTCAAGGAATATTGTAACACTTAAAGATTACCATAACAACTTTAATTCCAGGTTTTTATTGCAATTAATATTTATTCATTTTTTGTATTATGCCAATTATTATTATGAATTATATTTTGAATTGCATTGCTGTTAAATCTATTATGTCCGGCTAAATTATTCGTACCGGTATGTGACTCTTAAGAACTGAAGGAATTCAGTGATACCTTGGCCAAAAATATTTATTTGTAAAACAATTTTTGGTTTCCAATTTCCAAGATTAATTTAACTACCCTTGTCACGAGAGTGAGAGGTTAATTAACACGATTTTGCCACGAGAGTGGGAAATTAATTAAGGCAAGAACCTGCATGCGAGAGCCGGGGTTCAACCTAGATAGTGGTAACGAAACATTAATTTTTAAATACACGAGAGTGTTTTAATAAATTAATTAAACTCAAATTGTTTTCAAAAAGTGTTATTAAATTTAAAGTGCATCCACTAGGTTTAGTAGCATAACTTATTTCATGAACACGAGAGTGTATGTCTCAGGTTTTTAAACAATTAGTTTTTACCGAAATACTTTATAGGCCAAGCGATTCACCAAATTCCCGAAGTCCGATTATCACATACCGGTATAACTATTACTATTATTTTTAATTAAACTGTTTCCCCCCAAAAATCGAATATTCATCTCTTAGTTAAACAAACTGTAGCATTAGATCATATGCGATTGATCCTCAGTCTCTGTGGGTTCGATAATCTTTTAAAACTAGAACGACTGAACTGTATACTTGCAGTTAGTATCCCGACAGACTCATAAAATCCTGGTCAGTAAGGCTAACTATTTCTGGGATAGTCTAGACTTCAAGGCATTCGAGGATATTCTGGCTCTTCTGATATATGGCTTGGTATTGTTTCCGAATCCTGACACTTTTGTTGACGTGAATGCGGTAAAAAATTTCATCTCTCGCAATCCTGTACCCACTCTCTTGGGTGACATCCTTCATCAGCTCTACGCTCGTAGCGCCCGAAAGCGGGGAACCTTGATGTGTTGTGCCCCATTATTGTCAAGGTGGTTTATTTCGCACCTTCCCAAGTTAGTGCTGAAGAACAAAGAAGGCATGGGATGGGCCTATAGGGTTATGTCTCTCTCTCATAATGATATCATCTGGACTCTCAAGGGTATGGACGAGGTAGCCATTATTGACCGCTGTGGGGAGTACCCCAATGTTCCACTGATAGGAACCTATGGGGGAATTTCTTACAATCCATGCTTAGCTCTACGTCAGTTTGGGAGAGCCAGAAGAGAAGGACCTCATGAGCTGTTAATGCCTAGCATCATCTTTGATTTTCAGGGGGATAATGACGAGCAATGTCGCAGGTTCATAAGGGCTTGGGATAGAGTTCACAGATCTGATCCCCATGAGCTGGGTCCAAAGACTTCACTTTCGATGGAGCCATATCTCAGATGGGTCCGTATCCGTGCCCAAAAGTTGGGTATGCCCTATGAAGCCGTCCGGCCTATCATTGCTGAAGTTGCTAATGAAGAAGGGGTTACTCCAACCATCATCCATCCTCATATGCTCACTAACAGTGGGGCACTACAAAGATCTTAGATGCAGTTGAGAGAGAGACAGGATTCTTACTGAGAAAGGTTCAACGAGCAAGAGCAGAAGATCCAGAAGTTGACTAGACAACTTGAGAATGAGCGGATTCTCAATGACTATGTCCGCACCGAGAAGAAGAGACCATGGGAGCATTGATTGGCCTTTGATTATTTCTATTTCAGTTTTATTTACTTTTCAGTATTTCCTTCCTTGTAATGCCTTAAGGGAAATTTGTTGAACAATTTGAATTCCAAAGTTTATCTAATAAAGTGTGTTTCCTTTATGGTTTACAAATTTGAACCTCTCGATTGTCTTTGAAATCATGTCATACACATTTCATCCCGTGCACTTCATAAGAAGGTACCCATTACAGGTCTCTTATCTTCTTCGCTGTTTATTTCAGCACTCATCATGTCTACTGAACCTTCAACTGAGCAAGCAATCAAGGCCCTCCAGGCCCATAATGTCCAATTCAAAGAGCTGTTGATGAATCTTGCTAAGGGTCAGCAAGATCTGAAGACCTTGATTCTGAAAGAGAAGAAGAAGAAGAAGAAGAGGACAATCCTGTTCAACACTGGTCCCAGGTTTGGAAACAGGCTTTGGGATGAAGTTGATTTCACCATCTCATCTGGAGGGAGAGATAGTCAAGAGGAAAGGAGGGCTCCTAGCCTTGTGGTCTCCGACAACGAGACGGATTTCGACGAAGAACAGTATCCTCCTACTGAGGATAGATACAAACAACTAGAAGACCTCTTGAGTGCTATGGAAGTTCAGAAAGTGCCTGGTCTGGACTTTGGTGATCTAGGTCTATCATCTGGGGTGGTGATTCCCCACAAGTTTAAGGCACCAGCCTTTGCTAAGTATGACGGAGTTTCTTGTCTGAAGCTGCACCTCCGGTCATATGTGAGGAAGATTCAGCCGTACACTGCTGATAAGAACCTATGGATCCACTTCTTTCAAGACAATCTCTCAGGGACTCATCTTGAGTGGTTTTATCAGTTGGACGGAGCCAGTATCCGCAGTTGGGAAGATTTGGCTACTGCCTTCTACAGGCAGTACCAGTACAATTCTGACCTCGCTCCCACGTGTACCCAACTCCAGGGTATGTCAATGGGAATGGTTGAAGGTTTTAAAGATTATGCTCAGAAGTGGAGGGACCTCGCCGGAAGAGTACAACCACCCTTGGCTGATCAGGAGCTTGTGGATATGTTTCTGGGGAACCTGTATGGTCCATTATTCAACCATCTGATCGGAAGATCTTCATCTGGGTTTACAAAGCTAATTTTGACTGGTGAAAGGATTGAGGCTGGTATTAAGGCTGGTAAGATACAGAAGGGTGCCTCATCGAGCACCGAGAAGAAGCCCTTTAAGAAAGAGTCCAGTGCTGTCTACAGTTCGAAAAGGCAGAATAGACTTGAACACCGCCAAGCTGTCAATGCGGTTGTTATTTCAAAACATGCTGGTGCTGCTCAACACAACAATCAACAAAAGGATGAGAGACCTCGAAGGCAATTCACCCGTCTCAACATGACCTTATCTCAGATTCTGCCACAGTTGCTGAAGACCAATCTGGTGATTCCAAAGGAAGCCCCGAAGAATCCAAATACAACGTCACCGAGGTATAACCCTAATGCTCGTTGTGCTTATCACTCTGATAGCCCGAGACACAATACAAATGATTGTTGTACTTTGAAGAATAAGATACATGACTTAAATTGATGCGAAGGAGATTGAGTTCGAGGCGCCCGAAAGACCTAATGTTGTGACTGCTCCTATGCCCAAGCATGGAGTGAACGCTATAGAAGAAGACTCATTTGTGGTTTCTGTGAATGACATTGTTACCCCTTTTATGACTGTAAAGAAGAACCTTTTGCTAGCCGGTTTATTTCCGGGCTGTGACGAAAGTTGCCGTATGTGTTCTGTCCTACCTACCAGTTGTCCTCTTTTGAAGTCAGGTGTCCAACGCCTGATGGATAATAAAGAAATTCTGTTTGAGAAGTATGTTGTTCCTGTAGTCCATACTGAAGAAGTTGCCATCATTACCATTTTCGACAATTCTTCCAAGGCTCTCTCGAGGAAGCCTGTTAGAATTACATATGTTCCAAGAATCGCACCTGTCATTATCACTGTTCCTGGGCCTATCCCCTACACCTATGATAAAGCTGTCCCTTGGCACTATGGGGCTGATGTTTATTTTCATGGAGTTAAGCAAGAGTTGGATGCCGATACTGATGTCAGCAATATTGTTGGACCTGCTAAAGTCACCCGCAGCAGAAGACTTTTCTCACCTGATATCTCTCCGCCAACTGCCCGAAAACCTGTTGTTATTACACCTGCCAGTGTACCTGCTACTATTCCTGTTCAAGTTCCTATTCTTACCCCTGTCGCCGAGTCATCTGACGCTCGAGGCAAAGGGACCACCAGTGAGCCTGCCCAGACGGAGGCGCCAAAGACGATTACTGTTGAAGCTTCTAAACAAGAGATGGAAGAGATTCTGAAAATCATCAAAAAGAGTGACTACAATGTAGTTGAACAGCTGGGGCAAACCCCATCCAAGATTTCTATGTTGTCATTGTTGCTGTGCTCAGAGGCCCATGCCAAGGCTCTGATTACATTTCTGAAGACTGCACATGTGCCACAAGATACATCAGTTGATCAGTTTACAGATTGCGTGGCCAATTTGACTGCTGATAATGGGTTGGGTTTCTCTGACGCCGACTTGACTGCTAAAGGGAAGAATCACAACGATGCCCTGCATGTCTCCATTGAATGCATGGGAACTACTCTTGCACATGTATTGGTGGATACTGGTTCCTCATTAAATGTTTTGCCGAAGAAAGCTCTGGACGGGTTGGACTGTGAAGGGTTGGAGCTGAAACCAAGCAACATCGTTGTAAGGGCCTTTGATGGGTCTAAGAGAATGGTGCATGGAGAAGTTGATATTCCAATCAAAGTTGGTTCTCAGGTTTTCAATTCTACATTCTATGTGATGGACATTCGGCCATCTTATTCTTGTTTGTTGGGTCTTCCATGGATCCACAAAGCTGGGGCCGTAACCTCAACGCTCCACCAGAAGCTGAAGTACCCGGTCAAAGGGAAGATTATGACAGTGCAAGGAGAGGAAGAGTACATGGTGAGCCACCTCAAATCTTTCCGATATGTAGAGATGGATGGGGAGTTCATCGAAACCCCATTCCAACATTTTGAAGAGGTTCCCCAGACACTGGCGTCAGCTGAGACTGTTGTTGAGGATTCTCCTTTGAAGATGGCTTCCCTCAAGGATGCCCGGGCTGTTATTGAGAAAGGTGGGTGTGCATAGTGGGGCCGACTTCCTGATTTTACACAGAAGACTAACAAGTTTGGTTTGGGTTTCACTGCAGAAGCTCAAAGGGCTGTTCGGAATGCACGGATCGGAAGACCTCTCGTGTTCATCAGCAACTCGGGAGTGAATGCCATTGAAGATGATGTGAAAGAGTCTGAATTCGAAAGTTGGATCTATCCTACGACCGACGGTGGACAATGCAACTGGACAGCAAAGGACTTCATCCCTATTACTTTTGTTACCCAGTAATGAAACTTTTGTTTTGAATATGTAACAGTCAATGTTTTGAACTTTATGGCTCGGTGTCTTACCCGGCGCACCGTGGCTTCATTTGTGAGGGCTTTATGTGTGTCATTTTCATATATCATTAATAAAAGCATTGGACGTTTTCTTGCATTTCAAATTTTGCGCTCTTTGTTTTTATTTTTATATATTGCAAAACAGCTATTTTACACACACTCACATATCATGATCTACATCCACTCTGGATCCCACTGATAACGACCCTGCTACTTCCAGTTATGACTTCGAAAGTCCGATTAACTTAGCCAAAGACGAAGGTGAAGATGATTGCAAAGTTCCTGGTGAACTTTCCTAGACTACTACTTCAAGAAGAGAGGGCCATACTACCTCCAAGCTAATAATTCTGATGCCTCCAATTGCAGGAAGACCGTTGATCTCATACTTAAAAGTGCTGGATAATACAGAGAGGCGTACTGGGGAAGCATGACGAGTCTGGCCAAAAAGAGCATGCTACTTATTGCTTTAGCAAAGAGTTCACCGACTGTGAGATACGATGCTCACCGCTCGAGAGAACTTGCTACGCTTTGGCATGGGCTGCTCGCCGGCTGAGACAGTACATGTTGGCTCATGCTACTTTTATGATACCAAAGGATGTGAACGTCTTGACAGCTCAGTGGCCTTTTGCAATGTGAGGCATTGATATGATCGGCGAGATCAGACCGATGGCATCTAACGGGCATCGTTTCATCCTGGTAGAAATTGAATAATTTACGAAGTGGGTTGAAGCAGCTTCCTTTTCTACTGTAACCAAGAATGTTGTGGCACGGTTTATTCGACACAATCTGATCTGTCGATACAGTGTACCAGAGAGGATCATTACGGACAATGGTATCAATCTTAACAACAAGATGATCACTGAGCTCTGCAAGAAATTCAAGATACAACATCACAACTCTTCTCCCTACCGGTCGAAGATGAATGGGGCTGTAGAAGCGACTAATAAGAACATTAAGAAGATTGTGCAGAAGATGACGATGACATACAAAGACTGGCATGAGATGTTACCGTTTGCTCTTCATGGGTACCGTACCTCAGCAAGGACGTCAACAGGGGCAACACCCTATTCCTTGGTATATGGCATGGAGGCAGTCTTGCCCATTGAAGTTCAGATACCCTCTCTTCAGATCATGAATGATCCAGGTTTAAGCGAAGATGACTGGATTCAGACCCGGCTTGATCAGTTAAACCTAATCGACGAAAAGAGACTTACTGCTATTTTTCATGGTCAGACGTACCAAAAACGGATGATCAAGGCATTTAACAAGAAAGTTAAACGACAAGAGTATCAAGTTGGGGATCTGGTGATCAAGCGCATCATTCTACCTCAAGGTGATCCCAGGGGCAAGTGGACCCCTACTTACGAAGGGCTATTTGTGGTTAAGAACATTTTCTCAGGAGGAGCTATGATTCTAACCACCATGGATGGTGACGACCTTCCTCACCCCGTCAATGCAGACATAGTGAAAAGATACTACGCATAATCAAAGACCCGCCAGGTTGACTGGCCTAGGCAAAAATAAGGGCTTCCCGGCGAACCAAAAGGGTTCGGGCAAAAATAAGGGATGAAAATAAAAAAATCTGTACACCCGGCAAGTCGAAAACCTGAAAAGGCGACTTGGGAAAAAAAGGGTATCCCGGTGGACTGAAAATCCGAAAGGGCGGTCCAGGAAAAAATTAGGGATCAAAGTGTAACACTATGTCTCATTGGATCACCTTGCATCCAGGACTTCGGTATCGACTATCAAGCTCGGACGTCACTAATCAATCTGATCTACCTTCAATCAAGTAGCAAAGTGATGAGATGCTCGAGGACATAAAGGCAATAGTAGAGTTGGAACCCAATGGGATTATTCACATAGCTGTTTTGTTTAGTTTTTCACAAATTGTGTAAATTCTATTATTCGGTGGCGTTCTCTTACTAGGACGTCAGCCTCTTGTACAAAAAATGCCTATTTACAGGCCAAACTTCAAAATCAATACAAATTCATTTTCAGACAAATTTCAAACTGTTTTTCCTTTATCTATCTTGTTTTTCAAAAAACGTCAATGTTCATTTTTTATGTATGCATTTGACATTAATTGCTGCTCATAAATATTTACATGCGAAACAAAGGACGATTACGGGTAATATCAGAAACAGGGGCAATAAGAATTGTCCGAACTGTACAGTTACTCTATCCACCAGGTACCAAGGTATATTCAGCTGAAGAATATGGCTAAGATACTTTCACTCCCCGCAGAGTAAGACAATAATGGTAACTCTCCCAGCTGAGACTTGCAACTACGAACAAATCAGCAATAATCTCCCCAAGCAGAGTTAGTCTACCATCAGCACTAAAAGGGTCTTAATATTCCCCAGCAGAGTGTAAGAATATTCCCCAGCAAGTATAAGAGTATCCCCGGCAGTCTTAATATTCCTCTAGAGTATAAGAATGTTCCCCGACAGAATACAAGATACCTCTAGTGGAGACAATTTTCCCATCACGGTCTGAACAAGGCTTCCCTAATGGAGTTGAAGCATCATCCCTAGTAGACTCTGGAAGTTTACCCCAAGCGGAGTACAAAATAAATCTCCCCAACCAAGTTCAAAGGATCATTCCCAGCAAATTCAGAGGGTTATCCCCACAAAAGTCTAACAAGGTTATCCCCAGTAAGTTGCAACTGAAAGATCATCCCCAGTGGAGTTCTTTGCTTATACAAGCAGGAATTCAATCCTCAACAGATTCAGTATCACCAACAACGGTAATCCATCCCCAGCGGAGCTTATCAGTGGAATCTTCAGCAGAGTATCTCTTCCCCAACAGAGTAATCTCCTCATTAGTTTATTCCCCAACAGATTCATCCTCTCCTGCAGGTCTATTCTCACAATCACCTTCGTTCACCATCCCCAGCGGAAGCGAAGAATTCAACTCTATTCTCCAGCAGCTGTCCGGGATTTATTTTCCCCAGCTAAAACATTACATTTCCATACATCATGATACATGCATATACGCATCATACCATACAATCTCATTTATTTTGAGAACATCATTGCTTGATCCATATCATGCATTGCATATTACTGACCTTTACCTTTCAGGAAAGAAACAATTAAAGTTCTCAGCTATGGAAGACCCTGTCTGGTCTAGTTAAATCGATTCCTAAAGATTTTTCTGATGCCGATCCAGTCAAAGGCCTTGCCTGGTCCAGTTAAATCGATTCCTAAAGATTTTTCTGATGCCAATCCCGTCAAAGAAGACAAAACCTTCTCTGGTCCAGTCAAATCAATTCAAAAAGATTTTTCTGATGTCGATCCAGTTGAAGTTATTCCAAAGACCTTGTCTGGTCCAGTTAAATCGATTCCTAAGGATTTTTCTGATGCCGATCCAGTCAAAGGCCTTTCCTGGTCCAGTTAAATCGATTCCTAAAGATTTTTCTGATGCCAATCCCGTCAAAGAAGACAAAACCTTCTCTGGTCCAGTCAAATCAATTCCTAAAGATTTTTCTGATGTCGATCCAGTTGAAGTTATTCCAAAGGCCTTGCCTGGTCCAGTTAAATCGATTCCTAAAGATTTTTCTGATGCCAATCCCGTCAAAGAAGACAAAACCTTCTCTGGTCCAGTCAAATCAATTCAAAAAGATTTTTCTGATGCCGATCCAGTTGAAGTTATTCCAAAGACCTTGTCTGGTCCAGTTAAATCGATTCCTAAGGATTTTTCTGATGCCGATCCAGTCAAAGGCCTTGCCTGGTCCAGTTAAATCGATTCCTAAAGATTTTTCTGATGCCAATCCCGTCAAAGAAGACAAAACCTTCTCTGGTCTAGTCAAATCAATTCCTAAAGATTTTTCTGATGTCGATCCAGTTGAAGTTATTCCAAAGACCTTGTCTGGTCCAGTTAAATCGATTCCTAAAGATTTTTCTGATGCCGATCCAGTCAAAGGCCTTGTCTGGTCCAGTTAAATCGATTTCTAAAGATTTTTCTAATGCAAATCCCGTCAAAGAAGACAAAACCTTCTCTGGTCCAGTCAAATCGATTCCTAAAGATTTTTCTGATGTTGATCCAGTTGAAGTTATTCCAAGACCTTGTTTGGTCCAGTTAAATCGATTCCTAAAGATTTTTCTAATGCCGATCCAGTCAAAGGCCTTGCCTGGTCCAGTTAAATCGATTCCTAAATATTTTTCTAATGCCAACCCAGTCAAAGAAGACAAAACCTCCCCTGGTCCAGTTAAATCGATTCCTAAAGATTTTTCTGATGCCAATCCAGTCAAAGAAGACAAAACCTCCCATGGTCCAGTTAAATCGATTCCTAAAGATTTTTCTGATGCCAATCCAGTCAAAGAAGACAAAACCTCCTCTGGTCCAGTTAAACCGATTCCTAAAGATTTTTCTGATGCCAACCCAGTCAAAGAAGACAAGACCTCCTCTAGTCCAGTTAAATCGATTCCTAAAGATTTTTCTGACGCCAATCCAGTCAAAGAAGACAAAACCTCCTCTGGTCCAATTAAATCGATTCCTAAATATTTTTCTGATGCCAATCCAGTCAAAGAAGACAAGACCTCCGCTCGTCCAGTTAAATCGATTCCTAAAGATTTTCCTGATCCAGTCAGAGTCATTTCAAGACCTTCTATGGTCCAGTCAAATCGATTCCTAAAGATTTTTCTGACGCCGATCCAGTAGAAGTTCAGACCACCTATCAACAGTCTCCAAATGGCATCTGTAAGCCCATTTCTGACATCACAAGGCTAATACCACTTCACGCGAGTGAAAATTTATGGGCACTCTAGTGTTCAATCATCTTCCACCTTCGGATCATGAAAGGCACGAAATCCAATCTATATCCTCAGGTTTAAGAAGATTGAACAGGGGTTCAAGATTGCTCAAGAGTTGGACAGTCAAGCTATCTCCTAAGGCAGTCAATCTCAAATTAGGGTTTTGTGTTGCATCAAGGTCCTTGTATCCAAATGACCTAAAGTGATCTCCAATGTCCTAATATGTTCTCAAGATCATCCATGCCAAATTTCAAGCCTTGCAGAGGAAGTTTGGTCAGTCAATTGCTCAAGAGGTCCAAAAATCGACTGTGTTAGGGCAAAAGTCAACTGTGACCCAAATACAGTCAAACTTCAATATTTTTTGTCAACATTATAATTTTGAAAGATAATTCATCATTTTATCAAGGGTTGATCATGATTCATCAAGGATTGCTCAAGATTCATCAAGATTCAAAAGTTGCTAAATTAGGGTTTTGTAGGAAAAGTCAACTCAACTTTGACCAAGCATAACTTTCTCATACTTTATGAGAAATGACACATCCAAAGCTAATTTTGAAGAGGATGCAATTTACTACAATCCATATTCATACCCCAAGATCAAGAAATGCACTCACAAAAAGTTATAAATTTGGACATTATAGATCATTTTTGAAGGTCAACAAAAACACCTTTCTTTCCAAAGCTTATAACTTGAGCATGGAATATAAAAATGCGATGATACCAAAAGGGTTGGTTAAAGGACATCTCAAGGTTTCTAAAAAGTACAAGAACACTTCCAAAAGTTCAAAATTGAAGAAGTTATGCATTGTTGAAGTTGGGCATTTTTCCAAAATTGCCAAAAGTCAACTATCCCCAAAACTTCAAATTTTGTCAAATGGGCCCACTTTTTTCCACTTGATTTGATCTTGTCACACTACACACGTGTCCTATCTTCAGTCTTGTGTCAAATTGTTAATTTTTCTATTTTATTTGATTTTTATTGAATTAATTCATTTTTAATCAATTTAAATCCAAATAAAATCTAAATATTGATAACTTGGTATCTTTTTGATTGATATAGGTCTTAAATATCATCATGTACACAATCAAATCCGAATCAAGCCATATCATGAACAAAAAGATGGAATTTGGACATTTTTGGAAGCTTTGTAATGGAGGATCAAATGAAATCCTAAAACATCAATGCATAAGGATTGGGTCCACAAATGTTAACCTAATTCATTCCTTATTACTTATACAAGCTAAAGGCACGAGTTTCAAGACGAGGAGGCTGCCAAATCACAAAAGCAAAACTTGAAAAAAGCTTGAAAAAGCTTGAAACTTAAATCACCCTTAGAGTCCAATTCAAGGCCAAAACTCAACGTGGTTCTATTGCTGGACATCCATTGAGTCTGTAGCAATCAAAAACAAGGCCATTCACCCCTTCAATCGCATTGTAAGCTTCGCGTTTTACCGCCCTGTAGCCAAATTCATAACTCCATATTCTTGCGTTTTTTTGACAAATCATTGGAATATGCATGACCCTTGTATGATTTCTGAACTTTCTACATTATTTAATTGTATTTATATGACCTAGTGTGCCATACCCGAATCTAGGGTTTTTGGTTCTTGTTTTTAGGCGTTTTTGTTTCAGGCAAAATTGACGCAAACAATGGACATGGGCGTGATCAGGGAAAGGATACGAGCATGGTTATGTTTTTAAATTGAGTTTTAATGGCCTAAAATTGATTTTAGAAGACACCTATGCATTTAGCTGCGGATGAAATTTCTCAGGTAAAATAACCAGGTCTCCACGAGGAAGACGAAGGCGTGTCTCCCTCCTATTGGGCAATTCAAACTTTCGCGCTTTTTTTTATATAATTCTGGCATAATAGTTTGTTTTCCCATATTATAATTAATGCTTATTCCACTAACAAAATAAACACATTGGCTCAGTGGCCAGGCGCTAGTACAAAATCCAATGGGACCTGGGTTCGAATCCCAGGTCCCCCAAATGCATTTGTTTTATTTTTCAACAGGTGATTCCATGCAATGTCCAAAGCGTAGCATATCATGTGTCCTCATCCAGATGGTTGCCAGATGGCCCCAGGCCAGATCTGGTGGCCAAGATTGAACATCCATCATGTTCTCAAGTCAACCAAGGCATAGGGAATCAGGAAGTCAACCCAGGCCTGCGTGCTAATGGGCTTCAAATTGCCAGTTTCACCTCCAAATTGGGCCTGAACCCCCCTGGGTTATTTCTATTTCTTTCTTTTTTTATCTATTTATTTAATTGTTTTTTGTTTTATTATTTATTATTTAATTAACAAATTAAAATCTTCTCCTCATAAAAATCAAAAAACCAAAAAATATATTTTATTTATTAAAATTAAATTCATCATTTTATTTTTTGTAAATAAATTAATTCAATTAACTTAGTTTAATTAGGTTTAACTTTTAATATTTTTTGCAATATTTAAAATCAATGTAGATAATTAAGTTTTTATTAACTTTAATCAAATTTATTTTATTTCTTTAAATATCCAAAATCCAAAATATTTTCATTAATTAATTTATTTATTTATTTAATGTTTAACCTAATTTAATTTCTTCTTAATTCAAAAATAAACCAAAAATTCACTTTCTTTCAAAAAGGGTCAAAACCCTAAAAACTCGCATGCGAGTTAATTTTCCGCACGCGATCTATTTTGCCATATTGATGTATCTGTTTCCCGGAATGTAATAGTTTTAAATAGGACATTTTTATCGCTTTATTTTACTTTCCTCACTTTTAATTTCAAAGGTTGCTTTTGGCGATGTAAATACCCGACGTCTTGTACAAAGATAAAATTAACCGAAATAACACACTCGCACATGCGCACTCTTAGGGTACACCTTGCTTGGTTACCTTCGAACGTGGTCATTGAGTATAGGAAGTTTTAGAGGTCGCCCTCTTGTTCAAAGATCATAGTTTCCTCGAAACGGTTGCCTCAGAAAAATGATCTAAGACATTAGGGTTACCGCTAAGGCGTCCTAACATTGCTTTAGTAACCACCCGTCCCTTAATCGAATTGACCCTTAAAACTCCAACGACGATGCTACCTACTCCTCAATAGTGGGATAGCATTGTCTAAAGGACATTAGCACAGATTGATTCCTTTTTCGAGTAGGTAGATGGTTCTTAAGTACTTTCTCCTTTCAAAACAAAACAAAACTCTTCGCACTTACACTCCTTTCAAACAAAAACTTCTTTCAAACCCACAAACACAAAGAAAAGCAAATTTTGAAAACACTTTGAGCAAGTACCTAAGATCCCGTGGATAACCACGGATAGAAAGGGTGCTAACACCTTCCCTTTCTATAATCTACCCCCCGGACCCGAGAAACATCTCGAAAAAGGAATTTTTCTGTGCTTTTTTCCTTTCCTTGATGGATAAAATAAAAGACGGTGGCGACTCTTACTTACCGCGACATTTTGCAAAAAAAAATGCAAAACGCGAACCAACATTCCAAAAATAGTCAGTTCTCTCCCACCGTATCACAATATCCTTTGACTCAAAGATTGCATTAGGGTTGATCAGCCCAAGACACCTCCTTAAGCACTGATGACCAAAATTAGGGTTTGAGATTGCACATGGATATTTGAGCTTCCAATGCCCCATATGAATTTCATGGATCATTATGGACCCCCAAGATCACTCATGTCATGTTTCAAACCTTGGATCACACTTTTGCTCAGTCAATTGAGCAGTTGACCTAAAAATCAACTATATTGGGGAAAAAGTCAACCATGGCCAATTTACAGTCAAACTTTAAAATTTTTTATCCACATCAACATTTTAAACTCATATGTATCATTTGATCAAGTTTGGACCACAACTCCCCAAGAAATTTGATCAAATCCCCAAAAGGGCAAAATGGTAAAAATTAGGGTTTTGACTAGGAAAGGGCAATTTCTGATTTTTGACCTAGCAAATGATCAATTGGTTTAAGGCATGATCTCAAGAGTCCAATTACATCATTTTGAACTAGTTACATGGCTCAAAACATTGCTCAAGTTCAAAGGATTGACAGATGAATTTTCAGTCAACTGATCAAAAGTCAACTGTATACTGAAAAGTCAAACTTTGACTTTTTGGTCAAATTCAAGTGCCAAAGATCACAATTCATCAAAACATGTCAAAATATGAAACTTATTCATCAAGAAATCAAAAAGTCAAGATTTCATTTTGAAAAGTCAAAATTTCTAAACTTAGAAATTTTTCTAAGTGTTGGAAATTTCATGTTTTTTCACAACTTTGAACAAATATTTCACCATGATGCAAGATGATTCAAGAGGAACTTCCAACATGAAAGTTTTATATCTCCATGAAATCTACAACTTTGTTTTACGCAACTCCTTCCAAAAGTTCTTGGATCTCAAGTTATAATTTTAAGAACATGTGGTCATGAAACTAAACACAGTGAAATTTTGCCCTAATTTGGTCAGGATTTTGACCCAACTTCATGGCACTTTTTCATATAGTTCCAAGGGGAATCTTCAAAAGAAATTCAAATATGGGTTGTAGAGCACATTACAAGCTTTCCAAAGTGTCCAAGAAATCCTTGAGATCATTCTTTAGTAAGGAGAATCAAAGAGATGAAGTTAGAGTTTTATCACTTGATTTTCAAGGCATTTTGTGATGAACCAATTTCAAAATTTAAACTATGCTGCATAAACACTACTTTTCAGGCCTCAAACTTGTTAGGCACTCCATAATTAATGGTTTGCACAGCTGATAGAGGTCTCACTTCAAGCATTCAATGCATGGACATGCGTTATATCCATTTTTGGAAGAAAGGTTACATTGTTATTTTGATAAAGTGACTTTTTGCACAAAACTTGTTCTTGAGCCTTGCACTTGTTCTCTTATGATAAAAAAAGTCCTATAACTCATGAGAAATGGTTTATACACTTACAATCACCCAGCCCATGCTTGTACCTCCTCTTGAAACTTGGCTTCCCTCTTTTCTTCAAAATCAAGTAACCTAGTCAAAAGCTAAAAACTTGTACTTCTGATTGTCCAAAGCTCTCAAACACTTTTGCTTATACATATGCAAACCATTGGCCACAAATACACGAACGCTCATGCCATGAAAACACCTAGAACTCGGAAACACATCTCATACTTCCATTTTCACACAAACTGACCAAAAACATGAAACTCATAATCTACTCGTGCATTTCTTGACCTTTTGGTTTCTAAAGCTTCTAAACATCATATAGAATTGATCCCACACCCTGTTACAGAATTGTAACACCATTAACACCATCCTCTATTTTCAAAAATAGAGCTTTGCACTTGGACTTCTCCAGAACTCCCCAGGCCCTTTCAGCTCAAGCTAAGCATTCCATTAGCTTCCTGGGAACTTGAGGAAGCTAACCCAACCATTGGAACTCCTTGAAAGCTTCTCAAAATTCAAATCTGATACCCTCTTGCAAGGTAAGTTTTCTAACTTTGGAACTTCTCATACATGCATCATCAATGATTTATTTGTGAACAAAACATGTAGAGATCATTGCCCTAAAGCTATCTGTGGCCATAGTTTCCATTGATTTTGCTTGAGCTTAGAGAATTTTAAGATTGAAGTTTCTGAGATTTTTAGGGTTCAGAATAGGGCCAATAAAATCCATGCTTATCTTTGATCTATAGTTTTAATGCTTTACATTTTTGAAATCGTGAGGAAATTTTCTACAAGTTTCATGTTTACAATTTTCATTTTTTATGAGAAATGAACAAGTTACAGTTGGTCTGGCTGGAGGTTGAAGATGAAGTAATCAGGGCATATTTTGTATCATATATTTATTAATTTGCTTATGTTAACGGATGTATAGCCACCCCAGTGGTAGAAGCGCGCGCCTGTAACCTTTGGGACCTGGGTTCGAGCCCCAGCGGTACCCTTTTGTTTTTTTCATATTTTTTGCTTCCTGACTTTGTTTTTTTGCAGGCACTGGGCCTCTTTGGGCCTGGATTGTTTTTGTTTTTGCTGGCTAACCCCCCATTTCATTTATACGCCCTTGGCCCAATTTTATTTTATTTTCTTTTTTTATTATTTATTTTCTTAATTATTTTCATAATATTAAAAAATCATGAAAAATACAAAAAATATTGGATTTTTATTTTAACTTAGTTTATTTATTTTTCTCACACAAAAAATCATTTTATTAATCATACTTTATTTATGTTTTACAAATTATCTTGTAAATTTAATTAAAACTAGGTTAGTATTTATTTTTCTTTTACACCTATTAAAATATATTTATTTTAATATAAAAAAGGCCAAAAATATTTCATAATACTATAATTTATTTCCAAGACTAAAATACCAAAAACACTTTTCTTATAAAACTTAATTTCTTTTATTTTAATTAATAGATTTAGTTTTTTTGTGTAAAAATCTTTTCTTAGCAAATTTAGGGTTTACTTTTTATTAATCATTTTTCTTTTAATTAATTAGGTTAAAACAAATCCCTTTTCCCTAAAAAATCCAAATAAAAATATTCATTTTCTTCACATTTACATTATTGCATATTTATTCTTTTTGTACATTGTATTCATTTAAATCCTTGTATATTTGTACCAATTCAATATGGTTGTAATAGACTAATTAGGTTAAACTTCTTGCAATCCCCATTTACAATTTGTACACCCCCTCCCACAAATGTTGTAATAGCGTGATAATTTTAAATTCCGCAATTTATCGTTTTATATACAAATGCTAGTAATTAGGGCTTGTATGGATAGACTAAAACCAATACTTAGAAAACCCTAATTCAAGACAAAATCAAGCATGAAAATAATACACTTGCACAGAAACACCCCTAGGGCAAATTCACTTGGTTGCCTTTACAAAATGGCCATATTACGCATGTGAGGTATCTTAGCAAAAACAAACAAAATACAAGATCATAGTCCCTCGATGACGCTATCTAAAGTTGCATTTCAAATGATCTTAGTCCCTAAAAGAGAATTCTAAGATACCTTGCAACATTGCTAATCATGGTTATACGATGACCCACGCCCGTCCCGTTTACATCTAAATATAGGGTTACTTATCAAATCAATGATAAGATAATAATGTCAAAGGAAAAAGGAAATGAACATGAAAGACTTTTGAGTAGGTAGAATGATCCTAATTACTTTCTCAATTTCAAAACAAAACATCCTTGATATTTTCAAAACAAACACTTACACTTTCAAAACATCTTACAAAACTTGAAAACATTTTCAAAAGATCAACACTTTGTATACATTCTTACAAACGAGAATCATTAAAAAGTTTTCCTAAACAATGGCCTCTTTAAAAAATACTTTCGAAAACCACACAAAGCACAATTTCAAACAAAAGCAAGTGATCTAGCAAGTAACTAAGAGCCCATGGAAAACCATGGATGAAAAGGGTGCTAATACCTTTCCTTTTCATAATCTACCCCATGAACTCAAGAAATAATCTCAAAGGTATTTCCTATGCTTTTTCACCTTTCCTTTTGGATAAAAGAAAAGTAGGTGGCGACTCTTGCTAACCGCAACATTTGCAATCAAACACAAAACCTTCAAGTCAGTTGTGATACGGTGGGAGAACTGACTTGATGTTTTGCGTTTCGTTCGCACTTGTGCGGTTAGCAAGAGTCACCACCGACTTTTATTTTATCCAAAAGGAAAGGTAAAAAAGCATAGGAAATACCTTTCGAGATTATTTCTCGGGTTCGGGGGGTAGATTATGAAAAGGGAAGGTATTAGCACCCTTTTCATCCATGGTTTTCCATGGGCTCTTAGTTACTCGTTTAGATCACTTGCTTTTGGTTGTGTGCTTGTGGTGTGGGATTTGAAAGTATTTTGAAAAAAATCTCTTTGTAATGGTTCTCATCTCTATAAGAACGTATACAAAGTTTTGTTCCGAAAAGTGGTTCAAAGATGTGTTTGTGAATCGTGTTTCGAAAAGTGTTTTGAAAAGAGGTTTTGCAATGGTTATCGTCTCTATAAGAACGTATACAAAATGTTTTATCTTTTTGAAAATGTTTTTGAAATGAGAGTGTAGGTGTAAAGAGTTTTTGTCGTGAGCAAGCGAGTAACTAAGAGCGAATCTATCTACTCGGAAGGTCTTAAGTTGTTCTTTTCTTCCTCCTTTTAATGGTGCTATCTTACCATTGATTTGGTAAGAAGCCCCACCATTGGATGTGAAGGGACAGGCGCGGGTCAATTTTACAATCATTGAAGGCAACTTGTGAGACGCTTTAGTAATTTTTGTAAGGGACGAGATCATTTTAATCGAAGGCAACATCGAAGGTCATCGAGGGGCTACAATCTTTTTTATCGAAGGGTCATTGCTAGAGCGTCCCATATTCGAGGGACATGATTGTATTTCCGAGGAAACGAGCGAGGTTACCCTAGAGGTGCGCGTGTGAGAAAGTGTGTTGGTTTCAAGTTATTTTATTCTTTGATTTGGTCATCTAGCGATTGATTTTTGAATCTTGCCATACATGCCTAGTTACTATACAATATATGGAAAATAGTAAATTGCGGGAATTGAAATTCTACGCTATTACAAAGTATTCGGGAATGGGGGTAGAATTGTTACAAATGGGGATGAATCAAATGAAATAGCAATGTCCAAATATCAAACAATACAACCAAATCGAATTTTTGTGCGATTTAATATAAAGCTATGACAATTTATGAAAATAATATTAGCAAAATATGAAATGCTAAATATTTACATGAAAAGAGGAAAATAAAACCTATTCTAAAAAAATGATTAAATTAAAATCTTTATTATTTTTTTTTGTATTTTTATTAATTAAGTAAGAAAATTTAAAGAAAGAAAACAAACTAAGTTAATTTTTTTGATGTTTTATTAAATGTAAAAATTAATCAAAACAAATTTATATACATATATAAAAAGAAAATGATAAAAATTAATCACAAAAACTTAAATCAAAATAATGAAAATGTTTTAAGTTTTATTTAGCATTTTGAAAAATAAATATAAGAAGAAAAAAAAAATTAAAAACATAAATAATGGGCTTAAGGATTTAGGGATGTTAGGCCCAACAGAAAGCAGATGTGTTTGTTGTGACAAAACGAAGCCAGAGGGGGGTGTATCCAGCAACGGCGCATGGGCTTAAGGGATTGTAAACAAAAACGAAGCCCAAGTCTTAACTCTGCATAATTGTTTAATTAAGGGAAGCAAATGAAATTAGGGTTCTTGACCCTTTATTCACAGCGGCGCCGTTCTCACCTTCTTCATCCATCTTTATTCATCTCTTCACCTCTGTTCATCTCAACACTCGTCTCTTCCTAATTTCGCGAATAAATTTCTCTTGGCATCTTTGTCTCACCATGATTTACATTTTGGAAAAACCTAAGTTTGGAATTCGATTTAAGCCTAAAGGGTCTAAATTTGCTTCATCTGATCTTCCCCCCCAGCTCTCAGTTGCCGGAACGCCCTTAATCTCGCCTTCCTAAATGAGTTCTAGCGACTTTCTTGGCAAAAGGGTAAGATTTTGTTACCTTTCGAAACTTAACGATTTCAATGGTTTTCTTTTCATCTAGTTCATGCTTCTGCTAATTAACTTGCTCTTTTTTTTAAATGCATGACAATACATGATTATGGAAGATTTGGAAAGAGAGGGAAACCCTACCTGTTGAAGTACTTTCTGCAAAATGGAAAGGGGATGGCGAGATGATGATCGTGTTCCTTGGTGGTCGGAGCTTGCCAGGGAGGAAATGAGGATGGAGGCCTTGCTTTTCTGGCTTGGGTTCCTTTTGATAGGTAACAGTTTTCTTGTTGTTTTGATGATGATTTTGATTTGATGATGGTTGTTGGGATTTTTATTCACCATTACTGTGTTTTTGGTTGTTTCAAGCTTGCTTACAGTTTTGGTTTGGAAGCTGATGGTTGTTGGGATGTTGTTCACAATTATTGTGTTTTTGGTTTTGATAGTTTGGCTTTGAATGTTTTGAGGTGGTTGCTGGTTTGTGTTGATGGTTAACAGTTTTGTTACAGGTTTTTGATGATGTTACTATGTGTTTGGCTTTGTAACAGTTTTTGAGATTGATGATGTTTCTGATTCTTTGGCTTGAGATCAGGTTTGGTTGATGGCAGTTTGAGACTTTTTATGGTTTTTTGGGTTTGAAATGTTTGACAGGTTTGATGAGTTTTGGCTTTGTTTGACAGTTTGAAACATTGAGATTTTGTTTTTGGGAGTTAACAGGTTTTGTTGAGTTTGACTTTTGGGAGTTTTGATTTTGTACTGATGGTTTTACCTTGTTACAATTTTTGTTTGAGGATGTTGCTTTGAGATGGTTTGACAGTTTGAAACTTTGAGGTTTTGGAGGTTTTTGGTTTTGATAGGCTTTGGAGGTTTTGTGATTTTTTCTGAGTTTTTTCGACCTCTCTTACTGTTCTATTGCTTTCTTTTTATTCTATTCACCCTACTTTCTGTTATCTCTATTCAAAATGGTGGGAAAACAAAGAATTTGAATATTTTACTATATTGTTCTTTTGGCTTTTTGGTGGCAGTTTTGTTTTCTAGCAACTTCTATGCAATTTGTGCCAGGCAGGGCAGCAGGGCTGTGCATCCCAATAACCTAGGTGACTTCTTTCCTCTCTTCTCTCTCAATGACAAAAGGAAAGCAAATTGCTTTTTGCCCCTTTTTCCAATTCTGAAAAGTTTTCAAAAAGGAAAATGATGATTTTATGCTTCTTGAACAAGTTTCTTTGTTTGACTTAGCATCTTATGTTGCCATACTTCCTTTTGTTGATGCTGTTTACTGCTATGTTGCTGCCTCATTTTTTGTTGTTTGCATTTTGTCTAATTTTGTGCTGCTGTTTGGGCATTCTGTTTGTTTGGCTCAGTTTTGCTGTTTGCTTGGACAACTTGCTGGCCTTTGCTTGGACAGTTTGCTTGTATTTATTTTGTCCAGCTTTGTTGTTTGTTTGGATAAATTTGCTGCATTCTGTTTGTTTGGACAACTTACTTGCATTTTGGACAGTTTGCTTCTTTTTGTGAACTAAGAAGAATAATCTTCTTGTGATTTGTAAAAATAGAGGAAATAAATTTTGATGAATTAAAATGGCCTTCTGATTCCAATTTGCAAACTTTAATGATGAATAACACTTTTTCTTTTGAAAATTCTTGCTCATGCCCAAATAATTTGTACTAACTATTTTCCTTTCTTTTGTTTTCATGTGAGCACCATTGGATGTGACAAAGCATGGGAGGCAAGAACTCTATGGCAAGCATGGAGGTCTTTGGAGATAGCAAAAGAACTTCCATCAAACTTAGGCATAGATTAATTCTCCTAGGCCAATCAAACATTTGAATTTCCTTTGTATTTTAGAACAATCATTCTTGTATTGTATCCAATAGTTGTACTAATTCATTTTCAAATATGATAAGTTGTAAAACCTAAAGTATTAAATAATAAATTGTTTTGTAACAACGTTTGAAATTGGAGAAAATCATATGAAATGTTCTGGTGTTATTTGAAATCTTTGACCAACAATAACTTGTAATTTTCTCTTTGCATCCTATTTGATATTTTGAATGCCCAATCAAGACAATTGAAACAAAATGCTCCAATCTGATAACTTAAATTCCAATAATTCTGTAATCTTGCAACTGCATTCCAAACAAACACGCACTGTGTATTCCATTTCTTAACCAAGCAAATGTTTTAAAAGACGCAAATCATCTGGTTAACCTGGATCAAAATTATGGTCGTCCCTAATGACAGTCTTAAGTTCCATCTCTTGTCCTAAACAACCATTCCTTGAGAACAAACATTGTCTCTTTTTATCAAACCTGAGGAATCATGAAGACATGTGAAAGCCAATTGAATTTTTGAGAATTCATTTTCTTCTGAGAATTGCAAGAAAAACCCTAATTACTGGTTTACTGCCACAGAAGAGAATCTGTCTGGTTGATTCCTGAACCAACTTAAATATCCGAGAAACCCTAGGGTTGTGTTTTTCTATGAAAAATGGGAGGGAAAATTTTGGGGTACAACAGCTGCCCCTGTTCAATCTTCTTGAACTTGAAGAGTTAGATTGGCGAGTTTTGTCGTCCGTGACTCGAATGTAAAAGATGATTAGACACTAGAGTGCCCATAAATTATCACTCGACAAAAGTGTAGCTGAGGGAATGGGCTTAAAGATGCCATTTGGAGAGATGTTAGAATCTTGTTGGAGATGGGCTTGTAGATACCATCCAAGAATGTTTATTGTAAATCAAAAGAATAAGCATCAGAATGGTGTCTGTATATGGAACGTATCTGAGCTGTATCTGCACTTGAATCTGAATAAGTAGCAGAATGGCTTCCGTGTCTGGAGCGTATCTGAACTGTATCTGAATGAGAAATAGAATGGCTTCCATGTCTGGAGCGTATCCGGATTATATCTTGAAATTGGAATCTGAATGAGTAACACAATAACTTCTGTGTCTGGAGTGTATCTGTACCATATCTGAAGTTGAGATCTGAATGAGTGACATAATGACTTCTGTGTCTGGAGTGTATCTGTACTGTATCATGAAATTGAAATTCGAATGAGTAACAGAATAACTTTCGTGTCTAGAGTGTATCTGTACTGTATCTGAAATCTTTGAATATTTGTTAAAGATAGTTGTTAATCTTATCCTAAAAAAGGTAAAATGTTAGCTGAAACACAAAGTTATGTTGCATGAAATATATGATGCAATAAATGTGTTTTATCCATGTTTATGATATATGAATGTAAGGTATGCGCATGTAAGCTGATTTGTTGTATTGCCGAGGAAAATAAATCCTTGACTGCTGTCGGGGAAAATAAATCCTTGACTTCTGAGGATTCCGTTGTGAGAGTAATGCCATATACTTCTTGAGGAATCTGCTTGGGGAATCCAGAGAGTTTTAATGACTTCTACTGGGGATTACTGACGGGAGTCTTTGTTCTTTCGAGAAGCAATAAAAAACTCTGTGGGGAAAAGCTTATTCCTGTTTGGAAAAAGTTTAGGAGTTTCGGTCGTCTGCCACTCTACTGGGGAGTTACCCTAGGTCGGGGAGAAACAAAAGTTAACTGTTATTTGGTTGATTTTCAAGCTTCCAGACAACTTGCTGGGGAAACCTGGAGAAACTGGATGATTTCCGCTGTGGGTTGATAGTTTGAAGTTTTGGCTCCGCTGGGGATTGGTAGTTGGTAGTCTCATCTCCGCTGGGGATCTGTAGTTCAAAGTTTTGGCTCCGTTGGGGATTTATATGAAGTGCTGTAAGGATTGCTCATGGAATAGCCTAAAGACGTTTTCCTAATCTTTCAACCTGTCAGTAATTGTTCATTTTCATCATGTTTATTTGTAAACAGTAATTATGTTCAAATGCATATGTTCATTAATGAATCATTGGACGTTTTTGCAAATAACACACAAGTGTAAAGAAAAAGGCAAATAGTTTTCTGTACTTTAAAAGAGATATCTTTGTATTTACTTTGAATAAGTATTTTGTACAAAGGAGATAGACATCCTAGTAAGAGGATGGTGTCATAAATAAGAAAAAATTTATAAAGAAAGATAACTATGTATAATAATCCCATGGGGTTCCCATTCTGCTATAGCCTCTGTATCTCCGAATATCTTGTCCGTCTGTTGCTTCGTCCGAAGATGATTGAATTGATCAGAAGATATGAGTTTGTCTATGAAGAGATTATCCTTAAAGTGATCCGACGAGACATAGTCATACGCTTTAATTCCCTAACTTTTGCCTGGACCGCCCTTTCGGGTTTTCAGTCCACCGGGAAACCCTTTTTTGCCCAAGTCGCCTTTTCAGGTTTTCAACTTGTCGGGTGTACAGATTCCTTTGTTTTATCCCTAATTTTTGCCCAAACCTTTTGGTTCGCCGGGATGCCCTTGTTTTGCCTAGGTGTGTCAACCTAGCGGGTCTCTTACGCGTAGTATCTTTTGACTATGTCTGCATTTGCAGGGTGCGGAAGATCGTCGCCGTCCATGGTGGTTAAGATCATTTCCCCACCAGAAAAGATGTTCTTGATTGCAAATGGTCCTTCATAGGTAGGAGTCCATTTGCCCCTGGGATCACTTTGTGGCAAGATGATACTCTTGATCACTAAATCTACAACTTGATATACCTGGCGTCTGACTTTCTTGTTGAAAGCCTTGATCATCCTTTTTTGATACGTCTGACCGTGGCAAACAGCAGTAAGTCTTTTCTAGTCAATTAAGTTCAACTGATCAAGTCGGGTTTGAATCCAATCGTCTTCACTCAAACCTGCATCCTTCATGATTCTTAAAGAGGGGATCTGGACCTCAATAGGTAAAACAGCCTCCATGCCATAAACTAAAGAATAGGGTGTTGCCCTAGTTGAAGTGCGAGCCGTGGTACGGTACCCGTGGAGAGAAAACGGTAGCATCTCATGCCAGTCCTTATAGGTGACTTTCATTTTTTGTATGATCTTTTTGATGTTTTTGTTTGCAGCTTCAACTGCACCATTCATCTTTGGCCGATAGGGAGACGAATTGTGATGTTGAATTTTGAACTGTTCGCACAAGACGATGATCATAGTATTGTTAAGGTTTGTACCGTTATCAGTGATGATCCTTTCAGGGATATCGTATCAACAAATAAGGTTCTGCTTGATGAAGCAGGCAACAACATTCTTAGTAACGGATGCGAAGGAAGCAGCTTCAACCCACTTTGTGAAGTAATCAATGGCCACCAGAATGAAGCGGTGTCCATTGGATGTTGTAGGCTTGATCTCTCCAATCATGCCGATTCCCCACATAGCGAAGGGCCAAGGAGCTGTTAAGACATTTAGAGGAACCAGAGGCACGTGCACCTTGTCTGCATAGATTTGACATTTATGACAGGTACGAGAGTGTTGATAGCAATCTGCTTCCATGGTAGACCAGTAATAGTTTGCCCGTAGAATCTTCTTTGCCATCGTATGCCCGCTAGAGTGAGTACCAAAGGTACCTTCATGCAATTCAGCCATGATCTTTTCAGCTTCAATTTTATCCATACAACGGAGCAGAATAGAATCATGATTGCGCTTGTACATGATGCCATTACTTAGGAAGAACTTAGCGGAGAATCTCCTTAAGAACTTTTTGTCATTGACTGAAGCTCCTCCAAGATATTCTTGAGCCTCGAGATACCTTTTGACTTCATGAAACCAAGGCTGGTCCACTACTTCTTTGGTATTAATCTCGTAACAGTGCGCTGGTTTGTCCATCCGTTCAATCGTGATCTGGGGAGCCTCGTTATCCCAATTAAGTTTAAACATGGATGACATTGTAGCTAGAGCATCTGCTAGCTGATTTTCTTCTCGCGGGAAGTGCTCGAAGGTAATCTGCTCGAAATGTGGTAATAATGTCAAGACATGTTCTTTGTAAGGGATGAGGTTTGGATGCTTAGTATCCCATTCTGCTTTGCTCTGAATGATGACCAAAGCCGAATCCCCAAACACAACTAAAGATTTGATTCCCAAGTCTATGGCAGCCTTGAGTCCAAAGATGCATGCCTCGTACTCTGCCATGTTGTTCGTACAGTTGAAGCAAAGCCTGGCTGTGAAAGGAGTATGGCAACCTTCTAGGGATATGAGTACCGCGCCGATACCGTTGCCAAGTGCATTGGAGGCCCCATCAAAGTACATGGTACATCGGGATCCTTGTTCAGGTCCATCATATGGTATGATATTTTCAATGTTGTCCAGTGTCATGATGTCCTCGTCAGGGAAGTCGAACTTCATGGATTGATAATCTTCTACAGCTTGATGGGCCAAATGATCAGCTAGCACACTTCCCTTTATATCTTTTTGGGTCGTGTACTGTATATCATATTCCATTAGGATCATCTACCATCTAGATATCCCTCCAGATAAAGCAGTCTTTTGGAAGATGTATTTGATCGGATCCATCTTAGATATCAGCAAAGTGGTATGAGTCAACATGTACTGCCTTAGCCGGCGAGCAGCCCATACCAAAGTGCAACAAGTTTTCTCGAGTAGTGAATATCTTGTTTCACAGTCGGTAAACTTTTTGCTAAGGTAATAAATGGTATGCTCTTTTCGGCCAGACTCATCATGCTGCCCCAGCACACACCCCATTGAATTCTCTAGGACGGTCAGATACATGATTAGCGGTCTTCCTTCGACGGGTGGCATCAAGATAGGAGGCTCTAGCAAATACTCCTTGATTTTATCGAAAGCAATTTGACAGTCATCATTCCATCTAACTACCTGATCTTTCTTCAACAACTTGGAGATTGGTTCACAAGTAGATGTTAGGTGAGAAATGAACCTAGCAATGTAGTTTAGGCGTCCCAAAAAACCTCTGACTTCCTTCTCAGTGCGAGGAGCAGGCATTTCTTGTATAGCTTTGACTTTGGCAGGATCAACCTCGATGCCTTTGTTGCTGACAATGAAACCTAAGAGCTTACCGGACCGGAATCCAAAAGTGCACTTGTTAGGGGTTAACCTTAGCTTGTATTCCTTCAACCTGACAAACAGCTTTTGCAAGTGATCAAGGTGTTCTTCCTCAATTTGCGATCGGGCTATCATGTCGTCTATGTAGACCTCTACCTCATGATGTATCATGTCATGAAACAAAGCTACCATGGCACGTTGATAGGTTGCCCCGACATTCTTCAATCTGAATGGCATCACTTTGTAGCAGAACGTACCCCACTGTGTAACAAAAGTAGTTTTCTCCATGTCTTCAGGTGCCATTTTGATCTGGTTGTAACCTGAAAATCCGTCCATGAAAGAAAATACCTTGTGCTGAGATGTATTGTCAACAAGGATGTCGATGTGTGGAAGTGAAAAATCATCTTTAGGGCTGGCCCTGTTTAAATCTCTATAATCCACACACATTCTCACTTTGCCGTCCTTTTTAGGCACGGGAACAATGTTGTCCACCCATTGTGGATAGGAAGTAACAGCCAGAAATCCAACATTGAACTGCTTCATAACTTCTGCTTTGATCTTTTCTGACATGTCAGGTCTCATGCAGCGGACCTTTTGTTTCACCGGTAGACAGTCTTTTCTTATGGGTAGACGGTGTACCACAATGTCTGTATCGAGTCCCGACATGTCTTTGTATTACCAGGCGAAGATCTCAACATTGTCATGTAACAGCTGAATTAGACCTTCCTTGACGCTTGGCTCTAGGTTGGCACCCACTTTGATTTCTTTTCTGTCTTCCTCAGTACCTAAGTTGATTGTGTCCAACAGCTCCTCATGAGGCAGAATAGCCCTTTCCTCTTGTTGTAGAAGTCTAGCCCGTTCCCCTGGCACCTCACAATCTTCCTCACCTTCGTATTCGGCTTGGTAGATCAGATCTTCAGAGTCACTGAAGGCTATAGCAGTATCGTTATCCATGGGATCCAGAATGGAAGGGTACCTGCATTTGTGAGTGTGGGTGTGTGTGAGGGTATAGCCATCTTTAAACAAATAAAATGTAAAAAGAAAGACAATGAACACAAAAGTTTATATGGAAAACGTCCATGATTCATTGAAATGACATATGAAAATGAAATAAGAACCCTTACAAATGGACCATTGTGCCTCGGGTAAGACACAAGGTTGAAAAAGTACGAATTGTTTGAGAATTATTACAAACCAACAGAAATGTTTGGAAGATAAATTACTGTAGTATGAAAGTGATCGGAACAAAGTCTTTTGCTTCCCAGTTGCACAGTCCTCTACCGACAGTTGGAAATATCCAGTCTTCCAAGCTGCCCTCTTCTTCACTATCCTCTAGTGCATTAACCACTTGGTGGATGATCTTCACAGGTGACCATCCAGCACGGGCACGGCGCACGGCCTTCTGTGTAGTTGAGGTAAATCCCAAGCCAAATTTATTTGATTTGTAGGGAAAGTCTGGAAGCTGCCCCCAGATTGTGCTTCCTCCCTCTTCGACCATTGCTTTTGCATCCTTGAGAGATGACATCCAAGGTGGAGGTCTGGTAATCGTGGGTACATAGGACACTGTCTTGGTCGCCGCTATCTCCTGAGCTACCTCTTCAAAATGCTGGAAAGGAGTTTTGATGAATTCGCCATCCAATTCTACATAACGGAAAGAATTCAGATGATTGATCATGTATTCCTCTTTTCCATGAAAAATTATGATTTTCCCTTGGACAGGGTACTTGAGCATTTGATGCAGAGTAGAAGTGACATCTCCAGCATGGTGGATCCAAGGTCTTCCCAACAGGCAAGAATAAGAAAGACGGATGTCCATCACATAGAATGTGGAGTTGAAGGTTTCAGTTCCCACCTTGATTGGGATGTCCACCTCTCCATGGACCATCCTTTTAGAACCATCAAAGGCTCTGACAATGATATTTCTGGGTTTCAGGGTTAAGCCTTCACAATCCAGTCTATCCAAAGCTTTCTTCGGTAACACGTTCAAAGACGAACCAGTGTCTACCAGTACGTGTGCTAGGGTTGTCCCTCTGCATTCCACTGAGACATGCAAAGCATCATTATGTTTTCTCCCTTTCAAAGTTAAATTTGCATCGGAGAATCCTAGACTATTGTCAGCTGTTAAACTAGCCACACATTCCTGGAACTGATCAGCGGAGGTCTCTTGCGACACATGAGCCGTCTTCAGAAATTTTACCAAAGCTTTAGCATGTGCCTCAGAGCAAAGCAGCAATGCTAACATAGAGATTTTGGAGGGGGTCTGCCCCAGTTTTTCTACCACATCATAATCACTCTTTTTAATGATCCTCAGGATTTCTTCCAACTCCTTCTTGGATGTCTCAGGAATAACTAGTGATTGAGCCTTTGTCAAGATAGGCTCTTCTTGAACATTCTTTCCTTTATTCTCAGTAGTAGGGATAGGAATTGTATTGTCATTGTTGGCGGGTACACTTGCAGGTGTAATTACTGGTACAGTTGTAATCTTCGGAACGACCACGGGTCCAGAGACTGCCTTTGGAGGGGAAATCTCTGGAGAGAAAATTCTCCCACTGCGGGTAATTTTGCTTGTTCCAGCAATGTTACTGATATCGGAATTGTCTTCTTCAGAACTCTCTTCATCGGCAGTCTGTTCAATCTGTTTGACACCATGGTAGTAGATTTCTCTACCATCGTTCCATGGTACCATTTTATCTGATTTGTATGGGGCAGGCCCGAGCATTATTATCTTCAACAGAGTAGTCATAGGAGCGGATGTAATCCTAACGGGTTTTTTAGGAACCCTGGAAGGATTGGCGTATATGGTTATTATTGAAATTTCTGGAACTGGAATGGGTGAAATAGGAGCTTTCTCAAACAAGATTTCCTGGTTATCAATCAGTTGTTGGATACCTTTCTTCAACAGCGGATAGTCAAATGATGAGGACAGGCAAGTATGGCAATCTTGGTCACAACCTAGGAACACCCCAGCATTCAACAAATTCAACTTGATGGTTAGAAGAGGAGTCAGTAAATCATCCACGGTGTCAACAAATAAGTCTTCCTCAACAGTGCTGGCATTGTGTCCATGCCTAGGCATTGGAGCGGAGATAACATTCGGTTTTTCAGGAGCTTCAAATTCAACCTCCTTTGCGTCTATCAGATCCTGAATCTTGTTCTTCAGAGCCCAACAGTTGTTGGTGTCATGCCCTGGACTCTCTGAATGATAAGCGCACCTGGCGTTCGGATGGTAGTGCGGAGAAGCAGTATTGGGATTTTTAGGGGCCTCTTTTAACATGGAAAGATTCAACTTCAGGAGATATGGTAGGACTTGAGCAGGAGTCATGTTTATCTTGGTGAATTGCCTTACTGGCCTTTCCACCCTTTGCTGATTGTTTCTAGGCTGATCATTCCTCGGCTGATTTTTTTCTTGGCTGGTCTGTTGCATACTTTTAAATCATAACGGCCCTCACCGTTGATCGGCACTCATTTCTTCCCTGATAGAGATCCGACACTTCCTTCTTTCCTGTGAAGGGCTTTTTTACAGCAGCAGAGGTAGACGTGTCTTTATGAATTTTCCCGCTTTTTATGCCGGCTTCTATCCTCTCACCAGTTAAAATCAACTCAGTGAACCCCGCAGAGGAGCTTCCAATCAGATGATTAAAGAATGGTCCTGATAGAGTTCCCAGAAACATGTCCATTAGCTCTCTTTCAGATAAAGGTGGTTGCACCCTTCCGGCTAAATCCCTCCACTTTTGGGCGTAGTCTTTGAATCCCTCATTGGACACCATGGCCATACTCTGGAGTTGAGTACAGGTTGGTGCCAAGTCGGCATTGTATTGATACTGTTTATAGAAGGTGGCTGTCAAGTCTTCCCAATTATGCACATCAGACCTCTCCAACTGGTAGAACCAATCAAGTTGCGTTCCTAACAAACTGTCCTGGAAAAAGTGGACCCATAAATCTTTGTCAGTAGAATGCGGTTGAATTTTCCTGACATAAGATCGTAGGTGCATCTTAGGACAAGACACCCCATCGTACTTGGAAAATAGTGGCACTTTAAACTTCAGAGGGATTATAATTCCAGATACCAACCCTAACTCCTCAAAGTCCAGCCCTGGTACTCTCTGCACTTCCATAGCAGCTAGACGCTCTTCCAGGTTTTTGTATTTGTCATTGGCCGGAGGGTATTATTGTTCAGAGTAGTCCTCTTCTTCCTCTTCTTCAGCTTCAGAATCTGAAGGCACTACAGTCTCTTTACCTTTTCTTTCCCCTTCCTCAGAGGTTGATGGAAAATCCAAGGCCCTTCTGGCTTGTCCTTCAAACCTTCTGCCCATGATAGCCACATCGGCTCGCTTCTTCTTCTTTTTCTCTTTTCCTTTCTCTAGCAGAGTCTTGAGCTCCTCATGCCCCTTGTCCAAGGTCAAGAGTAGCTATTGAAATTGTGAATTCTGAGCTTGTAAGTCTTTAATCGTTTGTTCAAGATCCATGTTGCTGAAATAAACAGCAGAGGGAATGAGGAAACTTCTTGCAAAGACCTGTTTATGTATATGATGAATGATATGTATTCATGTGATGCTTTCAAGGATTTGAAAAAAAAAATCAAATTTGTGTCAAACAAAAAGGAACAAACGTTATATTAATAAATAGAATTTGTTTACATCAATGCCCCTAGGGAAAAATAGTATAAAATTCTACGATAAAAATACGTTGCGCACCCTCTTTGGCGCAATGTAGGTGTTAAGAGTCTGCTCTTCGTGAAGTAACCGAGTGAGTTCTAAAACCTTCTTCTCGCTTGCGTAGAATTGGGCTTCAAAAGTATCGTGTTCTCCCTTGAGTTGTATCCAACTCCTTTGTAGATCTTCGAGTGATGTTGGCATGTCAGGATGTAGGAGGGTGTACGAGACCTCTCCTTCCTTAACAGGCTCTATAATCATTGGGAGAATGGAGGGGTAAGGCATCATAAGACTTTGGGCGTGGGTTCGTACCCACTTGAGGTAAGGCTCAAGGGGGATGGAATTCTTGTGTCCCAAGGTCTTACTGTCTACCTTATTAGGCATCCTCCAAGCTCGGATGAACCTTTGTCGGAGTCCTTGATTATCATTGTCGAAGTCGAAAACCAAGCCTTGAATCAGCATGTCATGTGGGCCATCCCTTCGGGCATAACCAAACTGTCTTAGAGCCAAGCAGGGGTTGTAGGTGATGCCTCCCCTAATGCCAAGTAGATGGACATTAGGGAATTCCCCATAATGGTCGACGATGATAACATTCTCTTTGGTTCGAGAACACCAATGAATATCTGAATGTGTAAGAGTCATCAATCGTTGTGACCACCTCAAACCTTGCTCATTCTTCAAGACTTATTGAGGGAGATCAGAAATAAACCATCTTGCCAGAAGAGGAGTGCAACACATGAGAACACCTATTTTCCTCATTGTACGAGTGTGAAAAGAGTGTAAGATATCTCCAAGCAATGTAGGCACCGGATTGCGTGACATGAAGATCTTGACAGCATTCACATCTATAAGCTGGTCAGGATTTGGGAACAAGACCATCCCATAGATGAGAAGAGCTACAATCTCCTCAAAAGCTTGTAGGTCCAAGGAATTCCAGCAGCTTTGGGCCTTCTCAAACAAGAACTTTTCCAAGTAACCTTTGACACCACTTCTAGTTTCCCAATGGGCTGTGACATCAGATGGTTGCAAGTGCAGGGCTTGAGTAACATCTTCTGCCAAAGTGGGCACAAGCTGGTAGTCAGAAAATGTGAAGCAGTGATGCAAGGGGTCAAAGAACTGGAAGAGAACTTTCATCATGTCTTCCTCTGTGTTGGAAGTGACTAAGTTGAGAAGGCGACCATGCCTCTCGGTGAATGGAGAATTCTTAGGAATCCTTGAAGCTAGATCCTTGAGCTGTGAAGGAATTCTTACAAGGTTGACCTGGATAGTTTTCCTGCGAAGTGAATCCATAGCCTACAAAACAAGAACAAAGATGAATTTCCAAAATCCTTGAAATGGTTAGTAGATGCAAATGATGCTTCATGGTGTCCATGGTGTTATGCACAATTATATATGTACAAGTAAATCACACAAGTTCCTAGTTTAGGCTTGCATGGGGTTTCATAGGTAAGTACCCTCTTGAAGTTTAGTTGGCTCAACCTGTCCTAGAAATAGTAACCGGGTTCTAAGGAGCTCAATATCACTGGATTGTTTCCTTGTTCATTGTTTCAATTCAGCCTCTTTACTGGCGACCGAAATATTCCAAGGAACCAACCCTCAATGAGTTTAGTATCGAGTATCTACCAACTTCGGACTGCACCAAAGCCGGTCATCTCACTACGTCCTAAAAGGCCAAGTGGTCAAGTAAAGGTTCTAGAAGTCCGTTAGTGCTTCATGACATCACTCAGCGGCCCCGTATTCTCTTTGATTGTCTCAAAGGCTACCGGTACCCACAAATATGTCACACTAACATAGCTATTGCTTAGACCGTATCGGTATACCCCGCACAGTTTCCATAATGTATTGCTATTTACCTATTATGTTTCCCAAATCCGGGTGGATGATTCAAACCCAAACAATAAAACCAAAGTGTAAAGAAAACAAGGCAAACAATTGTAAGCAAATAAATGTGATCTAAACCCTAAGGTAACCCCACTTTTAAAATTTTCCCCAGCAGAGTCTCCAGTTCTGTGATACGATGGGAGAACTAACTTGATGTTTTGTGTTTCATTCGCACTTGTGAGGTTAGCAAGATTCGCCACCGACTTTTCTTTTATCCAAAAGGAAAGGTAAAAAAGCACAGGAAAGACCTTTTGAGATTATTTCTCGGGTTTGGGGGGTAGATTATGAAAAGGGAAGGTGTGATCGGTGGGAATGAGAACTGACTGTTTTGGAATGCTGGTTCGCGTTTTGCGTTTGTTTTTTGCAAAATGTCGCGGTAAGCAAGAGTGGCCACCGTCTTTTATTTTATCCAACAAGGAAAGGACAAAAGCACAGAAAAATTCCTTTTCGAGATGTTTCTCGGGTTCGGGAGGTAGATTATAGAAAGGGAAGGTGTTAGCACCCTTTCTATCCGTGGTTATCCACGGGCTCTTAGGTACTTTCTTATTGTGTTTTCGAAATTGCTTTTCTTTGTGTTTGT
Organism: Vicia faba; assembly: GCA_948472305.1. Classification (NCBI taxonomy): domain Eukaryota; kingdom Viridiplantae; phylum Streptophyta; class Magnoliopsida; order Fabales; family Fabaceae; genus Vicia; species Vicia faba. The sequence continues at coordinate 431,687,300 of OX451739.1, read as the reverse complement.
GGGTTTGAAAGAGTTTTTTGTTTTGAAGAGAGTGTAAGTGCGAAAAGTTTTGTTTTGTTTTAAAAGGAGCAAGTACTTAAGAACTATCTACCTACTCGAAAAGGGAATTAAACAGTGCTAATGTCCTTTAGATAACGCTAGCCTACGATTGATGAGTAGGTAGCATCATCGTCGTATTTTTCGGGTCAATTCGATTAAGGGACGTGTGGTCACTAAAGCAATGTTAGGATGCCTTAGCGGTAACCCTAATGTCTTAGATCATTTTTCCGAGGCGACCGTTTCGAGACAACTATGATCTTTGGACAAGAGGGTGATCTCTAAAACTTCCTATTCTCAATGACCACGTTCGAGGCAACCAAGTGAGGTGTACCCTAAGAGTGGCATGTGCAAGTGTGTTAGTTCGGTTAATTTTATCTGTACATGTTATGGGTGAGCTATGTTGATTTTAGGTTAAAGATTGATCTTGTCATGCATTCCCTATTTATCAAACATCTAACATTGTATAGTTGCGGAAATTAAATTTGCGGAAATTAAATCTAAGCTATTACAAGGCGTCGGGTATTTACATCGCCAAAAACAAACCCTTTAAAATTAAATTGCGGAAAGTAAATAAAAGCGATAAATTAAAGTCCTATTAAAACTATTACATACTGGAAGCAATTACAATATTGGATAAAAATAATACGCGTGCGAGAAAATTAAATCGGAGCATTTTTAGGGTTTTGACCCCTTTTTGAAAGAAAGCATGTTTTTTGTCATTTTTGAATTTATGGAAATTAAACCTAAACTAATTATTAGTTAATTAATAAAAAAGAGATATTTTTGGATTTTTTTAATATTTGAGGAAATAAAAATAAAATGGTTAAAGTTATTAAAAACCTAATTCTACATTAATTTTAATTTATTGCAAAAAATGTTAAAAGTTAAACCTATTTAAAACTAAATTAATTGATTAATATTTATTTACAAAAATAAAATAGTGAAATTAATAAAAATAATATTTTTATTGTTTTCTTATTTTATTAAGAAAATTATTAATTAGTTAATTAACAATAAAAATAAAAATTAGAACAAAAATAAATAAATGAAAATACAAAGAGTAAAAGAAATAACCCAGGGGGTGTGGGCCTAAATTGAATGTGTGATTTGCAATTTCCAGGCCCAATAGTTGTCAGCCTTGTTTGACTTTCCCATACGATGCATGCTTGATGACTTGAGTATATGGTAGACCCTCATTCCTATCCACCAGATCTGGCCTGGAGGCCATCTGGCAGGTTGATATTTGCAAGCGTATGGTGGATCACCCTTTGGATATCACATAGAATAACTTGAAGAAAAATCAAATAAATGTTTTGGGGGACCTGGGATTCGAACCCAGGCCCCAATGGATCATGCACTAATGCCTTGCCAGCTGAGCTATTGGTTCTTTTTGTTAATAAGATAAACAATGAATATTATATGCACAACAATCAATTATGCCTGAATAAAAAAATAAAAGCGCGTAATTTTTTAATTAGCCAATTGGGAGAGGACGTGTGGTCGTCTTCTTCCTTGAACAACCTGGTTTATTTCCTGCGGATTTGAATCCGCGGCAACATCCCTAGGTTCGTTCTAAAATGCACTACAGGCCATGAAAATGCAAACGGGGACCATCATCATGTTCGTCCCTCTTCCCCGATCATCTCTATACCCATTATTAGTCCTAATTTTACCTGCAAAGCAAACGCCTAAAAACCAAGAAAAGAAACCCTAGGTTCGGGCATTACAATACATGCTATGAAAACAAAATCAAATATTGCAAAGAGCTTAGAAATCATACAAGGAACAAGAATATGCTAATGTTCTGTCAAAAAGACGCAAGAATGAGATGTTATGTTTTCGTGTACAGGGCCATATTTGGGATGACTTATAGCGTGATTCAAGTGGCTTCAGAGCGTGTGAATGGTTGCAAACGCTTCAGTGGGTATCAAGCAAGATGATGGTGTTGAGCTTTTGCCTTGGATTTGCCTCTAAACAAGATTTCGATCTCCACATTTTCCAAGTTTTTTTTCAGTTTTGGTTTCTTGATTTTGGGCAGCTTCCGGTCGTGTTCTTTGTATGTCTGGCTTGTACATGTATATTGGAAGCAATTTAGGTTAAACTTTGGGCTTTAATCCATGAGTATTGAAGATTGGAGATTTGATTTGATCACCATTGATAAAGTTTCCAAAAATGCCTCAAATCAAATATTTTGTGTACAACAATGCTTGATACGAATTTGATTGAGTGTATCATGATAATGAAGACCTGTAATGATAAAAAAATCTCATTCCATTAATTTTTGGATTTTATTTGAATTAATATTGATTTAAAATGAATTAAATAAATAAAAATCAAATAAAATAGAAAAATAAATGATTGGTCATGAAATTGAAGATAGGAAACGTGTGTGGTGTGAAAAGATCATATCAAGTGGAAAAAAGTGGTCCCTTTTGTCAAAAATTGGAGTTTTAAGGATAGTTGACTTTTGGCAATTTTGGAAAAATGCCCAACTTCAACAATGCATAACTTCTTCAATTTTGAACTTTTGGAGGTGTTCTTGGACTTTTTAGAAACCTTGAGATTTCCTCTAACCAAAAATTTTGGTATCATCTAATTTTTATATTCCATGCTCAAGTTATAGCTTTGTAAAAAAAGGTGTTTTTGTTGACTTTCAAAAATGACCTATAATGTCCAAATTTGTAACTTTTTGTGAGTTCATTTCTTGATCTTGGGGTGTGAAGATGGATTGTATGAAATTTCATCCTATTCAAAATGAGCTTTGGATGGGTCATTTCTCATAAAGTATGAGAAAGTTATGCTTGGTCAAAGTTGAGTTGACTTTTCCTACAAAACCCTAATTTAGCAACTTTTGAATCTTGATGAATCTTGAGCAATCCTTGATGAATCATGATCAACCCTTGATAAAATGATGAATTAACCTTAAAAATGAGAATGATGACAAAACATCTTGAGGTTTGACTGTTTGTAGGTCACAGTTGACTTTTGCCCTAGCACAGTCGATTCTTGGACCTCTTGAGCAATTGACTGACCAAACTTTCTCTGCAAGGCTTGAAATTTGACATGGATGAACTTGAGAGCATATTAGGACATTGGGTAGAACTTGAGGCCATTTGGATGTAAGGACCTTGATGCAACACAAAACCCTAATTTGAGATTGACTGCCTTAGGAGATACCTTGACTGTCCAACTCTTGAGCAATCTTGAGCCATTTGGAGATTATTCTTGCAATGTCTTGAGAAATATGGGAGGGAAAATTTTGGGGTACAACAGTTTCCCCTCTTCAATCTTCTTAAACCTGAGGATATAGATTGGCGTTTGGACCTTTCGTTATCCGAAGGTGGAAGATGATTGAACACTAGAGTGCCCAGAAATTTGCACTCGCATGAAGTAGTATCAGCATTGTGATGTCGGAAATGGGCTTACAGATGCCATTTGGAGATTGTTGGTAGGTGGTTTTGTCTTCGTTGACGGGTTGTCTCTTTTGACGGGGTGTCTCCTTTGACGAGTTGTCTCTATTGACGGGTTGTCTCCATTGACGGGTTGTCTCCATTGACAAGTTGTCTCCATTGACGGGTTGTCTCTATTGACGGGTTGTCTCCATTGACGGGTTGTATCCATTGACGGGTTGTCTCCATTGAAAGGTTGTCTTCATTGACAGTTTGTCTCTATTGACGGGTTTGGCCTCAGAAAAATCTGGATTGATTTAACTGGTCTTGTCTCCTTTGACTGACCTCAGAAAAATCTTTAGGAATCGATTTAATTGATTTTGTCTCTATTGACATAGTTGAGAATTTAACTGCATCTTCCTGAAAAGTAAAGGTCAGTCATATGCAATGCATGATATGGATCAGGCAATGATGTTCTCAACCTAAATGAGATTGTATGGTGTAATGCGTATATGCATGTATCATGATGTATGGACATGTAATGTTTTGGATGGGGAAAATAAATCCCGGAGCTGCTGGAGAATAGAGTTGAGTTCTTCGTTTCCGCTGGGGATGATGAACGAAGATGATTGTGAGAATAAACCTGTAGGAGGAGATGACTCCGTTGGGGAATAAACCGATGAAGAGATTACTTCGAGGGGAATTACTCTGTGGGGAAGAGATGTTCTGCTGAGGATTTTAACGATAAACTCTGCTGGCGATTCCGCTGATAAACTCTGTTGGGGATTTTAATGATGAACTCCATTGGGGATGGATTACCGTTGCTGGTGATATTGAATCTATTGAGGATTGAATTCCTGTTGGGGGGAAAGAAAGAACTTTGCTGGGGGATGATCTTTCAATTGCAACTTGTTGGGGATAATCCTGTTAGACTCTTGTGGGGATAAACCTCTGAGTTATGCTGTGAATGATCCTTTGAACCTGGCTGGGGAGGTTTATTGTACTCTGTCGGGGATGAACTTCCAGAGTCTACTGGGGAAGATGATTCAACTCTGTTGGGAAAACTTTTTTAGACTGCGCTGGGAAATAATGACTCCACTGGGGGTATCTTGTCTTCCACCGGGGAACATTCTTATACTCCGTTGAGGAATATTAAGACTGTCGGGGATACTCTTATACCTGCTGGAGAATATCTTTATACTCCGTTAGGGAAGATTAAGACCTTCTGGGGATACCCAACCTTTTTAGGGCTGATGGTAGGCTAACTCTGCTTGGGGAGAGTATTGATGATTTGTACCTAGTTGCAAGTCTCAGCTGGGAGAGCTACCATTAATGTCTTTCACTGCAGGGAGTGAAGGTATCGTAGCCATATTTTTCAGCTGAACCTACCTTGGTACCTGGTGGACAAAGCAACTACACAGTTCGGACAATTCTTATTGCCCCTGCTTCTGATATTACCAGTAATTCATCTTTGTTTCGCATGTGAATATTTATGAGCAGCACTTAATGTCAAATGCATATATCAAAAATGAACATTGGACGTTCTTTGCAAAACAAAACAGATAAAGTAAAAACAGTTTGAAATTTATCTGAAAATGAATTTGTATTGATTTTGAAGCTTTGGCCCGTAAATAGGCGTTTTTGCACAAGAGGCTGACGTCCTAGTAAGAGAACGCCGCCGAACAAATAGAATTTATACAATTTGTGAAAAAAAAAACAAAACAGTTATGTGAATAATCCCACTGGGTTCCAACTCTTCTATTGTCTTTATGTCCTCGAGCATCTCATCTCTTTGCTACTGGTTGAAGATGAATCAAATTGGTTAGTGCCATCCGAGCTTGATAGTCGATACCGGAGTTTGGATGCAAGGTGATCCAATGAGACATAGTGTTATGCTTTAATCCCTAATTTTTTCCTGGACCGCCCTTTTGGGTTTTCAGTCCACCGGGATACCCTTTTTTGCCCAAGCTGCCTTTTCAGGTTTTCGACTTGCCGGGTGTACAGATTTTTCATTTTCATCCCTTATTTTTTCCCGAACCCTTTTGGTTCACCGGGAAGCCCTTATTTTTTCCTAGGCCAGTCAACCTAGCGGGTCTTTGATTATGCGTAGTATCTTTTCACTATGTCTGCATTGACGGGGTGAGGAAGGTTGTCACCATCCCTGGTGTTTAGAATTATAGCTCCTCTTGAGAAAATGTTCTTAACCACAAATGGCCCTTCGTAAGTAGGGGTCAATTTGCCCCTAGGATCACCTTGAGGTAGAATAATGCGCTTGATTACCAGATCCCCAACTTGATACTCTTGTCGTCTGACTTTCTTATTAAATGCCTTGATCATCCATTTTTGGTACGTCTGACCATGACAAATAGCAGTAAGTCTCTTTTTGTCGATTAGGTTCAGTTGATCAAGCCGGGTCTGAATCCAGTCATCTTCACTCAAGCCTGCATCCTTCATGATTCGAAGATAGGGTATCTGAACTTCAACGGGCAAGACTGCCTCCATGCCATAAACCAAAGAATAGGGTGTTGCCCCTGTTGACGTCCGTGCTGAGGTACGGTACCCATGAAGAGCAAATGGTAACATCTCGTTCCAATCTTTGTAGGTCACTGTCATCTTCTGCACAGTCTTCTTAATGTTATTATTAGCCGCTTCAACAGTCCCATTCATCTTCGGCCGGTAAGGAGAAGAGTTATGATGCTGTATCTTGAATTGCTCGCAGATCTTAGTGATCATCTTGTTGTTAAGATTGGTACCATTATCCGTAATGATCCTCTCTGGTACACCTTATCGATAGATCAGATTGTGCCGAATAAACTGTGCCATGACATTCTTGGTTACAGTAGCAAAGGAAGCCTCTTCAACCCACTTCGTAAAGTAATCGATCGCTACCAGGATGAAATGATGCCCGTTGGATGCCGTAGGTCTGATCTCGCCAATCATATCAATGCCCCACATTGCAAAAGGCCAAGGTGCTGTCAAGACATGTCCACCTTATCAGCATAGACTTAGCACTTGTGACATGTCCGAGAATGATGATAACAGTCGGCTTCCATTGTGGACCAGTAATATCCTGCCCGAAGGATTTTCTTTGCCATGGTATGTCCACTGGAATGGGTTCCGAAAGTACCTTCATGTAGCTCCGGCATGATCCTTTCTGCTTCATTCTTATCCACACAACACAGTAAGGTTGAATCATGGTTACGCTTGTAAAGAATGCCATTGCTGATGAAGAACTTCGCTGCAAACCTCCTCAGAAACTTTTTGTCATTAACAGATGCACCCTCGGGGTATTCTTGAGCTTCAAGATACCTCTTCACCTCATGATACCAGGGCTTTTCTATTACTTCTTCAGTCTCAAGATCGCAGTAATGTGCAGGTTCTTCCAATCTTTCAATGATGATTCAGGGGGCTTCGTTGTCCCAATTTACTTTGAACATAGAAGACATCATAGCCAGTGCATCTGCCAACTGATTCTCCTATCTAGGGAAGTGTTCAAAGGTTATCTCCTCGAAATGGGGAAGCAACGTCAATACATACTCCTTGTAAGGAATAAGATTTGGGTGTTTCGTATCCCACTCTCCTTTAATCTGACTGATCACGAGAGCGGAATCTCCGAAGACACTTAGAAAATTAATCCTTAGGTCAATTGCTGCTCGAAGACCCATAATGCATGCTTCATACTCCGCCATGTTGTTGGTGCGGTTGAAACATAGTCGGGCGGTAAACGGAGTATGAGAGCCTTTAGGAGATATGATTATAGTGCCAATTCCATTACCCAAAGCGTTTGAAGCTCCATCAAAGTACATAGACCATCGGGATCCTTCCTCAGGTCCTTCATCCGGTCCAGGTGTCTCACAATCAGTTACCAACATGATATTCACGTCCAGAAATTCAAAGTTCATAGACTGGTAATCATCCACTGCTTGATGTGCCAAATGGTCTGCCAATACACTTCCCTTAATTGCCTTTTGGGTCGTATACTGGATGTCATACTCAGTCAAGATCATCTGCCATCTTGCTATTCTTCCGGACAAGGCAGGATTTTCGAAAGTATACTTGATTGGATCCATCTTTGATATCAACAGAGTAGTGTGAGTCAGCATATACTATCTCACCCGGCGAGAAGCCCATGCCAAAGCGCATCAAGTTTTCTCGAGCAGTGAGTATCGGGTCTCACAGTCGGTAAAATTTTTGCTAACGTAATAAATAGCATGCTCTTTTCGGCTAGACTCGTCATGCTGACCCAGCACACACCCCATTGAGTTGTCGAGTACTGTCAAGTATAAGATTAAAGGTCTCCCTTCAACTGGAGGCATCAGAATGGGTGGCTCTTGGAGATACTCTTTAATCCTTTCGAAAGCGGCCTGGAATTCATCGTTCCAACATACTACCTGATCTTTCTTCAGCAGCTTGAAGATTGTCTCACAAGTAGCAGTCAGGTGTGAGATGAATCGGGCAATGTAATTCAGACGTCCCAGAAAGCCTCTGACTTCTTTCTCTGTTTTGGGAGCTGGCATCTCTTGTATAGATTTCACCTTTGCAGGGTCTACTTGAATACCTTTGTCACTTACAACGAAACCTAGTAGTTTGCCAGATCTCACCCCGAAGGTGCACTTGTTTGGGTTCAACCTTAGCTTGTACAACTTCAACCTGTCAAACAACTTCTGCAGATGGTCAAGGTGTTCCTCCTCTGTTTGGGACCTTGTAATCATATCATCGACGTATACTTCAATCTCATGATGGATCATGTCATGAAACAAAGCAACCATGGCACGCTGATACGTTGCCCCATCGTTCTTCAAACCAAAATGCATGACCTTGTAGCAAAAGGTACCCCACTGAGTAACAAAGGTTGTCTTCTCCATATCTTCGGGAGCCATTTTGATCTGATTATAACCGGAGAAGCCATCCATGAAGGAGAAGACCTTGTGTTGAGCGGTGTTGTCAAGCAGAACGTCAATATGAGGTAGAGGGAAGTCATCCTTAGGGCTCGCCCTGTTCAAATCCCTGTAGTCAACACACATTCGGACCTTACCATCCTTCTTCGGCACCAGAACCACATTGGCCACCCACTGAGGGTAAGAAGTAACTGCTAGAAAACCGGCGTCAAACTATTTCATAACTTCAGCCTTGATTTTCTCGGACATCTCTGGGCGCATACGGCGAACCTTCTGTTTCACTGGAGGACAGTCTCCCTTGGTAGGCAGGCGATAAACCACAATATCAGTATCCAACCCAGGCATGTCTTCATAAGACCAGGCAAAGATCTCAACATAGTCCTGCAGCATCTGAATCAACCGTTATTTCACACTAAGCTCCAGATTTGCACTGATCTTGACTTCCTTCTTATCTGTCTCAGTACCCAGATTCATTGTTTCCACTGGCTCTTCGTGCGGCTGAATGGCCCTCTCTTCATGGAGTAACAGTCTTGTAAGTTCACCAGGCACTTCACAATCATCTTCACCTTCGTCTTCGGCTAAATTGATCGGATTTTCGAAGTCACAACTGGCAGTAGCAGAGTCGTTACCAGCGAGATCCAGAGTGGATGTGGACCTGTATACATGAGTGTGTGTAAAATAGTTGTTTTGCAATATATAATAAAGAAAAACAAGGAGCGCAAAATTTGAAATGCAAGAAATGTCCAATGCTTTTATTAATGATATATGAAAATGACACACATAAAGCCCTCACAAATGAAGCCACAGTGCCCCGGGTAGGACACCAGGCCATAAAGTTCAAAACATTGTCTGTTACATATTCAAAACAAAAGTTTCATTACTGGGTAACAAAAGTAATAAGGATGAAGTCCTTTGTTGTCCAGTTGCTTGGTCCACCTTCGGTCGTAGGATAGATCCAGGTGTCGAATTCAGACTCTTCCACATCATCTTCAATGGCGTTTACTCCTGAGTTGCTGATGAACACGGGAGGTCTTCCGATTCGTGCATTCCAAACAACCCTTTGAGCTTCTGCAGTGAAACCTAAACCAAACTTGTTAGCCTTATGTGTAAAATCAGGAAGTCGGCCCTAATTTGCACACTCACCCTTCTCAATAACAACCCGGGCATCTTTTAAGGAAGCCATTTTCATGGGAGAATCTTCAACAACAGTTTCAGCTGACGCTAGTGTCTGGGGAACCTCTTCAAAGTGCTGAAATGGGGTCTCAATGAAATCCTCATCCATCTCTATGTATCGGAAAGAGTTGACGTGGCTGACCATGTACTCCTCATCTCCCTGTACTGTCACAATCTTCCTTTTGACCGGGCACTTCAGCTTCTGGTGGAGCGTTGAGGTTACGGCCCCGACTTTATGGATCCATGGACGACCCAGTAAACAAGAATAAGATGGCCGAATGTCCATCACATAGAATGTAGAATTGAAAACCTGAGAACCAACCTTGATCGGGATATCAACCTCTCCATGCACCATCCTCTTAGACCCATCAAAGGCCCTGACAATAATGTTACTTGGTTTCAGCTCCAAACCTTCACAGTCCAACCGGTCTAGAGCTTTTTTAGGCAAGACGTTCAACGAAGAACCAGTATCCACCAACACATGTGCAAGAGTAGTGCCCCTGCATTCAATGGAGACATGAAGGGCATCGTTGTGACTCTTCCCTTTAGTGGTCAAGTCGGCGTCAGAGAAACCTAACCCACTATCAACAGTCAAATTAGCCACACAATTTGTAAACTGATCAGCTGATGTCTCTTGTGGTACATGGGCAGTCTTCAGAAAGGTAATCCGAGCTTTGGCATGGGCCTCTGAGCACAGCAATAGTGACAACATAGAAATCTTGGATGGGGTTTTCCCCAACTGCTCAACCACATTATAATCACTCTTCTTAATAATCTTCAGAATCTCTTCTATCTCTTGTTTGGAAGCTTCAACATTAATTGTCTTTGGTGCCTCCGTCTGGGCAAGCACATCAGTGGTGATCCCTTTTCCCCTAGCGTCAGATGACTCGGCGACAGGGGTAAGAATAGGAACTTGATCAGGAATAGTGGCGGGTACACTGGCAAGTGTAATAACAACAGGTCTTCAGACAGTTGGTGGAGCAATATCAGGTGAGAAAAGTCTTTCGCTGCAGGTGACTTTAGCAGGTCCAGTAATGTTGCTGATGTCAGTATCAGCATCCAACTATTGCTTAACTCCATGAAAATAAACATCAGCCCCATAGTGCCAAGGGACAACTTTATCAGAGGTATAGGGGATGGGCCCTGGAATAGTGATGACCACAGGTGCGATTGTCGGAACAGATGTAATCCTAACAGGCTTCCTCGAGGGAGCCTTGGAGGAATTGTTGAAAATGGTAATGATGGCAACTTCTTCAGAATGAACTACGGGAACAACAGTCTTCTCAAATAGAATCTCTTTACTATCCATCAGACGCTGGACACCTGATTTCAAAAGCGGACAACCATTTGGACGGGAAGAACACATACAGCAACCTTCGTCACAGCCCAGAAATAAACCGGCTAGCAAAAGGTTCTTCTTGACAGTCAACAGAGGGGTAACAATGTCATCCACAGAAACTACAAACAAGTCTTCCTCTATAGCATTCACCCCATGTTTGGGCATGGGAGCAGTCACAACATTAGGCCTCTCGGGCGCCTCGAACTCAATCTCCTTCGCATTAATTAAGTCTTGTATCTTATTTTTCAGACTCCAACAATCATCTGTATTATGTCTCGGGCTATCGGAGTGATAAGCACAGCGGGCGTTAGGGTTATACCTTGGTGACATTGTATTTGAATTCTTTGGGGCTTCCCTTAGAGTCACCAGATTAGTCTTCAGCAACTGTGGCATAATCTGAGATAAGGTCATGCTGAGACGAGTGAATTGCCTCTTAGGTCTCTCATCCTTCTGTTGATTTTTGTGCTGAGGAGCACTAGCAGGTTTTGAAATAACAACCGCATTGACAGCTTGGCGATGTTCAGGTCTATCCTGTCTTCTTGCACTGTAGACAGCACTGGACTCTTTCTTAAACGACTTCTTCTCCGTGCTTGATGAGGAACCCTTCTGTATCTTCCCAGCCTTAATACCAGCCTCAATCCTCTCACTACTCAAAATAAGATCTGTAAACCCAAATGAAGAGCTTCCAATCAAGTGGTTGAAAAATGGACCAGACAGGGTCCCCAAAAACATGTCAACAAGTTCCCGATCAGCTAAGGGTGGTTGTACCCTTCCGGCGAGGTCTCTCCACTTTTGAGCATAATCTTTGAATCCTTCATCCGTTCCCATTGACATACCTTGGAGTTGGGTACGCGTAGGAGCGAGGTCGGAGTTGTACTGATACTGCCTGTAGAATGCAGTAGCCAAATCTTCCCAACTGCGGATACTGGCTCCGTCCAACTGATAGAACCACTCAAGCTGAGTCCCTGAGAGGCTGTCTTGGAATAATGGATCCATAGGTTCTTATCAACAGTGTAAGGCTGGATCTTCCTCACATATGACCGGAGCTGCAGCTTCAGACAAGAAACTCCGTCATACTTAGCAAAGGCTGGTGCCTTGAATTTGTGGGGAATGACTACCCCAGATGATAGACCTAGATCACTGAAGTCCAGACCAAGAACCGTTTGAATCTCCATATCACTCAACCGGTCTTCCAGTTGCTTGTATCTATCCTCGGCAGGGGGATATTGTTCTTCATCGTAGTCCGTCTCGTTGTCGGAGACCACAGGGCTAGGAACCCTCCTTTCTTGTGGACTATCTTTCCCTCCAGATGAGGTAGTCAAATCAACTTCATCCCGTAGCCTGTTTCCAAACCTAGGACCAGTGTTGAATAGGACTGTCCTCCTCCTCTTCTTCTTCTTCTCCTTCAGGATCAGGGTCTTCAGGTCTTGCTGACCCTTAGCTAGACTCATGACCAGCTCTTGAAATTGGGCATTCTGGGCCTGGAGGCCTTGATAGCTTGCTCAGTTGAAGGTTCAGCAGACATGATGATTGAGCGCTGAAATAAACAGTGAAGAAGATAAGAGACCTGTAATGGGTACCTGTTTATGAAGTGCATGGGATGAAATGCATATGATTATGATTTCAAAGACAGTTGAGATTCAAATTTGTAAACAAGAAAGGAAACACACTTTATTAGATAACTTTGTAATTCAAATTGTTCAACAAATTTCCCCTAAGGCGTTACAAGAATGGAAATACTGAAAAGTAAAAAATAAAACTGGAAAGGAAATCATCAAAGGCCCATCAATGCTCCCATGGCCTCTTCTTCTCAGTGCGGACATAGTCATTCAGAATCCGCTCGTTCTCCAGTTTCCTAGTCAGCTTCTGGATTTTTTGTTCTTGCTCGTTGAACTTCTCTCAGTAAGAATCCCGTTCATCCCTCAACTGCATCCAATACCTCTTCAGTGCCCCAATATCAGTGGGCATATAAGGATGGAGAATGGTTGGAAGAACCCCTTCTTCATTAGCAACTTCAAGAGTTATAGGACGGACAGCTTCATATGGCATACCTAGTTTCTGGGCACGGATGCGGACCCATCTGAGATATGGCTCCATTGGCAGTGAAGTCTTTGGACCCAGCTCATGTGGATCAGATTGGTGAACTCTGTCCCAAGCCCTTATGAATCTGCGACGCTGCTCGTCGCTATCCCCTTGAAAATCAAAGATGATATGAGGCATTAGCATCTCATGAGGTCCTTCTCTTCTGGCTCTTCCAAACTGACGGAGAGCTAAGCATGGGTTGTAAGAAATTCCTCCATGGGTTCCTATCAATGGAACATTAGGGTACTCTCCACAGCGATCAATGACAGTCACCTCATCCATACCTTTGAGAGTCCAAATGATGTCATTATGAGAGAAAGACATCACCCTATAGGCCCAGCCCATTCCTTCTTTGTTCTTCAGCATTGACTTAGGGAGGTGCGAAATAAACCACCTCGACAATAAAGGAGCACAGCACATCAAGGTTCCCCGTTTTCGGGCAGTACGAGCATAGAGCTGATGAAGAATGTCACCCAAGAGAGTGGGTACCGGATTCTGAGAAATGAAGATCTTTATCGCATTAACATCAACAAAAGTGTCAGGATTCGGAAACAATACCAAACCATAAATTAGGAGAGCCAGAATATCATCGAATACCTTAAAGTCTAGGCTATCCCAGAAGTAGTTAGCCTTTCCAACCAAGAACTTAGTCAGAAAACCCTTAGCTCCACTTCTAGTCTCCCAATTAGCCATTACCTCCTCTTTGGTCAAGTGAATGGCTGCAGTAATCTCTTCGGGCCTAAGAGTCTTCTCCCAACCAGTAAACGGGGTCTGCTCTAAAATAGAGATACCGAGCAGCTCAGATAACTCTTCTACTTTGGGAACCAACTGATAGTCTTGAAAGGTAAAACAATGGTACAGCGGATCATAGAATTGGACCAGAACACTCATCATCTGCTGGTCCAATTTAGAGGTGACCAAACTGAGAAGAGAACCATGCCTCCTGATGAAGGAAGTAGTGTCAGGCATCTTGGAAACCAACTCTTTAAGCAAGGTAGGTACTTGGACAAAGTTGATCCGGAAGGTACTCTTACGCATGGGCATCACGATGACCTACAAAACAGAACAAAGATGAATCCCTCCTGTCTTTAAAATAGGTTAGTCCTTATGCAAGATGTATGCAATGTTATGATGTCATGATAGTAAGCATGCCACAAGTATCCACAAAAAGCAAACATGGTAAAGGCACACAAATCACACAATAGAGCCCTTAGATTTCAGGCTGGCAAGGAGCTTAGGTACTACCCTCTTTCAGTTCAGTTGGTTTAAACCTGTCCTAAAAATAGTAACCGGGTTCTAGAGGATCTCAATATCACTGACTACCCTCGATCGGTCATAATTCCAGTTTAGCAACCTTTTCTTGTGGCCGGAATCATCGCGAGAGTTTAGTCTCAATGAGTGTAGCATACTGCTACTGTTCTATGGCCAAGTTGGTCAATTTAAGGTTCTAAGGTCAGTTGGTGTTTAATGACCCCTTAGAAGACCCATATTCTCCTCGTTCCAACACAAGGAATATTGGTACAGACTAAAGTACCACACCAACGTAGCTACTGCTTCAACTGTGTCAGTCTACGCCGGACAGTTCCCTCACAATTTATTGCTACTTACCTAATGGGTACCCCCAGATCCGGGTTAGGATCTATAGAAACTCTGATACAAGCCCATAAAATTAAAGCATACAAAGCATACAATTGAAAACACAATGATCAAATCCTAAGGTACACCTCACTTATAATATTTCCCCAACAGAGTCGCCAGTTCTGTGATCGGTGGGAATGAGAACTGACTATTTTGGAATGCTGGTTCACGTTTTGCGTTTGTTTTTTGCAAAATGTCGCGGTAAGCAAGATTCTCCACTGTCTTTTATTTTATCCAACAAGGAAAGGACAAAAGCACAGAAAAATTCCTTTTCGAGATGTTTCTCGGGTTCGGGAGGTAGATTATAGAAAGGGAAGGTGTTATCACCCTTTATATCTGTGGTTATCCACAAGCTCTTAGGTACTTGCTCATTGTGTTTTCAAAATTGCTTTTCTTTGTGTTTGTGGGTTTGAAAGAGATTTTTGTTTTGAAGAGAGTGTAAGTGCGAAAAGTTTTGTTTTGTTTTAAAAGGAGCAAGTATTTAAGAACCATCTACCTACTCGAAAAGGGAATTAAACTGTGCTAATGTCCTTTAGATAATGCTAGCCTACTATTGATGAGTAGGTAGCATCATCGTCGGAGTTTTCGGGTCAATTCGATTAAGGGACGTGTGGTCACTAAAGCAATGTTAGGATGCCTTAGCGGTAACCCTAATGTCTTAGATCATTTTT
Source organism: Vicia faba (assembly GCA_948472305.1). NCBI lineage: Eukaryota > Viridiplantae > Streptophyta > Magnoliopsida > Fabales > Fabaceae > Vicia > Vicia faba. The sequence goes on along the minus strand of OX451739.1, from coordinate 431,672,071 downwards.
CCGAGGCGACCGTTTCGAGGCAACTATGATCTTTGGACAAGAGGGCGATCTCTAAAACTTCTTATACTTAATGACCACGTTCGAGGCAACCAAGTGAGGTGTACCCTAAGAGTGGCATGTACAAGTGTGTTAGTTCCGTTAATTTTATCTGTACATGTTATGGGTGAGCTATGTTGATTTTAGGTTAAAGATTGATCTTGTCATGCATTCCCTATTTATCTAACATCTAACATTGTATAGTTGCGGAAATTGAATCTAAGCTATTACAAGGCGTCGGGTATTTACATCGCCAAAAACAAACCCATTAAAGTTAAATTGCGGAAAGTAAATAAAAGCGATAAATTAAAGTCCTATTAAAACTATTACATACTGGAAGAAATTATAATATTTGATAAAAATAATACGCGTGCGAGAAAATTAAATCGGAGCATTTTTAGGGTTTTGACCCCTTTTTGAAAGAAAGCATGTTTTTTGTCATTTTTGAATTTATGGAAATTAAACCCAAACTAATTATTAGTTAATTAATAAAAAAGAGATATTTTTGGATTTTTTTAATATTTTAGGAAATAAAAATAAAATGGTTAAAGTTATTAAAAACCTAATTCTACATTAATTTTAATTTATTGCAAAAAATGTTAAAAGTTAAACCTATTTAAAACTAAATTAATTGATTAATATTTATTTACAAAAATAAAATAGTGAAATTAATAAAAATTATATTTTTATTGTTTTCTGATTTTATTAAGAAAATTATTAATTAGTTAATTAACAATAAAAATAAAAATTAGAACAAAAATAAATAAATGAAAATACAAAGAGTAAAAGAAATAACCCAGGGGGTGTGGGCCTAAATTGAAGGTGTGATTTGCAATTTCCAGGCCCAATAGTTGTCAGCCTTGTTTGACTTTCCCATCCGATGCATGCTTGTTGACTTGAGTATATGGTAGACCCTCATTCCTATCCACCAGATTTGGCCTGGAGGCCATCTGACAGGTTGATATATGCAAGCGTATGGTGGATCACCCTTTGGATATCACATAGAATCACCTGAAGAAAAATCAAATAAATGTTTTGGGGGACCTAGGATTTGAACCTAGGCCCCAATGGATCATGCACTAACGCCTTGCCAGCTGAGCTATTGGTTCTTTTTGTTAATAAGATAAACAATGAATATTATATGCACAACAATCAATTATGCCTGAATAAAAAAATAAAAGCGCGTAATTTTTGAATTAGCCAATTGGGAGAGGAAGCGTGGTCGTCTTCTTCCTTGAACAACCTGGTTTATTTCCTGTGGATTTGAATCCGCAGCAACATCCCTAGGTTCGTTCTAAAATGCACTACAGGCCATGAAAATGCAAACGGGGACCATCAACATGTTCGTCCCTCTTCCCTGATCATCTCTATACCCATTATTAGTCCTAATTTTACCTGCAAAGCAAACGCCTAAAAACCAAGAAAAGAAACCCTAGGTTCGGGCATTACAATACAGGCTATGGAAACAAAATCGAATATTGCAAAGAGCTTAGAAATCATACAAGGAACAAGAATATGCTAATGTTTTGTCAAAAAGATGCAAGAATGAGATGTTATGTTTTCGTGTACAGGGACATATTTGGGATGACTTACAGCGTGATTCAAGTGGCTTCAGAGCGTGTGAATGGTTGCAAACACTTCAGTGGGTATCAGGCAAGATGATGGTGTTGAGCTTTTGCCTTGGATTTGCCTCTAAACAAGATTTCGATCTCCACTTTTTCCAAGTTTTTTTCCAGTTCTGGTTTCTTGATTTTGGGAAGCTTCCGGTCGTGTTCTTTGTATGTGTGGCTTGTACATGTATATTGGAAGCAATTTAGGTTAAACTTTGGGCTTTAATCCATGAGTATTGAAGATTGGAGATTTGATTTGATCACCATTGATAAAGTTTCCAAAAATGCCTCAAATCAAATATTTTGTGTACAACAATGCTTTATATGAATTTGATTGAGTGTATCATGATAATGAAGACCTCTAATGATCAAAAAATCTCATTCCATTAATTTTTGGATTTTATTTGAATTAATATTGATTTAAAATGAACTAAAAAAATAAAAATCAAATAAAATAGAAAAATAAATGATTGGTCATGAAATTGAAGATAGGACACGTGTGTGGTGTGACAAGATCATATCAAGTTGAAAAAAGTGGGCCCTTTAGTCAAAAATTGGAGTTTTGAGGATAGTTGACTTTTGGCAATTTTGGAAAAATGCCCAACTTCAACAATGCATAACTTCTTCAATTTTGAACTTTTGGAGGTTTTCCTGGACTTTTTAGAAACCTTGAGATGTCCTCTAACCAACCCTTTTGGTATCATCTCATTTTGATATTCCATGCTCAAGTTATAAGCTTTGGAAAAGAAGGTGTTTTTGTTGACTTTCAAAAATGACCTATAATATCCAAATTTGTAACTTTTTGTGAGTGAATTTCTTGATCTTGGGGTGTGAAGATGGATTGTAGTAAATTGAATCCTATTCAAAATGAGCTTTTGATGGTCCATTTCTCATAAAGTATGAGAAAGTTATGCTTGGTCAAAGTTGAGTTGACTTTTCCTACAAAACCCTAATTTAGCAACTTTTGAATCTTGATGAATCTTGAGCAATCCTTGATGAATCATGATCAACTCTTGATAAAATGATGAATTAACCTTGAAAATTAGAATGTTGACAAACATATTAAGGTTTGACTGATTGTAGGTCATAGTTGACTTTTGCCCTAGCACAGTCGATTCTTGGACCTCTTGAGCAATTGATTGACCAAACTTTCTCTGCAAGGCTTGAAATTTGACATGGATGATTTTGAGAGCATATTAGTACATTGGGGAGCACTTGAGGCCATTTGGATGTAAGGACCTTGATGTAACACAAAACCCTAATTTGAGATTGACTGCCTTAGGAGATAGCTTGACTGTCCAACTCTTGAACAATCTTGAGCCATTTGGAGATTATTCTTGCAATGTCTTGAGAAATATGCGAGGGAAAATTTTGGGGTACAACAGAAGGTATTAGAACCCTTTTCATCCATGGTTTTCCATGGGATCTTAGTTACTCGTTTAGATCATTTGCTTTTGGTTGTGTGCTTGTGGTGTGGGCTTTGAAAGTATTTTGAAAAAATCTCTTTGTAATGGTTCTCGTCTCTATAAGAACGTATACAAAGTTTTGTTTCGAAAAGTGGTTCAAAGATGTGTTTGTGAATCGTGTTTTGAAAAGTTTTTTGAAAAGAGGTTTTGCAATGGTTCTCGTCTCTATAAGAACGTATACAAAACATTTTATCTTTTTGAAAATGTTTTGGAAATGAGAGTGTAGGTGTAAAGTGTTTTTGCCGTGAGCAAGCGAGTAACTAAGAGCGAATTTATCTACTAGAAAGGTCTTAAATTGTTCTTTTCTTCCTCCTTTTATTGGTGATATCTTACCATTGATTTGGTAAGAAGCCCTACCATTGGATGTAAAGGGACATGCGCGGGTCAATTTTACAATCATTGAAGGCAACTTGTGAGACGCTTTAGCAATTTTTGTAAGGGACGAGATCATTTTAATCGAAGGCAACATCAAGGGTCATCGAGGGGCTACAATCTTTTTTATTGAAGGGCCATTGCTAGAGCGTCCCATATTTGAGGGACATGATTTTATTTCCGAGGCAACGAGCGAGGTTACCCTAGAGGTGCGCGTGTGAGAAAGTGTGTTGGTTTCAAGTTATTTTATTCTTTGATTAGGTCATCTAGCGATTGATTTTTGAATCTTGCCATACATGCCTAGTTACTATACAGTATATGGAAAATAGTAAATTGCGGGAATTGAAATTCTACGCTATTACAAAGTATTCGGGAATGAGGGTACAATTGTTACAAATGGGGATGAATCAAATGAAATAAGAATGTCCAAATATCAAACAATACAACCAAATTGAATTTTTGTGTGATTTAATATAAAGCTATGACAATTTATGAAAATAATATTAGCAAAATATGAAATGCTAAATATTTACATGAAAAGAGGAGAATAAAACCTATTCTTAAAAAATGATTAAATTAAAATCTTTATTATTTTTTTTGTATTTTTATTAATTAAGTAAGTAAATTTAAAGAAAGAAAACAAACTAAGTTAATTTTTTTGATGTTTTATTAAATGTAAAAATTAATCAAAACAAATTTATATATATATAAAAAGAAAATGATAAAAATTAATCACAAAAACTTAAATCAAAATAATGAAAATGTTTTAAGTTTTATTTAGCATTTTGAAAAATAAATATAAGAAGAAAAAAACAAATTAAAAACAGAAATAATGGGCTTAAGGATTTAGGGATGTTAGGCCCAACAGAAAGTAGATGTGTTTGCTGTGACAAAACGAAGCCAGAGGGGGTGTATCCAGCAACGACGCATGGGCTTAAGGGATTGTAAACAAAAACGAAGCCCAAGTCTTAACTCTGCATAATTGTTTGATTAAGGGAAGCAAATGAAATTAGGGTTCTTGACCCTTTATTCACAGCGGCGCCGTTCTCACCTTCTTCATCCATCTCTATTCATCTCTTCACCTCTGTTCATCTCAACACTCGTCTCTTCCTAATTTCGCGAATAAATCTCTCTTGGCTTCTTTGTCTCACCGTGATTTACGTTTTGGAAAACCCTAAGTGTGGAATTCGATTTAAGCCTAAAGGGTCTAAATTTGGTTCATCTGATCTTCCCCCCCAGCTCTCAGTTTCCGGAACACCCTTAATCTCGCCTTCCTAAATGAGTTCTAGCGACTTTCTTGGCAAAAGGGTGAGATGCTGTTACCTTTCGAAACTTAACGATTTCAATGGTTTTCTTTTCATCTAGTTCATGTTTCTGCTAATTAACTTGCTCTTTTTTTAAATGCATGACAATACATGATTATGGAATGTATGGAAAGAGAGGGAAACCCTACCTGTTGAAGTACTTTCTGCGAAATGGAAAGGGGACGGCGAGATGATGACCGTGTTCCTTGGTGGCCGGAGCTTGCGAGGGAGGAGATGAGGATGGAGGCCTTGCTTTTCTGGCCTGGGTTCCTTTTGATAGGTAACAGTTTTCTTGTTGTTTTGATGATGATTTTGATTTGATGATGGTTGTTGGGATTTTTATTCATAGTTACTATGTTTTTGGTTGTTTCAAGCTTGCTTACAGTTTTGGTTCGGAAGCTGATGGTTGTTGGGATATTGTTTACAGTTATTGTGTTTTTGGTTTTGACAGTTTGGCTTTGAATATTTTGAGGTGGTTACTGGTTTGTGTTGATGGTTAACAGTTTTGTTACAGGTTTTTGATGATGTTACTATGTGTTTGGCTTTGTAACAGTTTTTGAGATTGATGATGTTTCTGATTCTTTGGCTTGAGATCAGGTTTGGTTGATGGCAGTTTGAGACTTTTTCTGGTTTTTTGGGTTTGAAATGTTTGACAGGTTTGATGAGTTTTGGCTTTGTTTGACAGTTTGAAACATTGAGATTTTGTTTTTGGGAGTTAACAGGTTTTGTTGAGTTTGGCTTTTGGGAGTTTTGATTTTGTACTGATGGTTTTGCCTTGTTACAATTTTTGTTTGAGGATGTTGTTTTGAGATGGTTTGACAGTTTGAAACTTTGAGGTTTTTGAGGTTTTTGGTTTTGACAGGCTTTGGAGGTTTTGTGATTTTTCTGAGTTTTTTCGACCTCTCTTACTGTTCTATTGCTTTCTTTTTATTCTATTCACCCTACTTCTGTTATCTCTATTCAAAATGGTGGGAAAACAAAGAATTTGAATATTTTACTATATTGTTCTTTTGGCTTTTTGGTGGAAGTTTTGTTTTCTAGCAACTTCTATGCAATTTGTGCCAGGCAGGGCAGCAGGGCTGTGCATCCCAATAACCTAGGTGACTTCTTTCCTATCTTCTCTCTCAATGACAAAAGGAAAGCAAATTTCTCTTTGCCCCTTTTTCCAATTCTGAAAAGTTTGCAAAAAGGAAAATGATGATTTTATGCTTCTTGAACAAGTTTCTTTGTTTGATTTAGCATCTTATGTTTCCATACTTCCTTTTGTTGATGTTGTCTACTGCTATGTTGCTGCCTCATTTTTTGTTGTTTGCATTTTGTCCAATTTTACGCTGCTGTTTGTTTGGCTCAGTTTTGTTGTTTGCTTGGACAGCTTGCTGGCCTTTGCTTGGACAGTTTGCTTGTATCTGTTTTGTCCAGCTTTGCTGTTTGTTTGGATAAATTTGCTGCATTCTGTTTGTTTGGACAGCTTGCTTGCATTTTGGACAGTTTGCTTCTTTTTGTGAACCAAGAAGAATAATCTTCTTGTGATTTGCAAAAATAGAGGAAATAAATTGTGATGAATTAAAATGGCCTTCTAATTCCAATTTGCAAACTTTAATGATGAATAGCACTTTTTATTTTGAAAATTCTTGCTCATGCCCAAATAATTTGTACTAACTATTTTCCTTTCTTTTGTTTTCATGTGAGCACAATTGGATGTGACAAAGCATGGGAGGCAAGAACTCTATGGCAAGCATGGAGGTCTTTGGAGATAGAAAAAGAACTTCCATCAAACTTAGGCATAGATTAATTCTCCTAGTAGGGGTGTTCAAATCCAAACCAATCCAAATAAAAAACCGAAAACCGATCCAAAAAACCGAAAACCATAAAAAACTGAAAGTTATTGGTTGTGTTTGGATGTTATTTTATGAAAACTGATCCGTTCGGATTGGATTTAGGATGAATTTTTCAAAACCGATCCAAACCAAACCAAACCGCATAAATATATTTTGATACTTATTTAATTTTTATTAGTATGACATGTTATGTGAATTTATTATTAGATGATAATAATTTTTTTAATAATATTTATTAGTTTGGTATAATCTATTTATTTTTATTATTTCAAGCATAATCAATCACTCTCATTTTGCAATATTAACTTTTAATATACTATATGTTATATATTATATCAAATCTATGATTTATTAGTAGTTTTATAATATTAATAAAAATATAATGTGTAATTTGAATATCCAAAAACCGATCCAAATTAAACCGCATAAAATTGGATCGGATCAGATTGGATTTTTTTAAATATATCATCCAAAACCAAACCGAACCTTAAGTGAATTAATCTTTGGATCGGATGAGTTTTTGCTTTAAAACCGATCCAAACCGAACCGCGAACACCCCTATCTCCTAGGCCAATCAAACATTTGAATTTCCTTTGTATTTTAGAATAATCATTCTTGTATTGTATCCAATAGTTGTACTAATTCATTTTCAAATACGATAAGTTGTAAAACTTAAAGTATTTAAATAATAAATTGTTTTGTAACAACTGTTGAAATTGGAGAAAATCATATGAAATGTTCTGGTGTTACTTGAAATATTTGATCAACAATAACTTATAATTTTCTCTTTGCATCCTATTTGATTTTTTGAATGCCCAATCAAGACAATTGAAACAAAATGCTCCAATCTGATAACTTAAATTCCAATAATTTTGTAATCTTGCAACTGCATTCCAAACAAACACGCATTGTGTATTCCATTTCTTAACCAAGAAAATGTTTTAAAAGACGCAAATCATCTGGTTAACCTGGATCAAAATCATGGTCGTCCCTAATGACAGTCTTAAGTTCCATCTCTTGTCCCAAACAACCATGCCTTGAGAACAAACATTGTCTCTCTTTAGTAAACCTGAGGAATCATGAAGACCTGTGAAAGCCAATTGAATTTTTGAGAATTCATTTTCTTCTGAGAATTGCAAGAAAAACCCTAATTACTGGTTTACTGCCACAGAAGAGAATATGTCTGGTCGATTCCTGAACCAACTTAAATATCCGAGAAACCCTAGGGTTGTGTTTTTCTATGAAAAATGGGAGGGCAAATTTTGGGTTACAACATCAGTTCTCCCATCGTATCACAGAGCTGGAGACTCTGTTGGGGTCTTAAAACTTAAAAGCGGGGTTACCTTAGGGCTAGATCATATTTACTTGCTTTCCTTGTTTGACTTGCGTGCTTTACATTATGGTTCTTTGTTTGGGTTTGAATCCTCTACCCGGATTTGGGATACCTTATAGGTAAGTAGAAATACGTTGTGGAAATTGTGCGGGGTATACCGACATGGTCTAAGCAATAGCTACATTAGTGCGACATATTTGTGGGTACCGGTATCCCTTGAGTTAATCAAGGAGAATACGGGGCCGCTGAGTAATGTCATGAAGCACTAATGAACTTTTAGAACCTTTACTTGACCAACTTGGCCTTTAGGACGTAGTGAGATGACCGGCTTTGGTGCAATCCGAAGTTGGTAGATACTCGATACTACACTCATTGAGGTTTGGTTTCTTGGGATATTTCGGTCACCATTAAAGAGGCTTGTGCTGAAACAATGACCAAGGAAACAAACCAGTGATATTGAGCTCCTTAGAACCCGATTACTATTACTAGGAAAGGTTGAGCCAACTAAACTTCAAGAGGGTACTTACCTATGAGACTCCATGCAAGCCTAAACGTAAGGACTTGTTTGCTTTGTTTGTATATACATACTTGTACATAACATCATGAACATCATAACATCATACTCATTCACTAACCATTTCAAGGATTTTGGGATTTATCTTTGTTCTTGTTTTGTAGGACATTGATTCTATTCACAAGAAAACTATTCAAGTCAATCTAGTAAGAATCCCTCCACAACTTAAGGAACTAGCTTCAAGGATTCCTGAAAACTCTCCATTCACCGAGAGACGTGGTCACCTACTCAACTTGGTCACCTCCAACACAGATGAGGACATGATGAAGGTTCTCTTTCATTTCTTTGATCCTTTACACCATTGCTTCACATTTCTCGATTATCAACTTGTACCTACTTTGGAAGAATTCTCTCGACTCTTAAGGATTGCCATTCTCAATCAACTACCTTTCAATGGTACGGAAAGAGACCCAAAGCCATAAGAGTTTGCTCAAGCTCTACACTTGCACTCATCTGATGTCACAACCAATTGGGAAACAAGTAGTGATGTCAAAGGTTTCCTAGCAAAGTTCTTGTTCGAGAAAGCCCAAAACTGTTGGAACTCCTTGGATTTGCAAGCCTTTGAGGAAATTGTGGCTCTCCTCGTCTACTGGATGGTTTTGTTTCCAAATCCTGAACAACTCACAGATGTGAACACCGTCAAAATATTCATATCCCGCAACCCGGTACCTACATTGCTAGGGGACATCCTACATTCTTTTCACACTCGCACAATGAGGAAAAGAGGTGTCCTTATGTGTTGCACTCCTATCTTGGCAAGATGGTTTATTTCTCATCTTCCCCAATCTATATTAAAGAACGAACAAGGTTCAAGGTGGTCACAAAGTTTAATGACGCTCAAACATTCATACATTCATTGGTGCTCCCGATCCATAGAGAATGTTACTATTATCGACCGTTGTGGAGAATTTCCTAATGTCCCTTTACTTGGCGTTAGGGGAGGTATCACCTATAACCCCTGCTTAGCCTTAAGACAGTTTGGTTACACTCGAAGGGATGGCCCACATGAGATGTTGATTCAAGGTTTGGTATTTGACTACGAGAACAACGATCAAGGTCTTCGCCAGAGATTTATCCGAGCTTGGAGGATGTTGAACAAGGTAGATAGCAAGAATGGTGCATGGGTAAGTGGACATCCCTGTCAAGGTAGGCTCTCAGACTTTCGAGTCCACCTTCTATGTGATGGACATCAGGCCATCGTACTCTTGTTTGTTGGGTCATCCTTGGATCCACGAAGCTGGGGCTGTTACTTCTACATTACACCAAATGTTGAAGTATCCGGTGAAGGGGAAGATAGTCACTGTGCATGGTGAAGAGGAGTATATGGTGAGCCACCTGAACTCCTTCAGGTACGTAGAGATGGACGGAGAATTTATAGAGACTCATTGTCAAAAATTTGAAGAGGTTCCCCAGATTCTGGCGTCAACAGAGACCACTACCATCACCAAACCTCCTCTAAAGATGGCTTCTCTCAAGGACGCTCGAGCATTAGTTGAAGAAGGTAGGAGTACCAGTTGGGGACGGCTTCTTGAGTTTATTCATAAAACTGACAAGTTTGGTTTGGGCTTTACTTCAGGGGCTCAGAGGGCTGTTCGACGCGCTCGAGTTGGAGGACCTCCCATACGCATCAGTAATTGAGGGGTCAATGCTATTGGAGACAATGAGGAATACTTTGATATTGACAGCTAGATTTACCCGACTACCAATGGTGGACCGAGTAATTGGACGGCCAGAGATTTTATACCAATTTCTTTTATTCCGCAGTAATTGTTTTACTTATTTTCTGAGTTTGTAATGAACAATTTAAACTTTTTTTTTCCTTATGTCTTACCTGAGGCACGATGGTTCTCTCTGTCAGGGTTATTATATGTCATCTCATATATCATCAATGAAGCATTGGACGTTCTTTGCATACAAATTTTGCGCTCTCTGTTTTTTTTTCTTTTCTGCCTTTACTTTATCAATACAACTATGCTCTTACACACACTCACATATCAAACTGCAGATCCACATCCACTCTGGATCCCATTGATAACAATCCTGCTATTGCCAGTTATGACTTCGAAAATCCGATCAACCAAGCTGAGGACGAAGGTGAGGACGATTGTGAGGTTCCTGGAGAAATTTCCAAACTGCTACAACAGGAAGAGATGGCTATACAGCATCATGAAGAGTCAGTTGAGACAATAAACTTGGGCACATAGATGGACAGAAAAGAAGTCAAGATCGGCGAGAATTTGGAGACTAATATCAAACGGTGACTAATATAGATGTTGCACGATTACATTGAAATCTTTGCCTGGTCATATGAAGACATGCCTGGTTAAGACACTGATATCGTGGTGCACCGTCTGCCAACTAAAGAGGATTATCCTCCGGTTAAACAGAAGGTCCACCAAATGCACCTTGAAATGTCAGAGAAGATTAAGGCAGAGGTCATGAAGCAGTTCGACGCAGGGTTCTTAGCTGTCACCTCCTATCCGTAGTGGGTTGCTAACACCGTTCCAGTACCTAAGAAGGACAACAAGGTACGGATGTGCGTGGATTACAGAGACCTGAACAGGGCAAGCCCCAAGGATAACTTCCCGCTTCCTCACATTGATGTTCTGGTTAACAACACCGCGCACAAAATTTTCTCCTTCATGGATGGCTTCTCTGGCTATAACTAGATCAAGATGTCTCCTGAAGATATGGAAAAGACAACCTTCACCACACAGTGGGGAACTTTCTGTTACAAGGTGATTCCTTTTAGGTTGAAGAATGCTGGGGCAACCTATCAGCGAGCCATGGTCGCTTTGTTCCATGATATGATTCACCGTGAGATTGAGGTCTATGTTGATGATATGATAGCCAGGTCTCAAAATAAAGAAGAGCACCTCGACCACCTACAAAAGTTGTTCGACAGGTTGAAGATATACCGATTGAGGTTGAATCCGAAAAAGTGCACCTTTGGGGTAAGGTCTGGTAAGCTTCTGGGTTTCATCATCAGTGACAAAGGCATCCAGGTAGACCCCGCAAAGGTAAAAGCCATACAAGAGATGTCGGCTCCCCATACATAGAAGGAAGTTAGAGGTTTCCTGGGACGCCTGAATTATATCGCCAGATTCATTTCACACCTGACTGCTACTTGTGAGCCCATCTTCAAGCTTCTGAAGAAAGATCAAGTGTTAAAGTGGAATGACGAATTCCACATTGCTTTCGAAAGAATCAAGTAATACCTTCAAGAACCACCAATTATGATGCCTCAGGTTGAAGGAAGACCTTTGATATTATACTTAACAGTGCCAGACAATTCAATGAGGTGTGTGCTGGGGCAGCATGACGAGTCTAGTCAAAAAGAGCATGCAATATACTACCTTAGGAAAAAGTTTACCGACTGTGAGACAAGATACTCACTGCTTGAGAAAACTTGTTGTGCTTTGGCATGGGCTGCTCACCACTAAGACAGTATATGCTGACCCACACTACTCTGTTGATATCTAAGATGGATCCAATCAAATACATCTTCGAGAAGCCCGCTCTCTCCAGAAGAATAACGAGATGGCAGATGATCTTAACTGAATACGACATCCAATACACAACCCAAAAAGCAATCAAGGGAAGTGTGCTAGCTGACCATTTGGCGCATCAAGCCATGGACGACTACCAGTCCATGAATTTTGAGTTCCCGGATGAGAACATCATGTTAGTAACCGACTGTGAAGAGCCTGTACCGGATGAAGCACCTAAGGAAGGATCTCGATGGTCTATGTATTTTGATGGAGCCTCAAATGCACTGGGTAATGGTATTGGTGTTGTAATCATATCTCCTGAAGGCTGTCATACTCCATTTATTGCAAGACTCTGCTTCAACTGCACAAACAACATGGTGTAGTATAGAGCTTGCATCATGGGTCTTAAATCCGCTATCAATCTCAGGATCAATTTCTTAAATGTTTTCGGGGATTCAGCCTTAGTGATAACTCAGATCAAAGGTGAATGGGATACGAAACATCTGAATCTCATCCCGTACAAAGAGCATGTACTGACGTTGCTCCCACACTTTGAGGAAGTAACCTTTGAACATTTCCCACGAGAGGAGAATCAGTTAGCGGACGCGCTAGCCACCATGTCTTCCATGTTCAAAGTCAAGTGGGACAACGAAGCTCCCCGAATCACCATTGAGAGATTGGATGAACCAGCACACTATTGTGAGATTGATACCGAAGAAGTGGCAGACAAGCCATGGTTTCATGAAGTGAGGAAGTACCTCGAGACACAAGAGTATCCCGAAAGGGCATCTGTCAACGATAAGAAATTTCTAAGAAGGTTCGCTGCGAAATTCTTCCTCAGTAATGGAATCCTCTACGAGCGCAATCATGACTCTACCTTACTGCGGTGTGTAGACAAGAGCGAAGCAGAGAGGATTATGACAGATCTACATTGTGATACGGTGGGAGAACTGACTTGAGGTTTTGTGTTTTATCGCAAATGTTGCGGTTTAGCAAGAGTCGCCACCGACTTTTCTTTTATCCAAAAGGAAAGGTGAAAAAGCACAGGAAAGACCTTTAAGATGTTTTCTTGAGTTAGGGGGGTAGATTATGAAAAGGGAAGGTATTAGCACCCTTTTCATCCATGGTTTTCCATGGGCTCTTAGTTACTTGCTAGATCAACTTGCTTTTGTTTGAAAATTGTGCTTTGTGTGGTTTTTTTGAAAGTATTTTGTAAAAGAGGCCATTCGTTTAGGAAATATTTGTAATGATTCTCGTTCGTAAGAATGTATACAAAGATGTTTGTCTTTTTGAAAATGTTTTCAATGTTTGTAAAAATGTCTTGGAAATGTGTGTATTTTCGAAAATAGTAAGGATAGTTGTTTGGAAATAGAGCAAGTAATTAGAAGCAATCTACCTACTCAAATGTCTTTCTTATGCATTTTCTATTCCTTTGACATTGTTGTCTTACCATTGATTTGGTAAGCAACCCTATATTTGGAGTTTTACGGGACGGGCGCAGGTCATCGTATAACCATGATTAGCAATGTTGCAAAGTATCTTAGAATTTCGAGGGACAAAGATCATTTTGTAAGGCAACTTTGAATAGCGTCATCAAGGGACTATGATCTTTTGATTTTGTTTGTTTTACCAAGATACTTTGCATGCGTAACATGGATATTTTGTATAAGGCAACCAAGTGGAGAAACCCTAAGGGTGTTTGTGTGCAAGTGTGTTTGATTGCATGCATGATTTTATCTTGAATTAGGATTTTCTATTTCATTGATTTTATCTTGCCATACATATCCTAATTGCTAGCATTTACATTTGAAAGCGATAAAATGCGGAAATGTAAAGTCCTACGCTATTACAATATTTAGGGGGTGGGGGTACACACTTATGAATGGGGAGTACCAGCGAGATAAATAAAGAAAAATAACAAGGGGAAGAAAAAAAGAAAGAAGGATGGGGTCAGCGTGCTACTGAGAGGAAGTCAGAAGTTCTAACCCTAGACTGCTGCATAATAGCAACCTGTTAGTGAAAATGTATAGGTCAGAAGTTCTGACCCTGGTGCGCTGCAAAACAGAAACTTGTTAGTGTAAAGGTTAGAAGTTCTGACCCCGGTGCGCTGCAAAACAGAAACCTGTTAGTGGAAATGTATGGGGTCAGAAGTTCTGACCCTGCTGGGAACACAATAATTTTCAGAAGTTCTGATATTACTGATAACAAAACAGGCCTCAGAAGTGCTGGCGTCAAAGTCAGAACTTGGTCTCCCTCTGTGCTAGTCAGAACATCTGCAATTTGGTTATTTCTCATCAAAACAGAAGACATGCCTAAGACAGTTTCAGCAGGTGTCCTAGCGCTTCAGAAATAAGGAGAAACTGAACCCAAAAAAATCAGAGGCAAGTATGCCTTTGCCAATTCTAACTCTGAGTTTCAGTTTCTTCAAGGCATTTCTGAACTGATTCGTTCTCTACTTAAGCATGCAGAGCCGTAAAAATCTCAGAACATGTGCAACATCAGAAGCATGATATCTACATTGTGTTTTTTGAGCATGCAAATCTGATGATGCTTAAGCAGTGTGGTGAGAGTCAGCAGGTGCTTACCTTGCTGTTGGAATAAATTCTGTGAACTGGAGTTAGCCTTAACTCTGATGGTGTTCTGGATAGGTTCTTTGAATGGATGGATGGAGAGTATATATGTGGGGTCAGAAAATGTATGGGCGTTTCTTAGTCAAGAAATATTTTTGGAACAAATGAAGTTTGGAGGAAGGAGATTCAAAGTTGTGTTTAAGGCTCTTGAAACACTAGGAATTTTGGCAGAGTTTCAAGGTGTTTTCTTGCTAAAATTTTCTGTTTCTTTTATAGCAATTTTTATGGGCTTGGACCGGGCTTTTCCAGTGGACAATGGTGCTCTATTTATAGGCAAAGCTTTATGGGTTTTTTAAACGTTAAGTGGCGCCAATACCATGCAATAGATGTTGACTTACTCTTGAAGAAAGTTCATGAAAAGTTGTGATGATTGACAGCTTTTAGCCTAGGATGGAATAGTAAGCCAAGATTAAGGAAAAGTGACACCCATAGGCGAAAAGTGGCGCATAGACCCATACCTAAATCTGTACAAAGGTGTTGTTATGCTACACGTGGAGAGACCCTTTGGACGAATGCTCAAAAGTGGTTGTGAGCATTAATGAGCATTAAATGGTGATGAGATTTGTTAAAGTCAGAAATCTTGTAATGGGGGATTTTGCATCATTACTTAAATCTGAGCCAGCAGTTCTGCTTCAACATAAAACAACGCACCCAAGCTATGATTTTGGCCTCCTGTCAACCAGTATATTTTATAATCTTCTGTTCTTAACTTGGTAGATTCTGATTGAGCTTGCCTAGCTGCTGAAGAGCCACATTCTGACTGAGTTTCTGTAGCTGCTGAAGAGCTTGCAACTTCTGACTGAAGGTTATGTGCTGAGCTAAGATTGCAACTTCTGACTGAAGGTTATGTGCTGAACTAAGCTTGTAACTTTTGACTGAAGGTTATGTGCTGAACTTAATCTTGCAACTTCTGACTGCTCCTGCCTGGAGGTTGGTTCAGAAGCTCTGAAGTGCCATTTTTCCCTTTAAATACTTAGAAAAATCTTAAGTACTTAGAAGTTTGGTTTTTCAGCGCTAATGACTAATTTTCCCTTGGGAGTGAACTTCATGAAAAATTTGTAATTCAAAGTTTGGAAGTAAACCTGAGGATCCAGGATGACTTCTGGAAAAAAAAGAGAGGGCAAATTTTGGGTTACAACAGCTACCCTTGTTCAATCTTCTTAGACTTGAAAAGCGAGATTGACATATTTTTCATTCGTGGCTTGAGAGTGGAAGATGATTGAATACTAGAGTGCCCAGGAATTTGCACTTGATGGTGCGTTGGTTGATTGTGTAGGGAATGGGCTTAAAGATGACATTTTGAGAGGTAATAGAATCTTGTTGGATATGGGCTTGTAGATTCCATCCAAGAATGCTTGTTTGAGATGTAATTTGTATGTTTGAACTTCAGAACAGCTTCCGTGTTTGGAGTGTATCTGAACTGTATTAGGAGTGTGAAATCTGAATGAGTATCAGAATGGCTTCCGTGTCTGGAGTGTATCTGAGCTGTATCGGGTAGATTGAAATCTGAATGAGTATCAAAATGGCGTCCGTGTCTGGAGTGTATCTGAACTGTATCAAGTAGGTGAAATCTGAATGAGTATCAGAATGGCTTCCGGGTCTGGAGCGTATCTGAACTGTATCAGGTAGGTTGAAATCTGAATGAGTATCATAATGGCTTCCGTGTCTGGAGCGTATCTGAACTATATCAAGTAGGTGAAATATGAATGAGTATCAGAATGGCTTCCGTGTCTGGAGCATATCTGAACTGTATCAAGTAGATGAAATCTGAATGAGTATCAGAATGGCTTCCGTGTCTAGAGCGTATCTGAACTGTATCAAGTAGATGAAATCTGAATGAGTATCAGAATGGCTTTCGTGTATGGAGCGTATCTGAACTGTATCAGGTAGGTTGAAATCTGAATGAGTATCAGAATGGCTTCCGTGTCTGGAGTGTATCTGAACTGTATCTGATTGCATATTGTTAATGGTAGTTGTTTAATCTTATCCTGAAAAGGGTAAAATGTTAGCTAAAACACAAAATTATGTTGCATGAAATGTATGATGCAATATATTTTTCTTATCAATTATGATATGTAGATGTAATGTATGTGCATGCAAGTTGATTTGTTGTATTTCTGTTTGCTTGGGGAAAACAAATCCCTGACTGTTGCTGAGGATATGTAAGTCTTCATGTCTTGAAGTTGAAGTGTTGGTGAATTTCTGCTAAGAGAAATAAACTCTTGTTGTAAGGGAAATGCCATGCATTTCTCGTGAGATCCGTTTGGGGAAACCTGGGAATCTTGACGACTTCTAATGGGGATTAACCATTGGGAGTTTTTTGTTCCGCTGGGGAGTATTGAAAACTCTATGGGGAAAAGTTGGTTTCTGTTTGAAGAAGTTCAGGAGTTTCGGTTGTCTGCCGCTCTACTGGGAGTTATCCTTGGCTGGAGAGACTCAAGAGTTAGCTGTTATTTGGTCGGATTCCAGGTTTCTCAACAACCTGCTAGGGAATTTGGAGAAATTGGGTGACTTCTACCAGGGATTGGTAAACTAGAAGCTTCGTCCTGCTGGGTAGCTGGGAGTTTTGTTCCGCTGGGGATTATGGAAAACTCCATGGGGAGAAATTTTATGGGATGGCCTTGAGATATTTCCCTGTCCTTTAGACCTATCAGTAATTGTCTCTTCCTCATTCTGTTTATTCGTAAACGGTAATCATGTTCAAATGCATATGTTCATTAATGAATCATTGGACGTTTTTGCAAACAAAACATAAGAGTAAAGACAAATAGTTTTTATGCACTTTTTGTATTGACTTTGAGTAAGTATTTTGTACAAAGGAGACAAAACCCTAGTAAGAGAATGTCGTCGTAAACAAGAAAATTTTAGAGAAAGAAAGATAGCTATGTGAAATAATCCCATGGGGTTCCCATTCTACTATAGCCTTCATATCTCCGAGTATCTTGTCTATTTGCCTTGTCCGAAGATAATTGAATTGATCAGAAACTCCGAGTTTGTCAGTGGAAGTCAAAGGTCGTCCGTAAGTGATCCGACGGGACATAGTCATACGCTTTTATTCCCTAACTTTTGCCTGGACCGCCCTTTCGGGTTTTCAGTCCACCGGGAAACCCTTTTTTTCCCAAGTCGCCCTTTCGGGTTTTCAACTTGTCGGGTGTACAAATTTTTATTTTTTATCCCTAATTTTTTCCCGAACCATTTTGGTTCGTCGGGATGCCCTTGTTTTTCCTAGGTATGTCAATCTAGCGGGTCTCTTATGCGTAGTATCTTTTGACTATGTCTGTGTTCGCAGGGTGTGGCAGGTCATCGTCGTCCATGGTGGTTAAGATCATTGCCCCACCGGAAAATATGTTTTTGATTACAAATGGTCCTTCATAGGTAGGAGTCCATTTTCCCCTGGAATCACTTTGTGGCAAGATGACACGTTTGATCACTAGATCCCCGACTTGATATGTTTGGCGTCTGACTTTCTTGTTGAAAGCCTTGATCATCCGTTTTTGATACATTTGACCATGGAAAATAGCAGTAAGTCTTTTTTCATCAATTAAGTTTAGTTGATCAAGTCGAGTTTGGATCCAATCGTCTTCATTCAAACCTGCATCTTTCATAATCCTCCAAGAGGGGATCTGGACCTCAATAGGTAAAACAGCTTCCATGCCATATACCAAAGAATAGGGTGTTGCCCCGATTGATGTGCGAGCCGTGGTACGATATCCGTGGAGAGCGAATGGTAACATCTCATGCCAGTCTTTGTATGTGACTGTCATCTTTTGTATGATCTTTTTAATGTTTTTATTCGCAGCTTCGACAACACCATTCATCTTTGGCCGGTAGGGAGAAGAATTGTGATGTTGAACCTTGAATTGCTCTCACAAAGAGGTGATCATAGTATTGTTAAGATTTGTACCATTATTAGTGAGAATCCTTTCCAGGATGTCGTACCGACAAATAAGGTTTTGCTTGATGAAGTGAGCAACAACATTCTTGGTAACAGATGCGAAGGAAGCTGCTTCAATCCACTTTGTAAAATAGCCAATGGCCACTAGGATGAAGCGGTGTCCATTGGAGGTCCTCGGCTTGATCTCTCCAATCATGTCAATTCCCCATATAGCAAAGGGCCAAGGAGCTGTCAAGACATTCAGAGGAACCGAAGGTACGTGCACCTTGTCAGCATAAATTTGACACTTATGACAGGTCCGAGAGTGTTGATACCAGTCTGCTTCCATGGTAGACCAATAATAGCCCGCCCTTAGGATTTTCTTTGCCATCGTATGCCCACTGGAATGCGTGCCAAAAGTGCCCTTATGTAGATCAACCATGATCTTTTCCGCTTCAATCTTATCCACACACCGAAGCAGAATGAAGTCATGATTGCGCTTGTACAGGATGCCGTTACTCAAGAAGAACTTAGCAGAGAATCTCCTTAAGAACTTCTTATCATTGATTGAAGCTCCTTCTGGGTATTCTTGGTCCTCGAGATACCTCTTGACTTCATGAAACTAAGTCTGGTCCATTACTTCTTTAGTATTGGTCTCGTGACAGTGTGCTGGTTCATCCATTCGCTCGATGGTGATCTAGGGAGCCTCGTTGTCCGAATTAAGTTTAAACATGGATGACATTGTAGCTAGAGCGTCCGCTAGCTGATTTTCTTCTCGCGGGAAATGCTCGAAGGTAATCTTCTCAAAATGTGGTAGCAATGTCAAAGCATGTTCTTTGTAAGGGATAAGGTTTGGGTGCTTAGTGTCCCACTCTCCTTTGATTTGAATGATGACCAAAGCCGAATATCCAAATACATCTAAGAATTTGATTCCCAAGTCTATGGCAGCTCTAAGACCGAAGATGCATGCTTCGTACTCCGCCATGTTGTTCGTAGAGTTGAAGTAAAGTCTGGCCGCGAAGGGAGTGTGACAGCCTTCTAGAGATATGAGTACGGCGCCAATACCATTACCAAGTGCATTGGATGCTCCATCAAAGAACAGGGACCATCGGGATCCTTGTTCAGGTCCGTCATATGGCCTGATTCCTTCACAGTTGTCTAATGTCATGATGTCTTCATCCGGGAACTCAAACTTCATGGACTGATAGTCTTTTACAGCCTGGTGGGCAAGGTTATCAGCCAATACACTCCCCTTTATAGCTTTTTGGGTAGTATACTGTAGGTCATATTCTGTTAGGATCATCTGCCATCTAGCTATCCTCCCAGACAGGGTAGGCTTGTCGAAGATATATTTTATCGGATCCATCTTAGATATCAACAAGGTAGTATGAGTCAGCATATACTGTCTTAGCCGGCGAGCAGCCCATGTCAGAGCGCATCAAGTTTTCTCGAGCAGTGAATATCTGGTTTCACAGTCGGTAAACTTTTTGCTCAGGTAGTAAATAGTATGCTCTTTTCGGCCAGACTCGTCATGCTTCCCTAATACACACCCCATTGAGTTTTCTAAAACAGTCAGATACATGATCAACGATCTTCCTTTGACTGGTGGTAGCAACACATGAGGCTTTTGTAAATACTCTTTGATCTTGTCAAAAGCAATATGACATTCATCATTCCATCTGACTACTTGATCTTTCTTCAATAGTTTGAAGATTGGCTCACAAGTAGCTGTTAGGTGAGAAATGAATCTGGAAATATAGTTCAGGCGTCCCAAGAATCCTATGACTTCCTTCTCAGTACGAGGAGCAGGCATTTCTTGTATTGCTTTAACCTTGGCAGGATCAACCTCGATACCCTTGTTACTAACAATAAAACCTAAGAGTTTACCGGACCGTACTCCAAATGTGCACTTGTTCGGGTTCAATCTTAACTTGTACTCCTTCAATCTCTCAAACAACTTTTGCAAGTGATCAAGTTGCTCTTCATTTGTTTGTGATTGGTCTATCATGTCATCTATGTAGACCTCTATTTCATGGTGTATCATATCATGAAACAAGGCTACCATGGTGCGCTGATAGATATCCCCAACATTCTTCAGTCCAAATGGCATTACTTTGTAGAAGAATGTCCCCCACCATGTGACAAATGTAGTTTTCTCCATGTCCTCAGGTGCCATTCTGATTTGATTGTAACCCGAGAATCCGTCCATGAAGGAAAACACCTTGTGCTGGGCAGTATTATCGACCAAGATATCTATATGGGGAAGTGGAAAATCATCTTTAGGGCTAGCCCTATTCAAATCTCTATAGTCCATGCACATTCGTACTTTGCCGTCCTTTTTAGGCACGGGAACAATGTTGGCAACCCATTGGGGATAGGAAGTGACAGCCAAGAATCTAACATTGAATTGTTTCATGACTTCCGCTTTGATCTTTTCTGACATATCAGGTCTCATGCGGCGGAATTTTTGTTTCACTGGTGGACAATCTTCTCTTGTTGGCAGGCGATGTACTACAATGTCTGTATCAAGTCCCGTCATGTCTTCATATGACCAGGAAAAGATCTCAACGTAATCATGTAGTAGCTGAATCAGACGCTCCTTAACGTTGGCCTCTAGATTGGCACCTACTTTGACCTCTTTTCTATTCTCCCCGGTACCTAAGTTGATTGTATCCACCGGTTCCTCATGGGGCTGAATAGCTCTTTCCTCTCGCTGTAGTAGTCTGGCAAGTTCCCCTGGTACTTCACAATCTTCCTCACCTTCGTCTTTGGCTTGGTAGATTAGATCCTGAGTCATGAAAGGCCATAGCATTATCGTTACCCATGGGATCCAGAGTGGATGGGTACCTGAATTTGTGAGTGTGGGTGTGTGTAAGGGTATAGCCATCTTTTTAAAGGAGAATAAATATAAAAGAAAAAATAATGAGCACAAAAGTTTGTATGCAAAACGTCAGTGATTCATTGAATGTCATATGAAGATGAAATGACAACCCTTACAAATGGACCATTGTGCCTCGGGAAAGACACAATGTTTAAAATATGCGAATTGTTTGTGAATATTACAAATCCAACAGAAATGTGGAAGATAAGTTACTGAGGGACGAAATTTATCGGAACAAAGTCTCTAGCTTCCCAATTGCGAAGTCCTCCGTTGATAGTAGGAAATATCCAATCCTACAAACTGCAATCCTCTTCACCGTCTTCTACTGCATTGACCTTCCGGTTGCTAATCTTCAAAGGGGGCTCTCCAGCACGGGCGCGGCGCACATCTTTCTG
The DNA here is from genome assembly GCA_948472305.1 of Vicia faba. NCBI lineage: Eukaryota > Viridiplantae > Streptophyta > Magnoliopsida > Fabales > Fabaceae > Vicia > Vicia faba. Next base: position 431,650,267 of record OX451739.1, on the reverse strand, counting down.
AGTACTTGAAGTGAACCCTAAATCAAACCTGTCAGACTTATACGGGATGTCTGGAAGTTTCCCCTAGATGGTGCATCCTCCTTGCTCAATTACGGCTTTGGTGTCCTTCAGAGATGACATCTGAAGTGGAGTTTTTGTAATCTCGAGAATCTAGGACACAGTTTTGGTTACTGCTACCTCTTGGGGAACTTCTTCGAAATGTTGAAAAGGAGTTTCAATGAACCCGCCATCCAATTCCATATACCTGAAGGAATTGAGGTGACTAATCATATATTCTTCCTCTCCATGGACAATGATGATATTTCTATGGACCGGATATTTCAACATCTGGTGTAGTGTAGAGGTGACAGCGCCGGTATTATAGATCCACGACCGTCCTAGCAGGCAGGAATAAGAGGGACGGATGTCCATTACATAGAAGGTCGAGTTGAAAGTTTGAGTCCCAACCTTTATAGAGATGTCCACTTCCCCGTGGACTATCCTCTTTGAGCCATCAAATGCTCTTACGACTATGTTACTGGGTTTTAGCGTCAGTCCTTCGCAATCTAGTCTGTCGAGAGCTTTCTTCAATAAAACATTCAGAGATGAGCCAGTGTCTACCAAGACATGGGCCAGAGTTGTTCCTCTATATTCCAGAGACATGAAATGTCTCGTTGTGCTTTCTTCCCCTTAGTGTCAGATCTGTATCTGAGAAGCCTAGGCAGTTATCCACTGTCAAACTGGCCACACAAATTTGAAACTGGTCAGCAGACATCTCTTGAGGTACATGGGCTGTCTTCAGAAACTTCACCAGGGCTTTCGCATGTGCCTCGGAGCACAGTAACAAGGCCAACATGGAGATCTTGGAGGTAGTCTTCCCCAACTGCTCGACTACGTCGTAGTCACTCTTCTTTATTATTCTCAAGATCTCCTCCATTTCCTTCTTAGAAGCTTCGGTAATAGTCAGTGGTTGAGCCTTCGTCCGGTCATGCTCTTCTTGAGTACTTTTTCCTCGATTTTCAGCAGTAGAAGTTATGTCGTCTTTGTTGATAGGAGTACTTTCGGATATGATTATTGGTACGGAGGTAACCTTTGGAACAGCCACGGGTCCAAAAACTGCCTTTAGAGGGGCAATCTATGGAGAGAAGATTCTACCGCTACGGGTAATCTTACTGGTTCCGACAATATTGCTAATGTCAGAGTCTTCTTTTTCGGAGCTGATTTCTTCGGCGGCCAGCCCATCTTGTTTGATGCCATGGTAATAAATGTCCCCACTGTAATTCCACAGTATGGCCTTGTCTGATTCATATGGGACTGGCCCAGACATGGTGATTATAAGAGGAGTTGCTTTCGGAACCAATGTAATTCTAACGGGTTTTTTGGAAACCCTGGAAGAATTGGCGGATATGGTAATGATCGAAATGTCTTCAACAGAAACAGGTGAAACATGAGTACATTCAAACAGAATCTCTTTGTTGTCTATCAAGCATTGAATGCCTATTTTCAATAAAGGGAAAGCAGTTGGTGAGGATAAGCAAAGGTGGCAAACTTCATTACAGCCCGGGAACACACCGACTTTCAACAAGTTTACTTTAATGATTGGGAGAGGAGTCACGAGTTCATCAACTGTGGTAACAAACAATTCTTCTTCAATAGCATTGGCGTTGTGGCCATGTCTGGGCATGGGAGCAGAGATAACATTTGGCTTCTCGTGCGCATCAAACTCGATTTCCTTTGCTTCTATGAGATCTTGTATTTTGTTTTTCAGGGCCCAACAATTGTTGGTATCATGCCCAGGACTTTCTGAGTGATATGCGCTATGGGCATTGGGGTGATAATGAGGGGATGTTGTGTTGGGATTTTTCGGAGCTTCCTTCAGAGTTACCGGATTGGTCTTCAATAACTGTGGCAAGATTTGAGACAGAGTCATGTTTATCCGAGTAAACTGTCTTACCGGCCTTTCTGTTCTTGGTGGATTAATCCTTTGTTGGGCAGGTTCAGACTTATAGATCATAACAGCACCTACTGTTGGACGGTGTTTAGTTCTCCCTTGGTTCCTTGGTGGGTAGATAGAAGATACTTCCTTCTTCCCAGTGAAAGGCTTTTTCACAGCTGTAGAGGCAGACGAATCCTTCTGAATCTTTCCACTTTTTATGCCAGCTTCCACCCTTTCTCCGGTCAGTATTAACTCAGTGAATCCTGCATATGAGCTTCCAATTAAATGGTTGAAGAAAGGACCTGATAAAGTGCCTAAGAACATGTCCACCAATTCCCTTTCAGACAGAGGGGGTTGGACTCTCCCAGCTAGATCTCTCCACTTCTGCGCATAATCTTTGAAACCTTCATTGGCAACCATAGCTATACTCTGAAGTTGAGTACGGGTAGGCGCCAAATCTGCATTATACTGGTATTGCTTATGGAAAGCTGCGGCAAGATCTTCCCAGTTGTGGACGTCGGCCCTTTCCAGTTGGTAAAACCAATCGAGTTGTGTTCTAGATAGACTATCCTGGAAAAGTGCACCCACAAATCTTTATCAGCGGAGTGTGGTTGGATCTTTCTTACATATGATCATAGGTGCATCTTAGGACATGACACCCCATCATACTTTGCAAATAATGGCACTTTGAACTTTGGTGGGATCACAATTCCCGACACTAGACCTAATTCTTCAAATTCTAGACCTGGTACTCTCTGTACTTCTATATCACTCAGACGCTCTTCAAGATGTCTGTACTTATCATCAGTTAGTGGATACTATTCTTCGGAGTAATCTTCCTCTTCTTCCTCCTCTTCAGATTCTGATGGAACCGCTGTTTCCTTTCTTTTTCCCTCTCTTTCATCAGATGTTGTTGCAAAATCCAAGGTTCTTCTAGTTTGTCCTTGAAACCTTCTCCCCATAATTACAACACCGGTTGGTTTCTTCTCCTTCTTCTTCTTCTCTTTGGCCAACAGAGTCTTCAACTCCTCTTGTCCTTTGGCCAGGGTTGTGAGTAACGGGTGAAACTGCGTGTTTTGAGCTTGAAGATCTTTGATTGTTTGTTCGAGATCCATCTTACTGAATAAACAACAGAGAGATGAGGGAACTTGTTGCAAAAGACATGTTTATGTTATGATGAATGATATGTGCATATGCAATGTTTTCAAGGATTTCAAAAATTCAAGTTCGTTTTAGACAAAAAGGAGCACACATTATATTAATAAGATAGAGTTTGAGTACAAAATAATACACTCTCTAAGATAAAGAAGTGGTGCGCACCCTCTTCGGTGCAATGTAGGAATTTAGAGTCTTCTCTTCACGAAGTAGCCTAGTGAGTTCTGAAACCTTCTTCTCGCTCGCGTAGAATTGGGCTTCGAAAGTATCACACTCCCCTTTGAGTTGTATCCAATCCCTTTGTAGGTCTTCAAGAGATGTGGGCATGTCAGGATGTAGGATAGTGTATGGAACTTCTCCCTCCTTAACAGGATCAATGATCATCGGGAGGATGGAAGGATAAGGCATCATAAGACTTTGAGCGTGGGTTCATACCCACTTGAGGTAAGGCTCAAGAGGGATGGAATTCTTGTGTCCCAAAGTCTTGCTATCCACCTTGTTTAATGTCCTCCAAGCTCGGATGAATCTCTGGCGAAGACCTTGATTGTCGTTGTCGTAGTCGAATACTAAACCTTGAATCAACATCTTGTGCGGGCCATCCCTTCGAGCATAACCAAACTGTCTTAAGGCTAAGCATGGGTTGTAGGTGATGCCTCCCCTAATGCCTAGTAGAGGAACATTAGGAAATTCCCCACAACGGTTAATGATGATGACATTCTCTTTGGATCAGGAGCACCAATGAATGTCTGAATGTTCGAGCGTCATTAACCTTAGTGACCACCTTAAACCTTGATCATTCCTTAAGACTGATTAGGGAAGATGAGAAATAAACCATCTTTCCAAGAGAGGAGTGCAACACATAAGGACACCTCTTTTCCTCATTGTACGAGTGTGAAAAGAGTGTAGGATATCTCCAAGCAAGGTAGGCACCGGGTTGCATGACATGAAGATTTTAACGGTGCTCACATCTATGAGCTGGTCCAGATTGGGGAACAAGACCATCCCATAGATAAGAAGGGCCACAATTTCCTCAAAGGCTTGCAAGTCTAAGGAATTCCAACAGATTTGGGCTTTCTCAAACAGAAACTTTGCTAATAAGCCTTTGACACCACTCCTAGTTTCCAAAGAATTGTGACATCAGATGAGTGCAAGTGCAGGGCTTGAGCAATCTCTTCTGGCTTTGGGTCTCTTTCCGTACCATTGAAAGGTAGTTGATTGAGAACGGCAATTCTCAAGAGTTGGGAGAATTCTTCCAAAGTAGGCACAAGCTGGTAGTCGGGAAACGTGAAGCAATGGTGCAAAGGATCGAAGAACTGAAATAGCACCTTAATCATATCCTCTTTCGTGTTGGAGGTGACCAAGTTGAGAAGATGACCATGTCTCTCGGTGAAAGGAGAGCTTTCGGGGATCCTTGAAGCTAGCTCCTTAAGTTGCGGAGGAATTCTTACAAGGTTGACTTGGATAGTTTTCCTGCGAAGTGAATCCATACCCCTACAAAACAAGAACAAAGATGAATCTCTGGAATCCTTGAAATGGTTAGTGGATGCATATGATGTTCATGATGTCCATGATGTTATGTACAAGTATGCATATACAAGAAAAGCAAACAAGTTCCTAGTTTAGGCTTGAATGGGGTTTTATAGGTAAGTACCCTCTTGAAGTTTAGTTGGCTCAACCTGTACTAGTAATAGTAATCGGGTTCTAAGGAGCTCAATATCACTGGATCGTTTCCTTGTTCATTGTTTCAGCTCAAGCCTCTTTAATGGCGACCGAAATATTCCAAGAAACCAACCCTCAATGAGTGTAGTATCGAGTATCTACCAACTTCGGACTGCACCAAATCCAGTCATCTCACTACGCCCTAAAGGCCAATTTGGTCAAGTAAAGGTTCTAAAAGTTCGTTAGTGCTCTGCGACATCACTCAGCGGCCCCATATTCTCCTTGACTACTCAAGGGCTACCCGTACCCACAAATATGTCACACTAACATAGCTATTGCTTCGACCATGTCGGTATACCCTGCACAGTTTCCACAACGTATTACTATTTATCTATAATGTGTCCCCAAATACGGGTAGAGGATTCAAACCCAAAAAAAAGAACCATAATTTAAAGCAAACAAATCAAGCAATGTAAGCAAGTAAATGTGATCTAGCCCTAAGGTAACCCCACTTTTAAGAATTCCCCAGCAGAGTCGCCAATTCTGTGATACGGTGGGAGAACTGACTTGAGGTTTTGCGTTTTATCGCAAATGTTGCGGTTTAGCAAGAGTCGCCACCGACTTTTCTTTTATACAAAAGGAAATGTGAAAAAGCACAGGAAAGACCTTTGAGATGTTTTCTTGAGTTTGGGGGGTAGATTATGAAAAGGGAAGGTATTAGCATCCTTTTCATCCATGGTTTTCCATGGGCTCTTAGTTACTTGCTAGATCAACTTGCTTTTGTTTGAAAATTGTGCTTTGTGTGTTTTTTTGAAAGTATTTTGTAAAAGAGGCCATTCGTTTAGCCAATCTTTGTAATGATTCTCGTTCGTAAGAATGTATACAAAGATGTTTGTCTTTTTGACAATGTTTTCAATGTTTGTAAAAATGTCTTGGAAATGTGTGTATTTTCGAAAATAGCAAGGATAGTTGTTTGGAAATAGAGAAAGTAATTAGAAGCAATCTACCTACTCAAATGTCTTTCTTATGCATTTTTTATTCCTTTGACATTTTTGTCTTACCATTGATTTGGTAAGCAACCCTATCTTTGGAGTTTTACGGGACGGGCGCGGGTCATCGTATAACCATGATTAGAAATGTTGCAAAGTATCTTAGCATTTCGAGGGACTAAGATCATTTTGTAAGGCAACTTTGAATAACATCATCGAGGGACTATGATCTTTTGATTTTGTTTGTTTTACCAAGATACTTTGCATGCGTAACATGGTTATTTTGTATAAGGCAACCAAGTGGAGAAACCCTAAGGGTGTTTGTGTGCAAGTGTGTTTGATTGCATGCATGATTTTATATTGAATTAGGATTTTCTATTTCATTGATTTTATCTTGCCATACATATCCTAATTGCTAGCATTTACATTTGTAAGCGATAAAATGCGGAAATGTAAAGTCCTACGCTATTACAATATTTAGGGGGTGGGGGTACACACTTATGAATGGGGAGTACCAGCGAGATAAATAAAGAAAAATAACAAGGGGAAGAAAAAAAGAAAGAAGGAGGGGGTCAGCGTGCTGCTGAGAGGAAGTCAGAAGTTCTGACCCTGGCCTGCTGCAGAATAGCAACCTGTTAGTGAAAATGTATAGGTCAGAAGTTCTGACCCTGGTGCGCTGCAAAACAGAAACCTGTTAGTGTAAAGGTCAGAAGTTCTGACCCCGATGCGCTGCAAAACAGAAACCTGTTAGTTGAAATGTATGAGGTCATAAGTTCTGACCCTGCTGGGAACACAGTAATTTTCAGAAGTTCTGATATTACTGATAACAAAACAGGCCTCAGAAGTGCTGGCGTCAAAGTCAAAAATTGGTCTCCGTCTGTGCTAGTCAAAACATCTGCAATTTGGTTGTTTCTCCTCAAAATAGAAGACATGCCTAAGATAGTTTCAGCATGTGTCCTAGCGCTTCATAAATAAGGAGAAACGGAACCAAAAGAAATCATAGGCAAGTATGCCTCTGCTAATTCTAACTATGAGTTTCAGTTTCTTCAAGGCAGTTCTGAACTGATTCGTTCTCTACTTAAGCATGCAGAGGCGTAAAAATCTTAGAACATGTGCAACATCAGAAGCATGATATCTATATTGTGTTTTTTGAGCATGCAAATATGATGATGCTTAAGCAGTGTGGTGAGAATCATCAGGTGCTTACCTTGCTGTTGGAAGAAATTCTGTGAACTGGAGTTATCCTTAACTCTGATGGTGTTCTGGACAGGTTCTTTGAATGGATGGATGGAGAGTATATATGTGGGGTCAGAAACTGTATGGGCGTTTCTTAGGCAAGAAATATTTTGGGAACAAATGAAGTTTGGAGGCAGGAGGTTCAAAGTTGTGTTTAAGGCTCTTGAAACACTAGGAATTTTGGCAGAGTTTCAAGGTGTTTTCTTGCTAAAATTTTCTGTTTCTTTTTTAGCAATTTTTCTGGGCTTGGACCGGGCTTTTTCAATGGACAATGGTGCTCTATTTATAGGCAAAGCTTTGTGGGTTTTTTAAACGTTAAGTGGCGCCAATACCATGCAATAGATGATGACTTACTCTTGAAGAAAGTTCATGAAAAGTTGTAATGATTGACAGCTTCTAGCCTAGGCTGGAATAGTAAGCGAGGATTAAGGAAAAGTGACACCCATATGCAAAAAGTGGCGCATAGACCCATACCTAAATCTGTACAAAGGTGTTGCTATTCTACAAGTGGAGAGACCCTTTAGACGAATATTCAAAAGTTGTTGTGAGCATTAATGAGCATTAAATGGTGATGAGATTTGTCAAAATCAGAAATCTTGTAATGGGGGATTTTGCATCATTACTTAAATATGAGCCAGCAGTTCTGCTTCAGCATAAAACAACGCACCCAAGCTCTGATTTTGGCCTCCTGTCAGGCAGTATATTTTATAATCTTTTGTTCTTAACTTGGTAGATTCTGAGTGAGCTTACGTAGCTGCTGAAGAGCCACATTCTGACTGAGTTTGCGTAGCTGCTTAAGAGCTTGCAACTTCTGACTGAAGGTTATGTGCTGAGCTAAGCTTGCAACTTCTGACTGAAGGTTATGTGCTGAACTAAGCTTGCAACTTCTGACTGAAGGTTATGTGCTGAACTTAATCTTGCAACTTCTGACTGCTCCTGCCTGGAGGTTGGTTCAGAAGCTCTGAAGTGCCATTTTTCCCTTTATATACTTAGAAAAATCTTAAGTACTTAGAAGTTTGGTTTTTCAGCGCTAATGACTAATTTGCCCTTGGGAGTGATCTTCATGAAAAATTTGTAATTCAAAGTTTGGAAGTAAACCTGAGGATCCAGGGTGACTTCTGGAAAAAAAAAGAGGGCAAATTTTGGGGTACAACATACATGAAGGTACCTTCGGAACCCATTCCAGTGGACATACCATGGCTAAGAGGATCCTACGGGTGGGATACTATTGGTCCACTATGGAAGCAGATTGTTATCAGCACTCCCGAACCTGCCATAAATGCCAAATTTATGCTGATAAGGTGCATGTGCCTCCGGTTCCTTTGAATGTCTTGACAGCTCCGTGGCCCTTTGCAATGTGGGGCATTGACATGATCGGAGAAATCAGGCCGACCGCTTCCAATGGGCATCTCTTCATCCTGGTAGCTATCGATTACTTCACGAAATGGGTTGAGGTTGCCGCCTTTGCTACCGTTACCAAGAGTGTTGTAGCGCAGTTTATCAAGCATAACCTGATCTGTCGGTATGGTGTGCCAGAGAGAATTATCACTGACAATGGTATGAATCTCAATAATACGATGGTCACCGAACTCTGTAAGCAATTCAAGATACATCATCACAACTCTTCTCCCTACTGGCCGAAGATGAATGGCGTTGTTGAAGAGGCTAACAAGAACATCAAGAAGATTATACATAAGATGTCAGTGACATACAAAGACTGGCATGAGATGCTACCATTCGCTCTGCATGGGTACCGTACCTCGACACGAACGTCGACAGGGGAAACACCCTACTCTCTCGTATACGGCATGGAGGCAGTCCTACCCATTGAGGTCCAGATTCCTTCTTTAAGGATTATGAAAGATGCAAGTTTAAACAAAGACGACTGGATCCAAACTCGACTTGATCAATTTAATTTGATCGATGAAAAGAAACTTACTGCTGTCTGTCATGGTCAAACGTATCAAAAACGGATGATCAAGTCTTTCAACAAAAAAGTCAGACGCCAAGAGTATCAAGTCGGGGATCTAGTAATCAAGCGCATCATACTGCCACAAGGTGATCCCAGGGGCAAGTGGACTCCCACCTATGAAGGTCCATTTGTGATTAAAAACGTTTTATCGGGTGGAGCCATGATTCTAACCACCATGGACGGTGACGACCTTCCTCACCCTGTCAATGTAGACATAGTGAAAAGATACTACGCATGATAAAAGACCTTCTAGGTTGACTGGCCTAGGCAAAAATAAGGGCTTCCCGACGAACCAAAAGGGTTCGGGTAAAAATAAGGGATGAAAATGAAGAGAAAAAATATGTACACCCGACAAGTCGAAAACCTGAAAAGGCGGCTTGGGCAAGAAAGGGTATCCCGGTGGACTGAAGACACGAATGGGCGATCTAGGAAAATGTTAGGGATGAAAAGCATATCACGGTGTCCTATTGGATCATCTTGCGACCAAACCTCAGTATCAACTATCAAACTCAAACGGCATCAATCAGTCTAATCAGCTTTTGACAAGCAACAAAGTAAGGAGACGCTCGAAGGCATAGCGACAATAGAAGATTTGAAACTCAATGGGATTGTTGCACATAGCTGTTTTCTTTTCGTTGTACACAATATTGTATAGCTTCCATTTTTACGACGGAGTTCTCTTACTAGAGCGTCAGCTTCCTTGTACAAAAACGCCTGTTATAGGCCAACTTCAAAAATTAATACAAGTCATTTTTACAAAACTATTTGTTTTTCTTTTTCTGTTTTGTTTTTGCAAGAACGTCCAATGATTTATTCTTGACATATGCACTTGAATATGATTGTTGTTCACAAATATTTGCAGAGGAAAATAAAGAAAATTTCTCATAACTTAAGAAACATGGACAAAAACTAAAATGTCAAACCCGCCAGTTACTTTGTCCAGCGAGTACCAGGGCAGAGACATCTTTGGAGCATAGTCATCAGTACATGAGACCTTGTAACATCTTTATTCCCCACAGAGTAGAGTTAATCAAAGCATTGATATCAGTTCTCTCAAAACGGGAAATAATCTCCCTAGCCAGGACCGTTAGAAGCCTGACACCTATGTCCCCCAGCCAAATTTCATAATCGCGAGCGGATCATCATAAATTTTCATCTCCCTAAGCAGGGTCTATTTCTCTGGATACAAAAGCTCAATCCCCAACAGAGCTTATTACTTCAGCTACAAAAGTACACCTTCCAACAGAGTCATTTCCCCCACAGAGCTATTCTCATACAGGGCCTCTCCCTGGAAGAATATTCACAAACAACAAAGAGCAAATCTCCAGCATAGTTATTCCCGTTCACCATCCCCAGCGAAAGTAGAAGAACCACAGTTCTCTATAACGGTCAGGAATGCTATACTCCCCAGCAGCAGTCATGGATTTATTTTCCCAGACACAGATATGTCACAACTAACATCCCATGCTCATACATCATGACATGCACATACATATCACATATAGCATAATCTCATTTATTTTGAGAACATCACCTCACAATGCATTTCATGCATCACATATAATTAAACCTGTTATCTTTTCAGGAAAGACAATTATCACTAATAATTCCAGCGGTTATACGTGTCATATCTGCAGACAGCTAACGAAAAATCAGTTCCCGAAACTAAACGGGTCAACTAATCTACATGATCAAGTGAGGTAACCCTACTATACAGGTTCCTTCCCACAAGCCCTACTATCCAGGCTTCCATCTCGAAGTAACCCTACTACCCAGGTTCCTTCTCATGGCCCTATTATCTAGGATTTCATCTCGAAGTAACCCTACTACCCAGGTTCCTTCCCACAAGCCCTACTATCCAGGCTTTCATTTCAAATTAGCCCTACTATCCAGGCTTCCATCTCAAAGTAACCCTACTACCCAGGTTCCTTCTCATGGCCCCACTATCCAGGCTTTCCATCTCGAAGTAACCCTACTACCCAGGTTCCTTCTCATGGCCCTAATATCCAAGCTTTCATTTCGAAGTAACCCTACTACTCAGGTTCCTTCTCACAAGCCCTACTATCCATACTTTCATTTCAAAGTAGCCCTACTATCCAGGCTTCCATCTCGAAGTAACCCTACTACCCAGGTTCCTTCTCATGGCCCTACTATCCAGGCTTTCATCTCGAAGTAACCCTACTACCCAGGTTCCTTCTCATGGCCCTACTATCCAGGCTTTCATCTCGAAGTAACCCTACTATCCAGGTTCCTTCTCCCTTATCTCCAGACAATAGTTTATAACACTGTAAGGCCCGGACCCGGCCAGATACGGTCGATTTCACATTTCTCAGTAAGTCATTATATAGCCTGGACCCTAACCAGGTATGCATTCTACTTTCACTTCCTCAATCAAGAGTTAATTCCCCAGCAGGGTAATGGACACTCGAAGCTCCTAGACTCTACTTCCCAGGAAATAAATCAACATTCCCTGGCAAAGTCCTCCTCAACAGCATGTACAAGAATTCTTGCAAAGGAATCTCTTATGCAACTGATCTTTTCCGGATGGCATCTTTAAGCCCATCTCCGATGATTCCCCGTCGCCTTCCAAATGGCATCTGTAAGCCCATTTCCGATATCACCAATCAACATTACTTCATGCGAGTGCCAATTTCTGGGCACTCTAGTGTTCAATCATCTTCCACCTTCAGATCACGAAAGGTAGACCAGCCAATCTACATCCTCAGGCTTAAGAAGATTGAACGGGGGCAACTGTTGTACCCCAAAATTTTCCCTCTCATTTCTCAAAGGATCATCCTGGACTCTCAGGTTTGCTTCTATCAAGTTCCAAGTCTTGAATTACCACTTTTCAAGAAAATCATCCATAAGGGCAATATGGTCAAAAGCACACTGAAAAGTCAAACTTTAACTTTCAGATCAAATCAAGTTTCAACAATTTTATTTCATCAAGACATGAGATTGGTTCATCAAAAAAATCAGGATTCAGAAATTACTTGGAAAAAATCAAATTTCTAAACATTTAGAAAATTTTCTAAGTGTTAAGAGTATATGATACTTCAGAACTTCTGAGCCAACCTCCACGCAAGTGCAGTCAGAAGTTGCAAACATGGTTTAGAACATAGTTCTTCAATTAGAACATGACTCTTCAGCATATGGAGTTTACGTTTCTGATCTTCTACGATCAGAACATCACCAAATCCCAAAACCTCATTTAAGCAACTTGATGTCCTACTACATCACAGTCCTGCAATCAGTTGTTGACCCAGTCCACGCCTGCACTTTCTCAAACCCCATATTTGCATCAAATTAGCATATGAAAACTGTGATTAAAAAGAAATGAAATAGTATACTAAAAAGGTTTGAATCCCATTTGTTTCCCCCCCCCCCAAAACCACAACAAACCCATCTATAAATAATTGGCTCCGTCACACGTTCAAGAGGTTGGTTTCTGGAGAGAGATAATTGTCAAAAAGAGAGAAAAGAAAGCTGTGAAACCTTCGTGAAAAATCCAAAAATCCCAAACAGAAAACCAAACCTTTCTTCTTCCCTTTGAATCAAAAGAACTTAGCATTTTCTCTTCCGTTACTCTTGCTGACTCCAGAACATCTGATGGAAGCAGTTCAAGTCCCAAACACACGCTTCAGGTTCAAGGTAAGTCTTTCTGACTTCGCATCTTTTCATCCAAATCATAATTAATATGTAAATGTCACAATGTTAATATTGTCCATATCATTGCATAAGTAAAAAAACTGTGGATCAGAACTTCTCGGTTAAGGCTAGGCTCAGGATTAGGACTAGAACTTCTATAAACTGTTGTGCTTTTATCCTTCTGATTTGCTGTTTGTTAAAAAATGAATAAATTAATGATGTGCTGACTAATATGAGAAAAGATTTTAAATGTAACACAAAACTTCTGTTTTTCACTCACCATTTTAACACAGAACTTCTATGATTCTCTCACTGTTTTAACACATAGAACTTCTGATGCTCACTCACTGTTTTAGCACAGCATAGAACTTCTGAGTTCTCCTTATTGTTAAGCACACTGAACTTCTGATACTTCCACTCGCTATTTTAAACACTCATAATTTCTGATTTTTACATGCTGACAATACACTGAATTTCTGATGTTTACTCATTGTTTTAGCGTAACACAGAACTTCTGACTTTTGGCTCACTATCTGAATACCACCCAGAACCTCTGTGTTTTCCCTCTAACGTTTTTTCAGGACCTTAGAGTGTATCAATCCAGAACTTCTGATGCCCACTGATGTTTCTTTCTGAGTCACAGCACTCCTGGCATCAGAACTTCTGATCCCTTTTGTTTTACTTGCAGCAGCACTCTGATTCTATATCTCATTTATTTCCCTTTTTATCACTTTCAATATTAATACTCTTTTTATCAATATAAAAAAGGCATAAAAATATTTTCTTTTTACTAGCTAATTCATTCTTTTTTTAATTCATTAAGACAAAAAACCATTTTTCCAAACAAAGTCCTTTTTCTTTCTTGCATTATTATTTCAATATGGTTGTAATAGATAATTAGGAATTATTTTCTTTCAAACTCCCATATTTCTAAATTTATACCCCATCCCTAAAATATTGTAATAGCGTAGGACTTTTATATTTCCGCAATTTATCGTTTTCAAATATAAATGTTAGTAATTAGGGTGTGTATGGCAAGATGTGAAATTGACAAATAGATCACCCTAATCAAGACTAAATGCATGTAATCAAATACAGTTTTCACACATGCACCCTTAGGGTAATCTCGCTTTGTCGCCTTTCGGAAAATAGTCATGTCCCTCAAATATGGGCGTTTTAGAAAAGACCCTCGATAAAAGATCATAATCCCTCGATGTTGCCTCCGGTAAACGATCTAGTCCCTAAAACGACATTGCTAAAACGTCCCATAGGTTGCCTTCTATGACTATACAAATGTCCCACATCCGTCCCTTCACATCCAACGACGGGGCTTCTTACCAAGTCAATGGTAAGATAGCAACATCTAAAGGAGGAGGAAAAGAATATCTAAGACCTTTTGAGTAGGTAGATTCGCTCCTAGTTGCTCGCTTGCTCACAACAAAAACATTTTATACACCAACACTCTCATTTTGAAACATTTTCGAAAGACAACACTTTGTACGCGTTCTTATAGAGACGAGAATCAGTACAAAAACACCTTTTTAAAATCGCTTTCAAAAAACACATTTCACAAACACATCTTTGAACTATTTTCCAAACAAACACTTTGTACGCGTTCTTATAGAGACAAGAACCATTACAAAGACGTTTTTAAAATACTTTCAAACCCACACCACACGCACACTTTCAAACAAAAGCAAGTGATCTAGCAAGAAACTAAGATCCCATGGAAAACCATGGCTGAAAGGGGTGCTAACACCTTCCCTTTTCATAATCTACCCTCCGAACTCAAGAAAACATCTCTAAAGGTCTTTCATGTGCTTTTCACCTTTCCTTTTGGGTAAAAGAAAAGTCAATGGCAACTCTTGCTATCCGCAACATCTGCGATCAAACGCAAACTCTCAAGTAAGTTCTCCCACCATATCACAACTACCAATCCATGAGGTTCGAATTCCCGGATGAAAACATCATGATGGTAAACAACTGTGAAGAATTCAGGCCATATGACGGACCTGAACAAGGATCCCGATGGACTCTGGTTTTTGATGGAGCATGTAATGCACTCGGAAATGGTATTGGTGTTGTACTCATATCTCCTGAAGGGTGTCATACTCCCTTTACTGCAAGACTTTTCTTCAACTGTACAAACAACATGGAGGAATACGATGCGTGCATCTTTGGTCTCAAAGCTGCCATAGATTTGGGGATCAAATCCTTGAATGTATTCGGAGATTCAGCTTTGGTTATCAGCCAGATCAAAGGGGAAAGGGACACTAAACACCCTAACCTTATACCCTACAAAGAACATGTGTTGACATTGCTCCCACATTTTGAAAAGATTACCTTCGAGCATTTCCTGCGAGAAGAAAATCAGCTAGCAGACGCACTAGCCACAATGTCATCCATGTTTAAACTTAAATGGGATAACGAGGCTACCCAGAGCACCATTGAACGAATGGATGAACCAGTTCACTGTCACGAGATTAATATTGAAGAAGTAGTGAACCAGCCTTGGTTTCACGAAGTCAAAAGGTATCTTGAGGCTCAAGAATATTTAGAAGGAGATTCAATCAATGATAAGAAGTTCTTAAGGAGATTCTATGCTAAATTCTTCCTTAGTAATGGTATTCTTTACAAACGCAACCATAACTTTGTGTTACTTCGTTACGTAGACAAGGTTGAAGCTGAAAGGATCACGTCTGAGTTACATGAAGGCACTTTTGGCACCCATTCCAGTGGGCATACGATGGAAAATAAAATCCTACGGGCAGGCTATTACTGGTCTACCATGGAAGCATATTGCTATCAACACTATCGAACCTGCCATAAGTGTCAGATTTATGCTGATAAGGTGCACGTAACTCCGATTCCTTTGAATGTCTTGACGGCTCCTTGGCCCTTTGCTATGTGGGGCATCAATATGATTGGGGAAATCAAACCAACATCCTCTAATGGACACCGCTTCATCTTAGTGGCTATTGACTATTTTACAAAGTGGGTTGAGGCAGCCTTTTTCGCTTCCGTAACCAAGAATGTTGTCGCCCGTTTCATCAAGCAGAATCTCATCTGCCGATACGGTATCCCGGAGAGGATCATCACAGAAAATGGTATGAACCTAAAAAATACTATGATCACCGCCCTGTGCGTACAATTCAAGATCCAGCATCACAATTCTTCCCCTTACTGGCCAAAGATGAATGGTGTTGTCGAAGCCGCAAATAAGAATATTAAAAAGATCATACAGAAAATGACAGTCACGTACGAAGACTGGCATGAGATCCTACCATTCGCTCTCCACGGGTATCGTACCACAACATGCACATCAACCGGGGCAACACCCTACTCTCTGGTTTACGGCATGGAGGTTGTCTTGCCTATTGAGGTACAGATCCCCTCACTGAGAATTATGAAGGATGCAGGGCTGAATGAAGAAGATTGGATCCAGACTCGACTTGATCAACTAAACTTGATTGATGAGAAAAGACTTACTGCTGTCTATCATGGTCAAATGTATCAAAAACGAATGATCAAGGCTTTCAACAAAAAGGTCAGACGCCAAGTGTATTAAGTCGGGGATTTGGTGATCAAACGTATCATACTGCCGCAAGGTCATCCCAGGGACAAATGGAATCCTACATACGAAGGACCGTTTGTAATCAAAAACATATTCTCTGGTGGCACAGTGATCTTGACCACCATGGATGGTGACGACCTTCTGCACCCTGCGAACTCCGACATAGTTAAAAGATACTACGCATAAGAGACCCGCTAGGTTGACACACCTAGGAAAAACAAGGGCATCCCGGTGAACCAAAAGGGTTCGGGAAAAAATTAGGGATAAAACGAAAAATATGTACACCCGACAAGCTGAAAACCTGAAAGGGCGGCTTGGGTAAAAAAGGGTATCCCGATGGACTGATAACCCGAAAGGGCGATCCAGGCAAAAGTTAGGGAATTAAAGCGTATGACTATGTCCCGTTGGATCACTTTACGAACAACCTTTGGCTTCAACTGATAAACGCATAGGTTCTGATCGATTCAATCAGCTTTGGACAAGGCCACAAATAAACCAGATGCTCAGAGACACAAAGGCTATAGCAGAATGGGAACCCATGGGATTATTGCACATAGCTATCTTTTCTTTGTATCAAAATTGTCATTTTTTAAGATGGCATTCTCTTACTAGAATATTTGTCTCATTGTAAAAAAATACTTACTCAAAGTCAATACAAAGATATTCCTTTGGAAGTGCAAAACTATCTGTTTTTCTTTACTCTTGTGTTTTGTTTACCAAAACATCCAATGATTTATTTTTGAACATATGCATTTGAACATAATTACTGCTTACAAATAAACAAAATAGAAAGACAACCACTGATGGCTTTAAGATATAGGGAAATCTCTCCAAGCTGTTTCCATAAAATCCCCCACAGTGTGCAGTTTAATTCCCAGCGGAACAAAGTTTCCAATTATCAATCCCCAGTAGAAGTTGTTCAATTTCTCATGATTTCCTAACAGGATTTTACAAGCAGTACACGAAATTTGCCTAACAACAAAGTTTATTTCTCTAAGTGGAAATTCATCAACACTTCAACTTCACAACACGAAGACTTACACTCCATATCCTCAGTAGCAGTCAGGGATTTATTTTCCCCAATCCAACAGCAATGTAGCAGATTAGCTCGCATGCGCATACATTGCATCCATATATCATAAACATTGATAACACGAATGAATTATACCATGCATTTCATACAACATGACATTGCATATTAGCTAACATTTTTACCCTTTTTAGGATAAGATTAATCAACAACTACCATTAACAATGTTCAAAGTTTTCAGATACGCTCCAGACACGGATGCCATTCTGATACTCATTCAGATTCAACTTCCAAATACAGTTCAGATACGCTCCAGACACGGATGCCATTCTGATACTCATTCAGATTCAACTTCCAAATACAGTTCAGGTACGCTCCAGACACGGATGTCATTCTGATACTCATTCAGATTCAACTTCCAGATACAGTTCAGATACGCTCCAGACACGGATGCCATTTTGATACTCATATAAAGTCCACTTCTCGGATACAGTTCATATACGTTCCAGACACGGATGCCATTATGATACTCATTCAGATTCCCTCTCAGATACAATACAGATACGCTCCAGACACGGATTCCATTCTGATGCTCATTCAAAATTTCAACTTTCAGATACAATTCAGATATGCTTCAGACATGTACGCCATTCTGATACTCATTCAGATGCAATTTTCAGATACAGTTTAGATACGGTCTAGACACGGACGCCGTTCTGATACTCCTTCAGAATCTCTTTCAAGATTCAGCAATCACTTTTGGATGGAATCTACAATCCCATATCCAACAACTTTCTATTATACCTCCAAATGGCATATTTAATCCCATTCCCTCTACCATCACATCACCGAGTGCAAATTTCTGGGCACTCTAGTGTCCAATCATCTTCCACCTTCGAGTCACGAATGGCGAAACTCGCTAATCTAAATATTCAGGTTTAAGATTGAATAGGGGAAGATGTTGTACCCCAAAATTTTCCCTCTCACTTATCAAGAATTTTCTCACAAGATCTCCTTTGACTCAAAGATTGCATTAGGGTTGATCAGCCCAAGACATCTCCTTAAGCACTCATGACCAAAATTAGGGTTTGAGATTGCACAAGGATATTTAGCTTCCAATGCCCCATATAACTTTCATGGATCATTATGGACCCCCAAGATCACTCATGTCAAGTTTCAAATCTTGGATCACACCTTTGCTCAATCAATGGAGCTGTTGACCTAAAAACCAGTTATATTGGGGGGAAAGTCAACCATGGCGAATTTACAGTCAAACTTCATAATTTTTTATCCACATCAACATTTTAAACTCATATGTATCATTTTATCAAGTTTGGACCACAACTCCCCAAGAAATTTGATCGAATCCCCAAAAGGGCAAAATGGTCAAAATTAGGGTTTTGACTAGGAAAGGGCAATTTCTGATTTTTGACCTAGCAAGTGATCAATTGGTTTAAGGAATGATCTCAAGAGTCCAATTACATAATTTTGACCTAATGGCATGGCTCAAAACATTGCTCAAGTTCAAAGGATTGACAGACGAATTTTCAGTCAACTGATCAAAAGTCAACTGTATACTGAAAAGTCAAACTTTGACTTTTTGGTCAAATTCAAGTGCCAAAGATCACAATTCATCAAAACATGTCAAAATATGAAACTTATTCATCAAGAAATCAAAAAGTCAAGATTTCATTTTGAAAAGTCAACATTTCTAAACTTAGAAATTTTTCTAACTTTTTCACCATGATGCAAGATGATTCAAGAGAAACTTCCAACATGAAAGTTGTATATCTACATGAAATCAACAACTTTTATTTACACAACTCCTTCCAAAAGTTCTTGGATCTCAAGTTATAATTTTAAGAACATGCGGTCATGAAACTAAACACTTAGTGAAATTTTGCTCTAATTTGGTCAGGATTTTGACCCAACTTCATGGGACTATTTCATATAGTTCCAAGGGGAATATTCAAAATCAATTCAAATATGGGTTGTAGAGAACATTACAAGCTTTCCAAAATGTCCAAGAAATTCCTTGAGATCATTCTTGAGTAAGGAGAATCGAAGAGATGAAGTTAGGGTTTTATCACTTGATTTACAAGGCATTTTGTGATGAACCAATTTCAAAATTTAAACTATGCTAGATAAACACTAATTTTCAGGCCTCAAACTTGTTATGCACTCCATAATTAATGGTTTACACAGCTTTTAGAGGTCTCACTTCAAGCATTCAATGCATGGACATGCTTTATATCCATTTTTGGAAGAAAGGTTACATTGCTATTTTGATAAAGTGACTTTTTGCACAAAACTTGTTATTGAGCCTTGCACTTGTTCTCTTCTGATCAAACAAGTCCTATAACTCATGCGAAATGGTTTAGACACTTACAATTACCCATCCCATGCTTGTACCTCCTCTTGAAACTTGGTTTCCCTCTTTTCTTCAAAATCAAGTAACCTAGCCAAAAGCTAAAAACTTGTGCTTATGATTGTCCAAAGCTCTCAAACACTTTTGTTTATACATACACAAACCATTGGCCACAAATACATGAAGGCTCATGCCCTGAAAACACATAAAACTCAGAAACACATCTCATACTTCCATTTTCACACAAACTGACCAAAAACTTGAAACTCATAATCTACTCGTGCGTTTCTTGGCCTTTTGGTTTCTAAAGCTTCTATACATCATATAGAATTGATCCCACACCCTGTTACAGAACTGTAACACCATTAACACCATCCTCCATTTTCAAAAACAGATCTTTTCACTTGGACTTCTCCAGAACTCCTCAGGCCCTTTCAGCTCAAGCTAAGCATTCCATTAGCTTCCTGGGAACTTGATGAAGCTAACCCAACCATTGGAAATCCTTGAAAGCTGCTCAAACTTCAAACCCGGTACCCTCTTGCAAGGTAAGTTTTCTAACTTTGGAACTTCTCATACAGGCATCATTAATGATTTATTTATGAACAAAACATGTAGAGATCATTGCCCTAAAGCTAACCATGTCCATAGTTTCCATTGATTTTGCTTGAGCTTAGAGTATTTTAAGATTGAAGTTTCTGAGATTTTTAGGGTTCAGATTAGGGCCAATAAAATTCATGCTTATCTTTGATCTATAGTTTTAATGCTTTACATTTTTGAAACCGTAAGGAAATTTGCTACAAGTTTCATGTTTACAGTTTTCATTTTTGATGAGAAATGAACAAGTTACAGTTGGTTTGGCTGGAGGTTGAAGATGAAGTAATCAGGGCGTGTTTTGTATCATATATTTATTAATTTACTTATGTTAACGGATGTATAGCCACCCCAGTGGTAGAAGCGCGCGTCTATAACCTTTGGGACCTGGGTTCGAGCCCCAGTGGTACCCTTTTGTTTTTTTCATATTTTTTGCTTCCTGACTTTGTTTTTTTGCAGGCGCTGGACCTCTTTGGGCCTGGATTATTTTTGTTTTTGCTGGCTAACCCCCCATTTCGTTTATACGCCCTTGGCCCAATTTTCTTTTCTTTTCTTTTTTTTATTATTTATTTTCTTAATTATTTTCATAATATTAAAAAATCATGAAAAATACAAAAAATATTGGATTTTTATTTTAACTTAGTTTATTTATTTTTATCACATAAAAAAATCATTTTATTAGTCATACTTTATTTATTTTTTACAAATTATCTTGTAAATTTAATTAAAACTAGGTTAGTATTTATTTTTCTTTTACACCTATTAAAATATATTTATTTTAATATAAAAAAGGCCAAATATATTTCATAATACTATAAATTATTTCCAAGACTAAAATACCAAAAAAACTTTTCCTATAAAACTTAATTTCTTTTATTTTAATTAATAGATTTAGTTTTTTTGTTTAAAAATCTTTTCTTAACAAATTTAGGATTTAATTTTTATTAATTATTTTTCTTTTAATTAATTAGGTTAAAACAAATCCCTTTTCCCTAAAAAATCCAAATAAAAATATTCATTTTCTTCACATTTACATTGTTGCATATTTATTCTTTTTGTACATTGTATTCATTTAAATCCTTGTATATTTGTACCAATTCAATATGGTTGTAATAGACTAATTAGACTTAACTTCTTGCAATCCACATTTACAATTTGTACACCCCCTCCCACAAATGTTGTAATAGCGTAGTAACTTTAAATTCAACAATTTATCGCTTTATATACAAATGCTAGTAATTAGGGCTTGTATGGAAAGACTAAAACCAATACTTAGAAAACCCTAATTCAAGACAAAATCAAGCATGAAAACAATACACTTGCACACAATAACACCCCTAGGGTAAATCCACTTGGTTTCCTTTACAAAATGGCCATATTACGCATGTGAGGTATCTTAGCAAAAACAAACAAAATACAAGATCATAGTCCCTCGATGACACTATCTAAAGTTTCCTTTCAAATGATCTTAGTCCCTAAAATAGAATGCTAAGATACCTTGCAACATTACTAATCATGGTTATACGATGACCCACTCCCGTCCCGTTTACATCCAAATATAGAGTTACTTATTAAATCAATGATAAGATAATAATGTCAAAGGAAAAAGGAAATGAACATGAAAGACTTTTGAGTAGGTAGAATGCTCCTAATTACTTGCTCAATTCCAAAACAAAACATCTTTGCTATTTTCAAAACAAACACTTACACTTTCAAAACATCTTACAAAGTTTGAAAGCATTTTCAAAAGATCAACACTTTGTATACATTCTTACGAACGAGAATCATTACAAAGTTTTCCTAAACAATGGCCTCTTTACAAAATACTTTCAAAAACCAAACAAAGCACAACTTCAAACAAAAGCAAGTGATCTAGCAACTAACTAAGAGCCCATGAAAAACCATGGATGAAAAGGATGCTAATACCTTCTCTTTTCATAATCTACCCCCTGAACTCAAGAAATAATCTCAAAGGTCTTTCTTGTACTTTTTCACCTTTCCTTTTGGATAAAAGAAAAGTCGGTGGCGACTCTTGCTAACCGAAACATTTGCGATCAAACGCAAAACCTTCAAGTCAGTTCTCCCACCGTATTACAATGTGTTTTGAAAAGCTTTGAAAATGCCTTAGTGCGGCGATTCACTTTATGATAACTCTTATATCAGTCCTCAAGAGTGTGATAAAGTGTTTTTGAAAACTTTGTTTGAAAAGTGTTTGAAAGTGTGTAAAAAGGATTGTTTGAGCAAGTACCTAACAGTTATATACCTACTTGAAAAAAAGGCGTTCTTTTCCTCCTATCCTTTAGAACGTGTTATCCTACTATTAGCGAGTAGGTAACCCTAGTCGCTGGATGTTTGAGGGACTATCGAAAGGGACGTACAATCACTAAGGAAAGATGGCAAGATCTCTTAGTAACTATCTTAAAGCCCTAAGATCACTTTTATACCGAGGCAGCAGTCGAGAGGGTCATCGAGGGACTAATGATCTCTAGACTTAAGGACAACCACTAAGAATTCTCATGTTTCGAGAATTATGACTATAATTCAAAGGCAACCGAGTGAGGTATACCCTAGGGGTGCAAGTGTGCAAAAGTGTGCCTTTTTCAGATATTTTATCTTGCGCAATTAGGGTTATCTAGGTTCAATTAATCATTATCTTTCATGCAACTCTATTAAACATTCATCTAAGCAGTTTATCGTACAGGAAAATAAATGGCAGAAAGATAAAATTCCTAACTATTACAAGACTTTGGTGCAATTACATAATCAATGACTGAAAAATAAAATGCCGAATTGAAACCCTAATTAAACTATTACAAACCGGACGCAATTACATCAATAATGAAAAATAAATTGAACGACAAAAGTAATTAAGCGCGAGAATTAAAATTGAAAAAAAGTGTAAAACCTTAAAAATCTAATTTGATCATTAAAATATTTTTTTAATTTTTTATAAAAAAAATGATTTGAAATTGACCTAATCTTCTAATTAATTTTAATTAATGAAAATAAGTTAAAATTGATTAAAATAATTAATTTGCAAAAATTAATTTAATAAAAAAACTAAGTCATATTTTTGTGATGATTTTATGATTTTATATATAAAAAAATTGATTTAAAAAAGAATTAAATTAATTAAACAAAAATAAAAATAGTAAAATTAAAAAAAAGGGAAGGAATGGGCCTGAGGGGTGTAAACCCAAATCTGGGATGATGTGTTGCTGAATTTGTCCAAAGCCCAATCCTGTGGCCCATCACCAGTGATGGATCCAGTGTTGTTGAGAGCCTGGAGGTCCATAATGGGGAGCTTCATTAGAAGCGTGAGATCTAGGCAAGGCTTGATCTGATGGTGATGAATCTGGGGCGTATGATATGCGGGCTTGTGATGGTAGTATAGAATCTGCAAAGAAATACTGGGAAAATAGAAAATGTTGGAGGCAGGGGTCGAAACCCTGACCTCCCACACATAACGCTTTAACACCCTTCCTGCTTGCCACTGGGCCACTTGGTTATTTGTGATATCAAACAACAACAATATATCTTATTTAATAATTGGAAGTAATAATGAAAATTCGCGCGAGATTCAAATGGTCCAACCAGACTTGGACACGCCATCATCTTCTCCAAAGGGGTTGTCGTTTTAGACAGAACTTTTACCTACAGACAACACGTTGTAACTATAAACCTGCATATTTCAAAAATCACAGCCATGCAATAAAAATGAAATTTAAATACATAGATCAACTGGGTTTGATCTCGTGAGTATAATGGTACTCATCTTTTGGCTTAATTTCACCTTTAATGAAAAATCCTAAAACAAAGCTTCAAACCCTAGCAATGGCAGTTATCCATACAAGCATCAAAACAAACAATTGATTATGCAAACATGTTCTAAATGATTATACAAACATGAATATGTAGTTAGAATTCATTTATCATGCATGTATATTCAAAATCGATTTCAAGAAACTAAGGGCAAACCGTGATAATGTATGGGGCGTTTCTGGGTGCTTTGACGCGTGGGACTGATTCAGGTAGTTTCCAAATGCTTCCAGAAATGGATTGCAACCTTCAAAATGCTTTGAACCTCCTTGTGGACAAAAATCCGACCACCACTTTCTTGTCAAAAATTTGAGTTTTGTTCTCCCAATTCACACGGCCAATCCTCGTCTTTCTGGTATGGGAATGTTACACATATATATATGAGAATGTATTAGGTTAACAAAACTGGATGCAATCTTGAAGATTTGTGAGAAAAATATTTGATTTGTGCCTTGTATACTTTGTCTCTAAAATAGGCCAAATTATGATCTTTTCCAATCCAATTAGTCCTTGCACGAATTATATGATTTGACAGCTGATTATAGACTCATAATGTGCTCATAAAATCCAATCTTTGGTTTTATTTCATTATTCCATTATTTTAAATAATTTATTTTGATTTTAATGAATAAAAAATAAAACAAATAATAAAAATAATAAAATAATAAGTGGATAAGCTCAGGGTTCGTGAGTCATATTAGGAACAAGTTTCAAACAAGAAAACATGGGCCCATTTGGAAAAAATCAATTTTGATCAATGTTGACTTCATGCACATTTCCAAAATTTGGCCAACTTTAGCAATGCATATCTCTCATTTTTTACCCTAAGAGGGTGTTCTTGGACTTTTTAGAAATCTTAGGATGTCCGCTAAACAACTCTTTTGGTTTCATCTCAATTGGATCTTTCATGTTCATGTAAGGAGCTTTGACACAAAAGGTGTTTTTGTTGATTTTTGGAAATTACCTATAATGTGTGAACTTGTATCTTTTGATTGAGGAATTTATTGATATTGAGGGCTGAAGAGAAGTTGTAGGGAATTGGATTCTATTCAAAATGAGCCTTGGTTGGAAAATTTCTCATAAAGCATGAGAAAGTTATGCCTGGTCAAAGTTTGGTTGACTTTTCCTATAAAAACCCTAAATTGCCATTTTTGACTTTTGATGAGTTAGGAGCATTTCTTGAGGAATCATGATCAACCCTTAATAAAATGATGGATATTACTTTAAAATGTTGATGTTGACCAAAAATCTTGAAGTTTGACTGTATTTGGGCCACAATTGACTTTTGACCTAGTACAGTTGATTTTCAGGCATTTGAGCAGTTGACTGAGCAAACTTGTTGTGCAAGGCATGAAACTTGGCATGGATGATCTTGAGGACATATTAGGACAACGGAGACCATTTAGGACCCCTGGAACCCAACCATCTTGTTTTAAATTTAAACCCTAGTCTGAGGCTTATTGTCTTAAGATGAGGATTTGTCTGGTCAATCCTTAGCCAACTTGAGCAATTGAGGACCTCTAGGAGCATGTCTTTTGCGAAAATGGGAGAGAAGATTTTGGGGTACAACAGGGGCTTTTGGAGAGAGAATAAATATTTTTTTTTAACAAAAAAATAACATTCTTTATAACCTTTGTTCATTCAAAAAACCAGCTCTACTTTCATTCAAAACAGAACCTCAATCCATTATTCCATCTTACAAACTCTCCCATAAACCAAACACCTTATCACATAGAGATTGTTCAAACACAAGAACAGTTTCTGTAGCACCATTATCTTCACCCTCCAAACATAAAAACAATAATGTACAACCTGACTGAGTTAGTATGATTCAACAGTTTGGAACAGCTTCCTGGAGATTCATTGGAGCCATCATAGCATCTAGAAAAGTATTTAGACTTAAAACACCAAGTGTAGTCTCAAGGTAAGTCTTATTGACTTTGCATTTTTTTCATACATCATTAATGATTTACTTTTGAAGATAAAATTAGTAATAATTACCCCTTTGAGTTAACCATTGTTTGTTGTTTATGTTTATCAATCATATGTTGTAAACTTACCTGTATATACAATAAAACAATGTTTAAGGCAAAAAAACTGCAGCATGAGTCGACACATACCCATATGGGTCGACTCATTCTAGCAAAAAAACAGGGTATGAGTCGACACATGGCCTTATGCATCGACTCATATTGTTATCCAGTCCCCAAAACAGAAGGATGAAAGGTGCATGAGTCGACACAAAATGCGTATGTGTCGACACAAACAAGAAATGAGTCGACACATCCCATTATGCATCGACTCATATTGAGTTGGTTTGGTTTTACAAGGGCAATGAAAGTTATGTGTCAATGCATAGCAGCATGTGTCGACACATAATAGTTCAAACTGCAATTTTTCCTTTATTTTACATTGTTTTTACATTGTCCTCATTTTTATTCGATATGGTTGTAATATTTAAGTTTCTACTTCATCTCCATTTTTAAACTGTACCCCAACTCCTCTAATGATGTAATAGCTTAGAATTTTAATTTCTGCAATTTACCGCTTTAATATACATTGTTAGTAATTAGGGTATGTATGGTAAGATAAAATCATCCGTTAGAAAACCCTAATATCAAAGACAAAAATGCATGTAATCAAACACACTTCGCACACATACACCTCTAGGGTAACCTTGCTTGTTGCCTCCGAAAATAGTCATGTCCCTTGAATATGGGCGTTTTAGCAAAGACCCTCGATAAAAAAGATCGTAGACCCTCGATGTCCATCGATGTTGCCTTTGGTAAACAATCTAGTCCCTTACGAAAATTGCTAAAACGTCTCATAAGTTGCCTTCTATGACTATACGATTGACCCATGCCCATCCCTTCACATTCAATGATGGGGCTTATTACCAATCAATGGTAAGATAGCAACATCTAAAGGAGGGAAAAGAACAAAGACCTTTTAGTAGGTAGGACGCTCGTAGTTGTTCGCTCACAAGTCAAAACCATTTTCACACTCACACTTTCAAAACATCTTCAAAAACAAACATCTCTTTGAACTATTTTCAAAACCAACACTTTGTATACATTCTTACAGAGACGAGAATCATTACAAAGTTTTCTGAAACAAAGGCATTTTCAAAATATTTTCAAAACCCACCACAAACACATTTCAATCAAAGCATTTTTCAAAGTGATCTAGCAAGCAACTAAGAGCCCGTAGATAATTACAGATGAAAAGGGTGCTAACACCTTCCCTTTTCATAACCTACCCCCCGAACCCAAGAAAAAATCTTGAAATGTCTTTCCTGTTCTTTTCACCCTTTCCTTAATTGGATAAAATAAAAGTCAATGGCGACTCTTGCTATCCGCAAGATTTGCGATAAAATGAAAAACACCCGAGTCAGTTCTGCCACCGTATGACACCTTGCATACAATGTACAAAAAGAGAAAAGGCACGTTAAATGGTTGCATCCCACTTATATATACTTGGTTCATGACCCATATTTACAAAGAAGACTATATGATTCCAAACTTGACCAAACGCGAGTGGCCTTAGAAATTAAGGTCTCTCACTGCAAACTCGGTATTATGGTATAATAGGAAGCTGGATATTAGGGATATCACTATTAGCTGTGGGGACTTTCCTAATGTCCCATTGATCGGATCTCGAGGCTATATTAATTACAACCCTACCTTGGCCCTAAGACAGTTAGGGTATCCTTTGGAAGACAGACCTTCGGACGAACAACTCCAAGTATTGATCATCCACGACATAGGTATAAAAGACCAAGGGTTGCTCAAAAAGGTTATCTGATCTTGGAATAAAGCTAACAAGAGGAAAGTCGAAAGGAAGAATGCCATAGAAAAAGAACCCTACACTAGATGGGTCCAAGATAGGGTACAAATTATCAAGCTGCCATTCGATATAGATCTAGAGTATAAGTTAGAGGTCCCAGAGGTTACGCCTATATCCTTGGAAGAAGTTGATGATCTAAAGTGTGCCCTAAAGCAAGCTCAAAGGGAAAAAGAAGAACTAGAACTCAACCTTATCAATCTGACCAAAGAGAAGAAGTAGATGCAGCTCATACTTGAGTCAAAGGACCAACAAATTGAGAGAGGTCAAAAGGCATTGTAAAAAGAGAGTCTTAATCGGAAGCGTACAACTGAAGGGTTGTTGAGTGCGACCTTCAATCTAGATTCCCACAACCAAAGGTTAGAAGAGGTTGATACTGAAATCGGAAGGTTAACTAGATGGTCTGAAAAGGCAACACATGACAAGAAAGTGCTAGAGGAAAACCTAAGAGCCCAAATTCAAGGTTTGGCACAAGCTTCCTTAGACCAAGAAGAGCAAATAAAGTATCTCACCACCGGATTGCAAGACAGCCATGAAGAAGAGAATAAGGAACGCCTCGAGAGGATGGAGGCACAAAGGCTCCTCCTGGCTTAGAGAACTGAAGAATATGAGCAAGTGTGCCTAGAGATACAGAATCTCCAAAATGATTTCCTTATTCAACGGAGACTTTATACAGAATTGAGGTGTGAAAAGATGTATTAGGAAGATCAGTATACCAAGATCTCCCAAGCTGAGAGAGATAACCATAAGATAATCCCGCATCTTTACCAAGAGTACCAGTATTACAAGGACATGCATGAAAGACTCGCCTTCCTAGACAATAACCTCATCGAGGATATCCCTAGAAGTTTAAGAGACGCAGAAAGTGTAATGGTTTCTCTTCCAAAGGACTTTGAAGACTTTCTCAAGCTTTGTCGAGCAATGGTTGATGGTTTTAGAGCTGACATCCGCAAGCGCACCTAGAAGATTTATTTCCCTTTGTTTATGTTTACGCAAACAAGTTTTGATTTAAAGTTGTAATATTTTTCAATATTTGGATTATGTTACTTTCAATAAAGGCATTTTGTTTCCATATCTGGTTGGCGTATCTATTTTAAAGCTAGTCACCAAATAAAATAATAATAATAATAAACAAAAGATAAGTATGTACCCAAATGAATAAGACATTTAAAATAAGAAACCATTTCATGTTCATACATATTCATTCACATGCATGCATTTGCAAACACCGTCGTATCATACTAAAGATCATATTTTTCAAAATCTCTCCAGTTAAACCATTGGTAGAAGAAGATCACCACCTCCTTGTCCCCCATATCAAACAAGGGCCTACAAACAAAAAGCAATGGAGCAAATCGAGGAAACTCAGGTTGCATTCAAAGAGGATCTCGACCAAGTAAAGGGTGACGTGAGTTCAATGGAAGGAGATCTAATCCAAGGTTTCCTAGCATTGAAGAACATCATCGACATACAAGATCAAATTCCCAGAGTAGCTTTGAAGAGGTAGCTCAAACGATTGGTGCATCAAGCGGTCACCAACTAAGAAAAGAGCCAGAGACATGACTCCAAAAGTCTATCATGGCCCAGCAAGAGACTGGAGAAGCTGAAACTGAAGGGTTTGTCCCACCACCATCAAAAGTAAGGGCATCACATACCCTACAAATTCCAATCAATAATGCAGACAACTACTTGGACCTGCAATATGGAGACCATGCCCTAGAGGATGCCAACCAGGAACCCTTAAAAATGATTGGTACTCATGTTATTGATAATCCACTAGTAATGAATCAGTATAAAGCTCTGGAGGAAAGGTTAAAAGATGTAGAGGGTTTTGATGCCTTCGAAGTAGACGCTCTTGAAATGGGCCTAGTTCCTGATGTGGTAATTCCGCCAAAGTTCAAAGTGCCTGACTTTGAGAAATACAAGGGACTCACCTATCCAAGAAATAATTTTTGCATGTATTGCAGGAAGATGCATGCCCATGCCCATGATCGAAGCTGATGATTCACTATTTTCAAGATATCTTGAGTGGGGCATATTTAGACTGGTATATGCAATTGGAGCAAACACATATTCGAACCTGGGCAGATCTTGCTAATGCTTTCTTAAAGCATTACTGTTGTACCCCAAAATTTTCCCTCTCATTTCTCAAAGGATCATCCTGGACCCTCAGGTTTACTTCTATCAAGTTTCAAGTCTTGAATTGCAACTTTTCAAGAAAATAATTCACAAGGGCAAAATGGTCAAAAGCACACTGAGAAGTCAAACTTTGACTTTTAGATCAAATTAAGTTTAAATAATTATATTTCATCAAGACATGAAATTAGTTCATCAAAAAATCAGAAGTCGGAAATTACTTTGAAAAAAATCAAATTTCTAAACATTTAGAAAGTTTTCTAAGTGTTAAGAGAATATGATACTTCAGAACTTCTAAGCCAGCCTCCACGCAAGTGCAGTCAGAAGTTGCAAACATGGTTCAGAACATAGTTCTTCAATCAGAACATGACTCTTCAGCATATGCTTCGATCAAAGCATCACCCTTTGAGTTTCACTCTGGTCTTCTTCGATCAGAACATCACAAAGCCCCAAAACCTTGTTTGAGCAGCCTGCTGCCCTACTATAGCACATTCCTGCAACCAGCTGCCACAACACTCCAAATTGTTGTTGATCTAGTCTACGCCTGCATTTTTATCAAACCCTATATTTCCACCAAATTAGCATACAAAAACTATGATTAAAAAGCAATGGAACAGTATACTAAAAAGGTTTAAATCCCATTTGTCCCCCCCCCCCCCCAAAAAAAAACCACAACAAACCCATCTATAAATAATTTGCTCCATCACACGTTTAAGGGGTTGGTTTTTGGAGAGAGAGAATCGTCAAAGGAGAGAAAAGAAAATTGTGAAACCTTCGTCAAAAATCCATAATTCCCAAATAGAAAACCAAACCTTTACTCTTCCCTTTGAATCAAAGAACTTGGCATTTCCTCTTTCATTGCTCTTGCTGACTCCAGAACATCTGAAGGCAGCGGTTCAAGTTCCAACCACACGCTTTAGATTCAAGGTAAGTCTTTATGACTTTGCATCTTTTCATTCAGAACATCATTAATACGTAAATATCACAGTATTAATGTTTTCCATATAATTGCCTAAGTAGAAAAACTGTGGATCATAACTTCTTGATTAGGGCTAGGCTCAGATTTAGGATTAGAACTTCTATAAATTGTTGTGCTTTTATCCTTCTGATTTGCTGTTTATGAAGAACTGAATAAATTGCTGATGTGCTGATTAATATGAGGAAAGAGTTAAAATGTGGCTTAGAACCTCTGATTTTCACTCATTGTTTTAGCACAATACAGAACTTCTGAGTTCTCCTGACTGTTAAACACACTGAACTTCTGATGTTTCCACTCATTGTTTTAACACTTAAAACTTCTGATTTTCACACGCTGATAATCCACTGAACTTCTGATGTTCACTCACTGTCTTGGCACAATACATATCTTCCGAGTTCTTCCCATTGTTTTAACACGTACAGAGCTTCTAAGATTTTCTCACTGCTCTCACACTCAGAACTTCAACACGTGACAACCCAGAACTTATGTGGTTTCCCTCTAACGTTTCTTGTAGGACCTCAGAGTGTATCAACTCAGAACTTCTTATTTCCTCTGATGTTTCATGCTGAACCACAACGTGCCCGGCAT
Source organism: Vicia faba (assembly GCA_948472305.1). Classification (NCBI taxonomy): domain Eukaryota; kingdom Viridiplantae; phylum Streptophyta; class Magnoliopsida; order Fabales; family Fabaceae; genus Vicia; species Vicia faba. Next base: position 431,618,765 of record OX451739.1, on the reverse strand, counting down.
CAGAACTTCTGATCCCCGTTGCTTTGCTTTCAGCAACATGCTAATTATTTTCTCTCATTATTTTCCTTTTTATCATTTTTAACATTAACATCCTTTTTATTAATATAAAGAAACAGACATAAAAAATATTTTCTTTTTTTAGTTAATTTATTTCTTATTTATTTATTCATTAAGACAAAAAACCATTTTCAAAACAAATCCTTTTTCTTTATTGCATTGTACATTTCAATATGGTTGTAATAGTTAAATAGGATTTAAGTTCTTATAACCCTCCATTTGTAAATTTGTATCCCCATCCCTAAAAATTGTAATAGCGTAGGACTTTATATTTCTACAATTTATCGTTTTTCAAATATAATGCTAGTGATTAGGGTGTGTATGGAAAGACATGAAATCAATAAATAGATCACCCTAATCAAGACTAAACGCATGCAATCAAACACACTTTGCACACATGCACCCTTAGGGTAATCTCACTTGTTTCCTATCGGAAATTAGTCATGTCCCTTGAACATGGGCATTTTAGCAAAATACCCTCGATAAAAGATCGTAGTCCCTCGATGACCCTCGATGTTGCCTTTGGTAAACGATCTAGTCCCTAAAACAACATTGCTAAACGTTCCATGGGTTTCCTTCTATGACTATATAAACGTCTCGCACCCGTCCCTTCACATCCAACGATGGGGCTTCTTACCAAAATCAATTGTAAGATAGAAATATCTAAAGGAGGAAGAAAAGAACACTTAAGACCTTTTGAGTAGGTAGATTCGCTCCTAGTTGCTCGCTTGCTCACAACAAAATATTTTTACACCAACACTCTCATTTGAAATATTTTCAAAAGACAACACTTTGTCACGTTCTTATAGAAACGAGATCCATTACAAAGAAAACCCTTTTCAAAAATCACTTTTAAAAAATACAAACACCTCTTTGAACTATTTTTGAAACAAACACTTTTGACGCGTTCTTATAGAAACGAGAACCATTACAAAGACATTTTAAAAATACTTTTAAAAATATTTGCAATAAAACGCAAAACAACCAAGTCAGTTCTCCCACCGTATCACAGAACTGGCGACTCTGCTGGGGAAATCAAAAGTGGGGTTACCTTAGGGCTAGATCACATCTACTTGCTTTCATTTTTCGACTTGTATGCTTTATATTTTGGGTCCTTGTTTAGGTTACTGTTAAAAATCCTACACCCGGATTTGGGGACGCCTTTTAGGTAAGTAGCAATAAACTGTGAGGGAACTGTGTGGGGTATACCGACACAGTTAAAGCAGTAGCTACATTGATGTGGAACTTTGGTTGGTACCGGTAACCCTTGAGTCAATCAAGGAGAGTATGGGGCCGCCGCATGGTGTCATAAAGCATCAACTGACCTTAGAACCTTTAAATTGCACAACTTGGCCAGTAGGACGTAGCGAGATGGCCGGCTTTAGTGTATTCCCAAGGTCGACAAATACTCGATGCTACACTCATTGAGGTTTGACTCTTGAGTTTTGTTTGGTTGTGAGTCAATCTCCTATTGAACGAAGCTTGGGGGAAAGATCGGTGATATTGAGATCCCTTAGAACCCGGTTACCATTTATAGGACAAGTTGAACCAAACCAACTTCAAGAGGGTATGACCTTAAAAATCATGCAGGCCTTAAACCTAAGGACTTGGTGTGACTTGTTGGTTGCTTTCTATACATGTTATTTTTTTTAGCATAATCATGACATCATACGAATGGCATGTCATACTAACCATTTCAAGGATTCTATAAGGCTCATCTTTGCTTTATTTTGTAGGACATGGCACCCTCCTGCAAGAACACTATCCAGATTAACCTTTTGAAAGTGCCTCTCCAACTAAAGGATTTAGAATTAAGGATCCCTGAAAGCTCTCCCTTCACTGAAAAACATGGTCGACTGCTCAATTTGGTCACTTCAAAACCCGATGAAGAATTGTTAAAAGTTCTATTTCAGTTCTTTGATCCTTTGCACCACTACTTCACCTTCCCGAATTACCAGCTAGTGCCTACTATGGAGGAATTTTCTCGGTTGTTAGGGGTACCTATTCTTGATCAGTCACCTTTCAATGGTACGGAAGAACGACTAAAGCATGAAGAGATTGCTCGAGCTCTGTCCTTACAACGGTCTGATGTCGTGAAAAATTGGGAAACTAGAGGAAATATCCAAGGAATCCCGGTTAAATTTCTATTCGAGAAGGCTTACTATTTTTGGGATACCCTGGATTTACAAGCTTTTGAAGAGGTATTAGCACTCCTCATCTACGGGATGGTACTTTTCCCTAATGCGGACCAGCTCGTAGATGTGAACACGATTAAGGTTTTTCTGTCTCATAATTCGGTGCATACATTACTTGGGGATATTCTGCACTCTTTGTATGCTCGCACTCTAAAGAGATAGGGGACCCTCATGTGTGTGATACAGTGTCAGAATCGACTGTTAATATTGGTTTGCATTTTGTATTCGCAAATGTCGCAGTAAGCAAGAGTTGCCACCGACTTTTATTTCATCCAACTAAGGAAAAGGAAAAAGAACAGAAAAAACCTTTTTCGAGAATGTTTCTGAGTACGGGGGGTAGATTATAGAAAGGGAAGGTTGTGATCGGTGGAAATAGAACTGACTGTTTTTAGCTGGTTTCGCGAAATGTCGCGGTAAGCAAGAGTCGCCACCGTCTTTTATGTTCTCCAACATGGAAAGGACAAAAGCACAGCAAAATTCCTTCTTTGAGAATGTTTCTCGGTTCGGGAGGTAGATTTATAGAAATGGAAGGTGTTAGCACCCTTTCTATCCGTGGTTATCCACGGGCTCTTAGGTACTTGCTCTTAAGTTTTCAAAATTTGTTTGCTTTTCAATTGTGTGTGGTTTTTGAAAAAAAGTTTCGTTTGAAAAGTTTCTAAGTAACTCTTGTATCTGTCCTCAAGAGTGTATGAAAAATTTGTTTGAAAACTTTTAGGAAGTGTGAGGTGTGAAAAGTGTTTTGATTGTTTTTGAATAGAGCAAGTATCTACGAGTCATCTACCTACCCTAAGGAATTAGGCTGTGTAAATGTCCTTAAGATAGTGCCATCCCACCATTGAGAGGTAGGTAGCACCACCGTTGGAGGTGTTCGGGTCAATTCGTTTTTAGGGACAGTGTGGCCACCAGAGCAACAGTAGGACACCTTAGAAGCTACCCTTATGCCATTGATCCTTTTTTTTAATCCGAGGCAACTTTTCCGAGGCAACTGGATCATGGACATAAGGACTTACTAAAACGTCCTGTACTCGACGACCACGTTTCGAAGGTAAGGCAACAGGTGAGGCGTACCCTAGAAGTGGTGTGTGTATTTGTGTGTTGTTTTCATGTTAAGTTTATCTTTGATCATGACATGGTGAGCTACGCTTGTTTTTAATTAGCATGCATTCTTTCATACAAGTTAAAAGTTAAGGGGGTGCGGAAAGTAAATTGCGGAAAACGTAAATCCTACACTATTACAAGGCGCGGGTCTATACATCGCCAAAAATTACAAAGACCCGTTTTTTAGTAAATGAGTACGGAAAATAAAAAAACAGTAAAAGTCCTATTTACTATTACATGTCCGGAGAAATTACATAATAATCGAACAAATTAAATGCGCGCGAATAAATTAATCGGGAATGTCTAAGGGTGTTGACCCTTTTAAGAAAGGAAATTAATTTTTTGGGTCTTTTTTTGTAATTAAAATGAAATTAAAAACTAATTAATGACTAATTGATTAAAAGAAAATATTTTTTAGTTTTTTATGTTTTTATGAAATAGAATAAAAATAAAAGAAATATAAATCTAGGTTAACCTAATTCTAAATCTATTTTAATTATATAAAAAAAAAGTCAAAATGGCCTAATTAAAAAAACTAATTCAATTATGGTTGATTTACAAAATAAAAATAATAAAAAAATGTTAATTCTATTTTTTGGTTTTTTATGAAAATGTGTTAATTGATTAATTTGTTAATAGTAAAATAAAAAGGTTAAAAATAAAAGGAAATGACAAAACAAAATGAAAAAAGGAAGTAAAAACCAAGGGGGTGTGGGCCAAATAGGAGGGTGCAAGACTGAAATTATGGCCCATTTGAGGAAGCCACGTTGACTTTTCTGGATCACCTACATCATGCTTGACTCCAGACTATGGTGCTCCCTGCTTTTTGTCCTTTGGATTTGCCTTGAAGACACCTGGCTTGTTGGATCTACAGGGTTTATGATGAGCCTTCCTTGGAGCGCTGCACAGGAAAGCCATGAGAAAAACAATATGGAAATTATAGGGGACCTGGGAATCGAACCCAGGTCCCAACGCTTACCAAACACACTACCAACCAACTGAACCACGCGCGCTAGTTGTAAGTATAATGGAAACGAAATGATATATTGAATAAGCGCCCTATAGGCTGAACCAACGCGCGTGAATTTGAATACGCATATGCCTGGCTGCCACGCAGTCATCTTCTACCTTTTCTGCAAAATACAAAAACATATAGCGGGGGTTTTAAACCCCCACAAAATACAGCAAAAATGAAAATAGCGATTAGCTCCTCGTGAAGCATAAATTAGGCGCGATAGGTCCGTTTGATTCGTCTTGTTCTTCTCAATTCAACCATGGGCGTTTGGAACCCTAATTTTACAGTATGGTGAAACCCCCAATTTCAAACCTTGAAAACCCTAAAATACTTTAATGGTAAATCAAGATTTAACGCGTTAGAATGCAATTGGATTATCCAATTAGCTTCAGAAAGCCCCTAACAATAAAAAACAATCAAAAAATTGGATCAAATGCTTATGGAATGTGATATATAGTTTTGAGGAATGGAGCAAACCGAATGAGGTCTATGGCACGATTTCTTGAGTGATTGTGCTTGGTTCTGATTGCCAAAGGTTCCTAGGGATACCAGGAGTGTGTTTTGATTGAAAGGGAGGTTTAAAACGTGCTGCAAATAGGTTTATAGATTTTCTTTTTTTTCTTGAAAGTTTGAAATGTGTTTGGCCGTTTTGGGTGTTTCTTAGGTCATGAATCGTTTGTGATAGCTTGCACATATGTTATGTAAAGAGTTTCAATCAGAATTAAGGGCCTTGAAGCCTTGCATTCATGTTTAAGATTTTGCCATAACCTCCATTGAAACACTTTCCATTTTTGTGTCAAAATTTGAATTCTTGGTTGGAATGGCCCTTTGCACGAATTTGGAATGGTCATGATGGTGTATCAAAGCATTTCAATACAAAATATATCCCCTAATTAACTTCTTTGATTTTTATTTGATTTTAAAAGATTTAAAATGAATTAAATCAAATAAAATTAAATAAAAATGGAAAAATTAATTTTAAATCTTGAAATAATTTTTGGGACACGTGGGAAGCATGGCTAAGCTGAAACAAGTGGAAAAAGTGGGCCCCTTTTGTCAAAAATGAAGTTTCAAGGATAATTGACTTTGGCCATTTCACAAAAATTTCCCAACTTCTCCAATGCATATCTTGCTCAATTTTGAAGCTATGAACATGTTCTTGGACATTTTGGAAAGGTCTTGAAGTCCTCTAACCAATGTCTTTGGTCCCATGTCATTTTTGTTTACCAATCTCAAGTTATGGTCTTTGACTTAAAGTACCTTTTTGTTGACTTTTGAAAATGACCTATAATGTTGAAATTGATAACTTTTGTGAGAGCATTTATTGGACTTGGAATGTGAAGATGAGTTGTAGGAAATGTCCTCCCCTTCAAAATGAGCATTGGATGGGATTTTTCTGATGAACCATGAAAAAGTTATGCCTTGGTCAAGTTACAGTTGACTTTTCAGCTGTCCAAAAATAGAAACTTTTGCATCTTGATGATTTTTGAGCCATTCTTGTGGAATCATGGTCAAGACTTGACCAAATGATGATTGTGGCTTCAAAATAAGATGTTGACCAAAAATTTTGACTTTTGACTGCCAAATGACCATTTTGCCCCTGTAGTTGACTGTGGAGCAATTAGGGTTTTTGACTGTGCAACTTGACCTTGTGAGCCTTGAAACTTGACATGTAGATGCTTGGCAATGTGTATGAGCATGTGGGACTTGATTGAGCCCTTGAAAACTTCAACTTCCTTGCAAGAACCAAAACCCTAGTTTGACTGGCCTAGGAGGATGGTTGACTGTGTAGCCCTTGAGTAGACCTTGAACCATTTGAGGTGATGCTTGGCAAAACTTTGAAGATTATGGGAGGGCAAATTTTGGGGTACAATAGTTGCCCCTGTTCAATCTTCTTAGACCTGAGGATATAGATTGGCTTGTGTGCCTTTCGTGATCCGAAGGTGGAAGATGATTGAACACTAGAGTGCCCAGAAATTTGCACTCACATAGTTGAGTATCAGCAGTGTGATGGCGGGAATAGGCTTACAGATGCCATTTGGAAAGATGGTGGATAGGAGGATGGGCTTATAGATCTGGAGATGTGACATAACCTTGTCGGGAATGGGCTTATAGATGCCATTTGGAACTGAAATGGGAGGATGGGCTTATAGATGCCATCTAGGTGTTGATCGCGTAAGAGATTCCTTAGCGAGAATTTGCGTACCTGAGAAAGAAAGATAATTACCTAGCCTGTTACAGGTGTTGATCTTCACTCAGTCGTTCACAGACATGCCCTGGCTAGATACAGGTGTCGAATCTGGAACTTCAAAAGGTTGCTTACAGACGTGCCCTGGCTGGATACAGGAGTCGAATCTCTAAACTCTTCGTGCAGACATGCCCTGGAAGGATACAGGAATCGAGTCCGGAAATAGTCGTCAACAGATACACCCTGGCGAGATACAGGAATCGGATCTTCAAACTCTTCAGACGTTCCCTGGCAAGATACAGGAATCGAGTCTGGAACTAGTCGTCAACAGATACACCCTAGCAAGATACAGGAATCGGATCTTCGAACTCTTCAGACGTGCCCTGGCAGGATACAGTAATCGAGTCTGGTATAGTCGTCAACAGATACACCCTGGCAAGATACAGGAATCGGATCTTCAAACTCTTCAGACGTGCCCTGGCAAGATACAGGAATCGAGTCTGGAACTAGTCGTCAACAGATACACCCTGGCAAGATACAGGAATCGGATCTTCGAACTCTTCAGACGTGCCCTGGAAGGATACAGGAATCGAGTCTGGTATAGTCGTCAACAGATACACCCTGGCAAGATACAGGAATTGGATCTTCAAACTCTTCAGACGTGCCCTGGCAGGATACAGGAATCGAGTCTGGAATATAGTCGTCAACAGATACACCCTGGCAAGATACAGGAATCGGATCTTCGAACTCTTCAGACGTGCCCTGGCAGGATACAGGAATCGAGTCTGGAATATAGTCGTCAATAGATACACCCTAGAAAGATACAGGAATCGGATCTTCGAACTCTTCAGACGTGCCCTGGCAGGATACAAGAATCGAGTCTGGAATATAGTCGTCAACAGATACACCCTGGCAAGATACAGGAATCGGATCTTCGAACTCTTCAGACGTGCCCTGGCAAGATACAGGAATCGAGTCTGGAATATGGTCGTCAACAGATACACCCTGGCAAGATACAGGAATCGGATCTTTAGTTGCGACCGTTGATGGTAATCATCTTTGTATTAACCTTTGTCCTGAAAAGATAAAACGTTAGTTGTATGCGATGTCATGATGTATGACATGCGTGATGTTCTCAGAATGAATGAGATTGTATGTTCATGATGCGTATGTGCATGCTATAATGTATGAGGATATGATGTTTATGAATGTATTTTCGTCTAGGAAAGTAAATCCTTGACGGGTGCCGGGAAGTTAAATCATGGGCTTGATGTTTGAAGGATAGTGCTTTGTTTCCGCTGGGGATGATAGTTGTAAGAATACCGGTAGGAGAATATGACTCCGTTGGGGAATAAACTTGGCGACTAGATTACTCTGCGGGGAGCATTCTGTGGGGAAAGAGAGGTTCTTTGCTGAGATTTGATGATAACTCCACTGGGGATACCATTGATGTGTTATATTGAAGGAATTGATGAACTCCGCTGTGGGATAGGTAGACTTTACCGAGGACGATCTTTCCGTGGTTATTGGCTAAGGATAACCCAGTTATATCCTGGTGGGGAAATAACCTTTGAATAAAACCGGGGGAGCGTTCGTACTATGCGGGGGACAAGCTTTCTAGAATCTACTGGGGATAAGCTTCAAGACCTGCTGGGGATATGGATTGAACTTTCCTGGGGAAACTTTTGGACTGGACTCTCCTGGGGAAATCTTGAGATGTATTGGGGAAGTGGCTCCACTGAATGTTTGTATACCACCGGGGAACAATCTTAGATCAAGACTACCGGGGATGCTTGTTAAGAATGTTTGTATACTCCGCTGAGGAATGTTGAGATCTGCTGGGGATACCCAATTTCCTTAAGGCTGACTGAGTAGGCTAACTCTGCTTGGGGAGAGTATCGCTGACTTGCTGGATCACTCTCTGGGGAATTAAGATATCTTGGTTATGTTCTTCAGCTGAACTTACCTTGGTACCTTGGTGGACAGAGCAATTAGATCGCTTAGACAACTCATTATTGCCCCTGTTTCTGATGTTACCTGTAATTAATCCTTTGTTTCGTATGCAAATATTTATGAGTTAGCAATTAGCGTCAAATGCATATATCAAAAATTGAACATTGGACGTTCTTCCCAAAACAAAACAGAAAAAGGAAAAAAAAACAATTGGCAATTGGTCTGAACAGTGAATTTGTATTGATTTTTGAATTTGCCTGTGAATAGGCGTTTATGTACAAGAGGCTGACGTCCTAGTAAGAGAACACCGCCGAACAACAGAGTTTATACAATTTTGTACAAAGAGAAACAAAACATCTATGTGAAAGGAATAATCCCACTAGGTTCCAACTCTGCTATCGCCTTTATATCTTCGAGCGTCTCGTCACTTTGCTGCTCGGTTGAAGATGAAGCTGATCGATCTATGCCGTCTGAACTTGATGTAGATACCGGATTCTAGATGCAAGGTGACCCAATGAGACATAGTATTACGCTTTAATCCCTAACTTTTGCCTGGACCTCCCTTTCGGGTTTTCAGTCCACCGGGATACCCATTTTTGCCCAAGCCGCCTTTTCAGATTTTCGACTTGCCGGGTGTACAGATTTTTCCATTTCATCCCTCATTTTGCCCGAACCCTTTTGGTTCGCCGGGAAGCCCTAATTTTTGCCTAGGTATGTCAACCTAGCGGGTCTTTTATCATGCGTAGTATCTTTTTACTATGTCTGCATTGGCGGGGTGAGGAAGGTCGTCACCGTCCATGGTAGTTAGAATCATGGCTCCTCCTGAGAACACATGTTTAACCACAAATGGCCCTTCGTACGTAGGGGTCCATTTTCCCCTGGGATCACTTTGAGGAAGAATGATGCGCTTGATTACCAGGTCCCCGACTTGATACTCTTGTGGTCTGACTTTCTTGTTAAATGCCCTGATCATCCGTTTTTGATATGTTTGACCATGACAAATAGCGGTGAGTCTCTTTTCGTCAATTAGGTTTAATTGATCAAGTCGTGTCTGGATCCAGTCATCTTCGCTCAGATCTGCATCCTTCATTATCCGGAGAGAGGGTATCTGGACTTCAATCGGCAAGACTGCCTCCATGCCGTAGACCAAGGAAAAAGGAGTTGCCCCGATTGACGTTCTTGCTGAGGTACGGTACCCATGAAGAGCAAACGGTAACATCTCGTGCCAATCTTTAAAGGTTATTGTCATCTTCTGCACAATCTTTTTGATATTCTTATTCGCTGCTTCTACAGCCCCATTCATCTTCGGCCGGTAAGGAGAAGAGTTGTGGTGCTGTATCTTGAATTGCTCGCAGAGCTCAGTGATCATCTTTTTATTAAGATTGGTACCATTGTCCGTAATGATCCTCTCAGGGACGCCGTATCGACATATCAGGTTGTGTCGAATGAACCGTGCCACGGCGTTCTTGGTTACCGTAGCGTAGGAAGCTGCTTCAACCCACTTTGTAAAGTAATCAATCTCTACAAGGATGAAGTGATGCCCGTTAGATGCCGTAGGTCTGATCTCGCCGATCATATCAATGCCCCACATTGCAAAAGGCCAAGGTGTTGTCAAGACATTCAGAGGAATTGGAGGAACGTGCACCTTATCTGCATATATCTGGCACTTATGACATGTCCGAGAATGTTGGTAACAGTCGGCTTCCATTGTGGACCAGAAATATCCTGCCCGAAGGATCTTCTTTGCCATGGTGTGTCCACTGGAATTTGTTCCGAAGGTACCTTCATGCAGCTCTTCCATGATCCTTTCTGCTTCAGTCTTATCCACACAGCGCAATAAGGTTGAATCATAGTTTCGCTTGTACAGAATGCCGTTGCTGAGGAAGAACTTTGCAGCGAACCTTCTCAGAAACTTTTTGTCATTGATGGATGCACCCTCGGGATACTCTTGAGCTTCGAGATACCTCTTCATCTCATGATACCAGAGTTTTTTAGTTACTGTCTCAGCCTCAAGATTGCAGCAATATGCAGGTTCATCCAATTTCCAGATAATGATCCGGGGAGCCTCATTGTCCCATTTGACTTTGAACATAGAAGACATCGTAGCCAACGCGTCCGCCAACTGATTCTCCTCTCTTGGGAAGTGTTCAAAAGTTATCTCCGTGAAATGGGGGATCAATGTCAACACACATTCTTTGTAAGGAATAAGATTCGGATGTTTCGTATCCCACTCGCCTTTGATCTGATTGATCACGAGAGAGGAATCTCCGAAGACACTCAGAAACTTGATCCTTAAGTTAATTGCAGCTTGAAGACCCATGATGCATGCCTCATACTCTGCCATGTTGTTGGTGCAATTGAAACATAGCCGGGCAGTGAGTGGAGTATGAGTGCCTCGAGGGGATATGATCACAGCGCCAATGCCGTTACCCAAAGCGTTCGAGGCTCCGTCAAAGTGCATAGACCATCAGGATCCTTCCTCAGGTCCTTCATCCGGTCCAGGTACTTCACAATCAGTCACTATCATGATGCTCTCGTCAGGAAATTCGAAGTTCATTGACTGGTAGTCATCCACTGCTTGGTGTGCCAAATGGTCTGCCAATACACTTCCCTTGATAGCCTTCTGAGTCGTGTACTGGATGTCGTATTCCGTCAAGATCATTTGCCATCTTGCTATTCTTCCAGACAGAGCAGGCTTTTCGAATATGTACTTTATCGGATCCATTTTTGAAATCAACAGAGTAGTGTGAGTCAGCATATACTGTCTCAGCCGGCGAGCAGCCCATACCAAAGCGCAACAAGTTTTCTCGAGCAGTGAGTATCGGGTCTCACAGTCGGTAAACTTTTTGCTAAGGTAATAAATGGCGTGCTCTTTTCGGCCAGACTCGTCATGCTGCCCCAGCACACACCCCATTGAGCTGTCAAGTACTGTCAGGTATAGTATTAGAGGTCTCCCTTCAACCGGTGGCATAAGAATGGGTGGTTCTTGGAGATACTCTTTGATTCTGTCAAAAGCGGCCTGACATTCATCATTCCAATGTACTACCTGATCTTTCTTCAGCAGCTTGAAGATTGGTTCACAAGTAGCATCTAGGTGCGAGATGAATCGGGCAATATAATTCAGACGTCCTAGAAAGCCTCTGACTTCTTTCTCTGTCTTGGGAACTGGCATCTCTTGTATGGCCTTAACCTTGGCAGGGTCCACTTGAATACCCTTGTCGCTCACGACGAAGCCTAGCAACTTTCCAGATCTTACCCCAAATGTGCACTTGTTTGGATTCAACCTTAGCTTGTATAGCTTCAGACGGTCAAACAGTTTCTGCAGATGGTCAAGGTGCCCCTCCTCTGTTTGAGACCTTGCAATCATATCATCGACGTATACTTCAATCTCATGGTGGATCATTTCATGAAATAAAGCAACCATGGCACGTTGGTAGGTTGCCCCAGCATTTTTCAACCCAAAAGGCATGACTTTGTAGCAGAAGGTGCCCCACTGAGTAACAAAGGTAGTCTTTTCCATATCTTCAGGAGCCATCTTGATCTGATTATAGCCTGAAAAACCGTCCATGAAGGAGAACACCTTGTGCTGAGCAGTATTGTCAACCAGAACATCAATGTGAGGTAGGGGAAGTCATCCTTGGGGCTTGCCCTATTCAAATCCCTGTAATCAACACACATTCTGACCTTACCATCTTTCTTTGGTACCGGAACCACGTTGGCAACCCACTGAAGGTAAGAAGTCACTTCTAGAAAACCGGCATCAAATTGTTTCATAACCTCAGCTTTGATCTTCTCGGACATCTCTGGACGCATACGGCGGACCTTTTGCTTAACCGGAGGGCAGTCTTCCTTGGTAGGCAAATGATGAACTACGATGTCGGTATCCAACCCAGGCATGTCTTCGTAAGACCAGGCAAAGATTTCCCTGTAGTCATGCAGCATCTGGATCAGCCGTTGTTTCACACTGAGCTCTAGATTAGCACCAATCTTGACTTCCTTTCTGTCTGCCTCAGTACCCAGATTTACCGTTTCCACTGGCTCTTCATGTGGTTGAATGGCCCTCTCTTCCTGGAGTAACAGTCTTGCAAGCTCACCCGGCACTTCGCAATCATCTTCACCTTCGTCTTCGGCTAAGTTGATCGGATTTTCGAAGTCATAACTGGCAGTAGCAGAGTCGTTACCAGTGAGATCCAGAGTGGATTGAAACCTGTATGAGTGAGTGTGTGTAAATATAGCTGTTTTGCAATAGATAAAAAATAAAGAAAGGGAGCGCAAGATTTGAAATGTGAAAAACGTCCAATGCTTTTATTCATGATATATGAAAGTGACAAACAAAAGCCCTCACAAATAAAACCACGGTGTCCCGGGTAAGACACCGGGCCATAAAGTTTCAAATTATTGTTTATTACAAATCCAAAACAAAGAAGTTCATTACTGGGTGACAAAAGTAATGGGTGTAAAGTCTTTTGCGGTCCAGTTGCTAGTTCCATCTTCGGTTGTTGGGTATATCCAACTGTCGAATTCGGATTCCTCCACTTCATCTTCAACCCTGATAGCATTCACTCCATGGTTGGGCATGGGAGCTGTCACCACATTAGGCTTCTCAGGCGCCTCAAACTGTACCTCTTTAGCATCAATAAGGTCTTGAACCTTATTCCTTATGGCCCAACAATCATCTGTGTTATGCCCCGGGCTATCAGAGTGATAAGCGCAGCGGGCGTTGGGGTTGTATTTCGGAGATGTTGTGTTCACCATCTTCGGATCTTCCTTGACAGTTACCAGGCTAGTTGACAGCAGTTGTGGTAATATCTGAGAGAGAGTCATGCTGAGCCGAGTATACTGCCGTTTGGGCCTCTCAGCTCTGGGCTGGTTGTATTGCTGAGGAGCAGCAACAGGCTTAGAAATAACCACCGCGTTGACAGCTTGGCGGCGTTCCAGTTTGTTTTGCCTTCTTGGACCATACACAGCATTGGCCTCCTTCTTGAAGGGCTTCTTTTCAGCATTGGAGGAGGTACCCTTCTGTATCTTTCCCGATTTTATACCAGCCTCGATCCTTTCACCAGTCTGGATCAGGTCAGTAAACCCAGCAGAGCAATTACCAATGAGATGATTGAAGAATGGACCGGATAGGGTCCCCAAGAACATGTCCACTAGCTCACGATCTGTCAATGGTGGCTGCACCCTGCCATCCAGATCTCTCCATTTCTGTGCGTACTCCTTAAAACCTTCACCCGATCCTAGCGACATACCCTGGAATTGGGTACGCATAGGAGCGAGGTCGGAATTATATTGATACTGCTTGTAAAAAGCAGTGGCCAATTCCTCCCAGTTATGAATGTTGGTTCCATCCAGCTGATAGAACCATTCGAGGTGAGTCCCTGAAAGACTCTCCTGGAAGAAGTGGATCCATAAGTTCTTGTCTGCTGTGTAAGGCTGGATCTTCCTTACATAAGAACGGAGGTGCATCTTGGGACAGGAAGCCCTGTCATACTTCACAAAGGCAGGCGCCTTGAACTTGTGTGGGATCACCACCCTAGAAGATAAACCCAAGTCTCCGAAATCCAACCCAGGCACACGTTGAATCTCCATAGCATTTAACCTGTCCTCCAGTTGTTTGTACCGATCCTCAGCAGGAGGGTACTGTTCATCGTTGAAGTCCGTCTCAATGTCAGAGACCACAGGACTAGGGACCTCTCTCCCTTGGTGACTACCTTCCCCCACAGATGGAGTAGTCCTCTCAGCTTCATTCTGCAATGTGTTCCCGAGTCTGCGCCCAGTGTTGAATAGCACAGTCCTCTTCTTCTTCTTATTCTTCTTCAGGAGCAAAGCCTTCAACTCTTGTTGTCCCTGGGCCAAGTTCATGACCATCTCCTGAAATTGGGCATTCTGGGCCTGGAGGGCCTTGATAGCTTGCTCGGTAGTGAGTTCAGGATTCATGATGCTTGAGTGTTGAAATAAACAGCGAAGAAGATTAAGCAACCTGTAGGAAAAGGGTACCTGTAATGCATATGATGAATGAAATGCGTTTGAATTATGTTTTCAAAGACAATCGGGAATCAACTTTGTAAACAAAAGGAACACACTTTATTAGATTCAAACTTTAAATTGTTCAACAATCTGCCCTTAGGCGTTACAAGAATGAAAATACTGAAAAGGAAATAAAGCTGTAAAAGAAACATCCAAAGCCCATCAGTGCTCCCATGGCCTCCTCTTCTCAGTACGGATATAGTCATTCAGGGTTCGCTCGTTCTCCAATTGCTTGGTCAGCTTCTGGATCTTCTGTTCCTGTTCGTTGAACTTTTCCCGATAATAATCCCGCTCTTCCTGTAGTTGCGCCCAAGATCTTTTTAGGGTATCAACATCAGTGGGTATCTGAGGAGGGAGAACAGTTGGAGGAACCCCATCTCCATCAGGACCTTCAAGAATGATAGGCCTGACAGCTTCATATGGCATACCTAACTTCAGAGCACGGATGCGGACCCACTTGCAATAGGGTTCCATTGGCAGAGAAGTCTTCAGTCCCAACTCATGTGGGTCAGCTTTGTGAATTCTGTCCCAAGCTTTGATGAATCTATGGCGCAGTTCGTCACTATCTTTCTGAAACTCGAAACTGATGTGAGGCACCAGCATCTCATGAGGCCCTGCTCTTCTAGCTCTTCCAAACTGACGGAGAGCTAAACATGGATTATAAGAGATTCTGCCCTGAGTGCCAATCAATGGAACATTAGGATATTCTCCGCAGCGATCAATAACAGCCACCTCATCTAAACCTCTGAGAGTCCAAATGATGTCTTTATCAGTGAGAGACATTAACCTATGAGCCCAGCCTCTTCCTTCTTGGTTCTTTAGCACGAACTTGGGAAGGTGCGAAATAAACCACCTCACCAACAAAGGAGTACAACACCATAGAGTTCCTCGTCTTCGGGCAGTACGAGCATAGAGTTGTTGCAGGACATCACCCAAGAGAGTGGGTACAGGGTTCCGAGACATGAAGATCCTTATGGCAGTGACGTTAATGAAGTTATCAGGATTAGGAAACAAGACTAGACCATAGATTAAGAGTGCCAGAATGTCCTCGTACGCCCTGAAGTCTAAGTCATTCCAGAAACTGTTAGCTTTACCAATGAGAAACTTAGCCAAGAAGCCCTTAACTCCGCTTCTAGTCTCCCAGTTTTCCATTACCTCCTTGTTGGTCAAGGGAAGAGCTGCAGCAATCTCCTCAAGCCTAAGGGTATTTTCCCAACCAGTGAAGGGAGTCTGATCCAAGATAGGGATGCCAAGCAAATCAGAGAACTCTTCCAGGGTAGGGACCAGCTGGAAGTCTTGAAAGGTGAAGCACTGGTACAGAGGGTCATAAAACTGGGTCAACACACTCATCAGTTGTTGGTCCCACTTTGCAGTGACTAAGCCGAGAAGAGAACCATGCCTCTGGATGAAGGAAGTGGTGTTTAGAATTCTGCTAACCAATTCTTCAAGCAACTCAGGTGGGTGAACAAAGTTGAACCGGATAGTGTTCCTTCGCATAGGCATCATGATGTCCTACAAAACAGAGCAAAGGTGAAACCCTCTTGTCTTTGAAATAGGTCAGTCCTTATGCAGGATGCATGCAATGTTTATGATGGCATGATGTTATGATAAAACACACCACAAATATTCACAAAGGCAAACATGATAAGGCACACAAGTCACACAAGACAAGCCCTTAGAGTTTAGGCCAGCATGGGGTCTAGGTATTACCCTCTTTCAGTTTGTTGGTTAAGACCTGTCCTATCAGAAGTAACCGGGTTCTAGAGGATCCTAATATCACTGACTACCCTCAATCGGTCATAACTCCAGCATCACAATCTTTTCTTGCGGCCAGAACCATCACGAGAGTTTAGCCTCAATGGGTGTAGCATACTGCTACTGTTCTATGGCCAATTTGGGTCATTTAAGGTTCTAAGGTCGATTGGTGCTTAATGACTCCTCAGAAGACCCATATTCTCCTCGTTGCGACACAAGGGATATCGGTACAGACCAAGGTGCCACACCAACGTAGCCACTGCTTCACCCATGTCACTCTACGCCGGACAGGTCCCTCACAGCTTATGCTACCTAACAGGGTATCCCCAGATCCGGGTTAGGATCTATGTAACTCTGATGCAGCCCACAATAATAAAGCAAACAAACACAGCAATTGAAAACACAAGTATGAGCTATCCTAAGGTACACCTCACTTTAAGTTTCCCCAGCAGAGTCGCCAGTTCTGTGATCGGTGGAAATAGAACTAACTGTTTTTTAGCTGGTTTCACGAAATGTCGCGGTAAGCAAGAGTCGCCACCGTCTTTTATGTTCTCCAACATGGAAAGGACAAAAGCACAACAAAATTCCTTCTTTGAGAATGTTTCTCGGTTCGGGAGGTAGATTTATAGAAAGGGAAGGTGTTAGCACCCTTTCTATCCGTGGTTATCCACGGGCTCTTAGGTACTTGCTCTTATGTTTTCAAAATTTGTTTGCTTTTTCAATTGTGTGTGGTTTTTGAAAAAAAGTTTCGTTTGAAAAGTTTCTAAGTAACTCTTGTATCTGTCCTCAAGAGTGTATGAAAAATTTGTTTGAAAACTTTTAGGAAGTTTGAGGTGTCAAAAGTGTTTTGATTGTTTTTTAATAGAGCAAGTATCTACGAGTCATCTACCTACCCTAAGGAATTAGGTTGTGTAAATGTCCTTAAGATAGTGCCATCCCACCATTGAGAGGTAGGTAGCACCACCGTTGGAGGTGTTCGGGTCAATTCGTTTTTAGGGACAGTGTGGCCACCAGAGCAATAGTAGGACACCTTAGAAGCTACCCTTATGCCATTGATCCTTTTTTTTAATCCGAGGCAACTTTTCCGAGGCAACTATATCATGGACATAAGGACTTACTAAAACGTCCTGTACTCGACGACCACGTTTCGAAGGTAAGGCAACAGGTGAGGCGTACCCTAGAAGTGGTGTGTGTATTTATGTGTTGTTTTCATGTTAAGTTTATCTTTGATCATGACATGGTGAGCTACGCTTGTTTTTAATTAGCATGCATTCTTTCATACAAGTTAACAGTTAAGGGGGTGCGGAAAGTAAATTGCGGAAAACGTAAATCCTACGCTATTACAAGGCGCGGGTCTATACATCGCCAAAAATTACAAAGACCCGTTTTTTAGTAAATGAGTACGGAAAATAAAAAAAAAGTAAAAGTCCTATTTAATATTACATGTCCGGAGCAATTACATAATAATCGAACAAATTAAATGCGTGCGAATAAATTAATCGGGAATGTCTAAGGGTGTTGACCCTTTTAAGAAAGGAAATTAATTTTTTTGGTCTTTTTTTTGTAATTAAAATGAAATTAAAAACTAATTAATGACTAATTGATTAAAAGAAAATATTTTTTAGTTTTTTATGTTTTTATGAAATAGAATAAAAATAAAAGAAATATAAATCTAGGTTAACCTAATTCTAAATCTATTTTAATTATATAAAAAAAAGTCAAAATGGCCTAATTAATAAAACTAATTCAATTATGGTTTATTTACAAAATAAAAATAATAAAAAATGTTAATTCTATTTTTTGGTTTTTTATGAAAATGTGTTAATTGATTAATTTGTTAATAGTAAAATAAAAAGGTTAAAAATAATAGGAAATGACAAAACAAAATGAAAAAAGGAAGTAAAAACCAAGGGGGTGTGGGCCAAATAGGAGGGTGCAAGACTGAAATTGTGGCCCATTTGAGGAAGCCACGTTGACTTTTCTGGATCACCTACAGCATGCTTGACTCCAGACTATGGTGCTCCCTGCTTTTTGTCCTTTGGATCTGCCTTGAAGACACCTGGCTTGTTGGATCTACAGGGTTTATGATGAGCCTTCCTTGGAGCGCTGCACAGGAAAGCCATGAGAAAAACAATATGGAAATTATAGGGGACCTGGGAATCGAACCCAGGTCCCAACGCTTACCAAACACACTGCCAGCCAACTGAACCACGCGCGCTAGTTGTAAGTATAATGGAAACGAAATGATATATTGAATAAGCGCCCTATAGGCTGAACCAACGCGCGCGAATTTGAATATGCCTATGCCTGGCTACCACGCAGTCATCTTCTACCTTTTCTGCAAAATACAAAAACATATAGCGGGGGTTTTAAACCCCCACAAAATACAGAAAAAATGAAAATAGCGATTAGCTCCTCGTGAAGCATAAATTAGGCGCGATAGGTCCGTTTGATTCGTCTTGTTCTTCTCAATTCAACCATGGGCGTTTGGAACCCTGATTTTACAGTATGGTGAAACCCCTAATTTCAAACCTTGAAAACCCTAAAATACTTTAATGGTAAATCAAGATTTAACGCGTTAGAATGCAATTGGATTATCCTATTAGCTTCAGAAAGCCCCTAACAATACAAAACAATCAAAAAAATGGATCAAATGCTTATGGAATGTGATATATAGTTTTGAGGAATGGAGCAAACCGAATGAGGTCTATGGCACGATTTCTTGAGTGATTGTGCTTGGTTCTGATTGCCAAAGGTTCCTAGGGATACCAAGAGTGTGTTTTGATTGAAAGGGAGGTTTAAAACGTGCTGCAAATAGGTTTACAGATTTGCTTTTTTTTCTTGAAAGTTTGAAATGTGTTTGGCCGTTTTGGGTGTTTCTTAGGTCGTGAATCGTTTGTGATAGCTTGCACATATGTTATGTAAAGAGTTTCAATCAGAATTAAGGGCCTTGAAGCCTTGCATTCATGTTTAAGATTTTGCCATAACCTCCATTGAAACACTTTCCATTTTTGTGTCAAAATTTGAATTCTTGCTTGGAATAGCCCTTTGCACGAATTTGGAATGGTCATGATGGTGTATCAAAGCATTTCAATACAAAATATATCCCCTAATTAACTTCTTTGATTTTTATTTGATTTTAAAAGATTTAAAATGAATTAAATCAAATAAAATTAAATAAAAATGGAAAAATTAATTTTAAATCTTGAAATAATTTGTGGGACACGTGGGAAGCATGGCTAAGCTGAAACAAGTGGAAAAAGTGGGCCCCTTTTGTCAAAAATGAAGTTTCAAGGATAATTGACTTTGGCCATTTCACAAAAATTTCCCAACTTCTCCAATGCATATCTTGCTCGATTTTGAAGCTATGAACATGTTCTTGGACATTTTGGAAAGGTCTTGAAGTCCTCTAACCAATGTCTTTGGTCCCATGTCATTTTGATGTACCAATCTCAAGTTATGGTCTTTGACTTAAAGTGCCTTTTTGTTGACTTTTGAAAATGACCTATAATGTTGAAATTGATAACTTTTTGTGAGAGCATTTCTTGGACTTGGAATGTGAAGATGAGTTGTAGGAAATGTCCTCCCCTTCAAAATGAGCATTGGATGGGATTTTTCTGATGAACCATGAAAAAGTTATGCCTTTGTCAAGTTACAGTTGACTTTTCAACTGTCCAAAAATAGAAACTTTTGCATCTTGATGATTTTTGAGCCATTCTTGTGGAATCATGGTCAAGACTTGACCAAATGATGATTGTGGCTTCAAAATAAGATGTTGACCAAAAATTTTGACTTTTGACTGCCAAATGACCATTTTGCCCCAGCAGTTGACTGTGGAGCAATTAAGGTTTTTGATTGTGCAACTTGACCTTGTGAGCCTTGAAACTTGACATGTAGATTCTTGGCAATGTGTATGAGCATGTGGGACTTGATTGATCCCTTGAAAACTTCAACTTCCTTGCAAAAACCAAAACCCTAGTTTGACTGGCCTAGGAGGATGGTTGACTGTGTAGCCCTTGAGTAGACCTTGAACCATTTGAGGTGATGCTTGGCAAAACTTAAAGATTATGGGAGGGCAAATTTTGGGGTACAACAAAGGTGTTAGCACCCTTTCTATCCAGGGTTTTCCATGGGCTCTTAGGTACTTTGCTCATTTTTAAAATTGCTTGTGTGTGCTTGTTTTGAAAAGTTTTACTTTGTGGTAACCCTTATATCGGTCATCAAGAGTGTGACAAAGTTGTTTTTAAAAACTATTTTGAAAGTGTTTGTGTAAAAGAGTTTTTATTGTTTTGAGCAAGTACTTAAGATTTTCTACCTACTCGAAAAAGGTATGTTCGTTTTCCTTTAGACAGCACTATCCTATTATTAAGGAATAGGTAGCATCGTCGTTGGAATTTTAAGGGACGTTCGAAGGGAAAAGTACAATCACAAAAGCAATGCTAGGAAATTTTAGTAATCATCCTAAAGTCTTAAAGATCTTTTTCTGAGGCAACATCCAAATGGGTCATTTTAGATCTTTTGGGACTAGAGGACGACCACTGACATTCCCTATACTTTATGACCGTTTACCGAAGGCAACCGGAGTGGAGTAAACCCTAGGAGTGAGCATGTGCAAGTGTATTTTTTTCAGTTAATTATCCTTGCACAATTAGGGTTTTCTATTGTTTTAATTTCAATTTGTCTTTCCATACAATCCTATTAACATACATCTAAACAGTTTATAGTTTGTGGAAATTAAAATGCGAGAAACTAGAGTCCTAGCTATTACAAGGCTTTGGGCAAATACATAATTATTTTAACTGAAAATAAAATGCAGAATTAAAACCCTAATTACTATTACAAACTCAGAGCAGTTACAATAATAATAAAAAAAAAGAAAATTAAAGGCGCGCGCGGCGAATTAAATGCGAGAAATAATTGGAAAACCTAAAAATCTAATTGAGAAAATATTTTGGTTATTTTTGAGAAAAAATTAGGTTATGTGAAAATTTAACCCTAATTCTATTTACTTTAAATTATAATAAAAAGGAATTAAATTACCCTAATTTAATTAAACTAATTAATTAATAAAATATTTTTTATGAAAAAATGATTTTTGATGTTTTTCATGATTTTTTTATTAAATAAAAAAAACATGATTTTTGGTGTTATTTGAAAAAAGAAATAATTAATAAATAATAAAAAAAGAATTGAAATAATAAAAAAAGAATAGAGTTGGGCCTGATATGATGAGCAAATGGGGGTGGGGGGGGGGGGGGGTGCGCTTCTGAATTTGTCCAGGCCCATTATGGCTGAGCCCACTCTTGCGCTTGATTCTGTGTTGGTACGCCTGGAGAATCGTCGTAATTGATTTTGAAAAAAAGGGCAAACCTTGTGAAGGCTATGGGACGATTCTGGGCTTGAGAATGCTTGCAATTGATCGTGTTAGCTTCAGGAGATATCCAGGAAGAGATTAGAAGCTTTGGAATGATTTGAATCACCCCCTATGTGAGAAAATAATCCATCACTTTTTTGCCAAAATTTGAGTTTTGTTCTTCGGCTCTCATGACTGCAACCCTTGTTCTTTTGCATTGTTTATGTTCAGTATATGTAGTGTGATGAATTAGTGCAACAAAAACGACCTGAATCTTTTGGAATTATGGAAATTGATGTGATTTGTTTGCTATATGATACCTTTTCAAAACCATTCAAATCATGCTATTTTTGCCTCAATTTGCCTTGATTCAATTTGATCTGATTAGGCCAGCTTAATTAGATTTGATTCCTACAAAATCAGATCAAAACATCAATCTTTTATATTTTTTGCCATTTATTTGATTTAATTTAGATTTTAATAAATAAAAATCAAAATCAAAATAAATAAATAGAGCAAATAATATATGGATGCTGATTTGGGTCGTGGACCATGTCCTCAACAAGATGCAATCATGAAAAGCTAGGACCATTTGACAAAAAATGCACTTTTGAGCACATTTGACTTTTGGCAATTTCCCAAAAATGGTCAACTTTGACAATGCACATCTCTTCCAATTTTGACCCTAGGAAGGTGTTCTTGTACTTTTTAGAAATCTTAGGATGTCCCCTAAACAACCCTTTTGGTTTCATCTCAATTGGGTCTTCCATGTTCATGTAAGAAGCTTTGACCCAAAAGGTGTTTTTGTTGACTTTTCAAAAGGACCTATAATGTAGAAATCCATATCTTTTATGAGTGCATTTTTTGAACTTGATGGATGAAGATGAGTTATAGGAAATTGGAGCCTATTCAAAATGAGCTTTGGATGAGAAATTTCTCATAAAGTATGAGAAAGTTATGCTTGGTCAAAGTTTGGTTGACTTTTCCTGAGAAACCCTAATTTAGCATCTTTTGAGTTTTGATGAATTAGGAGAATTCCTTGAGGAATCATGATAAACCCTTGATCAAATGATGAATATCACTTAAAATTGTTGATGCTGACCAAAAATCTTGAAGTTTGACTGTATGTGGGCCATAGTTGACTTTTGACCTAATATAGTTGATTTTCAAGCATCTGAGTAGTTGACTGAGCAAACTTCTTGTGCAAGGCATAAAACTTGGCATGGATGATCTTGAGAACATATCAGGACCATGGAAAAGATTTGAGGCCTTTGGATTTCACCCACCTTGATGAAAATGGAAACCCTAGTTGGAGGTTCATTGCTTTAGGAGAGAGTTTGTCTGGTCAAATCATGGGCATCCTTGAGCAAGTTGAGGGTCTCAATTAACATATGTTAAATAAAATAGGAGGGAAATTTTGGGGTACAACAGCTGCCCCTGTTCAATCTTCTTAAACTTGAGGAGGTAGATTGGTTGGTCTGCCTTTCGTGATCTGAAGGTGGAAGATGATTGAACACTAGAGTGCCCAGAAATTTGCACTCGCATGAAGTGAATGTCAATCGATAATATCGGGAATGGGCTTACAGATGCCATGTGGAAGGTTACGGAGAACCGTCAGAATGGGCTTAAAGATGCCATCTAGAAAAGATATTGGTTGCATAAGAGACTCCTTTGTGAGAAGTCCTGTACATGCCGCTGAGGAGGACTTCACCGAGGAAAGTTGATTTATGTCTTGGGAAATAGAGTATATGAGCTTCAGTTGTCCATTACTCTACCGGTGAGTTAATTCTTGATTGAGGAGGTGGAAGTAAACTGCATATCTGGTCAGGGTCTAGTGCTGCACAGTGACTTACTGGGGAAGGGTGAACTCGACCGTAACTGGTCGGGTCCAGGTCTTACAGTGCTGTAAAATGTTATCTGGAGATAAGAGAGAAGGAACAAGGATAGTAGGGTTGCTTCGAGGTGAAATCCTGGATAATAGGGCTTATGAGAAGGAACCTGGATAGTAGGGTTACTTCGAAATGAGAGCCTGGATAGTAGGGATATAAGAAGGAACCTGGATAGTAGGGTTACTTTGGGATGAGAGACTGGATAGTAGGGCTATGAGAAGGAACCTAGATAGTAGGGTTACTTCGGGATGAAATCCTGGATAGTAGGGCTTATGGGAAGGAACCTGGATATTAAGGTTACTTCAAGATGAGAGCCTGGATAGTAGGGTTATGGGAAGGAACTTGGGTCGTAGGGTTACTTCGAAATGAGAGCCTGGATAGTAGGGCTATGGGAAGGAACCTGGGTCTTAGGGTTACTTCGAATCGATAGTGTAGATTAGTTGACCCGTTTGGTTTCGGGAACTGAGTTTCCATTAGTCGTCTGCAGACGGGACCTGTATAACTGCTAGGTTTGTTAAAGGTAATTGTCTTTCCTGAAAAGATACCAAGGTTAATTATATGCAATGCATGAATTGACTTGTGGGATGATGTTCTCAAAATAAATGAGATTATGTTGTATGCGATATGTATGCGCATGTCATGATGTATGAACATGAGATGCTACTATGACATATCTGAGTCTGGGAAAATAAATCCCTGACTGCTACTGGAGAGTATTAGAAGTAGCATTCTTGACTGTTATAGAAAACCGTGGTTCTTCTACTTCCGTTGGGGAATGGTGAATGGAAATGACTATGCTGGAGATTTACTCTTTGTTATTCATGAATATTCTTTCAGGAAGAGATTCTGTTTGAGAATAATTCTGCGGGGAAATAACTCCGTTGGAGGATGAACTTCCATAGCCGAAGGGATGAGCTCTGTCGGGGATTGAGCTATTGTATCTAGAGAAATAAACTCTGCTCGGGAGATAAAATATATTGACCCGCTTGCGATTATGAAATTTGGTTGGGGGATATAGCTGTCAGGTTTCTGAATGACCCTGGCTGGGGAGATTACTTCTTGTTTCGGGAAAGCCGGTATCAATGCTTTTGAATACTTTTACTCTATGGGGAGTGTATGTACTGATGATTGTGCTCCAAAGCTGTCTTTGTCCCAGTACCTGTTGGGCAGAATAACTGTTGGGTTTGACACTTCTTATTTTTTGCCCCTGTTTCTGGAATTACGAGTAATTGTCTTTTTGTTTCTTATGTAAATATTTATGAGCAGCAATCATATTCAAATGCATATGTCAAGAATAAATCATTGGACGTTCTTGCAAAACAAAACAGAAAAAGAAAAAGAAAACTCAAAGTTTCTTGTGAAAATGATTTTGTATTGGTTTTTGAACTTGACTTGTAATTGGCATTTTCGTACAAGGAGGCTGACGCTCTAGTAAGATAACATCGCCGTAAAAATAAAAGCTATACAATTTTGGGTAAAAGAAAACAACTATGTGAAACAATCCCATTGAGTTCCAGCTCTGCCATCGCCCTTATGTCTTCAAGCGTCTTATCACTTTGCTACTTGGCCGAAAGTTGATTAGATTGATTGGTGCCGTCCGAGCTTGATAGCTGATACCAAAGTCTAGTCGCAAGATGATCCAAAGGGACATAGCGATACGCTTTACATCCCTAACTTTTGCATGGACTGCCCTTTCGGGTTATCAGTCCCCTGGGATACCCTTTTTTTCCAAGCTGCCTTTTCAGGTTTTCGGCTTGCCGGGTGTACAGATTTTTTTTTCATTTTCATCCCTTATTTTTGCCTGAACACTTTTGGTTCGCCGGGAAGCCCTTATTTTTGCCTAGGCTAGTCAACCTAGCGGGTCTTTTAATCAGGCGTAGTATCTTTTCACTATGTCTGCATTGATAGGGTAAGGAAGGTCGTCACCATCCATGGTGGTTAGAATCATAGCTCCACCCGAGAAAATGTTCTTAACCACAAATGGTCCTTCGTATGTGGGGGTCCATTTACCCCTGGGATTACCTTGCGGCAGTATGATGCGCTTGATCACTAGATCCCCGACTTGATATTCTTGACGTCTGACTTTCTTGTTAAATGCCTTGATCTTTTGCTTTTGATACGTCTGACCATGACAGATAGCGATAAGTCTTTTCTCGTCGATTCGATTTAGCTGATCAAGTCGAGTTTTGATCCAGTTGTGTTCGCTCGAACCCGCATCCTTCATAATCTTGAGAGAAGGTATCTGGACTTTGATGGTAGGACTTCCTCCATGCCATATACCAGGGAGTAAGGTGTTGCCCCTGTCGACGTCCGTGCGGAGGTACGGTATCCATGAAGAGCAAATGGTAACATCTCATTCCAGTCTTTGTATGTCACCGTCATCTTCTGTACAATTTTCTTGATGTTCTTGTTATCCGCTTCAACAGCGCCATTCATCTTCGACCGGTAGGGAGAAGAATTATGATTCTGTATCATGAACTATTTACAGAGCTCGGTGATCATTGTGTTGTTAAGATTCGTACCATTGTCAGTAATAATTCTCTCTGGCACACCATACCGACAGATTAGATTATGTCGGATAAACCGCGCCACAACGTTCTTGGTCACAGTAGCAAAAGAGGTCGCCTCAACCCACTTCGTGAAGTAATCAATGGCTACTAGAATGAAGCGATGTCCATTGGAAGCAGTGGGCCTGATTTCTCCGATCATGTCAATGCCCCACATTGCAAAGGGCCACGGAGTTGTCAATACGTTCAAGGGAACCGAAGGCACATGCACCATATCAGCGTAGATTTGGCACTTATGACAAGTTCGGGAGTGATGATAACGATCTGCTTCCATAGTGGACCAGTAATATCCTGCCTGTAGGATCTTCTTAGCCATGGTATGTCCACTGGAATGGGTTCCTAAGGTACCTTCATGTAGATCTGTCATAATCCTCTCTGATTCGCTCTTGTCTACACACCGTAGTAATGTAGAGTCATGATTGCGCTTGTAGAGGATTCCATTACTGAGGAAGAACTTTGCAGCGAACCTTCTCAGAAACTTCTTATCATTGACAGATGCCCCTTCAGGATACTCTTGAGCCTCGAGATACCTTTTGACTTCGTAAAACCAGGGTTTATCTGCTACCTCTTCAGTACCAACTTCACAACAGTGTGCTAGTTCATCCAACCTCTCAATTGTTATTTGGGGAGCTTCGTTGTCCCATCTGACTTTGAACATAGAAGACATGGTAGCTAGCGCGTCCTCTAACTGATTCTCCTCTCACGGGAAATGTTCAAAAGTTACCTCCTCAAAATGCAGGAGAAATGTCAGCACGTGCTCTTTGTATGGGATGAGATTCGGATGCTTCGCATCCCATTAGCCTTTGATCTGAATTATTACCAAGGCTGAATCCCCGAAAACGTCCAAGAACTTGATCCTGAGGTCAATAGCAGCCTTGAGACCCATGATACAAGTTTCATACTCTTCCATGTTGTTAGTGCAGTTGAAACATAGTCGGGCGGTGAAAGGAGTATGACATCCCTCAAGAGATATGATTACAGCGTCGATGCCATTACCCAGTGAGTTCGAAGCTCTGTCAAAAACCATAGTCCATCGGGATCCCTTTTCGGGTCCTTCATCTGGTCCAGGTTCTTCATAGTCAGTCACCAGCATAATATTCTCATCCGGGAACTCAAAATTCATG
The DNA here is from genome assembly GCA_948472305.1 of Vicia faba. Lineage (NCBI taxonomy): Eukaryota > Viridiplantae > Streptophyta > Magnoliopsida > Fabales > Fabaceae > Vicia > Vicia faba. Next base: position 431,591,544 of record OX451739.1, on the reverse strand, counting down.
GACTGGTAGTCATACACGGCCTGATGAGCCAAATGATCAGCCAATACACTCCCCTTGATTGCTTTCTGGGTGGTATATTGTATGTCTTACTCAGTTAAGATCATCTGTCGTCTTGTTATTTTTCCGGAGAGAGCATGTTTTTTGAAGATGTATTTGATTGGATCCATCTTAGATATCAACAAAGTAGTGTGGGTCAGCATATATTGTCATAGTCGGCGAGTAGCCCATGCCAAAGCGCAACAAGTTTCCTCGAGCAGTGAATATTGTGTCTCACAGTAGATAAACTTTTTGCTAAGGTAGTATATTGCATGCTCTTTTCGACCAGACTCGTCATGCTGCCCCAACACACACCCCACTGAATTGTCTAGCACTGTTAAGTACAATATCAAAGGTCTTCCTTAAACTGGAGGCATCAGAATTGGCGGTTCTTGAAGGTATTCCTTGATTCTTTCGAAAGCTGTCTGGAATTCGTCATTCCACTTTACCACTTGATCTTTCTTCAGAATCTTGAAGATGGGCTCACAAGTAGCAGTTAGATGTGAAATGAACCTGGCGATATAATTCAAGCGTCCCAAGAAACCTCTAACTTCCTTCTTTGTACGGGGAGCTAGCATTTCTTGTATGGCCTTTACCTTTGCAGGGTCTACTTGGATGCCTTTGTCGCTGACAATAAATCCCAGAAGATTACCAGACCTTACCCCGAAGGTGCATTTGTTCGGATTCAACCTCATCTTGTACGTCTTCAACCTGTCGAACAACTTTTGTAGATGATCGAGGTGTTCCTCTTTGGTTTGGTACCTAGCTATCATATAATCAACATATACCTCGATCTCATGGTGAATCATATCGTGGAACAAGGCGACCATGGCTCGCTGATAAGTTTCCCCGGCATTCTTCAACCCAAAAGGCATCACCTTGTAACAGAAGGTGCCCCACTGTGTGACAAAGGTTGTCTTCTCCATGTCTTCAGGAGCCATCTTGATATGGTTGTATCCAGATAAACCATCCATGAAGGAGAAGGTTTTGCGTTACGCGGTATTGTCAACCAGAACGTCAATGTGGGGAAGTGGGAAGTCATCCTTAGGGCTTGCCCTATTCAAATCTCTGTAATCGACACACATTTGTATCTTACCGTCCTTCTTAGGTACCGGAACAACGTTAGCAACCCACTGTAGATAGGAGGTGATAGCTAAGAACCCTGCGTCGAACTGCTTCATGACCTCTTCTTTGATCTTCTCTGACATTTCAGGGCGCATACGGCAGACCTTCTGTTTAACCAGAGGACAGTCTTCCTTAGTCGGCAGATGATGTACCACAATATTAGTGTCTAAACCTGGCATGTCTTCATATGACCAGGCGAAGATCTCAACATAGTCGTGTAACATTTGTATCAACCGTTGTTTGATCTTAACTTCCAGATTTGCGCTGATCTCTACCTCTTTTCTGCCTATCTCCGTGCCCAAGTTTATCGTCTCAACCGGCTCTTCATGAGGCTGTATAGCCCTTTCTTCCTGCTGTAATAGTCTAACAAGCTCTCCAGGCACCTCACAATCATCCTCACCTTCGTCCTCGGCTTTGTTGATCGGATTTTCAAAGTCATAACTGGCAGTAGCAGAGCTGTTATCAATGGGACCCAGAGTGGATATGGGTCTGCAGTATGATACGTGAGTGTGTGTAAGAGCATAGTTATTTTGAAAAAGTGAAAACAGAAAAGAAAAACAGAGAGCGCATCATTTGTATGCAAAGAACGTCCAATGTTTTATTGATGATATATGAAATGACAAATAATGGCCCTCACAAACAAAGCCAATGTGCCTCGGGCAAGGCACAAGGTTGTAGAGTTTAAATTTTTTATTACAAAATCTCAAAACAAGTAAGACAATTACTGCGGAATAAAAGAAACTGGTATAAAGTCTTTAGCCGTCCAGTTACTCGGTCCATCGTTGGTAGTTGGGTAGATCCAGCTGTTAATGTCAGAGTCTTCCTCATTGTCTTCAATGGCATTAATTCCCCAATTGTTGATGCGTAGGGGAGGTCCTCCAGCCCGAGCGCGTCGAACAACCCTTTGAGCTCCTAAAGTAAATCCCAAACCAAACTTGTCAGTTTTGTGACTAAAATCAGGAAGCTGTCCCCAATTGGTATACCCACCTTCTTCAACCACTGCTCTGGCTTCTTTGAGAGAAGCCATCTTCATAGGAGGTTTGTTACTGGTAGTAGTTTCAGTCGATGCCAAGATCTGGGGAACCTCTTCAAAGTTCTGGCAAGGAGTTTCTATGAATTCCCCGTCCATCTCTATGTACTTGAAGGAGTTGAGGTGGCTCACCATATACTCCTCTTCACCATGTACAGTGACAATCTTTCATTTCACTGGATACTTCAGCATTTGGTGCAGTGTAGAAATAACATCCAAAGCTTCGTAGATCCAAGGACGACCCAGCAAACAAGAGTATGACGGCCGAATGTCCATTACATAGAAAGTGGACTCAAAAGTCTGGGAACCTATTTTGACGGGGATGTCCACGTCTCCATGCACCATTCTTTTTGACCCATCAAAATCCCTTACCATGATGTTACTAGGCTTTAGGGTCAAACCTTCATAATCCAACCGATCCAGCGCCTTCTTAGGAAGAACATTCAGCGAAGACCCAGTATCTACCAGCACATGATCCATAGTGGTGCCCCTGCATTCAATCGAGACATACAGAGCATCATTATGCTTCCTCCCTTTCGGTATCAAGTCTACATAAGAAAAACCCAGCCCATTGTCGGCAGTCAGGCTGGCCACACAGTCTTTGAATTGATCGGCGGAGGTTTCTTGCGGCACATGCGCAGTCTTGAGGAATGAAATCAAAGCCTTAGCATGGGCCTCGGAGCACAACAGTAGGGACAACATGGATATCTTTGAGGGGGTCTGCCCCAGCTTCTCGACCATATTGCAGTCGCTATTTTTGATGATTTTTAGTATTTCCTCTATTTCTTGCTTAGAGGCTTCTACGACAATTTTTCTAGGTGCCTCTGTCAGGGAAGGCTCACCTATAACTTCTTGCCTCGGGTCCCAGATGACTCGACGGTGGGAGTGATAATTGGAGTAAGCACGGGAGTAGTAGTTGATGTACCAACAGGAGTAGCAGACAGAATAACAATAGGCCTATTGACAGTCTTTGGGGAAATCTCGGGAGAGAAGACCCTTCCACTTCTAGTAACCTTGTTGGTCCCGAAAATGTTACTGACATCAGGATCAACCTCTTCATTCTTCAATTCTTGTTTGATGCCATGATAGTACACATCGACACCATAATGCCAAGGGAAATCTTTGTCCGAGGTGTATGGGATAGGACCAGGAAAGTTGATTATTAATGGAGCAACTCTTGGAGCAGATGTAATCCTAACAGGTCTTCTCGAGGAGGCCTTGGAAGGATTGGCCGAAATGGTTATAATGGCAACATCTTTAAGCGGAACAACTGGAATCAAAATCTTCTCGAACAAGATTTCTTTGTTGTCCATCAGGCGCTGAACACCCGACTTCAGCAAAAACAACCAGAGGGCAGAGATGAACACATGTGGCAACCTTCACCACAACCCGGAAATAAACCGGACGACAAAAAATTCTTCTTAACTGTCATAAGAGGAGTATAAACTTCATCAACTAAGGTCACAAATAGATCGGTATCAACAGCATTAACTCTACGATTGTGCCTAGGCATGGGAGCAGTTATGACATTGGGCTTTTTTGGAGCATCGAACTCAATCTCCTTAGCCTCGATCAGATCCTGTACCTTATTTCTCAGAGCCCAGCACTCATTGGTATCGTGGCCAGGACTCTCAGAATGATAGGCACACCGAGTATTTGGATTATACCGAGGAGATGTGGTATTCGGATTCTTGGGAGCCTCTTTCAAGGTTTCCAAGTTGGATCTCAACAGATGGGGTAGACCTTCAGCCAATGTCATGTTAATCCGGGTAAACTGCAGTTGTGGTCTTTCCACCCTTTGTTGATTATTGCATTGTGGAGCAACTGCAGGCCCGGGTATTATTACGGAACTTACTGTCTGACGGTGTTCAGCTCTGCTTTGGCCTCTCCGGCTATAGATGCCACTGGCTTCCTTCTTACCAGTAAAATGCTTCTTTATCAAACTCAAAGAGGCATCCTTCTGTATATTACTGCTCCGAATCCCATCTTCTACTCTCTCTCTAGTTAGAATCAATTCAGTGAAACCAGCTGACGAGCTGCTGATCAAATGATTAAAGAATAGACCAGATAGCATCCTCAGAAATATATCGACCAACTCCCTATCAGACAACGAGGGTTGAACTCTTCCAGCCAAGTCTTTCCACTTCTGTGCATAGTCCTTAAAGCCTTCACTTGCACCCATGGACATACTCTGGAGTTGAGTACGAGAAGGATCAAGGTCGGCATTGTATTGATACTGCTTATAAAAAGCAGCAGCTAGATCTTCCCAGTTTTGGACATTGGCTCTCTCTAGTTGGTAGAACCATTCAAGCTGAGTCCCTGACATACTGTCTTGAAAGAAGTGAACCCACAAATTTCTATCAGCGGTGTGGGGATGGATCTTTTTGACGTAGGAATAGAGATGGAGTTCTGGGAAAGACACCCCATCATACTTTGCAAAAATTAGAGCCTTGAACTTCTGCGGGATGACCACTCCCGACACCAATCCCAATTCTTTGAAATCTAACCCATGTATCCTCTAAACTTCCATAACACTCAGACGATCTTCCAACTGCTTATATCTATCCTCGGTAGGAGGATACTTCTCATCATTGTAGTATGTATCATTGTCAGAAACTTCAGGACTAGGGTCCTTTTCCCTTGTCTCTCCTTCTTGATTCTCCCCTTCCTTGGATGAAGAGGTCAGATCGACTTGTTGCTTTAACGGCCCCCTGAACCTTCTGCCTATATTCAGAATACCAGCGACCTTCTTCTTTTTCTTTTTCTCCTTCAGGATGAGGGCTTTCAGATCCTCTTTCCCTTTCGCCAGATTTATGAACATTTGTTGGAATTGGTCATTTTGTGCCTGAAGATCCTTGATGCTTTGTTCGGAAGACATTTCTGCTAAAATAAATAGAGAAGAAGATGAGAAACCTGTAATGGTACCTGTTTATGCAATGCTATGAATGGGATGTGTATGCAATGATTTCAAGAATTATTAAAGGCTCAGATTTGTTTAACCAAAAGAAAACACACGTTAATTGCATTAATAATTTCGAACTGTTACAAGGATTGCCTTTTAGGCTTACAATAAAACAAAACAAAACTTAAAGCAAAAAAGAAACTAGGTCTCCCAGGAGCGCATCCTCTTTGGTGCAATGTAGGCGTTTATGTTCCTTTCTTCATGAAGTAGCCTAGTGAGCTCCAGGACCTTCTTCTTGCTGGCACAAAACTGAGCTTCAAACGTGTCCCGCTCCTCTTTGAGTTGAACCCAGGACTTCTTTAACTCTTCATGATCAGTTGGCATGTCAGGATGATGACCAAGTGAAGTAGTATCTCCTTCAACAACTGGTTCCACCGTTATTGGTAGGACAATAGGGTAAGGCATCATAAGACTTTGGGCGCGAGCTCGTACCCATCGGAGATAAGGCTCAAGAGGAATGGAATTCTTGTGCCCTATCGTCTTGCTATCAATTTTATGCACCATGCCCCAAGCTTTTATGAACCTTTTTCCATATCCCTAAGCATCATTCTCATAGTTGAAGGCAATTTCTTGGATAAGAATATCATGAGGACCATCTCTTCTTGCATAACCAAACTGACGCAAGGCCAAACAAGGGTTGTAAGTGATTCCTCTCCTAATGCCTAAGAGAGGGACATTAGGGAATTCACCATAGCGATTGATGATGGTAACATCTTCCGAGAATCGTGAACACCAATGAATGTCTGAATGCTTAAGGGACATCAGCCTACGAGACCATTTCAAACCCTGTTCATTCTTCAAAACAGACCTGGGTAGGTGCGAAATAAACCACCTAGCCAATAGAGGAGTGCAACACAAGAGGGTCCCCCTTTTCTTTAGAGTTCGAGCATGCAGAGAGTGTAGAATATCCCTGAGTAATATAGGCACTGGATTATAAGACAGAAAAACCTTAATAGTGTTCACATCATTGAGTTGATCCACATTAGGGAAAAGTACCGTCCCGTAAACGAGAAGTGCCAGCACCTCTTCAAAAGCTTGTAAATCTAGGGTATCCCAAAAATGGTAAGCCTTCTCGAATAGAAACTTAACCGGAATTCCTTGGACACTCCCTCTAGTCTCCCAACTTGTCACTATGTCAGACCGTTATAAGAACAGAGCTCTAGCAATCTCTTCAGGCTTTGGATGTTCTTCTTTACCGTTGAAAGGTAACTGATCAATAATAGGTACCCTCAACAACTGAGAAAATTCCTCCATAGTAGGTACTAGTTGGTAATTCGGGAAGGTGAAACAACGGTGCATAGGATCAAAGAACTGGAACAACACTTTTAACAATTCGTCATCAGATTTTGCAGTGACCAAATTGAGCAACTGACCATGCTTTTTAGTGAAATGAGAACTTTCAAGGACCCTTAATGCCAGGTCCTTTAGTTGGAGAGACATTTTTACAAGGTTAATATGTATAGTGTTCCTACGGGCGGATGCCAAGTCCTACAAAACAAAGAAAAAATGAGCCCTAGAAAATCCTTGAAATGGTTAGTCGTGATATGCCATGCTTATAATGTCATGATTATGCTAGAAAGTCACGGGTATAGAAAACAACAAGCAAGTCACACCAAGGCCTTAGGTTTAAGGCATGCATGAGTTTTAAGGTCATAACCTCTTGAAGTTAGATTGGTTCAACCTGTCCTATAAATAGTATTCGGGTTCTAAGGGATCTCAATATCACCGATCTTTCCCCCACTTCGTTCAATAGGCGATTGACTCACAACCAAACAAAACTCAAGAGTCAAACCTCAATGAGTGTAGCATCTAGTATCTGTCGACCTTGGGAATACACCAAAGTCGGCTATCTCGCTACGTCCTACTGGCCAAGTTGTGCAATTAAAGGTTCTAAGGTCAGTTGATGCTTCACGACACCACACAGAGGCCCCGTACTCTCCCTGATTGACTCAAGGGTTACCGTACCAACCAAAGTGCCACATCAACGTAGCTACTGCTTCAACCGTGTCAGTATACCCCGCACAGTTCCCTCATAGTTTATTGCTACTTACCTAAAAGGTGTTCCCCGATCCAGGTGTAGGATCTTCAATAATACCCAAACAAAACCCTTGAATATAAAGCAGGCAAAGCAAATAAGAAAGCAATTTTAAAAGTGACCTAGATCCTAGGTATGCCCCACTTATTTAAAATCCCCAGCAGAGTCACCAGTTTTGTGATACGGTGGTAGAACCGACTGTTAATACCGATTTGCATTTTATATTCACAAATGTCGCGGTAAGCAAGAGTCGCCACCGAATTTTATTTGATCCAACTAAGGAAAAGGAAAAAGAATAGAAAAAACCTTTTTCGAGAATGTTTCTGAGTACGGGGGGGGGGGGGGGGGGGGGGTAGATTATAGAAAGGGAAGGTGTTAACACCCTTTCTATCCATGGTTTTCCATGGGCTCTTAGGTACTTTGCTCATTTTTAAAATTGCTTGTGTGTGCTTGTTTTGAAAAGTTTTTCTTCGTGGTAACCCTTGTATCGGTCCTCAAGAGTGTGACGAAGTTGTTTTTAAAAACTATTTTGAAAGTGTTTGTGTAAAAGAGTTTTTATTGTTTTGAGCAAGTACTTAAGATTTTCTACCTACTCGAAAAAGGTCTGTTCGTTTTCCTTTAGACAACGTTATCCTATTATTAAGGAATAGATAGCACCGTCGTTGGAATTTTAAGGGACGTTCGAAGGGACAAGTACGATCACAAAAGCAATGCTAGGAAATTTTAGTAATCATCCTAAAGTCTTAAAGATCTTTTTCCGAGGCAACATCTGAATGGGTCATTTTAGATCTTTTGGGACTAGAGGGCGACTACTAACATTCCGTATACTTTATGACCATTTACCGAAGGAAACCGGAGTGGAGTAAACCCTAGGAGTGAGCATGTGCAAGTGTATTTTTTCAGTTAATTATCTTTGCACAATTAGGGTTTTCTACTGTTTTAATTTCAATTTGTCTTTCCATACAATCTTATTAACATACATCTAAACAGTTTATAGTTTGCGGAAATTAAAATGCGAGAAACTAGAGTCTTAGCTATTACAAGGCTTTGGGCATATACATAATTATTTTAACTGAAAATATAATGTGGAATTAAAACCTTAATTACTATTACAAACTCGGAGCAGTTACAATAATAATAAAAAAAAGAAAATTAAAGGCGCGCGCAGCGAATTAAATGCGAGAAATAATTGGAAAACCTAAAAATCTAGTTGAGAAAATATTTAGGTTATTTTAGAGAAAAAATTAGGTTATGTGCAAATTTAACCCTAATTCTATTTACTTTAAATTATAATAAAAAGGAATTAAATTACCCTAATTTAATTAAACTAATTAATTAATAAAATGTTTTTTATGAAAAAATGATTTTTGATGTTTTTTATGATTTTCTGATTAAATAAAAAAACATGATTTTTGGTGTTATTTGAAAAAAGAAATAATTAATAAATAATAAAAAAGAATTGAAATAATACAAAAAAGAATAGAGTTGGGCCTGATATGATGAGCAAATAGGGGGAGTGTGCTTCTGAATTTGTCCAGGCCCATTATGGCTGAGCCCACTCCTGCGCTTGATTTTGTGTTGGTACGCCTGGAGAGTGCACCATGGTCCTTCCTTGGTTTGAGCGTTGGATCTGTGTTGGCCATGATCCAGTGGCTGGATTAGTGGGGCGCATGATGGATATCTTACCATGTAACGCATGGGATCTGCAATCATATGTTAAGAAAATAAAGAAAATATGTTGGGACCTGGGATCGAACCCAGGTCCTCCCACTCATACAACGCGTGCCTTGGCCGTCTGTGCTACATTATTCAGTTGTTATTATAATATAATTAAATTATAATATGCAAAACAAGGTGAGTAAATGAAAAAAAAACGCGTGTAGTTCAAATGGACCAGTGGGATGGTGACAAGTCATCGTCTTCTTCCCTGTCTGTCGTCTTAGGTACCCAACTTTTACCTACGGACAAAACTCCATAGCTATAAACCTGCAAGCTTCAAAAATTCATATGACGCATGATAAATTAATTCTAGCTATACCATTCAACTCGTCTTGATCTCACGGGTATCATGGTATTATTTTCTTGGTCCAATTTCACCTGTACAGAGAAGCCCCAAAACGGCTTCTTAAACCCTAACCAAGGCAACCATCAATATATGCATCAAAACTTCAATTAAATCATTCAAGCATGTTGCAAATATGTAAATAATCACAAATACATCATTAGAATATGCTTAGGATGCAAGAATCATCGTAATCGATTTTGAAAAAAAGGGTAAACCTTGTGAAGGCTATGGGACGATTCTGGGCTTGGGAATTCTTGCAATTGATCGTGTTAGCTTCAGGAGATATCCAGGAAGTGATTAGAAGCTTTGGAATGCTTTGAATCACCCCCTACGTGAGAAAATAATCCACCACTTTTTTGCCAAAATTTGAGTTTTGTTCTTCAGCTCTCATGACTGTAACCCTTGTTCTTTTGCATTGTTTATGTTCAATATATGTAGTGTGATGAATTAGGGCAACAAAAACGACCTAGATCTTTTGGAATTATGGAAATTGAATGTGATTTGTTTTATGTATGATATCTTTCCAAAACCATTAAAATCGTGTTATTTTTGCCTCAATTTTCCTTGATTCGATTTGATCTGATTAGGCTAGCTTAATTAGATTTGATTCCTACAAAAATCAGATCAAAACATCAATCTTTTATAATTTTTGCCATTTATTTGATTTAATTTAGCTTTTAATAAATAAAAATCAAAATATAATAAATAAATAGAGCAAATAATATATGGATGCTGATTTGGGTCGTGGACCATGTCCTCAACAAGATGCAATCATGAAAAGCTAGGCCCATTTGACAAAAAATGCACTTTTGAGCACATTTGACTTTTGGCAATTTTCCAAAAATGGTCAACTTTGATAATGCATATCTATTCCAATTTTGACCCTAGGAAGGTGTTCTTGGACTTTATAGAAATCTTAGGATGTCCCCTAAACAACCCTTTTGGTTTCATCTCAATTGGGTCTTCCATGTTCATGTAAGAAGCTTTGACCCAAAAGGTGTTTTTGTTGACTTTTCAAAAGGACCTATAATGTAGAAATCCATATCTTTTTATGAGTGCATTTTTTGAAATTGAGGGTTGGAGATGAGTTATAGGAAATTGGATTCTATTCAAAATGAGCCTTAGATGAGAAATTTCTGATAAAGTATGAGAAAGTTATGCTTGGTCAAAGTTTGGTTGACTTTTTCCATGAAACCCTAATTTTGCAACTTTTGAGTTTTGATGAATTAGGAGCATTCCTTGAGGAATCATGATAAACCCTTGATCAAATGATGAATATCACTTAAAAATGTTGATATTGACCAAAAATCTTGAAGTTTGACTGTATGTGGGCCACAATTGACTTTTGACCTAATATAGTTGATTTTCAAGCATTTGAGAAGTTGACTGAGCAAACTTCTTGTGCAAGGCATGAAACTTGGCATGGATGATCTTGAGAACATATCAGGACCATGGAAAAGATTTGAGGCCTTTGGAGTTCACCCATCTTGATGAAAATGGAAACCCTAGTTGGAGGTTCATTGCTTTAGGAGAGAGTTTGTCTGGTAAATTCTTGGGCATCCTTGAGCAAGTTAAGGGTCTCAATAAACATATGTTGAATAAAATAGGAGGGAAAATTTTGGGGTACAACAGCTGCCCCTGTTCAATCTTCTTAAACCTGAGGAGGTATATTGGTTGGTCTGCCTTTCATGATCTGAAGGTGGAAGATGATTGAACACTAGAATGCCTAGAAATTTTCACTTGCACGAAGTGAATGCCAATTGATAATATCAGGAATCAGCTTATAGATGCCATTTGGAAGGTTACAGAGAACCGTCAAAATGGGCTTAAAGACGCCATCTAGAAAAGATATTGGTTTCAAAAGAGACTCCTTTGCGAGAATTCCTGTACATGTCACTGAGGAGGACTTCACCGAGGAAAGTTGATTTAGGTCTTGGGAAATAGAGTATAGGAGCTTTGGTTGTCCATTACTCTACTAGGGAGTTAATTCTTGATTGAGGAGGTGGAAGTAAACTGCATATCTGGTCAGCGTCCAGTGTTGCATAGTGACTTATTGGGGAAGGGCGAACTCGATCGTAACTGGTCGGGTCCAAGTCTTACAGTGCTGTAAACTGTTATCTGGAGATAAGAGAGAAGGAACTTGGATAATAGGGTTGCTTCGATGTGAAAGCCTGGTTAATAGGGCTTATGAGAAGGAACCTGGATAGTAGGGTTACTTCGAAATGAGAGCATGGATAGTAGGGCTATAAGAAGGAACCTGGATAGTAGGGTTACTTCGGGATGAGAGACTGGATAGTAGGGCTATGAGAAGGAACCTGGATAGTAGGGTTACTTCGGGATGAAAGCCTGGATAGTAGGTCTTATGGGAAGGAACCTGGATAGTAGGGTTACTTCAAGATGAGAGCCTGGATAATAGGGTTATGGCAAGGAACCTGGGTCGTAGGGTTACTTCAAAATGAGAGCCTAGATAGTAGGGCTATGGGAAGGAACCTGGGTCTTAGGGTTACTTTGAAGCGATAGTGTAGATTAGTTGACCCGTTTGGTTTCGGGAACTGAGTTTCCATTAGTCGTATGCAGACGCGACCTGTATAATTGTTGGGTTTGTTGAAGGTAATTGTCTTTCCTGAAAAGATACCAGGGTTAATTATATGCAATGCATGAAATGCCTTGTGGGATGATGTTCTCAAAATAAATAAGATTATGTTGTATGCGATATGTATGTGCATGTCATGATGTATGAACATGAGATGCTACTATGACATATCCGGGTCTGGGAAAATAAATCCCTGACTGCTGCTGGAGAGTATTGGAAGTAGCATTCCTGACTGTTGTAGAAAACCGTGGTTCTTCTACTTCCGCTGGGGAATGGTGAATGGAAATGACTATGCTGGAGATTTACTCTTTGTTATGCATGAATATTTTGTCAGGAAGAGATTCTGTTTAAGAATAATTCTGCGGGAAAATAACTCTGTTGGAGGATGAACTTCCATAGCCTAAGGGATGAGCTCTGTCGGGGATGTAGCTTTTGTATCCAGAGAAATAAACTCTGCTCGGGAGATAAAATTTACTGACCCGCTTGCAATTATGAAATTTGGCTGGGGGATATAGCTGTCAGGTTTCTGAATGACCCTGGCTGGGGAGATTACTTCTTGTTTCGGGAAAGCCGACATCAATGCTTTTCAATACTTTTACTCTGTGGGGAGTGTATATACTGATAATTGTGCTCCAAAGTTGTCTCTGTCCTGGTACTTGCTGGGAAAAATAACTGTCGGGTTTGACACTTCTTGTTTTTTGCCCCTGTTTCTGGAATTACGAGTAATTGTCTTTTTGTTTCTTATGTAAATATTTATGAGCAGCAATCATATTCAAATGCATATGTCAATAATAAATCATTGGACGTTATTGCAAAACAAAACAGAAAAAGAAAAAACTCAAAGTTTCTTGTAAAAATGATTCTGTATTGATTTTTGAAGTTGGCCTGTAATTGGCATTTTTGTACAAGGAGGCTGACGCTTTAGTAAGAGAACACTGCCATAAAAATAAAAGCTATACAATTTTGTGTAAAAGAAAATAGCTATGTGAAAAAATCCCATTGAGTTCCAGCTCTGCTATCGCCCTTATGTCTTCGAGCGTCTCATCACTTTGCTACTTGGCCAAAGGTTGATTAGATTGATTGGTGATGTCCAAGCTTGATAGTTGATACCGAATTCTAGTCGCAAGATGATCCAATGGGACATAGTGATATGCTTTACATCCCTAACTTTTGCCTGGACTGCCCTTTCGGGTTTTCAGTCCACCGGGATACCCTTTTTTGCCCAAGCCGCCTTTTCAAGTTTTCGGCTTGCTGGGTGTACAGATTTTTTTTTTATCCCTTATTTTTGCCCGAACCCTTTTGGTTCGCCGGGAAGCCCTTATTTTTGCCTAGGTCGGTCAACCTAGCGGGTCTTTTAATCAGGCGTAGTATCTTTTCACTATGTTTGCATTGACAGGGTGAGGAAGGTCGTCACCGTCCATGGTGGTTAGAATCATATCTCCACTCGGGAAAATGTTCTTAACCATAAATGGCCCTTCGTATGTGGGGGTCCATTTTCCCTTGGGATCACCTTGCGACAGTATGATGCGCTTGATCACTAGATCCCCGACTTGATATTCTTGACGTCTGACTTTCTTGTTAAAAGCCTTGATCTCTCTCTTTTGATACGTCTGACCATGACAGATAGCGGTAAGTCTTTTCTCGTCGATTAGATTTAGCTGATCAAGTCGAGTTTGGATCCAGTCGTGTTCGTTCAAATCCGCATCCTTCATAATCCTGAGAGAAGGTATTTGGACTTTGATGGGTAGGACTGCTTCCATGCCATATACCAGGGAGTAGGGTGTTGCCCCTGTCGGCGTCCGTGCGGAGGTACGGTATCCATGAAGAGAAAATGGTAACATATCATGTCAGTCTTTGTATGTCACCGTCATCTTCTGTATAATTTTCTTGATGTTCTTGTTAGTCGCTTCAACAATGCCATTCATCTTCGGTCGTTAGGGAGAAGAGTTATGATGTTGTATCTTGAACTGTTTACATAGCTCGGTGATGATTGTGTTGTTGAGATTCGTACCATTGTCAGTAATAATTCTCTCTGGAACACCATACCGATAGATTAGATTATGTCGGATAAACCGCACCACAACGTTCTTGGTCACAGTAGCAAAAGAGGCCGCCTCAACCCACTTCGTGAAGTAATCAATGGCTACTAGAATAAAGCGATGTCCATTGGAAGCAGTGGGCCTGATTTCTCCGATCATGTTAGTGCCCTACATTGCAAAGGGCCACGGAGCTGTCAACACGTTCAAGGGAACCGGAGGCACACACACCTTATCAGCGTAGATTTGGCACTTATGACAAGTTCGGGAGTGCTGATAATAATTTGCTTCTATAGTGGACCAGTAATATCCTTCCCATAGGATCTTCTTAGCCATGGTATTTCCACAGGAATGGGTTCCGAAGGTACCTTCATGTAGATCTGTCATAATCCTCTCTGCTTCGCTCTTGTCTACACACCGTAGTAATGTAGAGTCATGATTGCACTTGTAGAGGATTCCATTACTGAGGAAGAACTTTGCAGCGAACCTTCTCAGAAAATTCTTATCATTGACAGATGCCCCTTCAGGATACTCTTGAGCCTCGAGATACCTTTTGACTTCGTGAAACCAGGGTTTTTCTAATACCTCTTCAGTACCAACTTCACTGTAGTGTGCTAGTTCATCCAACCTCTCAATGGTGATTTGGGGAGCTTCATTGTCCCACCTGACTTTGAACATAGAAGACATGGTAGCTAGCACGTCCTCTAACTGATTCTCCTCTTGCGGGAAATGTTCAAAAGTTACCTCCTCAAAGTGCGGAAGAAATGTCAGCACGTGTTCTTTTTATGGGATGAGATTCGGATGCTTCATATCCCATTCGCCTTTGATATGACTTATTACCAAGGTTGAATCCTTGAGAACGTCCAAGAACTTGATCCTGAGGTCAATAGCGGCCTTGAGACCCATGATACAAGCTTCATACTCTGCCATGTTGTTAGTGCAGTTGAAACATAGTCGAGCGATGAAAGGAGTATGACAGCCCTCAGGAGATATGATTACAGCGCCAATGCCATTACCTAGTGCGTTTGAAGCTCCGTCAAAAACCATAGTCCATCGAGATCCATTTTCAGGCCCTTCATCTGATCCAGGTTCTTCGTAGTCAGTCACCAGCATAATATTCTCATTCGGGAACTCAAAATTCATGGACTGGTAGTCATCAACAGCCTGATGAGCCAAAAGATCAGCCAAAACACTCCCCTTGATTGCTTTCTGGGTGGTATATTGTATGTCGTACTCAGTTAAGATCATGTGTCGTCTTGCTATTTTTCCGGAGAGAGCGGGTTTTTCGAATATGTATTTGATTGGATCCATCTTAGATATCAACAAAGTAGTGTGGGTCAGCATATACTGTCTTAGTCGGCGAGCAGCCCATGCCAAAGCGTAGAAAGTTTTCTCGAGCAGTGAATATCGTGTCTCACAGTCGATAAACTTTTTGCTAAGGTAGTATATTACGTGCTATTTTCGGTCAGACTCGTCATGCTGCCCCATCACACACCCTATTGAATTGTCTAGCACTGTTAAGTACAACATCAAAGGTCTTCCTTCAACCGGAGGCATCAGAATTGGCGGTTCTTGAAGGTATTTCTTGATTCTTTCGAAAGCTGTCTGGCATTCATCATTCCACTTTACCACTTGATCTTTCTTCAGAAGCTTGAAGATGGGCTCACAAGTAGCAGTTAGATGTGAAATGAACCTTGAGATATAATTCAAGCATCCCAAGAAATATCTAACCTCCTTATCTGTATGGGGAGCTGGCATTTCTTGTATCACCTTTGTGATACGGTGGGAGAAGTGACTTGAGGTTTTGCGTTTGTGTTCGCAAATGTTTCGGTTTAGCAAGAGTCGCCATCGACTTTTTATTTTATCCAAAGGAAAGGTCAAAAAGCACAGGAAAGACCTTTGAGATGTTTTCTTGGGTTCGGGGGGTAGATTATGAAAAGGGAAGGTGCAAGCACCCTTTTCATCCATGGTTATGCATGGGCTCTTAGTTACTTGTTTAGATCACTTGCTTTGCTTTTTAAATTGTTTGAAATGGTGCTTTGTGTGTGGTTTTTGAAAATGTTTTGAAAAGAGGCCATCGTTGTGGCAACCTTTGTAATGATTCTTGTTTGAATGTATACAAACGTGTATTGTCTTTTGAAAAGATATTTCAATGTTTGAAAGTTTGTTTTAGGAAATGTTTTAAAATTATGTTGTGAGGTGTGTTTTAAAATAGCAAGGATGTTTTTTCAAGTTTTGATCAAGTAACTAAGAGTTGTCTACCCTATTTTACTCAAAGATCTTTTCTATACATTTTTAACCCTTTTGACAGTGTTGTTTTACCATTGCATTTGGTAAACAACCTTGTATTTGGATGTTAAACGGGACAGACGCGGGTCATCGTATTGACCATTATAGCAATTGTGCTAAGTATCTTTAGAAATTTTTTGAGGGACTAGATCATTTTGTTTAGGCAACCAAGATAGCGTCATCGAGGGACTATGATCTTTTGTTTTTGTTTTTGTTTTGCCAAGATACTCAACATGCATAACATGGCCATTTTAAAGGCAACAAGTGGATGAAACCCTAGGGATGCAAGTGTGCATTGTGTTGTCAATTTACATGCTTTTTGTCTTTGTATTAGTCAAGCTATTTGTTTGATTTTGGATTTTTGCATACAAACCCTAATCTCTATCATGGCATATTTGTAAGCATAAAGTGCGCGAAATAAATCTATATTATTACAACATTTGATATGGGGAGAGGGATACAATTTTTGAATGGGGGATATTTGCAAGAAAATAAAACCCTAATATTTACTATTACATCCAAATTGAATAAATGGTACAAATAATAAATAGACAAGTATTTAAATGGTCAATTTAAATAAATATACAAAATATTATGAATATGCAAAAGATGTTTTTGTTTATTTTTATGTATGTAAAAATAAAATATTTAATGTATATATAAATAAAATATTTAATGTATATATAAAAAAAATAAATAAAAGATTTTTTTTTTTAATAAGGGTAAAAACCCTAATTTTCTTTTAAGAAAGTAAATATATATTAAATATATTTTTTATTTACAATAAATTAAAATAATGTATATACAAAAATAAAATATATTTAGAAAAAATATCATTTAAGTATAAATAATAAAAAAAGTAAAAGTATAATATTTTTATGTATTATTTTCAAGTTTTCATTAAATAAAATAAAAGTATATAATAACTAAATTATTTTTATGTTAGAAAAATAAAATAGAATACAAAAATAAATTTGAAAATTTATAAAAATAATTTTGGTATTTTTTATGTTTAGAAAATAATAAAATAAAATCAGAAATGAAAAATAAATGCAAAAATACAAAAATATAAAAGAAATGGGCCAGGGAGTGTAGTCAGCAAGGCAGGGGGTGCAAAAAGTGAGCCAGAACCAAGCCAAGCCCGTGAACTTCATCTTCAACCTTTGTCAAAAATCAAAAACGCGCGCCCTGTACAAATGTCCAGATCCTGCATACGTGCCCTAATGCAAAAACTCATAACATCAAAGTTGTATCATTTTTCAAGACGAATTTAACCATATAAGAAACTTAATCTAACTCTCAAAGACCAGAGAGAATTTCTCTGGCCCTAATTTCTAACCTAACTTTTTCAGAAAGTTCATGAATCAAATTCTCTTAACACGTTTAACTTAAATGAAAACTGAGCATATGTACAGCTTCATGGCTATGAATACTACATTTTTTATTCACAAACCTAAGCCTAATGATTCCTAAATAGAGAGATATGAAGTTGACAAAAACCTGTTTCAGTTGACTTCGTGTATGGCAATGTGGAGCTTTTTAGTGAGGCCTGAGATGTTTGGGAGCTTGCTTGAACTTCCTCTAACCTTCCCCAATGCCTAGTTTGCTTTGAATGTGCTTGAACAAGCCTGTAGAAGTTAACCTGCACAAGCTGAAAACAGAAATGGTGAAGCTTGCAAATGGAGTTACAGTTCAAGGCCAATGGTTGGGATAGCTTGGATAGGCTATATGGAATGTGTTTGAACAGGTCTGGGACAAAACGCACGAGGGGTTTTTGCTATGGAACTCCAAGTGTAGGAACTGTCCTGTTTTTGCAAGAGGAAGGTGATTTGATGTTCAAGAGTGTTTGAGGGATCAAGGGCTCGTGTTTCAGGCTCAATGCAATGTCAAGAAGTTGTTTCAAATGCTTGCTAAGCTTGGTTATAATAGATGTGCAAGTTGTGTTGTATTTGAAAAGTTTCTTGTATTTTAAGCAAAAGTGAGCAATGATGCAAGACAGACCTGTACAGGATATCTACCAGCTTACACATTATGATCTTGGCCCCTCAAGTTGGTGGATATTGTGTGTTGTACCAGATCTTTGTTCAAGGCTCAAGGATTCTATTTGACATAAAGCAAAATTGACAAAAATGACAATGTTGCCTTTTTGCTATTTAAGGATTAATCTTGTGTGCAATCCTCCCATGACCAGAACAAATCCTAAAACCAATGGAATTGCATTTAATTATTGAGTATGGAAGGGTTTTGGGACCTGTAATCAAGTACAAACAAGGCTGATTAGAGTTTGAAACTTGTATCAATATGAAAATGCCATGGATCAAAAGTGAGTTTTTTCCAACTTCAAGCCTTCGATTATCCCTAACCAAAAATGATTTTGGAGAGTTCTTGGACTTTTTGGAAATCTTGTAACATTATCTACAATCCATATTTGAAATGCATTTTTAGATTCCAAGTGGAACTATGTGAAAAATTGTCATGAAGATAGGTCAAAATCCTGCCTAAACTAGGGCAAAATTTCACTAAGTTAAAAGTTTCATGGACCCTTGTTCCAAAAATCATAACGTGAGATCCAAGCTTCTTTTGGGAAAACTTTGTGAATAAAAGTTGTAGAATATGTGGAGGACTACAACTTTGATGTTGGAAGTTTTGTTTGAATCCAATTGCATCATGGTGAAAATGTTGGGCAAAGTTGGGTAAAATTAAGGAAATTTCATACCTTAGAAAAATTCTAAGTTATGAAATTTTTCAATCTTAAACCCTAATTTGCAAAATTAGGTTTCTTGATGAACAATTTTCATGTTTTGACACATCTTGATGGAAAATGACCCTTGGCACTTGATTTTGACCAAAAAGTCAAAGTTTGACTTTTCAGTGTACAGTCAAATTTTGATCAGTTTACTGAAAAATTAATCTGTCAATCCAATGCATTTGAGATCTTTTGAACCTTGTGAATAGGTCAAGATGATTCCATTGAGTCCTTGAATCCATCCTTGAACCCAATTTTCCATTGGCTAGGTTAAAAAACCAGAAATTTCCCTTGTGCAGTCAAAACCCTAAAAATGACCATTTTGCCCTTTTGATGATCTGATCAAATTTTTTAGGAGTTATGGTCCAAACTTGATCAAATGGTTTATATGAGTCTATAATGTTGATATGGATCAAAATTTATTAGGTTTGACTGTAAATTGGTCACAATTGACTTTTTCCCTAATATAGTTGATTTCTAAGTCAATTGTCCAATTGACTGGGTAAAAATTTGATTCAAAGCTTGAAACTTGGTAGAGGCAATCTTATAAGTCCAACATGAAGTATTAAAGTCACTTTGAGCATTGGAAGTCCAAAAATCCCAGTGCAAACTCAAACCCTAATTTAGGTCATCAGTGCAAGGAGATGTCTTGAGCAGAGCAAAACCCTAATTTGGTCTTGAGTCCAAAGAGTCTTGTGAGGGGAAATCTTGATAAAATGAGAGGGCAAATTTTGGGGTAAAACAGCCTTTACCTTTGCAGGGTCTACTTGGATGCCTTTGTCACGGACAATAAATCCCAAAAGCTTACCAGACCTTACCCCGAAGGTGCATTTGTTCAGATTCAACCTCAGCTTGTACGTCTTCAACCTGTCGAACAACCTTTGTAGATGATCGAGGTGTTCCTCTTCGGTTTGGTACTTGGCTATCATGTCATCAACATATACCTCGATCTAATGGTGAATCATATCGTGGAACAAGGCAACCATGGCTCGCTGATAAGTTTCCCCGGCATTCTTCAACACAAAAGGCATCACCTTGTAATAGAAGGTGCCCTACTGTGTGACGAAGGTTGTCTTCTCCATGTCTTCAGGAGCCATCTTGATTTGGTTGTAGCCAGAGAAACCATCCATGAAGGAGAATATTTTGTGATGCACGGTGTTGTCAACCAAAACGTCAATGTGAGGAAGTGGGGAGTCATCCTTGGGGCTTGCCCTGTTCAGACCTATGTAATCCACACACATCTGTACCTTACCATCCTTATTAGGTACTGGAACGACGTTAGCAACCCACTATGGATAGGAGGTGACAGCTAAGAACCCTGCATCAAACTGCTTCATGACCTCTGCTTTGATCTTCTCTGACATTTCAGGGTGCATACGGCGGACCTTCTGTTTAACTAGAGGAAAGTCTTCCTTAGTCGGCAGATGATGTACCACAATATTAGTGTCTAAACCTGGCATGTCTTCATATGACCAGGCGAAGATCTCAACGTAGTCGTGCAACATTTGTATCAACCGTTGTTTGATCTTAACTTCTAGATTCGCGTTGATCTTGACCTCTTTTATGCCTTTCTCTATGCCCAAGTTTATCGTCTCAACCGGCTCTTCATGAGGCTGTATAGCCCTTTCTTCCTGCTGTAATAGTCTAGAAAGCTCTCCAAGCACCTCACAATCATCCTCACCTTCGTCCTCAGCTTTGTTGATCGGATTTTCAAAGTCATAACTGGCAGTAACAGAGCTGTTATCAATGGGACCCATAGTGGATATGAATCTGCAGTATGATACGTGAGTGTGTGTAAGAGCATCGCTGTTTTGACAAAGTGAAAACAGAAAAGAAAAACAGAGAGCGCAACATTTGTATGTAAAGAATGTCCAATGTTTTATTGATGATATATGAAATGAAAAATAATGGTCCTCACAAACAAAGCCAATGTGCCTCGGGAAAGGCACAAGGATGTAGAGTTTAAATTGTTTATTACAAAATCTCAAAACAAGTAAGACAATTACTACGGAATAAAAGAAACTGGTATAAAGTCCTTAGCCGTCCAGTTACTCGGTCCACCGTTGGTAGTTGGGTAGATCCAACTATCAATGTCAGAGTCTCCTCACTGTCTTCGATGGCATTAATTCCCCGATTGCTGATGCGTAGGGGAGGTCCTCCAGCCCGAGCGCGTCGAACAGCCCTTTGAGCTCCTGAAGTAAAGCCCAAACCAAACTTGTCAGTTTTGTGAGTAAAATCAGGAAGCTTTCCCCAATTGGTATACCCATCTTCTTCAACCACTGCTCTGGCTTCTTTGAGAGAAGCCATCTTCAGAGGAGGTTTGTTACTGGTAGTAGTTTCAGTCGATGCCAAGATCTGGAGAACCTCTTCAAAGTTATGGAAAGGAGTTTCTATGAATTCCCCGTCCATCTCTACGTACTTGAAGTAGTTAAGGTGGCTCACCATATAATCCTCTTCACAACTTACAGTGACAATCTTTCATTTCACTGGATACTTCAGCATTTGGTGCAGTATAGAAATAACATCCCTAGCTTCATAGATCCAAGGACGACCCAACAAACAAGAGTATGACGGCCGGATGTCCATTACATAGAAAGTGGATCAAAAGTCTGGGAACCTATTTTGAAGGGGATGTCCACTTCTCCATGCACCATTCTTTTTTACCCATCAAAAGCCCTTACCATAATGTTATTAGGCTTTAGGGTCAAACCTTCACAATCCAACCGATCCAGCGTCTTCTTAGGCAGAACATTCAGCGAAGACCCAATATCTACCAGCACATGAGCCATAGTGGTTCCCTGCATTCAATCTAGCCATGCAGAGCATCATTATGCTTCCTCCCTTTCGGTGTCAAGTCTACATCTGAAAAACCCAGCCCATTGTCGGCAGTCAGGCTGGCCACACAGTCTTTGAATTGATCGGTGGAGGTTTCTTGCGGCACATGTGCAGTCTTGAGGAATGCAATCAAAGCCTTAGCATGGGCCTCGGAGAAAAACAGCAGGGATAATATGGATATCTTTGATGGGGTCTGCCCCAGCTGTTCAACCATATTGTAGTCACTCTTTTTGATGATTTTCAGTATTTTCTCTATTTCTTGCTTAGAGGCTTCTACGACAATTTTTTTAGGTGCCTCTGTCCAAGAAGGCTCACCTATAACTTCTTTGCCTCGGGTCCCAGATGACTCGACGGCGGGAGTGATAATTAGAGTAAGCACAGGAGTAGTAGTTAATGTACCAGCAGGAGTAGCAGACAGAATAATAATAGGCCTATTGACAGTCTTTGGGGAAATCTGGGAAGAGAAGACCCTTCCACTTCTGGTAACCTTGATGGTCCCGAAAATGTTACTGACATCAGGATCAGCCTCTTCATTCTTCAGTTCTTGTTTGATGCCATGATAGTACACATCTACACTATAATGCCAAGGGACAGCTTTTCCCGAGGTGTACGAGATAGGACCAGGAAAGGTGATTATTAACGGAGTGACTCTTGGAGCAGATGTAATCCTAACAGGTCTTCTCGAGGAGGCATTGGAAGGATTGGTGGAAATGGTTATAATGGCAACATCTTCCAGCAGAACAACAGGAATCCAAATTTTCTCGAACAAGATTTCTTTGTTGTCCATCAGGCGATGAACACCCGACTTCAGCAAAAAGCAACCAGAGGGCAGAGATGAACACATGTGGCAACCTTCACTATAACCCAGAAATAAACCGGCCAACAACAAATTCTTCTTAACCGTCATAAGAGGAGTAGAAACTTCATCAAATAAGGTCACAAACAGATCGATATCAACAACATTAACTCTGTGAATGTGCTTAGGCATGGAAGCAGTTATGACATTGGGCTTTTCCGGAGCATCGAACTCAATCTCCTTAGCCTCGATCAGATCCTGTACCTTATTTCTCAGAGCCCGACAGTCAATGGTATCGTGGCCAGGACTCTCAGAATGATAGGCACACCGAGTATTTGGATTATACCGAGGAGATGTGGTATTCGGATTCTTGGGAGCCTCTTTCAAGGTTACCAAGTTGGATCTCAGCAGATGGGGTAGACCTTCAGCCAATGTCATGTTAATCCGGGTAAACTGCAGTTGTGGTCTTTAAACCCTTTGTTGATTGTTGCATTGTAGAGCAACTGCAGGCCTAGGTATCATTACGACACTTACTGTCCGATGGTGTTCAGCTCTACTTTGGCCTCTCGGGCTATAGATGGCACTGGCTTCCTTCTTACCAATAAAATGCTTCTTTACCGAACTCGAAGAGGCATCCTTCTGTATATTACCGCTCCGAATCCCAACTTCTACTCTCTCTCTCTAGTTAGAATCAGCTCGGTGAAACCAGCTGACGAGATGCCTATCAAATGATTAAAGAATGGACCAGATAGCGTCCCCAGAAACATATCGACCAACTCTCTATCAGACAACGTGGGTTAGACTCTTCCAGCCAAGTCTCTCCACTTCTGTGCATAGTCCTTAAAGCCTTCACTTGCACCCATGGACATACTCTGGAGTTGAGTACGAGTAGGAGCAAGGTCAGCTTTGTATTGATATTGCTTATAAAAAGCAGCAGCCATATCTTCCAAGTTTCGTACATTGGCTCTCTCTAGTTGGTAGAACCATTCAAGTTGAGTCCCTGACAGACTGTCTTGAAAGAAGTGAACCCATAAATTTCTATCAGTGGTGTGGGTATGGATCTTTCTGACATAGGAACAGAGATGGAGTTTTGGGAAAGACACCCCATCGTACTTTGCAAAAATTGGATCCTTGAACTTCTTTGGGATGACCACTCCTGACACCAATCCCAATTCTTCGAAATCCAACCCAAGTATCCTCTAGACTTCCATAGCACTCAGACGATCTTCCAACTTCTTGTATCTATCCTCAGTAGGAGGATACTACTCATCATTGTAGTCTGTATCATTGTTAGAAACTTCAGGACTGGGGTCCTTTTCCCTTGTCTCTCCTTCTTAATTCTCCCCTTCCTTGGATGAAGAGGTCAGATCGACTTGTTGCTTTAACGGCCCCCTGAACCTTCTGCCCATATTCAGAATAACAGCGACCTTCTTCTTTTTCTTTTTCTTCTTCAGGATGAGGGCTTTCAGATCCTCTTGCCCTTTCGCCATATTTATGAACATTTGTTGGAATTGGGCATTTTGTGCCTGAAGATCCTTGATGCTTTGTTCGGAAGAAATTTCTGCTGAAATAAACAGCGAAGAAGATGAGAAACATGTAATGGCACTTATTTATGCAATGCTATGAATGGGATGTGTATGCAATGATTTCAAGGATTCTTAAAGGCTCATATTTGTTTAACCAAAAGAAAACACACGTTAATTGCATTACTAAGTTCGAATTGTTACAAGGAATGCCTTTTAGGCTTACAATAAAACAAAACAAAACTTAAAGCAAAAAAGAAACTAGGTCTCCCAGGAGCGCATCCTCTTTGGTGCAATATAGGCGTTTATGTTCCTTTCTTCATGAAGTAGCCTGGTGAGCTCCAGGACCTTCTTCTTGCTGGCACAGAACTGAGCTTCAAACGTGTCCCGCTCCTCTTTGAGTTGAACCCAGGACTTCTGTAACTCTTCATGATCAGTTGGCATGTCAGGATGATGACCAAGTGAAGTAGTATATCCGTCAACAACTGGTTCCAAAATTATTGGTAGGACAAAAGGGTAAGGCATCATAAGACTTTTGGCGCGAGCTTGTACCCATCGGAGATAAGGCTTAAGAGGAATGGAATTCTTGTGCCCTAGAGTCTTTCTATCAATTTTATGCACCATGCCCCAAGCTTTTATGAACCTTTTGTCGTATCCCTGAGCATCATTCTCATAGTTGAAGGCGATTCCTTGGATAAGCGTATCATGAGGACCATCTCTTCTCGCATAACCAAACTGACGCAAGGCCAAACAAGGGTTATAAGGGATTCCTCCCCTAATGCCTAAGAGAGGGACATTAGGGAATTCACCACATCGATCGATGATGGTAACATCTTCCGAGAATCGTGAACACCAATGAATGTCTGAATGCTTAAGGGACATCAGTCTACGAGACCATTTCAAACCCTATTCATTCTTCAAAACAGACCTGGGTAGGTGCGAAATAAACCACCTAGCCAATAGAGGAGTGCAAAACAGGAGGGTCCCCCTTTTCTTTAGAGTGCGAGCATGCAGAGAGTGTAGAATATCCCCAAGTAATGTAGGCACTGGATTATGAGACAGAAAACCCTTAATAGTGTTCACATTTATGAGTGGATCCGCATTAGGGAAAAGTACCGTCCCGTAAACGAGAAGTGCCAGCACCTCTTCAAAAGCTTGTAAATCTAGGGTATCCCAAAAATGGTAAGCCTTCTCGAATAGAAACTTAACAGGAATTCCTTGGACACTCCATCTAGTCTCCCAACTTGTCACTATGTCAGACAGTTGTAAGGATAGAGCTTTAGCAATCTCTTCAGGCTTTGGATATTCTTCTGTACTGTTGAAAGGTAATTGATCAAGAATAGGTACCCCTAACAACTGAGAAAATTCATCCATAGTAGGTACTAGTTGGTAATCCGGGAAGGTGAAAAAATGGTGCATAGGATCAAAGAACTGGAACATCACTTTTAACAATTCTTTATCAGATTTTGCAGTGACCAAATTGAGCAACTGACCATGCTTTTTAGTGAAATGAGAACTTTCAAGGACCATTAATGCCAGGTCCTTTAGTTGGAGAGACACTTTTACAAGGTTAATTTGTATAGTGTTCCTACGGGCGGATGCCATGTCCTACAAAACAAAGCAAAAATGAGCCCTAGGAAATCCTTGAAATGGTTAGTCATGATATGCCATGCTTATGATGTCATGATTATGCTAGAAATTCACAGGTATAGCAAACAACAAGCAAGTCACACCAAGTCCTTAGGTTTAAGGCATGCATGAGTTTTAAGGTCATAATCTCTTGAAGTTGGATTGGTTCAACCTGTCCTATAAATAGTAATCGGGTTCTGAGGGATTTGTGATACGGTGGCAGAACCGACTGTTTGATGCTGGTTTGTGTTTTGCGTTTTGTGTTCGCAAAATGTCGCGGTAAGCAAGAGTCGCCATCGACATTTATTTCATCTAAGTGGAAAGGAAAAAAGTACAGAAAAAAATCCTTTTTCGAGATATTCTGAGTACGGGGGGTAGATCATAGAAAGGGAAGGTGTTAGCACCCTTTCTATCCATGGTTTTCCATGGGCTCTTAGGTACTTGCTCATCTTTTTTAAATTGGTTGTGTGTGCTTGTTTTGAAAAAAAAGTTTTACTTCGTGATAACCCTTGTATCAGTCCTCAAAGGTGTGACGTAGTTGTTTTGAAAATTGTTTTGAAATGTGTAAGTGTGAAAAAGCTTGATTTGATAAAGTACCTACTAGCATCTACCTACTCGAAAAAAGATCGTTTCTATTCTTGTTTCCTTTAGACAGCACTATCCTACTATTGAGAAATAGGTAGCACCGTCGTTAGAGTTGTAAGGGTCAATTCGAAATGGACGTACGATCACTAAAGCAATGTTAGGACACCTTAGTAATAACCCTAGAGTCTTAAGATCATATTCGAGGCAACATTTCTGAGGCAACACTTCTGAGGCAACGTTTGATCTTTTTAGACAGGAGGGCAACCACTAAGACACCCTATACTTAATGATCGTTCACCGAAGGCAACCGAAGTGTGAGTATACCCTAAGAGTGAATATGTGCGAGTGATTTGTTTCAATTATTTATCTTTGCACATTAGGGTTTTCTAACTGTATTAATTTGTCATGCATTCTTGTTATACAATCCTATTTGCATACATCTAAACAGTCAAATATTTGCGGGAATTAAAATGTGAGAAAGTAAATCTACGCTATTACAAGGCTTTGGGGATGGGGATTAATTACATAGCCAAAAACCCGGGGAAAAGCGATAAGTAAAAAGTCCTAGATTGAACTATTACAAAGCATGAATAGTTACAAAAAAAATATTGGCAAAATAAATTAATGCGCGCGCGATGAATCAATTACGAGACAACTAGGGTTTTGACCCTTGTCTAAACCTAATTGCGATTGATTAAGAAAATGTTTTTGTCATGTTTTGTTATTTAAGAAAATAAAGAAATCATTAAATTAAAAAGAAAATCCTAATTCTAATTAATTTCAATATTGAGAAAAAATAAATTAATTTATTCTAAAAAACCTATTTTTTTGTATTTTTATTTATTTGAGAAAAAGAGAAATAAAATTAAATCAAGAGTTTTAACCTAATTTCTATTCGATTTTATTTATGAAGGTAAATTAAAATTTCCCTAAGTTAAAATAAATTAAATTAATTTTGATAATAATAAAAAAAACTAATCCTAATTTTTTATGAAGTCTTGATTTTATGGTTTTATGGAAAATAGTTAATTTGTTAATTAAAAAAGATTAAAAGAAAAATTAAAAATAATTAAAGGAAAGGAATAAATAAAAAAAGGTTAGAGATAGGCCTGATATCATTTAGTAATTGTGGGGGTTGGAGTATGAATTTTTGGGCCCAAACCAAATCTCAGCCCTTTTGACTTTGCCTGATTCAGTGCATACACTGACCTGCGGCGTATGGTGGTCCTTCAGGCTGGAACGCGTACACCTGGCTGACTGCTGCATCCACTGGTTGATTATTGAAGGTGCATGGTAGGCGTGTGAAAGAGATTTTCACTGAATCTGTGGAAGGAAAAGAAAATAAAGAAAGTTGTCTGGACCTGGGATCGAACCCAGGTCCTTATGCCTTCTGCCAATACCATGTTGCCAGTTGCGCTGCAATTGTTATTTGTCTATACAATAAAAGAAAAATATAATATAATGAAAACAAATATGCTGAAACCCAAACACACAAAATTTGAATGGGCGAGTGGTTGGTTGACACGCATCTTCTTCTCCAAGGAGCCGTCGTCTTAGGTTTATGGACTTTTACCTACAGACACCTTGTTGTAAGTAAAGACCCGTGTATCTCAAAAATTATCCACAAGCAAGATAAATGACCATGGCTGGTACCAATCAACTCGTCTCATCCTCACGAGCATCTTGGTACCAGAATCAACGCCCAATTTAACATGTACAGCAAAGCCCTAAAACTAACTAAGAAAACCTAACAATGGCATATCTTGATTCCTGTACTATAAATGCAATTAAGAAATACCAAAGGCTTGCAAACTTAATGATAAACAAGAATATATGAATCAAACATGCAAATGATGCATAAATTAATGAAAACAAAATCCAATTTTTGGGACAAACCGTGGCTTCTGTACTTACGATTCCAGGCGTGAGAAAGCATGCAATTGATTGGAATCCCTTCTGGAGATGTCCAGGAGTCTGTTGGTATCGTGAGAATGGCTTGAATTGGCCTCTAGGATAGAAATTGGATCACCACTTTTTCTTGACTTTTTGAAGCTTGTTCTGCCTCTTTCACGACTGCTAGCCTCCTCCACTTGCCTTGGATACCTTCTGTATATGTAATGCAACACATTAGGTCAACAAAAACGAATTGAATCTTGCTCATTATGAAGATTTGATTTGGTCTTTCATGGTATATGATATCCTTCCAAATTTGCTTCAATCCAATCTTTTTCAATCCAAATCAGTCTTGCACGAATTGGTTCTCATTTGACAGCACATAAGATCTTCCTTCAATGCAAAAATCATCCCTAAAACACATTATGTGATTTATTTGGATTTATTTGATTTTATTTGAATTTTAAATTAATAAAAATCAAAATAAATTAAATAAATAAAGCATGGAGGGTCCCATAGGTCGTGGACTATGCTAGGAATGAGATGCAATCTTGAAAAGATGGGCCCATGTGGAAAAAATGCAATTTTGAGCATTGTTGACTTTGTGCAAATTCCTAAAAATTGCCAACTTTGACAATGCATAACTTTCTCAATTTTGACCCTAGAGAGGTGTTCTTGGACTTTTTAGAAATCTTAGAATGTCCTCTAAGCAATCCTTTTGGTATCATCTCAATTGAGTCTTCCATGTTCATGTATGAAGCTTTGACCCAAAAGGTGTTTTTGTTGACTTTTCAAAATGACCTATAATGTCAAAATTTATATCTTTTGTGAGTGCATATTTTGAACTTGGGAGATGAATATGAATTGTAGGGAATTGCATCCTCTTCAAAATGAGCTTTGGATGGGTCATTTCTGATGAAGTATGAGAAAGTTATGCTTGGTCAAAGTTGAGTTGACGTTTCCTGCAAAATCCTAATTTAGCAACTTTTGGGTTTTGATGAATTGTGAGCAATCCTTGATGAATCATGATCAACCATTGATAAAATTATGAATGATACTTCAAAATGCGTATGTTGACCAAAAATATTGAAGTTCGACTGTATGTGGGCCACAATTGACTTTTGACCTAGCACAGTCGATTTTCAGGCCTTTGAGCAATTGACTGAGCAAACTCTTTCTGCAAGGCTGAAAACTTGACATGGATGATCTTGAGAACATATTAGGACAATGGTGAGAATTTTAGTCCTTTGTGGTTCATATATCTTGGTGAAAAATGAAACCCTAATTTGAGGTAGACTGCCTTAGGAGAGAGTTTGTCTGGCCAACCCTTGGACTTCCTTGAGCAATTTGAGGACCTCACTTGACATGTATTGAGAAATATGAGAGGGTAAATTTTGGGATACAACGGGATCTCAATATCACTGATCTTCCCCCCAGCTTCGTTCAATAGGCGATTGACTCGCAACTAAACAAAACTCAAGAGCCAAACTTCAATGAGTGTAGCATCGAGTATCTGTCGACCTTAGGAATACACCAAAGCCGGCCATCTTGCTACGTCCTACTGGCCAAGTTGTGAAATTAAAGGTTCTAAGGTCAGTTGATACTTCACGACACCACGCGAAGGCCCCGTACTCTCCCTGATTGACTCAAGGGTTACCAGTACCAACCAAAGTGCCACATCAACGTAGCTACTGCTTCAACCGTGTCGGTATACCCCGCACAGTTCCCTCACAGTTTATTGCTACTTACCTAAAAGGTGTTACCCGATCCGGGTGTAGGATCTTCAATAATACCCAAACAAAACCCTTGAGTATAAAGCAGGCAAAGCAAACAAGAAAGCAATTTTAAAAGTGACCTAGATCCTAAGGTATACCCCACTTATTTAAAATCCCCAGCAGAGTCACCAGTTCTGTGATACGGTGGCAGAACCGACTGTTAATACTGGTTTTCATTTTATATTCGCAAATGTCACGGTAAGCAAGAGTCACCACCGAATTTTATTTCATCCAACTAAGGAAAAGTAAAAAGAATAGAAAAAACCTTTTTCGATAATGTTTCTGAGTACGGGGGGTAGATTATAGAAAGGGAAAGTGTTAGCACCCTTTCTATCCATGGTTTTACATGGGCTCTTAAGTACTTTGCTCATTTTTAAAATTGCTTGTGTGTGCTTGTTTTGAAAATTTTTACTTCGTGGTAACCCTTGTATCGGTCCTCAAGAGTGTGACGAAGTTGTTTTTGAAAACTATTTTGAAAGTGTTTGTGTAAAAGAGTTTTTATTGTTTTGAGCAAGTACTTAAGATTTTCTACCTACTCGAAAAAGGTCTGTTCGTTTTCCTATAGACAACATTATCCTATTATTAAGGAATAGGTAGCACTGTCGTTGGAATTTTAAGGGACGTCCGAAGGGACAAGTACGATCACAAAAGCAATGCTAGGAAATTTTAGTAATCATCCTAAAGTCTTAAAGATCTTTTTCCGATGCAACATCCAAATGGGTCATTTTAGATCTTTTGGGACTAGAGGATGACCACTAACATTCCCTATACTTTATGACCGTTTACCAAAGGCAACCGGAGTGGAGTAAACCCTAGGAGTGAGCATGTGCAAGTGTATTTTTTCAATTAGTTATTTTGCACAATTAGGGTTTTCTACTGTTTTAATTTCAATTTGTCTTTCCATACAATCCTATTAACATACATCTAAACAGTTTATAGTTTGCGGAAATTAAAATGCAAGAAACTAGAGTCCTAGCTATTACAAGGCTTTGGGAAGATACATAATTATTTTAACTGAAAATAAAATGCGGAATTAAAACCCTAATTACTATTACAAACTCGGAGCAGTTACTATAATAATAAAAAAAGTAAATTAAAGGCACGTGCGGCGAATTAAATGCGAGAAATAATTGGAAAACCTAAAAATCTAATTGAGAAAATATTTAGGTTATTCTTGAGAAAAATTAGGTTATGTGCAAATTTAACCCTAATTCTATTTACTTTAAATTATAATAAAAAGGAATTAAATTACCCTAATTTAATTAAACTAATTAATTAATAAAATATTTTTTATGAAAAAATGATTTTTGATATTTTTTATGATTTTCTGATTAAATAAAAAAACATGATTTTTGATGTTATTTGAAAAAATAAATAAATAATAAATAATAATAAAAAGAATTGAAATAATAAAAAAAAGAATAGAGTTGGGCATGATATGATGATCAAATAGGGGGGGTGCGCTTCTAAATTTGTCCAGGCCCATTATGACTGAGCCCACTCCTGCGCTTGATTTTGTGTTGGTACGCCTGGAGAGTGCACCATGGTCCTTCCTTGGTTTGAGCGTTGGATCTGTGTTGGCCATGATCCAGTGACTGGATTAGTGGGGCGCATGATGGATATGTTGCCATGTAACGCATCGGATCTGCAATCATATGTTAAGAAAATAAAGAAAATATGTTGGGACCTGGGATCGAACCCAGGTCCTGCCACTCATATAACGCGTGCCTTGGCCGTCTGTGCTACATTGTTTAGTTGTTTTTATAATAAGATTCAATTATAATATGTAAAACAAGGTGAGTAAACTGAAAAAATGCGCGTAATTCAAATGGACCAGTGGGATGGTGACAAGTCATCGTCTTCTTCCCTGTTTGTCATCTTAGGTACCCAACTTATACCTACGGACAAAACTCCATAGCTATAAACCTGCAAGCTTCAAAAATTCATATTATGCATGATAAATTAATTCTAGCTATACCAATCAACTCGTCTTGATCTCACGAGTATCATGGCATTATTTTCTTGGTCCAATTTCACCTGTACAGAGAAGCCCCAAAACGGCTTCTTAAACCCTAACCATGGCAACCATAAATATATGCATCAAAACGTCAATTAAATCACTCAAGCATATTGCAAATATGTCAATAATCACAAATACATCATTATAATATGCTTAGGATGCAAGAATTGTCGTAATCGATTTTGAAAAAAAAGGGCAAACTGTGTGAAGGCTATGGGACGATTTTGGGCTTGGGAATGCTTGTAATTGATCGTGTTAGCTTCAGGAGATATCCAGGAAGCGATTAGAAGCTTTGGAATGCTTTGAATCACCCCCTATGTGAGAAAACAATCCACCACTTTTTTGCCAAAATTTGAGTTTTGTTCTTCAGCTCTCACGACTACAACCCTTGTTCTTTTGTATTGTTTATGTTCAGTATATGTAGTGTGATGAATTAGGGCAACAAAAACGACCTGAATCTTTTGGAATTATGGAAATTGAATGTGATTTGTTTGTTATATGATATCTTTCCAAAACCATTCAAATCATGCTATTTTTGCCTCAATTTTCCTTGATTCGATTTGATCTGATTAGGCCAGCTTAATTAGATTTGATTCCTACAAAAATCAGATCAAAACATCAATCTTTTATATTTTTTGCCATTTATTTGATTTAATTTAGCTTTTAATAAATAAAAATCAAAATAAAATAAATAAATAGAGAAAATAATATATGGATGCTTAATTGGGTCGTGGACCATGTCCTAAACAAGATGCAATCATGAAAAGCTAGGCCCATTTGACAAAAAATGCACTTTTGAGCATATTTGACTTTTGGCAATTTTCCAAAAATGGTCAACTTTGACAATGCACATCTCTTCCAATTTTGACCCTAGGAAGGTGTTCCTTGACTTTTTAGAAAGCTTAGGATGTCCCCTAAACAAGAATTTTGGTTTCATCTCAATTGGGTCTTCCATGTTCATGTAAGAAGCTTTGACCCAAAAGGTGTTTTTGTTTACTTTTCAAAAGGACCTATAATGTAGAAATCTCTATCTTTTTATGAGTGCATTTTTTGAACTTGAGGGATGAATATGAATTATAGGAAATTGGGTTCTCTTCAAAATGAGCCTTGGATGAGAAATTTCTAATAAAGTATGATAAAGTTATGCTTGGTCAAAGTTTGGTTGACTTTTCCAAAGAAACCCTAATTTAGCAACTTTTGAGTTTTGATGAATTAGGATAATTCCTTTAGGAATCATGATCAACCCTTGATATATCACTTCAAAATGTTGATGTTAACCAAAAATCTTGAAGTTTGATTGTATGTGGGCCACAATTGACTTTTGACCTAATACAGTTGATTTTCAAGCATCTGAGCAGTTGACTGAGCAAACTTTTTCTGCAAGGCATGAAACTTGGCATGGATGATCTTGAGAACATATTAGGACCATGGAAAATATTTAAGGCCTTTGGAGTTCACCCATCTTGATGAAAATGGAAACCCTAGTTGGAGGTTCATTGCTTTAAGAGTGAGTTTGTCTGGTCAAATCTTGGGCATCCTTGAGCAAGTTGAGGGTCTCAATGAACATATGTTGAATAAAATAGGAGGGAAAATTTTGGGGTACAACACTGTTTTGCACTCCTCTATTGGCTAGGTGGTTTATTTCGCACCTACCCAGATCTATTTTGAAGAATGAGCAGGGTATGAAATGGTCTCAGAGGCTGATATCCCTTACATAATCAGACATTTATTGGTGTTCACGGTCCTCGGAAGATGTTACCATCATCGATCGTTATGGTGAATTCCCTAATGTCCCTCTCTTAGTAATTAGGGGAGGAATCACTTATAACCCTTGTTTGGCACGCGGCAGTTCGGTTATGCAAGGAGGGATGGCCCTCATGATACGCTTATCCAAGGAATCGCTTTCAAATATGAGAATGATACTCAGGGTTACCGCAAAAGGTTCATAAAAGCTTGGGGCATGGTACATAAATTTGATAGCAAGACACTGGGGTACAATAATTCCATCCCTCTTGAGCCGTATCTCTGATGGGTACGAGCCCGCGCTCAAAGTCTTATGATGCCTTACCCTGCTGTCCTACCAATAATTATGGAACCAGTCGCTGAAGTAGATGATGATTCCCTTGTTCATCATCCTGACATGCCAACTGATCATGAGGAGTTACAGAAGTCCTGGGTTCAACTTAAAGAGGAGCGAGACACATTTGAAGCTCAGTTTTATGCCAACGAGAAGAAGGTCCTGGAGCTCACTAGGCTACTTCAAGAAGAAAGGAACATAAACGCCTACATTGCACCAAAGAGGATGTGCTCATGAGAGACCTAGTTTCTTTTTGCTTTAAGTTTTGTTTTGTTTAAACTGTAAGCCTAAAGGGCATTCTTTGTAACAATTCAAACTCATTAATACAATTAACGTGTGTTTCTTTTATGGTTAAGCAAATTTGAGCTTTTAAGAATCCTTGAAATCATTGCATACGCATACCATCCATGACATTGCATAAACAGGTACCATTACAGGTTTCTCATCGTCTTCGCTGTTTATTTCAGCAAAGATGTCTTCTGAACAAAGCATCAAAGATCTTCAAGCACAAAATGCCCAATTTCAACAGATGTTCATAACTCTGGAAAAAGGGTTGGAGGATCTGAAGGCCATCATCCTGAAAGAGAAAAAGAAGAATAAGAAGAAACCTGCTGGTATCCTTAATATGGGCAGAAGATTCGGGGGGCCGCTAAAGCAACCAGTCGATCTGACCTCCTCGTCCAAATAAGGGGAGAATCAAGAGAGGGAGACAAGGGAAGAGGACCCCAGTCCTGAAGTTTTTGACAATGATACCGATTATAATGATGAGCAATATCCTCCCATTGAGGATAGATACAAGCATTTAGATGATCGGTTGAGCGCTATGGAAGTCTAGAGAATACCTGGGTTATACTTCGAAGAACTGGGATTGGTGTCGGGAGTGGTCATCCCGCAGAAATTTAAGGCTCCAATTTTCGCAAAGTATGATGGGGTGTCTTGCCCAAAGCTCCATCTCCGTTCCTATGTAAGGAAGATCCAACCTCACACCGCTGATAGAAACTTGTGGATTCACTTCTTTCAAGACAATCTGTCAGAGACTCGGCTTGAATGGTTCTACCAATTGGAGGGAATAAATGTCAGAAACTGGGAGGATTTGGTTTCTGCTTTTTACAAGCAGTATCAATACAATGCCGACCTGGCCCCTACTCGTACTCAACTCCAAAGTATATCCATGGGTGCAGGTGAAGGCTTTAAGGACTATGCGCAGAAGTGGGGAGATTTGGCTAGGAGAGTCCAACCCCCTTTGTCTGATAGGGAGTTAGTAGACATGTTTTTTGGGACACTGTCTGGTCCATTCTTCAACCATTTGATCGGTAGTTCATCGGCTGGTTTTACTGAGATGATATTAACTAGAGAGAGGGTAGAAGCTGGGATCCGGAGCGGTAAAATATAGAGAGACACCTCCTCGAGTTCAGTAAAGAAGCCCTTTGCTGGTAAAAAGGAAGCCAGTGCTATCTATAGACCAAGAGGTCAGAGCAGAGCTGAACACCATCTGACGGTAAGTGCTGTAATGATACCTAGGCATGCGGCTGCTCCACAATGCAACAATCAACAAAGGGTAGAAAGACCACAAAGGCAGTTTACCAAGATTACCATGACATTGACAGAGGTTCTACCCCATCTGCTGAAATCCAATTTGGCAACCTTGAAGGAGGCTCCCAGGAATCCTAATACCACCTCTCCTCGGTACAATCTAAATGCTCGGTGTGCCTACCATTCTGAGAGTCCTGGTCACGATACAAATGACTGCTGGGCTCTAAGAAATAAAGTACAGGATCTGATTGAAGCCAAGTAAATTGAGTTTGATGCTTCAGAGAAGACCAATATCATAATTACTCCCATGCTTAAACACAATCGTGGAGTTAATGTCATTGATACCGATCTGTTTGTGACCTCAGTTGATGAATTTTCTACTCCCCTTATGACTGTTAAGAAGAATTTTTTGTTGGCCGGTTTATTTTCGGGTTGTGGTGAAGGTTGCCACATATGTTCATCTCTGCCTTCTGGTTGTATTTGTTGAAGACACGTGTCTAGCGCCTGATAGACAACAGAGAAATTTTGTTCGAGAAAACTTTGATTCCAGCTGTTCCGTTTGAAGACGTTGCTATTATAACCATTTCCGCCAATCCTTCCATGGTCTCCTCGAGAAGACCTGTTATGATTACACCTGCTCCGAGAGTTGCTCCGTTGATAATCACCTTTCCTGGTCCTACCCCGTACGCCTCGGACAAGGCTGTCCCTTGGCATTATGGCGTTGATGTTTACTATCATGGCATTAAATGGGATTTGAAGAATGAAGAGGCTTCTCCCAATGTTAGTAACATTGTCGGGACCAGTAAGATTACCAGAAGTGGAAGGGTTTTATCTCCTGTGATTTCCCCAAAGACTGTCAATAAACCTGTTGTTATTCCATTGGTTGTTCCTGCTAGTACTTCAGCTACTACTCCCATTCTTACTCCAGTTGTTACCCCTGCCGATGAGTCATCTGGGACTCGAGGCAAAGAAGTTGTAGGTGAGCTTACCCGGACGGAGGCACCTATAAAAGTTGTTGTGGAATCCTCTAAGAAAGATGTTATACCCTAATTTTTGCCCCTAAGATCCCTTCATTATACCATGTTTATTCAATCACAACAAGATCACATTAGGGCCTTTAGTTCTTCTCCCTATATTTAGCTTTGTCTTTTGAGGAGTTACCAAGCCCCTTGACTTGTTTTCTTTTGTGATCATGAATATTTTGCTTTGATTTTCTTTCTAATTAATAAAATGCAATGTTGGTTTGCCTTACTTGTTAATAATGTAGGTAAAGGTAATGAGGTTTAGCAGGTTGCTTCATGGGTTCATGAGTTTATTTCCATGCCCTAGTCAACATAGCTTGAGGAGTTCAAACTTCACTATTGGAGTGGTTTTGGAAGAAATGGTATGACAAGGCTTACTTTGGTTCAACATATTCCAAAGTTATCAAAATTGATTCAAAAGTACAAAGGGTTGAGGGAAGAAGTTGTCATGATTGGACAAGGTCTTGTTCCTGTTGGTCATAAGAGCACATTTCTCTCAAATTTCAAGATATGGAAGTGGTTTTTGTGGCTATGAGTCCTCATCATCATCCTCAACAACTTTTATTCACAAAGAAAGTATATTGGCACAAGAAGTTTGTTCAAACTTATCAAAGTTCCTCAAAGCATTCTCTTGATCTAAAGGCTAGGGTTTTGTGTTGTACCCCAATTTTTGCCCCTAAGATCCCTTCATCATACCATATTGTTTCAATCACCACAAAATCACATTAGGGCTTTTGGCTCTTCTCCCTATCTTTAGCTTTGCTCTTTAAGGAGTTACCAAACACCTTGACTTGTTTTCTTTTGTGATCATAGATATTTTGCTTTGATTTTTCTCTCTAATTAACAAAATGTAATATTGGTTTGTCTTACTTGTTAATAATGTAGGTAAAGGCAATGAGGTTTAGCAAGTTGCTTCATGGGTTCATGAGTTTATTTCCATGCCCTAGTCAAGAGCTTGAGAGATTCAAACCTCACCATTGAAGTTGTTTTGAAGTTGGTATGGAAGTGGTTTTGGTGGCCATGAGTCTTCATCATCATCCTCAATAATTTCTATTCACAAAGGAAGAATATTGGAACCAAAAGTTTGTTCAAATTTGGCAAAGTTCCACCAAGCATTCTCTTGATCTAGAGGCTAGGGTTTTGGACTTCAAAGGGGAATATCTTGCTCATCTTTTGG
This sequence comes from Vicia faba, assembly GCA_948472305.1. Lineage (NCBI taxonomy): Eukaryota > Viridiplantae > Streptophyta > Magnoliopsida > Fabales > Fabaceae > Vicia > Vicia faba. The sequence goes on along the minus strand of OX451739.1, from coordinate 431,553,762 downwards.
TATTTTTGAGTGATTCCAAAAAAATTATTCTCTTCAAAGAGTCACCAAAAAACCACTTCAAAAGTTCCAAGGAGTTTTCATGTGGAAGGAACTTGGTGAAGAGAGAAGATTACAAGTCATCCAGATGAATCCCCAATTTTCCATACGTGACTTCAAATGGTCATAACTTGGTCAATTTTTATCACATTGAGCCCATTATTTTTTCATGATGATCCTAAGGATGTGCACTTCATGCCTTATTTTATGTGCAAAGTAAGAAAATGGATGGAAGTTGCCTTAAGAATGCAAAAGATTATAGGTCATTTCATGATTTTTGGCCAACTTCAACAAGTTATAACTTGCTCAATTTTTGGAAATTTTGAGTGGTTCAAATTGCAAAATGTCACTCAAGATATCTACTTTATTCCATCTTTTTTGTTCAAGAGCAAATTCTAAGTGGAAGGCCATGTTTGGATGCAAGAGATTATAGGTCATTTTTAAAGAAGAATTTGAAATATTTCTAAGTATGGAAAGTCAAATCTTTTTCTTCAACTTTGACTCCATGTAATTTTCAGCTCAAGCCTCCATTTGATTCCATTATTTTTCCATTACAAAGCTTGTTACCTCATCTTTCCAAAGCATTAAGAATTTTTCCCTAAGGCCCCTTGAGGTGGAAATGCCATTGGATTGAACTTGGTAACTTGTAACTGAAGTTTCTCCATAAGTCAGAATTTGAAATCCATGTTTTGGCCTTTAAACATCAAATTAGCACGCGTTTGTGATCTAAACATGTTTAACAAATTTGCCAAAGTGGATTAGAGCCTTGAAACGCAAGGATTAGATGAGTTTTGATGCAAATCAGATCACACTTTGCTCGTGCATCAGGTTCATATGATTTCCCTCCAATTTGAATCATTCCACACGCTTGAGCATCCCATTTGATTCCCTATAAATAGAGGGTCATCCCCCATTCAATTTCCCAAGCATAGATAGCCAGAATCACCCTGCCAAACTTGCTTCACAACTCAGAATTCAGCTACTTCGAATCCTATTCTCAAGCCTTTTTTCAATCCATTTTCTTCATCATTTCACCATCCTTGATCTTCCCTGAAGCTAACTATATAATCACATTCAAGAATCATGCCCTATATTGCTCCATAGAAGTCCAGTTTCAAAGCTTTGCAACTCAACTTCAATAGGTAGATTCCTTCATCAATTCTTCAAAACTTTGGTATCATTGTGTTGCTCTCATTACCCTGGTTCTAGTCACACACTTACTTTTATATAGAAGCACATTTTGACCATGAATTTTCAAAACTTTCTTTCCAAATTGCTTGAGTTACAGTTTATATAAATATGGCGCGAGGGTATGGTTGTCTCCGTCTTGAAGAGGCAAAGCGAATGACATAGGTCTGAGCTTCTGATTTTACAGTTTGAGAGACCTGCAATTCGTGAGGGTTGGAGGTTGAAGATGACCAACGCGTCACCTTCTAACCAATGAAAGCGTGCCATTTGTTTTTTTCAAAAATCTGATTTATTAATGATTATGTACATTATTCACTAAAGACCATGATATTCACAGTGCGCCAGATCCTTTGGATTTGAATACTAACGCGTTTTGACTCTCATCCAATGGTCTACATCTTTTTCTTTTATTTTCTTTTTCTGATTTTTATATTTTAATTGTTTTAAATTTCAAAAAATCATAGAAAATTCATTTTTAGTCCAAAAAATCCAAAAAAATTATGAAAAATATTTTTGATTATTCTCTTTCTGATTTTTATTTTTTCACAATTTAATTTTGTGTTTAGGTATTTTTTTATGAATTTTACACTTATTTGATTTATTTAAAATGTTTAAAAATACTTCTGCACATTTTTAAATTCTGAAAAAAATTATGGAATGATCCAATGATATTGTGACAAATATTGGTGACCTTATTTTATTTTTGTTTGACTTTACTATTTTTTACTATTTTTGTTTATTTTACCCATTTATTTTAATTTTTAAAAATAGTTTCTGATCTTTTAAAAATTCCCAAAAAATTTGCATAATTACTTGACCTATTTTCTGATTTTTCTATGGTCTTATCTTTTATTTCTTGATTAATTTGAATATAATTGACATTTTCCTTACTATTTTTCCATTTTTTAAAATCCTTTAATGTATATATTAAATATATTATTATTTTGTGAACATTTTCTGGCTGTCTTGGGTTGATTTTTTTATCATGGCTTTATTAACATCATTGGATCCATGATGTTGAGTTTAACTCCACAAAAGATGGATGAATGATTTTAATAATAGTTTGATTAAATATTAATTCAAATGTGGTTTTTTCTTTTTACCTTAATTCCTCTTCATCTCATCCCCTTCTCATTGCACTAAATGTTGTTGGAGCATGATCTCTATATCATGTCTCAAAATAAACGGTGCATAGATTGCTATTGACCGGCCTCAAAATAGGTGCGACTTCTATATAAGTCCACTTACGATTGCTTAACATAGCGCTAAATTTTGTCCCGATTCGAATAAATGATCATTCGTGGCCCAAACTTATGATTGCAAGCCCAAGTATGTTAATTTGATCTCTTTGATCCAATAACCTTGAGATTCATTGTGTGGAGGCTTTGGTTCTACCAATCCTCTAATGGATCTACAACACCTTTGGTCAACGCGGATCACTTAAACATCGTTGATCATTAAATGGTACTTGTGAGAATTTCAAATGGATGATATACTTGACAAAAAGCAAATGCAACTTATTGTGTGGAGGCTTTGGTTCTACCAATCCTCTAATGAGTTCCAAATGCAAGTTTCAAGATGGTCATCCAACTAACCACTAATTATTGAATTGTTTTATTTTATGCTTTTATTATTTTATGCTTTATGTACTATTTATTTATTTTAGCATTTTTCATTTCATGCCATTTTCATCTTTGCTCATTTGAGCATTTATATTCTTGTCATTTTTACTTCGCTCACTTGAGCTTTTATTTTTCTTTTTCCTAAGACACTTAATAATCAACATAAACCCTAAAAAACTCTTAATGGTACTTGGACTATTTGGTTACTATCCTTGGCATTATGGAGCAGTGGACTTTTTTGGACTTAGGATTAGAAACTTTGGCTTATCTTGGAGACCTTGTGATCTTATCTGATTATTTTGTCTGGAGCTCTTGAGGTTTACCTCAAGACATTGGGTTGCTTGTTTGTTTTGTGTGCAGGTTTTTGTGATTGCATCATTTGTTTGTAATCTGGAATTCACCCGTATACAGCTGTTACTCTGCCCAATTTTTGTGAAGACTTAACACATTTGAAGAGGTCTAGTATCTTTGCTTTCTTGGTTCCAATCCAAAGAATGGGAATTCTATCTTGGCTCATAATGTCAAGTTTTGGCTTCTTGTTGGTTAGATGGTCCTTATCCTTAGCATTTACCTTATGCTTTAGGATAGCCTCTTCTACTCCTCCCATCTTATTTAATTTCAAAAATCTTCTCCCTCCTTTTGAAAACCCTTCTTGTTTTGAAACTTACTCTTCACAAGACCCTTGGAACTCAAGAACAAGTTAGGGTTTACTCTGCTCAAGACCCCTCCTTGCACTGTTGACCCAAATTAGGGTTTGAGATTGCACAAAGATGTTTTGACCTAAAATGCCCAAAGTGACTTTCATGCTTCATGTTGAACTCACAAGTTTATCCATACCAAATTTCAAGCCTTGATTCCAATCTTTGCCCAGTCAATCGGACAGTTGACCTAGAAATCAATTGTATTGGGGAAAAACTCAACCATGGTCAATTGACATTCAAACTTCATGATTTTTGACCCACATCAACATAATGAACTCATATGAACCATTTGATCAAGTTTGGATCACAATTCCACAAGAAATTTGATCAGATCACCAAAAGGGCAAAATGGTCATTTTTTGGGTTTTGACTGCACAAAGGCAATTTTTGACTGTTTGATCTAACCAATGGCAAACCAAGCTCACATATGGACTCAAGAACCCAATGGCATTTTCTTGACACATTCAACAAGTTCAAAAGATCCCAAATGCACAGGATTGACAGATGAATTTTCCAATCAACTGATCAAAATTTGACTGTATACTGAAAAGTCAAACTTTGACTTTTTGGTCAAAATCAAGTGCCAAGATTCATTTTTCATCAAGACATGTCAAATTATGAAGCTTGTTCATCAAGAAACCAAAAATTGCAAATTAGGGTTTAAAATGAAGAAATTTCATAACTTAGAAATTTTCTAAGTTATGAAATTTCCTAATTTTTTCCTAACTTTGTCCCATTTTTTCATCAAGATGAAAATGGATTCAAGCAAAACTCAAAACATGAAAGTTGTAGTCCATTGCAAAATCTACAACTTTGGTTCACAAAGTTTTCTCAAAGGAAGCTTGTACCTCAAGTTATAAGTTTTGGAATAGGGGTGCAAAACATTCTTAACTTAGAAAAATTTTGACCTATTTTAGGCAGGATTTTTGCCCAACTTCATGGCCACTTTTCACATGCTTCCACTTGGAATTTCAACTTGTATTACCAATATGGATTGTAGTACACATTCCAAGCTTTCCAAATTGTCCAAGAACTTCTCAAACACCCTTGTGGTTAGGGAGAATCGAATTTGCAAAGTTGGGCAAAAGTCATTTTTGTTCATGACCAAATGCATGTTCATACATTGGCATTTTTCAAGTCAGCTTGTACAAGCTAGATTACAGGCCTCTAATCCTCTTCACACTCAATAATTAAATGCTAAACCATTGTGCCAATATGTTATTTTGTTCATTTGGTCTTTACATGCAAGATTAATCTTTAAATGGAAAAAGCATATTTGCCATTTTTGAAAAGGTGCACTTTATGTCAAATTCAAAATCCAAGAGGGATGGGCCAAATCTTTGAGGCTAGCATTTGTACATAAATCCCTCTGATCAAGAAGAAGATATGCAGCATGCTTGAGCACTTGGTACAGGCCTATATCTCAAGTTGACAATCTTTGCTTATCTAAGAAGAAAACTTGCAAACATAACCATAACTCTCATTCCTGCAAAGGCCAACTCAAGCAAACTTTGTAAACATATTTCATACTCCCTAACTGACCTAAAGCACGACCAAACCATCTTCAATACCTCCTCATTCATCAAAACACCATTTTTCTGCAAGAAACAGGGCATGCCTGCAGTTTGACTTGGCCAGCCTCATTCACTCGTGCGTTTTCATCCAAATAAGTTCCAATACACTCCCTACCATCCATTGAAGCTATCCCAAGCCTTAGATACAAGCTGTAACATCCATAGCCAAGTGTGCCATTTTCACTTTTCTGTTTTGCAGGTTGACTTCCATAGCTTGATTCAGAGAGATTCAAAGCAAGCCAAGCATAGGGGAGGCATCCTTGGACTTCAGGCAAGGTGTACCAAAGTTCAAACTCCATTGAAGATACCTCTATTGCTGTACACGACTCAAGCTGAACAGGTAAAAATGTGAACTTCTATCTCTCTATCCAGGCATAGTTAGGCTTAAGTTTGTGAAGAAAGCATGTTCTACTCATAGCCCTGAAGCCATCCATATAGTTACTTTTCATTTATATTGTGTGTGTTGTGAGAATTTTGGATCTGAACATGGAAGAAAAGTTAGGTCAGAAATTGGGGGAGGAGAAATTATCTCTCGTTTCTGAGAGTTAGAACAACTTTTTTATATGTTTGAAATCGTGACATGATGCTCTACATTATTGATGTTGTAAGTTTTGGTTAAAAGTCAAAGAATCAGGAGTTTGTTGTTGGAGCAAGGAGGCGCGTGAAATTCAAACAAACTGGCTGGAGGTTGAAGAAGGTGGACTTGGGCTGGGCCTGAGTTGTTTTTTCTGTTTGCACCACTTTTTTCCACTTACACCCCCTTGGCCCATTGTGTGATATTTTGATTATTTTTGACTTTTTATTTTTTCTTCTGACTTGATATTTTTTGTCAAAACATAAAAAATCATAAAAATATTTTTTTCACATTATTTTACATTTTTTTGACATTTATTTGCTTTATTAAACATAAACGTGTAAATAAATACATATACTTTTTATTTAAAACCCTAGAAAATAATACAAAATATATTTCTTTTTAGTTATTATTTTTTATTTACATTTTGGAAATAATTTCTAAAAATATACTTTTTTTTTTGTAAATAATTAATATTTTATTTTTTGTACATATTTAGTTTATTAAATATACATAAATATATTTGTACATATTTTATTAAGTATTTAGGATAAAATATGAAAATAATACTTTTTTTATTTTATTAATACATGACATTAAAAAATACTTTTTTTTACAATATACTTCTTTCTTTTATTTTTTGTGTATAATTAATAAATGTTGTATATAATTAATAAATAATTTCTATTTATTCAAAAAACTAGGGTTTTGCCCTAAGACCATAAAAATATCAAAAATTAACCTTTTTATTTTTGTTTATATTTTACATTGAAAAATACTTTTACATACACAAAAAACCATTTTTGTGCATAATACATTTTGGCATATTTATTGTATTTATTTGATTATTGTACAAATTAAATAATTTGTATATTCAATATGGATGTAATAGTCTAGATTTAATTTCTTGCTAAATATCCCCCCATTCAAACATTTGTACCCCCCATCCCATAATTATGTTGTAATAATTTAGGACTTTACTTTCCGCATTTAAAAGCTTTCTAATTATGCCATGATAGACCTAGGGTTTGTATGCAAAAAATCAAATAACAAATAGCTTGAACTAATTCAAAGACAAAAAGCATGAAAATGGACAACACCAATCACACTTGCACCCTTAGGGTTACTCCACTTGTTGCCTTCAAAAATGGACCATGCTTGCATGTTGGGTTCTTTGGCAAAACAAAAACAAATCAAATGATCATAGTCCCTCGATGACGCTTTCGAAGTTGCCTAAAAAATGATCAAGTCCCTTCAAGCAAAATTGCCAAAGACACTTGACACTATTGCATTCATGGTCTAAACGATGACCCGCGCCCGTCCCGTTAACATCCTAACACAAGATTGTCCACCAAATACAATGGTGGAACAATACTGTTAAAAGGGTTAAAACATAGAAAAGATCTTTGAGTAAATTTAGGGGTAGACAAACTCTTAGTTACTTGACCAACTTGCATAGAAAACACACTTGCCTACTTTTCAAAACCCACTCCACAACACAACTTTCAAAAAACAACTTTCAAAACATTGAAACATCTTTTCAAAAAGACATACACCTTTGTATATACTCAAACAAGAGTCATTATAAAGGTTGCCTAGACAAGGCATCTTTTTCAAAACATTTTCAAAACCACACACACAAAGCACCATTTCAAACAATTGAAAATCAAAGCAAGTGATCTAAAACAAGTAACTAAGAGCCCATGGATAACCATGGATGAAAAGGGTGTTAATACCTTCCCTTTTCATAATCTATCCCCCGAACCCACGAAAACATCTCAAAGGTCTTTCCTGTGCTTTTTGACCTTTCCTTTAGGATAAAATAAAAAAGTCGGTGGCGACTCTTGCTAAACCGAACATGTGCAAAAACAAACGCAAAACCTCAAGTCAGTTCTCCCACTGTATCACAGAATTGGTGACTCTGCTGGGGATCTCTTTTAAAGTGGGGTTACCTTAGGGTTTAGATCACCTTTACATACTTGCTTTGATTTCTTTGATTGCTTTGCTTTTTGGGTCCTTGTTTTGGGTTTGTTGTAAATCCTACACCCGGATTTGGGGGCACCTTTTTAGGTAAATAGCAATAAAACTATGAGGGAACTGTGCGGGGTATATCGACATGGTTGAAGCAGTAAGCTATGTTAGTGTGACATATTTGTGAGTACCGGTAACCCTTGAGTTCAATCAAGGAGAGTACGGGGCTGCTGAGTGATGTCATGAAGCACTAACGAACTCTTAGAACCTTAATTGACCATCCTAGCCTTTTTAGGGGTAGTGAGATGACCGACTTTGGTGCAGTCCGAAGTTGGTAGATACTCGATACTACACTCATTGAGGGTTGTTTTCTTGGAATATTTTGGTCGCCAGTTAAGTAGCTAAACCAAAACAATGAACATAGAAAATAATCCAATGATATTGAGCTCCTTAGAACCCGGTTTCTATTTTAGGATAGGATGAGCCAACTAACTTCAAGAGGGTACTTATCTATGAAACCTCATGCAAGCCTGAAACTAGGGTTTTGTGTGACTTGCTTGAACATGTGCTTGTGCATACATCATGAACATCATAAAGCATCATATGCATCCACTAACCATTTCAAGGGTTTGGATCTTCATCTTTGTTCTTGTTTTGTAGGTCATGGAAATTCTTCGCAGGAAAACTATCCAAATCAACCTTGTGAGGATCCCTCCTCAGCTCAAGGAGCTCACATCCAGAATTCCAGAAAGCTCTCCCTTCAGTGAAAGACATGGTAGACTGCTCAGCCTAGTCAACACCAACATTGAAGAAGACATGGTAAAGGTGTTGTTCCAGTTCTTTGACCCCCTTCACCACTGTTTCACATTCCCCAACTATCAATTGGTGCCTACTTTGGAGGAATTTTCTCAACTCCTGAGAATTCCTATTCTTAATCAACTACCCTACAACGGTACGGAAAAGGAACCAAAGCCTGAAGATGTTGCTCAAGCACTACACTTGCAACCATCTGACATCAAGGGGCATTAGGAAATTAGAAGTGGTGTCAAGGGCTTCTTGGAAAAGTTCTTGTTTGAGAAGGCACAAGAGTGTTGGAACTCCTTGGATCTGCAAGCCTTTGAAGAAATTGTGGCACTCCTTATTTATGGGTTGGTCTTGTTCCCAAATCCTGACCAACTTATAGATGTCAACGCCGTCAAGATCTTCATATCCAAGAATCCCATACCTACATTGCTTGGGGACACACTCCACTCATTTTACACACGAACAATAAGGAAGAGAGGTGTTCTCATGTGTTGTACTCCTCTCCTTGCAAGGTGGTTTATTTCGCACCTTCCACAATCTGTTTTGAAGAATGAACAAGGCTTAAGGTGGTCACAACGATTGATGACCCTCACACACTCTGATGTACATTGGTGTTCTCGGTCCAGAGAAAATGTCATCATCGTCGATCGTTGTGGTGAGTTCCCTAATGTTCCATTGCTTGGCATTAGAGGTGGCATTACCTACAACCCTTGTCTAGCTTTGAGACAATTTGGATATGCACGGAGGGATGGCCCTCATGACATGTTGATCCCTGACCTAGTTTTTGACTTTGACAATGATGCGCAAGGACTTCGCCAAAGATTCATCAGAGCTTGGAGGATGCCTAACAAGGTAGATACTAAGACACTGGGGCACAAGAATTCCATCCCTCTTGAGCCTTACCTCAAGTGGGTGCGAACCCGCTCTCAGAATCTTATGATTCCTTATCCTCACATTCTCCCGCTTATTAAAGAGCCTGTTAAGGAAGGAGAGGTTCCATACACCATCCTACATCTAGACATGCCAACATCATGGGAGGAAATGCAGAAGAGTTGGATCCAACTCAAGGAAGAGCGGGATACTTTTGAAGCCAGCTTCTACGCCAGTGAGAAGAAGGTTTTAGAGCTCACCCGCCGACTCCACGAGGAAGAGACCCTCAACACCTACATCGCACCAAAGAGGATGCGCAACGTCTTTTTACCTTAAGAAGTCTTTGTAATATTTGGCCCATGGAGCATTTATGTACTGACAAAATTTCTTCTTATTAATATGACGTGTGTTCTTTTTGTTTGCAACAATTTTGAATTTCTAAATCCTTGAATGCATTGCATGAATAAACATATCATTCATCATATGCACAAACAGGTATTCAAGCCAGGTTTCCTTATCTTTCTGCTGTTTATTTCAGCAATATGGATGTGGAACAAACAGTGAAGGACTTACAGGCTCAAAACTCGCAGTTTCAACAGCTCCTTATGACCTTAGCAAAGGGTCAGGAGGATCTTAAAGCACTGATGGGGAATAAAGAGCAAGAAAAAGGAAAAAAGAAGAAGAAGAGAGTTGGGGTAGCTACCCTGGGAAGAAGATTTGAGAATGAAGCTAGGAGAGTTCTTGAATTCCCCTCCACATCTGATGAGGGGACCGGTAAAGGAAAAGGGGTTGCATTACCTTTTGAGTCCGAGGCTGAAGAGGAAGAGGCTGAAGAGGATGAAGACTACTCAGAGTAGCAATACCCGCCAGCGGACGACAAGTACAAAAACTTGGAGGATAGGCTGGCAGCTATGGAGCTGCAAAGGGTTCCCGGGTTAGATTTTGAAGAACTGGGATTGATTGCTGGAATTGTGATCCCTCCAAAGTTTAAGGTACCAACTTTCGCGAAGTATGATGGTCTATCTTGTCCAAAGATGCACCTAAGATCATATGTCAGAAGAATTCAACCTCATTCATCCGATAGAAACCTTTGGGTACACTTCTTTCAGGATAGCTTGTCCGGTAATCAGCTAGATTGGTTTTACCAACTTGAGAGGTTAGAAGTGCATAACTGGGAAGACTTGGCAGCAGCCTTCTATCGCCAGTATCAATATAATGCCGACTTGGCGCCAACCCGTACTCAGCTACAGAGTATGGGGATGGCCTCAAATGAGGGATTCAAAGAATACGCCCAGAAATGGCGTGACTTGGCCGGAAGAGTGCAGCCACCTCTTTCTGATAGGGAACTAGTTGATATGTTCTTGGGGACCCTATCTGGCCCTTTCTTCAACCATTTGATAGGGAGCTCTTCTGCAGGGTTTACTGAATTGATTCTGACTGGCGAGAGGGTGGAAGCCGGTATCAAGAGTGGGAAGATTGAAAAGGGTGCTTCTGCATCTACAACTGCAAGAAAACCTTTCCCAGCCAAGAAAGAAGCATCTGCAGTATAATCTCAGAGAAATCGAGAAAGAGTAGAGCGTCGACCGACAGTAGGGGCCGTGTTAATTCAGAAGTCTGCGTCAGAACATCCTAGAAGCAACCAACCAAGGAATGATCAGACCAGGGCTTATCAACAAAAGCCACAATGACAGTTTACTCCAGTGAACATGACACCTGCTCAAATCCTTCCACATTTGTTGAAGCTAAACCTCACCAATATTAGAGAGGCACCAAAGGTTGTGAATACCGCTTCCCCACACTATCATCCCAATGCTAAATGTGCCTATCATTCTGACAGTGCCGGGCATGACACCAACGATTGCTGGGCGCTTAAGAATAAAATTCAAGACTTGATAGATGCAAAAGAGGTTGAGTTTGATGCTCCATAGAAGCCGAATGTAATATCCGCTCCAATGCCGAAGCATGGTCGCAATGTCCATGCTATTGAAGAAGATATGTATATTGCTACTGTTGATGATCTGGTAACTCCACTACTAATAATCAAGTTGAATCTATTGAAGGCTGGGATTTTCCCAGGTTGTAAAGAAGACTGCTACTGTTGTTCCTCCCTACCAATCGACTGTCCATTGCTGAAGATAGGTATCCAAGGCCTAATAGACAGCCAACAAATTCTTTTCGAAAAGATTCCTGCTACTCCAACCCCTATCAAAGATGTTTCAATAATCACCATTTCCACCAATCTTTCCAAGGTCCCTAAAAAGCCTGTTAAGATTACATCCGCTACGAAGACTGTTCCTCTGAAAATAACCATGCCTGGGCCTGTCCCCTACAAATATGACAAATCAATACCGTGGAATTATGGTGGAGAAATCTACTACCACGGTGTTAAACAAATTGAGAAAACTGAAGAGAGCTCTGACGAAGAAAATGTCAACATTGGAAACATTGCCGGTACGAGCAAGATTACCCGAAGTCGGAGAATTTTCTCTCCAGAGATTGCCCCTCCAAAGGCAATCTTTGGACCCTCAGATGCTGCCAAGGTTACTCCTGCACCGATAAAACTTTCTGCAAGAACTCCGTTGATTGAAGAAGTTGTTACTCCTGTAGTTGTCCCTCCTACTTCTGCTGATAAGGGGAAAGGGATCCAAGATGAGCTCGTCAGGACGAGGGCTCAGTCATTGGTCATCCCCGAAACCTCTAAGAAAGAAGTGGAGGAGATTCTAAAAATAATTAAGAAGAGTGATTTTGATGTGGTGGAACAACTGGGGCAAACTCCCTCGAAAATTTCAATGTTGGCCCTGTTGCTTTGTTCGGAAGCTCATGCCAAAGCCCTGATAAAGTTTTTGAGGACATCCCATGTTCCACAAGAAACCTCAGCCGATCAATTCTAAAACTGTATGGCCAGCCTTACTGCCGACAACGGTCTGGGTTTCTCTGATGCCGACCTGACTCCTAAGGGCAGAAACCACAATGATGCCTTGCACGTTTCAGTTGAGTGCCGAGGGACCACTCTCGCCCATGTCCTGGTCGACACTGGTTCTTCGCTAAATGTGCTGCCTAAGAAAGCTCTGGACTGGCTGGATTGTGAGGGCTTGGAGCTGAAGCCAAGTGATATCATCGTCAGATCTTTTGATGGTTCAAGGAGGATGGTCCATGGGGAAGTTGATATTCCCATCAAGGTGGGCACTGAGGTGTTCAAATCTACTTTCTATGTGATGGACATCCGTCCATCATACTCTTGCTTGCTAGGAAGGCCATGGATCCATCATGCTGGGGCAGTCACCTCCTCCTTGCATCAGATGCTGAAGTACCCTGTTAAGGGAAAGATCATAATTGTGCACAGTGAAGAAGAATATATGATCAGCCATCTGAACTCCTTTCGATACGTGGAGATAGAAGGTGAGTTCATTGAGACACCTTTTCAGCACTTCGAAGAGGTTTCTCCCGAGGTCGTGGCAGCAAAGACAGTAGTTGAGGTACCCAAGAAGGTGGCCAGGATGGCATCTCTGAAAGACGCACAGGCTGAAATGAAAGAAGGAAAGAGCTTAACATGGGGACAGTTGCCTGACTTCCCCCACAAGACAGACAAATTTGGGTTGGGGTTCACCGCTGCGGGACAGAAGGCCATGCGCCGTTCTAAAATTGAAAAGACACCTGTCAAGATTTCTCCTCACGAAATCAATGTTTTGGAAGACGAAGACGAAGAGGGTAACTTTGAAGAGTGGATCTTCCCAACCATTGAAAGGGGACTGCACAACTGGGAGGCGAAAGACTTCGTTCCCATTACCTTTATTCATCAGTAATCTTTATCTTTGAACAATTTCCAGTTTTTATGGTCTGTAATAACTGATACAATTTGCACACTACTTTTTCACCTCATGCCTTTCCCGGGGCATGTAGGTCCATTTGTAAGGGTTTTGATTTTCCTTCATAATCATATGCCATGTTTAATGAATCATTGGACGTTTTTCATTTATAAACTGTTGTGTTCATTTTCTTTCCTTTTGCATTTTTGTTTGTTTAAGGATGGCTATCCCTTACACACACCCACACTCACAAATGCAGGTACCCATCCACTCTGGATTCTATGGGTGACTATTCTGCCGTATCCTTCGACAACTCTGAAGATTTGGTCAATCAAGCCGAATACGAAGATGACGAAGATTGTGAAGTACCGGGGGAGCTAGCCAGACTTCTACAACAAGAAGAGAGGGCCATCTTACCTCATGAAGAGTTGTTGGAAACTGTCAACTTGGGAATAGAGGAAGACAGGAAAGAAGTACAAGTGGGTGCCAATCTGGAACCAAGTGTCAAGGAACGCTTAATACGGCTGTTGAATGAAAACGTTGAAATCTTCGCCTGGTCTTATGAGGACATGCCAGGGCTAGACGCAGATATCGTGGTTCATCGACTCCCCACAAGAGAAGATTGTCCGCCTATCAAGCAAAAGGTCCGCCGAATAAGACCTGACATGTCAGAAAAGATTAAGGCTGAAGTAATGAAACAGTTCAATGCGGGCTTTCTGGCTGTTACATCCTATCCACAATGGGTTGCTAACATCGTGCCAGTACCTAAAAAAGACGGCAAGGTCAGGATGTGTGTAGACTATCGGGATCTGAACAGGGCCAGCCCTAAAGATGATTTCCCTCTGCCACATATTGACATCTTGGTTGACAATACAGCTCAGCACAAGGTTTTTTCCTTCATGGATGGATTCTTGGGTTACAATCAAATCAAAATGGCCCCCGAGGACATGGAGAAAACTACCTTTGTTACACAATGGGGTACCTTCTACTACAAGGTGATGTCGTTCCGACTGAAGAACGCAGGGGCAACTTATCAACGCGCCATGGTAGCTCTGTTTCATGATATGATACATCATGAGATTGAAGTCTACGTAGACGATATGATAGCTCGATCACAAACAGAGGAGGAGCACCTTGAACATTTGCAGAAGCTGTTTGCCAGGTTGAAAGAGTACAAACTCAGGCTGAATCCAAGCAAGTGCACATTTGGAGTTAGGTCTGGTAAACTTCTAGGATTTATTGTCAGCAACAAGGGTATTGAAGTCGATCCAGCAAAGGTAAAATCTATTCAAGAAATGCCTGCTCCCCGAACTGAAAAGGAGGTTAGGGGATTCTTGGGGCGCTTGAACTATATCGCCAGATTCATCTCTCATCTGACGTCTACCTGTGAGCCAATTTTCAAAATACTGAAGAAAGATCAGGTAGTTGAATGGAACGACGACTGCCAAGTTGCTTTTGATAAGATCAATAAGTACTTATTGGAACCTCCTATTCTGATGCCACCCGTCGAAGGAAGACCGTTGATCATGTATCTGACCGTCTTGGATAACTCAATGGGGTGTGTATTGGGCCAGCATGACGAGTCTGGTCGAAAAGAGCATGCCATTTATTACCTTAGCAAAAAGTTTACCGACTGTGAGACTCGCTACTCACTGCTCGAGAAAACTTGTTGCGCTTTGGTATGGGCTGCTCGCCGACTAAGGCAGTATATGTTGTCTCATACCACCTTGTTGATTTCCAAAATGGATCCTATCAAGTACATCTTCGAAAAGTCGGCTTTATCTGGAAGAATCGCTAGATGGAAAATGATCCTGACTGAGTATGACATCCAGTACACTACCCAGAAAGCTATAAAAGGGAGTGTGCTAGCTGACCATCTAGCTCATCAAGCTGTCGAAGATTACCAACCCATGAGATTCGACTTCCCAGACGAGGACATCATGAATTTAGACAACATCAGAGGTAACGGACCGTATGACGGACCTAAACAAGGATCTCGATGGACCCTATACTTTTATGGTGCTTCAAATGCACTTGAAAACAGTATCAGTGCGGTACTCATTTCCCCGGAAGGTTGCCATACACCTTTCACGGCCCGACTTTGCTTCAGCTGTACCAACAACATGGCTGAATATGAAGCTTGCATTTTTGGTCTCAAGGCTGCTATAGAACTGTGGATCAAATCTTTGGTTGTATTTGGGGACTCAGCTTTGGTTATCAGTCAAGTCAAAGGAGAGTGGGACACCAAACACCCTAATCTTATCCCATACAGAGAACATGTTCTGACATTGCTGCCTCATTTCGAGCAAATCACCTTCGAGCATTTCCCGCGAGAAGAGAATCAGCTAGCAGATGCTCTAGCAACAATGTCCTCCATGTTTAAACTCAACTGGGATAACGAGGCTCCCCAAATCACCATCGAGCGAATGCATGAACCTGCGCATTGTCACGAGATTAATACCGAAGAGGTAGTGGAACAACCCTGGTTTCACGAAATCAAAAGGTATCTCCAAACTAGAGAATATCCCGAGGGAGCTTCCATAAATGACAAAAAGTTCCTAAGGAAATTTGCTGCCAAGTTCTTCCTGAGCAACGGCATCCTCTATAAACGCAGCCATGATTGTGTTTTACTCTGTTGTGTAGACAAAGCTGAAGCGGAGTTGATTATGACCGATATACACAGTGGCACCTTCGGCACCCACTTGAGCGGGCATAGGATGGCTAAAAAGATTCTAAGGGCAGGCTATTACTGGTCTACCATGGAAGCTGATTGCTATCAACATTCTCGTACTTGTCACAAATGTCAAGTCTACACCGACAAGGTTCACATTCCTCCTGTTCCTCTCAATGTTCTGACAGCTCCTTGGCCATTCGCAATGTGGGGCATTGACATGATTGGAGAGATCAAGCCCACAACGTCCAATGGACATCGCTTCATCCTGGTTGCGATTGACTATTTCACCAAATGGGTCGAAGCAGCTTCCTTCGCCTCTGTCACAAAAAATGTGGTTGCCCGCTTCATCAAGAAAAACCTCATATGCCGGTATGGTGTCCCTGATAGGATCATCACAGACAACGGTACAAATCTGAATAATACTATGATCACCGCTCTATGCGAACAGTTCAAGATTTATCATCACAATTCATCTCCCTATCGACCGAAGATGAACGGTGTTGTTGAAGCTGCGAACAAAAACATCAAGAAGATCATTCAGAAAATGACAGTCACCTACAAATACTGGCATGAGATGTTACCGTTTGCTCTGCATGGATACCGTACCACGGCACGTACTTCAACCGGGGCAACCCCATTTTCTTTGGCATATGGCATGGAAGTTGTCTTACCCATGGAGGTTCAGATTCCTTCTTTAAGGATTATGAAGGACTCTGGTTTGAGTGAAGACGATTGGATTCAGACCCGACTTGATCAACTCAATTTGATTGATGAGAAGCGACTAACTGTTGTTTGTCATGGTCAGACGTATCAAAAACGGATGATCAAGGCTTTCAACAAGAAAGTCAGACGTCAAGTATATCAAGTCGGAGATCTCGTAATCAAGCGGATTATCTTGCCGCAAAGTGATCCCAGGGGCAAATAGACTCCTACTTACGAAGGACCATTTGTGATCAAGAGCATATTTTCTAGTGGTGCAATGATTCTGACCACCATGGACGGAGACGATTTTCCGCATCCTGCAAACGCAGACATAGTCAAAAGATACTACGCATAAAATAACCCGACAAGTCGAAAACCCAAAAGGGCGACTTGGGCAAAAATGGGCATCCCGGTGAACCGAAAACCCGAAAGGGCGGTTCAGGCAAAAATTAGGGATAAAACAAAAAAATCTGTACACCCGGCAAGTTGAAAACCCGAAAGGGCAGCTTGGGAAAAAAAGGGTTTCCTGGTGGATTGAAAACCCGAAAGGGCGATCCAGGCAAAAGTTAGGGAATTAAAGCGTATGACTATGTCTCGTCGGATCACTTTAAGGACAATCTCTTCACCAACCAGCTCCGAGCTTCTGATCAATCCAGTCATCGGCGGACGAAGCAGCGAATGGATAAGTATTCAGAGTTATGAAGGCTATGGCAGAATGGGATCCCATGGAATTATTACACATAGCCATCTTTTGTATAAATTTTGATATTTTTTACGACAACATCCCCTTACTAGGATGCCTGTCTCATTTGTACAAAGATACTCATAAAAAGTTAATACAAATACTTTTCCAAATACAGAAATTTGCTTTGTCTTCCTTTTTCTCTTTTGCACTTATGTTTTATTTGAGAAACGTCCAATGTTTTGTTAAAAAAGGCATATGCATTTGAACATAATCATTTTCCTTACAAACCAGGAAAAGATGATTACTAATAGGTTGAAGGTACAGATAGATATCTTGATGCCCTTTCAGAAGGAATCCCCAGCAGTTCTAAACTCCAAATTCCTCAACAAAGTCAAAATCCAGGACTTAATTCTCCAAACAGAGATAAACTTCAGGATCCTCAGCAGAGCAAAAGCTTTCTCAAAGCCGATTTCCCCAGCCAGAGAGCCCTCCAGAACTCACTTCCCCTCAGAGTTAAGTTTCAGTATCCCCAGTGGAGCCTTAAAAATCTGAAAATCCTATCCCCAGTTGAAGTCAAAACTACCAATCCCCAGCAGAGCTAAAACTGCCAACTGTCAATCCCCAGCGGAACCAGACTAGTAAACCTTCTCCCCACAGAGATACTTCCCCTCAGATTGAAGATTCCCAATCTCACTTCTCAGCATGAGCCTCCCAGATTCTGAACTCCCCGGTAGAGATCATCAGAATTCTCATTCCCTACAAGTCATCAAGGATGTTCAATCCCCAGCAGTGGTCCTAAGATCCCTCAACAATTGAAGATTTTGTTCCCCAAGCAATCAGCAGTCAACAAAGTTCTCTCACCCTCAATAACCAAAGGATTTTCAATCCCCAAATTCGGTTATGGGTTTATTTCACCAACATTTGTCAAAGATTCATTCTCCAAAACAAATCACATTTCCATTTGATCGGTCGTTCAAAAGTTCCCTTATCGCCTGTTGGAAGTTACGATTGCCAAAGATCAAATTCTCACAAAATTCAAGTTATGAAGCCCGGATTTGACCGGATAGTATCTTGATCTCCACAGCATATTGTGAAGACCGGACTTCGACCGGATAACAGTGTCAGCCTACCGCAAAGCCTGGATTACGACCAGATAGTGAGATCTCCTGAATTCAAGTTATGAAGCCCGGATTTGACCGGATAGTATCTTGATCTCTACAGCACATTGTGAAGACCGGACTACGACCGGATAACAGTGTTAGCCTACCGTGAAGCCTGGATTACGACCAGATAGTGGTATCTCCTGAAAGCAAGCTATGAAGCCTGGGTTCGACCAGATAATAGTTTAATCCCCAGCCAGTTATTGTGAAGACTGGATTACGACCAGATGGCAATACAAGTTTCTGTGAAGCCTGGACTATGACCAGACAGCAGCCAAGAATACTATGAAACCTGGAGTCGACCAGATAGTGGTATATCTTTAACATAAGCCGTGAAGTCCGGATTTGACCGGATAACAGCTTAACCAGTTATTGTGAAGCCTGGATTACGACCAGATGGCAATACAAGTTTCTGTGAAGCCTGGACTACGACCAGACAGCAGCCAAGAATACTATGAAACCTGGAGTCAACCAGATAGTGGTATATCTTTAACACAAGCCGTGAAGTCCGGATTTGACCGGATAACAGATTAACCAGTTATTGTGAAGCCTGGATTACGACCAGATGGCAATACAAGTTTCTGTAAAGCCTGGGCTACGACCAGACAGCAGCCAAGAATACTATGAAACCTGGAGTTGACCAGATAGTGGTATATCTTTAACACAAGCCGTGAAGACCGGACTACGACCGGATAACAGTTCAATGCAAGTTTCAGTGAAAGACTGGAGATCGACCAGATAACAGTTGACCTTTAACAAGATAAAGACTCTCGTCTTGGAAACCCCAGTAGATTGGCATACAACCCAAGCTCCTGATTCCCCAACAGTGGTCCCAGGACTTCTCATTCTCAACTATCAAAGGATTTGCAATCCCCTGCAATAGTCAAGGATTTACTTTCCCCGACGGCAGTCAGAGATTTCATTATCCAGATTTCAACTATCCTCAGCAAGACAGCTCATCAGCTTACATACGCATTCATTACATTCATATATCATAAACATTGATATAACATACACATTGCATCATACGTTTCATGCAACATAACTTTGTGTTCCAGCTAACATTTTACTCTTTTCAAGATAAGACTATTAAGCTTCTACTTCTGAAAACAGTTTACGGGTTCTCCAGACACGGATGTTAACCTATCGCTTGTTCAGATTCTTCAACTTCTGAAAACGGTTTACGGATTCTCCAAACACGGATGTTAATCTATCACTTGTTCAGACTCAACTTTTGAAAACAGTTTACGGACGCTTCCCAACAATGGATGCTGCTCTATTGCTTATTCAATTTCAAGACTTCTGAAAACAGTTTACAGGTTCTCCAGACATGAATGTTAACCTATCGCTTGTTCAGATTCTTCAACTTTTGAAAACAGTTCACGGATGCTTCCAGATACGGATGTCAATCTATTGCTTATTCAGACCCCCAGTTCAGAGATGTTCCAAACATGGATACTTTTCTGATACTCACTCACCAACGACATACAGTTCAACAAACATTTCCAGATGGCATCTCTAAGCCCATCCTACTACCAGCAATCTCCAGATGGAATCTTTAAGCCCATCACCAAATGGCATCTTTAAGCCCATTCCCTCTACCATCACATCACCGAGTGCAAATTTTTTGGGCACTCTAGTGTCCAATCTCCTTTTACCTTCGAGTCGCGAACGACAAACTTGCCAATCTAACTCTCCAGGTTCAAGAAGATTGAACAGGGGCAATTGTTGTACCCCAAAATTTGCCCTCCCATTTCACCAATATTTTCTCTTCACAAGACCCTTGGAACTCAAGAACAAGTTAGGGTTTACTTTGCTCAAGACCCCTCCTTGCATTGTTGACCCAAATTAGGGTTTGAGGTTGCACAAAGATGTTTTGACCTAAAATGCCCAAAGTGACTTTCATGCTTCATGTTGAACTCACAAGTTTATCCATACCAAATTTCAAGCCTTGATTCCAATCTTTGCCCAGTCAATCGGACAGTTGACCTAGAAATCAATTGTATTGGGGAAAAAGTCAACCATGGTCAATTGACATTCAAACTTCATGATTTTTGACCCACATCAACATAATGAACTCATATGAACCATTTGATCAAGTTTGGATCACAATTCCACAAGAAATTTGATCAGATCACCAAAAGGGCAAAATGGTCATTTTTTGGGTTTTGACTGCACAAAGGCAATTTTTGACTGTTTGATCTAACCAATGGCAAACCAAGCTCACATATGGACTCAAGAACCCAATGGCATTTTCTTGACACATTCAACAAGTTCAAAACATCCCAAATGCACAGGATTGACAGATGAATTTTCCAGTCAACTGATCAAAATTTGACTGTATACTGAAAAGTCAAACTTTGACTTTTTGGTCAAAATCAAGTGCCAAGATTCATTTTTCATCAAGACATGTCAAATTATGAAGCTTGTTCATCAAGAAACCAAAAATTGCAAATTAGGGTTTAAAATGAAGAAATTTCATAACTTAGAAATTTTCTAAGTTATGAAATTTCCTAATTTTTTCCTAACTTTGTCCCATTTTTTCATCAAGAAGAAAATGGATTCAAGCAAAACTCAAAACATGAAAGTTGTAGTCCATTGAAAAATATACAACTTTGATTCACAAAGTTTTCTCAAAGGAAGCTTGTAGCTCAAGTTATAATTTTTGGAATAGGGGTGCAAAACATTCTTAACTTAGAAAATTTTTGACCTATTTTAGGCAGGATTTTTGCCCAACTTCATGGCCACTTTTCACATGCTTCCACTTGGAATTTCAACTTGTATTACAAATATGGATTGTAGTACACATTCCAAGCTTTCCAAATTGTCCAAGAACTTCTCAAACACCCTTGTGGTTAGGGAGAATCGAATTTGCAAAGTTGGGCAAAAGTCATTTTTGTTCATGACCGAATGCATGTTCATACATTGGCATTTTTCAAGTCATCTTGTACAAGCTAGATTACAGGCCTCTAATCCTCTTCACACTCAATAATTAAATGCTAAACCATTGTGCCAATATGTTATTTTGTTCATTTGGTCTTTACATGCAAGATTAATATTTAAATGGAAAAAGCATATTTGCCATTTTTGAAAAGGTGCACTTTATGTCAAATTCAAAATCCAAGAGGGATGGGCCAAATCTTTGAGGCTAGCATTTGTACATAAATCCCTCTGATCAAGAAGAAGATATGCAGCATGCTTGAGCACTTGGTACAGGCCTATATCTCAAGTTGACAATCTTTGCTTATCTAAGAAGAAAACTTGCAAACATAACCATAACTCTCATTCCTGCAAAGGCCAACTCAAGCAAACTTTGTAAACATATTTCATACTCCCTAACTGACCTAAAGCACGACCAAACCATCTTCAATACCTCCTCATTCATCAAAACACCATTTTTCTGCAAGAAACAGGGCATGCCTGCAGTTTGACTTGGCCAGCGTCATTCACTCGTGCGTTTTCATCCAAACAAGTTCCAATACACTCCCTACCATCCATTGAAGCTATCCCAAGCCTTAGATACAAGCTGTAACATCAATAGCCAAGTGTGCCATTTTCACTTTTCTATTTTGCAGGTTGACTTCTATAGCTTGATTCAGAGAGATTCAAAGCAAGCCAAGCATAGGGGAGGCATCCTTGGACTTCAGGAAAGGTGTACCAAAGTTCAAACTCCATTGAAGATACCTCCATTGTTGTACACGACTCAAGCTGAACAGGTAAAAATGTGAACTTCTATCTCTCTATCCAGGCATAGTTAGGCTTAAGTTTGTGAAGAAAGCATGTTCTACTCATAGCCCTGAAGCCATCCATATAGTTACTTTTCATTTATATTGTGTGTGCTGTGAGAATTTTGGATCTGAACATGGAAGAAAAGTTAGGTCAGAAATTGGGGGAGGAGAAATTCTCTCTCGTTTCTGAGAGTTGGAACAACTTTTTTATATGTTTGAAATCATGACATGATGCTCTACATTATTGATGTTGTAAGTTTTGGTTAAAAGTCAAAGAATCAGGAGTTTGTTGTTGGAACAAGGAGGCGCGCGAAATTCAAACAAACTGGCTGGAGGTTGAAGAAGGTGGACTTGGGCTGGGCCTGAGTTGTTTTTTCTGTTTGCACCACTTTTTTCCACTTACACCCCCTTGGCCCATTGTGTGATATTTTGATTATTTTTGACTTTTTATTTTTTCTTCTGACTTGATATTTTTTGTCAAAACATAAAAAATCATAAAAATATTTTTTCACATTATTTTACATTTTTTTGACATTTATTTGCTTTATTAAACATAAACGTGTAAATAAATACATATACTTTTTATTTAAAACCCTAGAAAATAATACAAAATATATTTCTTTTTAGTTATTATTTTTTATTTACATTTTGGAAATAATTTCTAAAAATATACTTTTTTTTTGTAAATAATTAATATTTTATTTTTTGTACATATTTAGTTTATTAAATATACATAAATATATTTGTACATATTTTATTAAGTATTTAGGATAAAATATGAAAATAATACTTTTTTTATTTTATTAATACATGACATTAAAAAATACTTTTTTTTTACAATATACTTCTTTCTTTTATTTTTTGTGTATAATTAATAAATGTTGTATATAATTAATAAATAATTTCTATTTATTCAAAAAACTAGGGTTTTGCCCTAAGACCATAAAAATATCAAAAATTAACCTTTTTATTTTTGTTTATATTTTACAATGAAAAATACTTTTACATACACAAAAAACCATTTTTGTGCATAATATATTTTGGCATATTTATTGTATTTATTTGATTATTGTACAAATTAAATAATTTGTATATTCAATATGGATGTAATAGTCTAGATTTAATTTCTTGCTAAATATCCCCCCATTCAAACATTTGTACCCCCCATCCCATGATTATGTTGTAATAATTTAGGACTTTACTTTCCGCATTTAAAAGCTTTCTAATTATGCCATGATAGACCTAGGGTTTGTATGCAAAAAATAAAATAACAAATAGCTTGAACTAATTCAAAGACAAAAAGCATGAAAATGGACAACACCAATCACACTTGCACCCTTAGGGTTACTCCACTTGTTGCCTTCAAAAATGGGCCATGTTGGGTTCTTTGGCAAAACAAAAACAAATCAAATGATCATAGTCCCTCGATGACGCTTTCGAAGTTGCCTAAAAAATGATCAACTCCCTTCAAGCAAAATTGCCAAAGACACTTGACACTATTGCATTCATGGTCTAAACGATGACCCGCGCCCGTCCCGTTAACATCCTAACACATGATTGTCCACCAAATACAATGGTGGAACAATACTGTTAAAAGGGTTAACACATAGAAAAGATCTTTGAGTAAATTTAGGGGTAGACAAACTCTTAGTTACTTGACCAACTTGCAAAGAAAACACACTTGCCTACTTTTCAAAACCCACTCCACAACACAACTTTCAAAAAACAACTTTCAAAATATTGAAACATCTTTTCAAAAAGACATACACCTTTGTATATACTCAAACAAGAGTCATTATAAAGGTTTCCTAGACAAGGCATCTTTTTTAAAACATTTTCAAAACCACACACACAAAGCACCATTTCAAACAATTGAAAATCAAAGCAAGTGATCTAAAACAAGTAACTAAGAGCCCATGGATAACCATGGATGAAAAGGGTGCTAATACCTTCCCTTTTCATAATCTACCCCCCGAACCCACGAAAACATCTCAAAGGTCTTTCCTGTGCTTTTTGACCTTTCCTTTAGGATAAAATAAAAAGTCGGTGGCGACTCTTGCTAAACCGAACAAGTGCGAAAACAAACGCAAAACCTCAAGTCAGTTCTCCCACCGTATCACAAATACCTTGACATTTTTTGTGAGAAGACTAAAAGTCAACCAATCTCATTTCAAACCATTTTTCCACTTTGGCTTTTATCTTTAAAACTTTTCTCAAAAGATTAGACACTTGTCAATCCTTGTAGTGATGGAAACAACTATACTTCTACAATATGTAGTGAAGAGAGATATTTTCCACTTGGGCGTTGAGTAAGGCATTGTTGATTTTAAAATCCAAGCCATATCCTCCACTTTGAGATGATGCAAATTCTCCTTTCTCATGATTGTGTGTAGTAAGTATGTTTTTCCACACGGACAATGACGATGATGTCTTATCTCATAAAATTAAGCAACACACTTGTGTTTCAAATTTTTAAAAGAGGAACTACGTGTACCCTGATCCCCTATTGCACGAAAGGTGGTACGTAGGCACTAAAGGTTCGCAACCGCGGCGGGTGCAAAAATCATAAAACACATTGTATATACAACACATTTTTTATATACAACACATTTTTCATAAAACACATTTTATATACATCCATTTTATATACAACACATTTTTCATAAAACACATTTTGTACATATTTAGTTTATTAAATATACATAAATATATTTGTACATATTTTATTAAGTATTTAGGATAAAATATGAAAATAATACTTTTTTTATTTTATTAATACATGACATTAAAAAATACTTTTTTTTTACAATATACTTCTTTCTTTTATTTTTTGTGTATAATTAATAAATGTTGTATATAATTAATAAATAATTTCTATTTATTCAAAAAACTAGGGTTTTGCCCTAAGACCATAAAAATATCAAAAATTAACCTTTTTATTTTTGTTTATATTTTACAATGAAAAATACTTTTACATACACAAAAAACCATTTTTGTGCATAATATATTTTGGCATATTTATTGTATTTATTTGATTATTGTACAAATTAAATAATTTGTATATTCAATATGGATGTAATAGTCTAGATTTAATTTCTTGCTAAATATCCCCCCATTCAAACATTTGTACCCCCCATCCCATGATTATGTTGTAATAATTTAGGACTTTACTTTCCGCATTTAAAAGCTTTCTAATTATGCCATGATAGACCTAGGGTTTGTATGCAAAAAATAAAATAACAAATAGCTTGAACTAATTCAAAGACAAAAAGCATGAAAATGGACAACACCAATCACACTTGCACCCTTAGGGTTACTCCACTTGTTGCCTTCAAAAATGGGCCATGTTGGGTTCTTTGGCAAAACAAAAACAAATCAAATGATCATAGTCCCTCGATGACGCTTTCGAAGTTGCCTAAAAAATGATCAACTCCCTTCAAGTAAAATTGCCAAAGACACTTGACACTATTGCATTCATGGTCTAAACGATGACCCGCGCCCGTCCCGTTAACATCCTAACACATGATTGTCCACCAAATACAATGGTGGAACAATACTGTTAAAAGGGTTAACACATAGAAAAGATCTTTGAGTAAATTTAGGGGTAGACAAACTCTTAGTTACTTGACCAACTTGCAAAGAAAACACACTTGCCTACTTTTCAAAACCCACTCCACAACACAACTTTCAAAAAACAACTTTCAAAATATTGAAACATCTTTTCAAAAAGACATACACCTTTGTATATACTCAAACAAGAGTCATTATAAAGGTTTCCTAGACAAGGCATCTTTTTTAAAACATTTTCAAAACCACACACACAAAGCACCATTTCAAACAATTGAAAATCAAAGCAAGTGATCTAAAACAAGTAACTAAGAGCCCATGGATAACCATGGATGAAAAGGGTGCTAATACCTTCCCTTTTCATAATCTACCCCCCGAACCCACGAAAACATCTCAAAGGTCTTTCCTGTGCTTTTTGACCTTTCCTTTAGGATAAAATAAAAAGTCGGTGGCGACTCTTGCTAAACCGAACAAGTGCGAAAACAAACGCAAAACCTCAAGTCAGTTCTCCCACCGTATCACAAATACCTTGACATTTTTTGTGAGAAGACTAAAAGTCAACCAATCTCATTTCAAACCATTTTTCCACTTTGGCTTTTATCTTTAAAACTTTTCTCAAAAGATTAGACACTTGTCAATCCTTGTAGTGATGGAAACAACTATACTTCTACAATATGTAGTGAAGAGAGATATTTTCCACTTGGGCGTTGAGTAAGGCATTGTTGATTTTAAAATCCAAGCCATATCCTCCACTTTGAGATGATGCAAATTCTCCTTTCTCATGATTGTGTGTAGTAAGTATGTTTTTCCACACGGACAATGACGATGATGTCTTATCTCATAAAATTAAGCAACACACTTGTGTTTCAAATTTTTAAAAGAGGAACTACGTGTACCCTGATCCCCTATTGCACGAAAGGTGGTACGTA
Organism: Vicia faba; assembly: GCA_948472305.1. Classification (NCBI taxonomy): domain Eukaryota; kingdom Viridiplantae; phylum Streptophyta; class Magnoliopsida; order Fabales; family Fabaceae; genus Vicia; species Vicia faba. Next base: position 431,527,171 of record OX451739.1, on the reverse strand, counting down.
GGCACTAAAGGTTCGCAACCGCGGCGGGTGCAAAAATCATAAAACACATTGTATATACAACACATTTTTTATATACAACACATTTTTCATAAAACACATTTTATATACATCCATTTTATATACAACACATTTTTCATAAAACACATTTTGTACATATTTAGTTTATTAAATATACATAAATATATTTGTACATATTTTATTAAGTATTTAGGATAAAATATGAAAATAATACTTTTTTTATTTTATTAATACATGACATTAAAAAATACTTTTTTTTTACAATATACTTCTTTCTTTTATTTTTTGTGTATAATTAATAAATGTTGTATATAATTAATAAATAATTTCTATTTATTCAAAAAACTAGGGTTTTGCCCTAAGACCATAAAAATATCAAAAATTAACCTTTTTATTTTTGTTTATATTTTACAATGAAAAATACTTTTACATACACAAAAAACCATTTTTGTGCATAATATATTTTGGCATATTTATTGTATTTATTTGATTATTGTACAAATTAAATAATTTGTATATTCAATATGGATGTAATAGTCTAGATTTAATTTCTTGCTAAATATCCCCCCATTCAAACATTTGTACCCCCTATCCCATGATTATGTTGTAATAATTTAGGACTTTACTTTCCGCATTTAAAAGCTTTCTAATTATGCCATGATAGACCTAGGGTTTGTATGCAAAAAATAAAATAACAAATAGCTTGAACTAATTCAAAGACAAAAAGCATGAAAATGGACAACACCAATCACACTTGCACCCTTAGGGTTACTCCACTTGTTGCCTTCAAAAATGGGCCATGTTGGGTTCTTTGGCAAAACAAAAACAAATCAAATGATCATAGTCCCTCGATGACGCTTTCGAAGTTGCCTAAAAAATGATCAACTCCCTTCAAGCAAAATTGCCAAAGACACTTGACACTATTGCATTCATGGTCTAAACGATGACCCGCGCCCGTCCCGTTAACATCCTAACACATGATTGTCCACCAAATACAATGGTGGAACAATACTGTTAAAAGGGTTAACAAATAGAAAAGATCTTTGAGTAAATTTAGGGGTAGACAAACTCTTAGTTACTTGACCAACTTGCAAAGAAAACACACTTGCCTACTTTTCAAAACCCACTCCACAACACAACTTTCAAAAAACAACTTTCAAAATATTGAAACATCTTTTCAAAAAGACATACACCTTTGTATATACTCAAACAAGAGTCATTATAAAGGTTTCCTAGACAAGGCATCTTTTTTAAAACATTTTCAAAACCACACACACAAAGCACCATTTCAAACAATTAAAAATCAAAACAAGTGATCTAAAACAAGTAACTAAGAGCCCATGGATAACCATGGATGAAAAGGGTGCTAATACCTTCCCTTTTCATAATCTACCCCCTGAACCCACGAAAACATCTCAAAGGTCTTTCCTGTGCTTTTTGACCTTTCCTTTAGGATAAAATAAAAAGTCGGTGGCGACTCTTGCTAAACCGAACAAGTGCGAAAACAAACGCAAAACCTCAAGTCAGTTCTCCCACCGTATCACAAATACCTTGACATTTTTTGTGAGAAAACTAAAAGTCAACCAATCTCATTTCAAACCATTTTTCCACTTTGGCTTTTATCTTTAAAACTTTTCTCAAAAGATTAGACACTTGTCAATCCTTGTAGTGATGGAAACAACTATACTTCTACAATATGTAGTGAAGAGAGATATTTTCCACTTGGGCGTTGAGTAAGGCATTGTTGATTTTAAAATCCAAGCCATACCCTCCACTTTGAGATGATGCAAATTCTCCTTTCTCATGATTGTGTGTAGTAAGTATGTTTTTCCACACGGACAATGACGATGATGTCTTATCTCATAAAATTAAGCAACACACTTGTGTTTCAAATTTTTAAAAGAGGAACTACGTGTACCCTGATCCCCTATTGCACGAAAGGTGGTACGTAGGCACTATAGGTTCGCAACCGCGGCGGGTGCAAAAATCATAAAACACATTGTATATACAACACATTTTTTATATACAACACATTTTTCATAAAACACATTTTATATACATCCATTTTATATACAACACATTTTTTATAGCCAAATTATACAGATTTTACAAAGAGGTTCCTGCGGAGTACCGTACATGTTTAGGGTGCTAATACCTTCCCTTTACATAACTAACCCCCTTACCTTGAATATTTCCCCCTTTTTGGGTTATTCACTCTTTTCCCATTCCTTTGGAAACAATAAAGCGCGGTGGCGATTTTTATTTTGATTTGTATAAAGTCTAGTCAATCCAATGGCTTAGTCTTGAACATTTCTACCGCTACATTTTGATCTTCAAAGGAGCATATCTTTCTCATATTTTGGTATTTTTGAGTGGTTCCAAGGAAATCCTTCTCTTCAAAGAGTTACCAGCAAATCACTTCAAAAGTTCCAAGGAGTTTTCATGTGTAAGGAACTTGGTGAAGAAGAAAGATTACAAGTCATCCAGATGAATCCCCAATTTTCCATATGTGACTTCAAATGGTCATAACTTGGTCAATTTTTATCACCTTGAGTCCATTCTTTTTCCATGATGATCTTAGAGATGCTTAATTTATTCCTTCTTTTATGTGCAAAGTGAGAAAATGGATGGAAGTTTCCTTAAGAATGCAAAAGATTATAGGTCATTTCATGATTTTTGGCCAACTTAAACAAGTCATAACTTGCTCATTTTTTGGAGATTTTAAGTGGTTCAAATTCCAAAATGTCATTCAAGAGATCTACTTCATCCCATATTTTTTGGTCAAGAGCAAATTCTAAGTGGAAGGCCATGTTTGAATGCAAAATATTATAGGTCATTTTTAAAGAAGAATTTGAAATATTTCTAAGTATGGAAAGTCAACTCTTTTTCTTCAACTTTGACTCCATGTAACTTTCAGCTCAAGCATCCATTTGATTCCATTCTTTTTCCATTGCAAATCTTGTAACCTCATCTTTCCAAAGCATCAAGAATTATGCCCTAAGACCCCTTGAGTTGGAAATACCATGGATTTGAATTTGGTAACTTGAAACTAAATTTTTCACAAAGTCAGGATTTTGAAATCTTTATTTTGGCTTCTAATCACATGTTTTCCACGCGTTTTTGTTTCTAATCATGATTAGAAACTTCCCATAAGTGATTAGCATCATAAAACGCACGATTTGGCTGAGTTTTGATCAAGTTTGAGTCACACTTTCTTCATGATGCAGACTCACACGAATTCCCTCCAAAACGCATCATTCACTCTTTCTTTTGATCCCATTTGCTTCCCTATAAATAGAGGGTCATCCCACATCCATTTTCCCAAGCTTAGAGAGCCAAAAACACCCTTCCAAAACCTCATACGAACCCACTTTTTCTGAATTCAGTTTTTGAAATTTAAGCTTCCTTTTCAAAAATTCTTTGCGCATTCATCATCCTTGAACTTCATACAAACTCTCCAGCACTTAAACCAATCAAAACGAACCATAATTCAAGCTACAGATGTCCAGTTTCAGAGCTTCTTACTTGAACTTCGAAAAGGTCGAATTCTCCACCAATTGAATCCAAATCAAGCACTAATCTATTATACTCCTCTGTCTAATTCTAATGATGCTTACAATTTTTAAATCCATTGAGAATTGAGAGAGAAATCCCAAATTGAAGGTGCTCGCTATTTTCTGAGTTTTTGATTCATATCTCTCTCCATACTTTATATAAATTTGGCGCGATGGTTGTGTTAGAATCGTCTTAAAGAGACGAGTTCAATGATGATAGCCAGAGATCCTAATTTTTCCATTTGAAGGATCTCACAAAATCCCCATTGCAGGGTGTCTGGAGGTTGAAGACGATGACATGTCTCGTCTCAGCCAATGATAGCACGCCAAGCATTTTAATTTCATTGGTTGCCCTTTTCTGATCACATGTGTGTTTCACTAAGGTCCATATCAAGCACAGCGCGTCTGGTCCATTGGATTAGCTTACTAATGCGTTTTGACTTTGATCTGATGGTCCACATCTTTTTGGTTTTATTTTATTTTCTGATTTTATATTTTATTTGATTAAATTTTCAAAAATTCATAACTATTTTATTTTTTATCCAAACAATTGTGAAAAAATTCACAAAAATACTTTGAATTATTTCTGATCTCATGAATATATTTTCACATTTTTATTTTAACATTTGGTATTTTTTATTTTTTGTATTATTTTCTTTCTTTTAATTACTTAAAAAATACTTTCTGACATTTGTTAATTCTGAAAAAATTCATAAATATTATTTTGCATATTTTTTACTTTCTGGAAATTTTATATGGAGGTTTATTGTTTTTTATCTATTTTATGTTTGTTTTAGCAATTTTAAATAGTTTAAAAATAGTTTCTGACTTTTAAAAATTACCAATTTTTTTATAAAAATATTTGGATCCATTTCTGATTTTTCTATGGCTTTATTTTTCATTTCTTGATTAATTTGAACATAATTGATAATTTCCTCATTATTTTCCATTTTTAAACATTTTTTACCTTTTAATGTATATATTAAATGGGATATTATTTTGTGATTATTTTATGGCTGCCTTGAGTTGATTTTTTTTTATCATGACTTTATTAACATCATTGGATCCATGGTGTTGAGTTTAACTACATCAGAATGGATGAATGATTTTAATAATAGTTTGATTAAATTTTTAATTCAAAAGTGGTTTATTCATCTTTTTGCCCTAATCCCTCTTCATATCATCCCCTTCTCATTGCACTAAATGTTGTTGGAGCATAATCTCTATATCATGTCTCAAAAAAAATGGTGCATAGATTGCTATTGACCGGCCTCAAAATAGGTGCGGCTTCTATATAAGTCCACTTACGATCGCTTAACATAGCATTAAATTTTGTCCTGATTCGAATAAATGATCATTCGTGGCCCAAACTTATGATTGCAAACCCAAGTATGTTAATTTGATCTCTTTGATCCAATAAAATTAAGATTCATTGTGTGGAGGCTTTGGTTCTACCAATCCTCTAATGGATCTATAACACCTTTGGTCAACGTGGATCACTTAAACATCGTTGATCATTAAATGGTACTTGTGAGAATTCTAAATGGATGATATACTTGACAAAAAGAAAATGCAACTTGTTGTGTGGAGGCTTTGGTTCTACTAATCCTCTAATGAGTTCCAAATGCAAGTTTCAAGATGGTCATCCAACTAACCACTAATTATTGACTTGTTTATCTTATGCTTTTATTATCTTATGCTTTTATTATTTTATGCTTTATGAACTATTTATTTTTTAGCATTTACATTTCATGCCATTTTTATCTTTGCTCATTTGAGCATTTATTTTCTTGTCATTTTTACTTTGCTCACTTGAACTTTTCTTTTCTTTTCTTAAGATACTTAATAATCAACATAAACCCTAAAAAACTCTTAATGGTACTTGGACTATTTGGTTACTATCCTTGGCATGATGGAGCATGGGACTATTTCTTGGACTTAGGATTAGAAATCTTGGCCTATCTGATTATTTTGTCTAGAGTTCTTGAGGTTTACCTCAAGATATTGGGTTGCTTGTTTGTTTTTGTGTGTAGGTTTTTGTGATTACATTCTCTGTTTGTAATCTAGAATTCACCCGTATACAGCCGTTACTCTGCCCAATTTTTGTGAAGACTTAATACACTTGAAGTTTTGCTTCTCTCAAGAGGTCTAGTATCTTTACTTGCTTGGTTTCAATCCAAAGAATGGGAATTATATCTTGACACACATAATGTCAAGTATTGGATTCTTGTTGGTTAGATGATTCTTTTCCTTAGCTTTTACCTTATGCTTTAGGATAGTCTCTTCTTATCCTCTCATCTTCTTTAATTTCAAAAATATTCTCCCTCCTTTTGAAAACTCTTCTTGCTTTTTGAAACTTAAACCACTTTCATAATAAACTTGGACTTATGCCCATGCATTTTCAAAATTTTCTCATAAATAAACTTCAATCAATTTAATAATACCTTTACATTTTTTGTGAGAAGACTAAAAGTCAATCAATCTCATTTCAAATCATTTTTTCACTTTGGCTTTTATCTTTAAATTTTTTCTCAAAAGGTTAGACTCTTGTCAATCCTTGTAGTGATGCAAACAACTATACTTCTACGATATGTAGTGAAGTGAGATATTTTCCACTTGGGTGTTGAGTGAGGCATTGTTGATTTTAAAATCCAAGCCATATCCTCCACTTTGAGATGATTCAAATTCTCATTTCTCATGATTGTGGGTAGTAAATATGTTTTCCACACGGACAATGACGATGATGTCTTATCTCTTAAAATTAACCAACACACTTGTGTTTGAAATTTTTTAAAAGAGGAACTACGTGTACCCTGATCCCCTATTGCACAAAAGGTGGTACATAGGCACTAAAGGTTCGCAACCGCGGCGGGTGCAAAAATCATATAAAAATATATATTTCTTTTCTAACCTCCACCATCCATTTTATATACAACACATTTTATAGCCAAAATATACAGATTTTACAAAGAGGTTCCTACGGAGTACGGTAGATGTTTAAGGTGATAATACCTTCCCTTTGCATAACCAACCCCCTTACCTTGATTATTTCCCCCTCTTTTGGGTTATTCTCTCTTTTCCCATTTCTTTGGAAACAATAAAGTGCGGTGGAGATTTTTATTTTGATTTGTATAAAGTCTAGTCAATCCAATGGCTTAGTCTTGAACATTTCTACCGCTACACAAGAGATAGAGGAAATCTTAAAAATAATCAAAAAGAGAGACTACAATGTGGTCGGGCAGTTGGGGCAGACCCCCTCGAAGATATCGATGTTATCTTTATTGTTATGTTCTGAGGCCCATGCAAAGGCTTTGATTGCATTACTCAAGACCGCGCATGTGTCGCAAGAAACCTCAGTCGACCAATTCAAAGACTATGTGGCCAGCTTGACTGCTAACAATGGCATGGGTTTTTCAGATGCCGACTTGACACCGAAAGGGAGGAAGCATAACGATGCTCTGCATGTTACGATCGAATGCAGAGGCACTACTATGGCTCATGTGCTGGTGGATATTGGGTCTTCACTGAATGTTCTTCCTAAGAAGGCCCTTGATCGGTTGGATTGTGAAGGCTTAACCTTAAAGCCCAATAAAATTGTAGTAAGGGCTTTTGACGGGTCGAAGAGAATGGTGCATGGAGAGGTGGACATACCTATCAAGGTAGGCTCCCAGACCTTTGAATCCACTTTCTATGTGTTGGACATCAGGCCGTCATACTCTTGTCTGTTGGGTCGTCCTTGGATCCATGAAGTTGGGGCCGTTACTTCCACACTGCACCAAATGATGAAGTATCTGATGAAGGGGAAGATTGTCACTGTGCGTGGCGAAGAGGAGTATATGGTGAGTCACCTGAACTCCTTCAGGTATGTGGAGATGGACGGGGAATTCATAGAGACTCCTTGTCAAAACTTTGAAGAGGTTCCCCAGATTTTTGCGTCAACCGAGACTACCACCGGCACCAAACCTCCTCTGAAGATGGCTTCTCTCAAGGATTCCAGAGCAGTGGTCGAAGAAGGTGGGTGTATCAATTGGGAACAGCTCCCTGATTTTACTTACAAAACTGACGTATTTGGCTTGGACTTTACTTCAGGGGCTCAAAGGGTTGTTCGACACGCTCGGGATGGAGCACCTCCCCTACACATCAGCAATCGTGGGGTCAACACTATTGAAGACAGCGAGGAAGACTCTGACATTGACAGCTTGATCTACCCGACTACCAACGGTGGACCGAGTAACTGGACGGCTAGAGATTTTATACCAGTTTCTTTTATTCCGCGGTAATTGTCTTACTTGTGTTTTGAATTTGTAATAAACAATTTTTAACTTTTTGGCCTTGTGTCTTACCCGAGGCATGATGGTTCTATCTGCGAGGGTTATTATGTGTCATTTCATATGTCATCAATAAAGCATTGTACGTTCCTTGCATACAAGTTTTGCGCTCTCTGTTTTTCTTTTCTATTTTTACTTTATCAATTCAGATATGCTCTTACACACACTCACGTATCAAACTGCAGATCCATATCCACTCTGGATCCCATTGATAACTATCATGTTATTTCCAGCTATGACTTCGAAAATTCGATCAACCAAGCCGAGGACGAAGGTGAGAACGATTGTGAGGTGCCTGGAGAACTGGCTATACTATTACAACAGGAAGAGAGGGCTATACAACCTCATGAAGAGCCAGTTGAGAATATAAACTTGGGCACGGAGATGGACAGAAAAGAAGTTAAGATCGGTGCAAATCTGGAGACTAAGATCAAACAGCGACTGATACAAATGTTGCACGACTATGTTGAAATCTTCGCCTGGTCATATGAAGACATGTTTGGTTTAGACACTAACATTGTGGTACACCGTCTGCCAACTAAAGAGGATTGTCCTCCGGTTAAATAGAAGGTCCACCGTATGCACCCTGAAATGTCAGAGAAGATCAAGGCAGGGGTTATGAAGCAGTTCGATGCATGGTTCTTAGTTGTCACCTCATATCCGCAGTTGGTTGCTAACATCGTTCTATTACCTAAGAAGGACGGCAAGGTACGGATGTGTATGGATTACAGAGACATGAATAGGGCAAGCCCCAAGGATGACTTCTCGCTTCCCTATATTGATGTTCTTGTTGATAACACCGTGCAGCACAAAATCTTCTTCTTTATGGATGGTTTCTCTGGCTACAACCAGATCAAGATAGCTCCTGAAGACATGGAGAAGACAACCTTCTTTACACATTGGGGCACCTTCTGCTACAAGGTGATTCCTTTTGGGTTGAAGAATGTTGGGGCAACTTATCAGCGAGTCATGGTCGCTTTGTTCCATGATATGATTCACCGTGAGATTGAGGTTTATGTTGATGACATGATAGCCAGGTCTCAAACTAAAGAGGAACACCTGGATCATCTACAAAAGTTGTTCGACAGGTTGATGATATACAAGTTGAGGTTGAATCCGAACAAGTGCACCTTTGGGGTAAGGTCTGGTAAGCTTCTGGGTTTCATCGTCAGTGACAAAGGTATTCAGGTAGACCCCACAAAGGTAAAGGCCATACAAGAGATGTCGGCTCCCAGTACAGAGAAGGAAGTTAGAGGTTTCTTGGGACACTTGAATTATATCGCCAGATTCATTTCACATCTAACTACTACTTGTGATCCCATCTTCAAGCTTCTGAAGAAATATCAAGTGGTAAAGTGGAATGATGAATGCCAGATTGCTTTCGAAAGAATCAAGGAATACCTTCAGGAACCACCAATTTTGATGCCTCTGGTTGAAGGAAGACCTTTGATATTGTACTTAACAGTGCTAGACAATTCAATAGGGTGTGTGTTGGGGCAGCATGACGAGTCTGGTCGAAAAGAGCACTCAATATACTACCTTAGCATAAATTTTACCGACTGTGAGACACGATACTCACTGCTCGATAAAACTTGTTGCACTTTGGCATGGGTTGCTCACCGACTAAGACTGCACATGCTAACTCACACTACTCTGTTGATATATAAGATGGATCCAATCAAATACATCTTCGAGAATCCTGATCTCTCCGGAAGGATAGCGAGATGGCAGATGATCTTAACTGAAGATGATATACAATATACAACCCAGAAAGCAATCAAGGGAAGTGTATTGGCTGATCATTTGGCTCATCAGGCCGTGGATGACTACCAGTCCATGAATTTTGAGTTCCCAGACGAGAATATCATGCCGGTGACTGACTACAAAGAACCTGGACCGGATGAAGGACCCGAGGAGGGATCCCTATGGACTATGTTTTTTGACGAAGCTTTGAACACACTCGGTAATGACATTGGCTTCGTAATCATATCTCCTGAGGGTTGTCATACTCCTTTCACTGCCCGACTTTGTTTCAACTGCACTAACAATATGGCGGAGTATGAAGCCTGCATCATGGGTCTCAAAGCTGCTATCAACCTCAGGATCAAGTTCTTAAATGTCTTCGGGGATTCAGATTTAGTGATAAGTCAGATCAAAGGCGAATGGGATACGAAACATCCAAACCTCATCCCATACAGAGAGCATGAACTGACATTGCTCCCACACTTTGAGGAAGTAACCTTTAAACATTTCCCGTGAGAGGAGAGTCAGTTAGCAGACGCGCTAGCTACCATGTCTTCTATGTTCAAAGTCAGGTGGGACAACGAAGTTCCCCGAATCACCATTGAGAGGTTGGATGAACCAGTGCACTGCTGCGAGATCACCACCGAAGAGGTAGCAGATAAACCCTGGTTTCATGAAGTGAAGAAGTACCTCGACACTCAAGAGTATCCCAAAGAGGCATTTGTCAACGATAAGAAGTTTATGAGAAGGTTCACTGCAAAATTCTTCCTCGATAATGGAATCCTCTACAAGCGCAACTATGACACTACCTTATTGCGGTGTGTAGACAAGAGCGAAGTAGGGAGGATTATGATAGATCTACATGAAGGTACCTTTGGAACCCATTCCAGTGGACATACCATGGCCAAGAAGATCCTACGGGTGGGATACTACTGGTCCACTATGGAAGCAGATTATTATCAACACTCCCAAACTAGTCATAAGTGTCAAATCTATGCTGATAAGGTGCATGTGCCTCCGGTTCCTTTGAATGTCTTGACGGCTCTGTGGCCATTTGCAATGTGGGGCATTGACATGATTGGAGAAATCAGGCATATCGCTTCCACTGGGCATTGCTTCATCCTGGTAGTTATCGATTACTTCACAAAGTGGGTTGAGGCATCCTCTTTTTCTACTGTGACCAAGTACTTCGTGGCGCGGTTTATCCGACATAATCTGATCTATCGGTACGGTGTTCTAGAGAGAATTATCACGGACAATGGTACGAATCTCAATAATACGGTGATCACTGAACTCTGTAAGCAATTCAAGAAACAACATCATAACTCTTCTCCCTATCGGCCAAATATGAATGGCGCTGTTGAAGAAGCTAACAAGAACATCAAGAAAATTATACAAAAGATGATGGTGACATACAAAGACTGGCATGAGATGCTACCATTCGCTCTCCATGGGTACCGTACCTCAACACGAACATCGACAAGGGCAACACCTTACTCTCTGGTATATGGCATGGAGGCAGTCCTACCCATTGAGGTCCAGATTCCTTCTTTAAGGATTTTGAAAGATGCGGGTTTGAATGAAGACGACTGGATCCAGACCCGACTTGATCAACTGAATTTGATTGAAGAGAAGAGACTTACTACTGTCTGTCATGGTCAGACATATCAAAAGCAGATGATCAAGGCTTTCAACAAAAAATTCAGACGTCAAGAGTATCAAATCGGGGATCTAGTAATCAAGCGCATCATACTGCCACAAGGTGATCCCAGGGGCAAATGGACTCTCACCTACGAAGGGCCATTTGTGATTAAAAACATTTTCTCAGGTGGAGCCATGATTCTGACCACCATGGACGGTGACGATCTCCTTCACCCTGTCAATGCAGACATAGTGAAAAGATACTATGCATGATAAAAGACCCGCTAGGTTGACTGGCCTAGGCAAAAATAAGGTCTTCCCAGCGAACCAAAAGGGTTTGGGCAAAAATAAGGGATGAAAATGAAAAAAGTTTGTACACCCGGCAAGTCGAAAACCTGAAAAGGCGACTTGGGCAAAAAAGGGTATCCTGGTGGACTAAAAACCCGAAAGGGAAGTCCAGGCAAAAGTTAGGGATGAAAAGCATATCACTATGTCCCATTGGACCACCCTGTGATCATACCTCAGTATCAACTGTCAAACTCGAACGGCATTGATCAACCTAATCAACTTCAGACAAGTAGTAAAGTGACGAGACGCTCGAAGACATAGGGGCAATATCAGAGTTGGAACCTGTGATACGGTGGGAGAACTGACTAGAGGTTTTGCGTTTCATTCACACTTGTGCGGTTAGCAATAGTCGTCGCCGACTTTTATTTTATCCAAAAGGAAAGGTAAAAAAGCACAGGAAAGACCTTTCGAGAATTTTCTCGGGTTCGGGGGTAGATTATGAAAAGGGAAGGTATTAGCACCCTTTTCATCCATGGTTTTCCATGGGCTCTTAGTTACTCATTTAGATCACTTGCTTTTGTTTGATTTGTGTGCTTGTGGTGTGGGCTTTGAAAGTATTTTGAAAAATCTCTTTGTAATGGTTCTCGTCTCTATAACAACGTATACAAAGTTTTGTTTCGAAAAATGGTTCAAAGAGGTGTTTGTGAATCGTGTTTTGAAAAGTGTTTTGAAAATAGGTTTTGCAATGGTTCTCGTCTCTATAAGAACGTATACAAAACTTCTTGTCTTTTGAAAATGTTTTGAAATGGAGGTGTAGGTGTAAATGTTTTTGTCGTGAGCAAGTGAGTAACTAAGAGAGAATATATCTACTCGAAAGGTCTTAAGTTGTTCTTTTATTCCTTTTAATGGTGCTATCTTACCATTTATTTGGTAAGAAGCCCCACCATTGGATGTGAAGGGACAGGCGCGGGTCAATTTTCCAATCATTGAAGGCAACTTGTGAGACGCTCTAGAAATTTTTTGTAAGGGACGAGATTATTTTAACCGAAGGAAATATCGAGGGTCATCGAGGGACTACGATCTTTGTTTATCGAAGGGTCATTTGCTAGAGTGTCGCATATTCGAGGGACATCATTGTATTTCTGAGGCAACGAGCAAGGTTACCCTAGAGGTGCGCGTGTGAGAAAGTGTGTTGGTTTCAAGTTATTTATTCTTTGATTAGGTCATCTAGCGATTGATTTTTGAATCTTGCCATACATGCCTAGTTACTATACAGTATATGGAAAACAGTAAATTGCGGGAATTGAAATTCTACGCTATTACAAAATGTTCGGGAATGGGGGTACAATTGTTATAAACGGGGATGAATCAAATGAAATAGCAATGTCCAAATATCAAACAATATAACCAAATCGAATTGTTGTGCGATTTAATATAAAGCTATGACAATTTATGAAAATAAAAATCAATAAAGTATGAAATGTATTTACATGAAAAAGAAACATAAAACCTATTCTAACAAAGAAGTTGATTTAAATTAAAAATCTTATTATTATTTTTTGTGTATTTTTATTAATCATGTAAACAAACTTAAAGAAAGAAAACTAACTAAATTAATGTTTTTGGTGTTTGTAAGAAAAATAATAAAAATGAGTTTTTATAAAAAAAGAGAAAGTGGTAAAAAAAACTAATCACTAAAAACTAAATTAACTTAATAAAATGCTTTAGGTTTTATTAGTATATTGTTAAAAAAAGAAATTAAATTAAATTAAAAAAACAAATAAAAAAATGGGCTTAAGGGAATGTAATGGGTGTTAGGCCCAAAGATGATTTGCTGTAAACAAAAAAAATGAGCTAAGGGGGGGTGCAACCGTGAAACGGGTGGGCTTCAAGGGACATGTGACAAAGCAGGCCCATTATACTAAAGCTGTTTAACGCGTTTGATTAAGGGGAAACATGCAAATTAGGGTTTTATGCTTCACTCGCTCACAGCGGCGCCGCTCTGTCCCTTTCGTTCTCCTCTTCCAATTTTGTTCATCTTTCTCACTAAACGTCCCTATTCTTCTTCCTAATTTCGTGAACAAAAACCTCTCTTGGCCTCTCTGACTCAAACTGATTCACGTTTTTTTCTGGAAACCCTAGGTTCTGAAATGGATTTGTCTAAAAGGTTTGAAATTTGTTTTGATCTGATCTTCCCCTCACTTCCGTTGTCGGAGCTCCTCTCAACCTCACTTTCTAACCAAATGCTAACGGTTTTGTTATTGAAAGGTAAAGTTCTATTTTTGTTTAAGGCTTAACAATTTCATCATTCTTTTTTGTCTTATTCATGCTCTTCTGTTAATATACTTGCTATTCATTTGAGATGCAGTAAATAGTTTGTAAAAAGGGTGAAGAAGCCATACCTTTTTAGAGCTTTTCTTTGAAATGGAAGGGAATGGTGAGTGTGATCGGTGGATCTGGAACTGACTGTTTAAAGCTGGTTCGCGAAATGTCGCGGTAAGCAAGAGTCACCACCGTCTTTTATTTTCTCCAACATGGACAGGACAAAAGCACAGCAAAATTCCTTATGAGATAGTTTCTCGGTTCGGGAGGTAGATTTATAGAAAGGGAAGGTGTTAGCACCCTTTCTATCCATGGTTATCCATGGGCTCTTAGATACTTGCTCATTTGTGTTTTCAAAATGTGTTTGCTTTTCAAAGTGTGAGTGGGTTTGAAAAAAGTTTCGTTTAAAGATTTCAGATCGACTCTTGTATCAGTCCTCAAGAGTGTTTGAAAAATTGTTTTGAAAGCGTCGGTGTGAAAAGAGTTTTTTTTGTTTGTTTTTGAATTAGAGCAAGTATCTATGAGTCATCTACCTACCCTAAGGAATTAGGCTGTGTAAATGTCCTTAAAGTAGTGCCATCCCACCATTGAGAGATAGGTAGCACCACCGTTGGAGGTGTTCGGGTCAATTCGATTGTTAGGGACAGTGTGGTCACCAGAGCAACAGTAGGACACCTTAGAAGCTACCCTTATGCCATGGGTCATGGACATAAGGACTCACTAAAACGTCCTATACTCGACGACCATGTTTTGAGGGGCAAGGCAACAGTGAGGCATACCCTAGAAGTGGTGTGTGCATTGTGTGTTGTTTTCAGTTTATGTTATCTTTGATCAGGCATTGAGGTGAGCTACGCTTGTTTTTTAATTAGCATGCATTCTTTCATACAAGTTAACAGTTAAAAGGGGTGCGGAAAGTAAATTGCGGAAAACGTAAATCCTACACTATTACAAGGCGCGGGTCTATACATCGCCAAATCTTTACAAAGACCCGTTTTAAGTAAATAAGTACGGAAAATAAAAAAACAGTAAAAGGTCCTATTTACTATTACATATCCAGAGCAATTACATAATAATCGAACAAATTAAATACGCGCGAATAAAGAAAAGGGAATTAAATTTTTTGTCTTTTTTGGTAATTAAATGAAATTGAAAACTAATTAATTATTTTAATTACAAGAAAATATTTTTTGATTTTTTTATATTTTTTATGAAATAAAATAGAAATAAAAAGAAACAAAGTTAAAGATTAACCTAAATCTAAATCTATTTTAATTATTAAAAGGAATGTTAAAATAGCCTAATTAACAACTAATTCAATTATGATTTATTTACAAAATAATAAATAATAATAATAAAAGTGTTAATTATATTTTTTGGTTTTTTATGAAAATGGTTAATTAAATTAATTACTAATAATAAATAAAATAAAAGGGGTTAGAAATTAAATTAAAGAAATAAAATGAAAAGAAAGAAAAATGAACCCAAATGGAGGGGGTGTTGGGCCAACATGGGGGTGAAATGCTGAATCTGGGCCCATTAAGACAAAGGCCTCGTTGACCTTTCTGCTTGTGTGTGCATCCATTGACTGAAGCATATGGTAAGCTCCTTTTGTGGCCTTTGGATATGCCCTGAAGACACCTGGCTTGTTGGATCTGTGAGGCCTATGATGAACCTCCCTTGGGGCGCTGCACAGGAAAGTCAAATGAAAAATAATATGGGAATTGTGAGGGGACCTGGGAATCGAACCCAGGTCCCAGCGTTTACCAAACGGAAGCCTTGCCAGTTGAGCTATTTGCGCGTTTTGGATATAGAATGGAAAACAAATAATATAACATAAAACAAGAATTAGTGGTGTGAAACAAAAAAAAGCGCTGAAACTTTGAATGCCCCAATCATCATGAGCCACGTCCACCTTCTTCTCCGTTTGTCCCTGTAAAATAAATAAATAGTGGGGGTTTTAAACCCCCCCCCCCCCCCCCCCAAAACACAACCTGCAAAAAATAACGAACAGCTCATGCTTGCACATAAATTGAGCGCGAGGTCATGGTTATGTCCGTTTGGATATCATGAATTCAACCATGGCAATTTTGATGTCCCAATTTTACAGTATAGGGAAATCCCCAATTTGAAGCTTGAAAAACCCTAAAAAGTTTCAATGGTGAATCATGCTATAATGCATTAGAATGCAATTGAATCATCCTATTAGCTTCAGAAAGCCCCTAGCAACACAAAACAACAAAGAAAATGGGTTAAATTCTTATGAAATGTGATATACGATTTTGAAAAATGAAGCAAACCGGAAGAGGTCTATGGCACGATTTCTTGAATGATTATGCTTGGTTCTGATTGCCAAAGCTTCCTAGGGATGCCAGGAATATGTTTGGATTGGAATGGAGGCTTGAGAGGCACTACAACTAGGTTTTCAGATTTGCTTTTTTGTTTGAAAATTTGAAAATGCGTTTGGCTGTTTGGGAGCTTATTAGGTCGTGAATCCACTTGTGTTAGCTTGCACATGTATTATGTAATGAGTCTTGATCAGAATTAAAGCCAATAATGCAATGCATTCATGCTTGGGATTTTCCATAAACTCCATTGAAGCACTTTCCATTCTTGAGCCAAAATTTGAATTCTTGCTTCATTTAGGCCCTTGCACGAAATTGGAATGGTCATGATGGTGATTCAAAGTTATTCAACACAAAATATTCCCTCTTATTAATTTTCTTGATTTTTATTTGATTTTAAAAGATTTAAAATGAATTAAATCAAATAAAATTAAATAAAAATGGAAAAATTAATTTTAAATATTGAAATAATTTGTGGGACACGTGGGAAGCATGGCCAAGCTGAAACAAGTGGAAAAAGTGGGCCCCTTTTGTCAAAAATGAAACTTCAAGGATAATTGATTTTGGCCATTTCACAAAAATTTCCCAACTTCTCCAATGCATATCTTGCTCAATTTTGAAGTTATGAACATGTTCTTGGACATTTTGGAAAGGTCTTGAAGTCCTCTAACCAATGTCTTTGGTCCCATGTTATTTTGATTTACCAATCTCAAGTTATGGTCTTTGACTTAAAGTCTCTTTTTGTTGACTTTTGAAAATGACCTATAATGTTGAAATTGATAACTTTTTGTGAGAGCATTTCTTGGACTTGAAGTGTGAATATGAGTTGTAGGAAATTTCATTCTCTTCAAAATGAGCTTTGGATGGAATTTTTCTGATAAACCATGTGGAAGTTATGCCTTGGTCAATTTGCAGTTGACTTTTTCAACTGTCCAAAAATAGAAACTTTTGCATCTTGAGACTTTTTGAGCCATGCTTTGAGAATCATGATCAAGAATTGATCAAATGATGTTTGTGGCTTCAAAATAAGATGTTGACCAAAAATTTTGACTTTTGACTGTCAAATGACCATTTTTCCCCTGCAGTTGACTGTGAAGCAATTAGGGTTTTTGACTGTGCAATTTGATGCTGTGAGTCTTGAAACTTGGCATATGGATGCTTGACAATGTATGTAGGCATGTGGGACTTGATTGGACCCTTGGAAACCTCAATTTCTTTGCCAGCACCAAAACCCTAATTTTTTTACTGTTAGGAGGCAATTGGACTGTGCAACCCTCTTGAAGAATATGGGAGGGAAAATTTTGGGGTACAACAGTTGCCCCTGTTCAATCTTCTTAGACCTGAGGATGTAGATTGGCTGACGTGCCTTTCGTAATCCGAAGGTGGAAGATGATTGAACACTAGAGTGCCCAGAAATTTGCGCTCACATAGTAGAGTGTTAGCAGTATGATGGTGGGAATGGGCTTACAGATGCCATTTGGAGATTGATGGATAGGACGATGGGCTTACAGATGCCATGTTGAGAGGTAATGGATAGGTGGATGGGCTTATAGATGCCATCTGGGTGTTGATCGCGTAAGAGTTTCCTTAGCGAGAACTTGCGTACCTGAAAAAGAAAGATAATTACCTGGCCTGTTACAGGAGTTGATCTTCAAACTTTTTGTGTAGATGTGCCCTGGCTGGATACAGGAATCGGATCTTTAAACTCTTCAAACGTGCCCTGGCGAGATACAGGAATCGAGTCCGGAGAATACATTCGTCAACAGATACACCCTGGCAAGATACAGGAATCGGATCCTCAAACTCTTCAGACGCACCCTGGCAAGATAAAGGAATCGGGTCTGGTAATGCTAGTCGTCAACAGATACACCCTGGCAAGATACAGGAATCGGATCCTCAAACTCTTCAGACGCACCCTGGCAAGATACAGGAATCGGGTCTGGTAATGCTAGTCGTCAACAGATAAACCCTGGCAAGATACAGGAATCGGATCCTCAAACTCTTCAGACGCACCCTGGCAAGATACAGGAATCGGGTCTGGTAATGCTAGTCGTTAACAGATACACCCTGGCAAGATACAGGAATCGGATCCTCAAACTCTTCAGACGCACCCTGGCAAGATACAGGAATCGGGTTTGGTAATGCTAGTCGTCAACAGATACACCCTGGCAAGATACAGGAATCGGATCCTCAAACTCTTCAGACGCACCCTGGAAAGATACAGGAATCGGGTCTGGTAATGTTAGTCGTCAACAGATACACCCTGGCAAGATACAGGAATCGGATTCTCAAACTCTTCAGATGCACCCTGGCAAGATACAGGAATCGGGTCTGGTAATGCTAGTCGTCAACAGATACACCCTGGCAAGATACAGGAATCGGATCCTCAAACTCTTCAGACGCACCCTGGCAAGATACAGGAATCGGGTCTGGTAATGTTAGTCGTCAACAGATACACCCTGGCAAGATACAGGAATCGGATCCTCAAACTCTTCAGAAGCACCCTGGCAAGATACAGGAATCGGGTCTGGTAATGTTAGTCGTCAACAGATACACCCTGGCAAGATACAGGAATCGGATCCTCAATCTCTTCAGACGCACCCTGGCAAGATACAGGAATCGGGTCTGGTAATGCTAGTCGTCAATAGATACTATTGTACCCCAAAATTTTCCCTCCCATATTCTTCAAAATTTGCCAAGTCAAAGCTTCAAAATTTCCCCAAGGGTTGCACAGTTCAAGAGTCTCCTAACAGTCAAAAATTAGGGTTTTGGTTCTGACAAAGAAAATGAAGTTTCCAAGGGTCCAATCAAGTCCCACATGCTTATAAATATGGTCAAGCATCCTCATATCAAGTTTCAAGACTCACATCACAAAATTGCACAGTCAAAAACCCTAATTGCACTACAGTCAACTGCAGGGGCAAAATGGTCATTTGACAGTCAAAAGTTCAAATTTTTGGTCAACATCTCATTTTGAAGCCACAAACATCATTTGATCAATGCTTGATCATGATTCTCAAAGCTTGGCTCAAAAATCATCAAGATGCAAAAGTTTCCTTATTTGGACAGCTGAAAAAGTCAACTGTAAATTGACCAGGGCATAACTTTCACATGGATTATCAGAAAAATTCCATACAAAGCTCATTTTGAAGAGAAAGACATTTCATACAACTCCTCTTCATACTTCAAGTCCAAGAAATGCTCTCACAAAAAGTTATCAATTTCAACATTATAGGTCATTTTCAAAAGTCAACAAAAAGGGACTTTAAGTCAAAGGCCATAACTTGAGATTGGTAAATCAAAATGACATGGGACAAAAGACATTGGTTAGAGGACTAAAAGACCTTTCCAAAATGTCCAAGAACATGAGCAAAGCTTAAAAATTGAGCAAGTTATGCCTTGTGGAAGTTGGGAAATTTTTGGATATTTTGAAAAGTCAACATTGATTCAAATGACCTAAAATTGCTAATGGGCCTCCTTTTCTTCCACAATTCATCATCCAAGGCATGTGCACGACCATTTGGCCCAAAGGGAAGTTTTTATCATTTTTATTTTATTTATTTGAATTTTTTAAATGCTAGAAATTCATTTAATTAATTAAAATATATAAAAAATGCTAAACCTAGGGTTTTCAATCTTTTTATGCATGATATCTACTCAATATTTCGTGCAAATCAGGTTTGGAAAGTATCTTGGTGATTGAACATGATTTGGACTAAAATAGCATGAAAAAGATTTGAAAATAATGGCATAGAAAATCAAATATTGTTTCATCAATTCCTTGATTCTTTTGATCAAATTCTTAACCTAAATCACTCATACATATATAGGCAAGCTAACCCTCGTGCCCTTGGACAAAAAAGCTGCATAACCAAGCCATACAAGAACTCAAGAAACTCACATATTTTTGAAATTCGATTTTGGTTTTACAGGTGAATTCAAGGTGCAAGAGTTGTTCAAACACCTTCCTTGAGGATCATAGAACGTTTTCCAATCATTCACTAAGTCCCATACTCAAGAGAACACGAAATCACCATTGAAGTTGGTGAGAAAAATTCCAAAATCATTTTCCATCATTCATGCGTTTTTAACATATTTCATTGTTGTTTTTGTGTTTAGAATGATGTTTGCAAGCTACCTGCATAATTTGATTGGAGTTTCATGCTAAAACGAAGGATTCACCATGAAAGGACATTAGGGTTCTTCAATATTCAAATTAGGGGTTTCTTGATACTGTAAAATTAGAGGACCTCAATGCCATGACCATGTTCAGCGCGCTTGGACGAAAAAGATAGGACCCTCGCGCCTAATTTATGAGGCCACATGGCCTATTCGTTATTTTCTGGAATGATATATAAGGGGACGGTTCAAAACCGTTGCCCATTCTTTTTGTGTTTCAGGAAAAAAAAGCAAAACGAGGAAGACGCGTAGGTGGCCAGCGTGGATTGGTTTATTCAAATTTTCGCGCGGAAATTCCACTAGCCATTATTTTCTCTTATAATATTTGTTTATTATTACATATACAAGATGCGCATTTGGCACGGTTGGCAGGCGTACACATGGATGACCAACAGGACTTGGGTTCGATCCCAGGTCCTCACCCCCTTTCATATTATTTTTCATATAACGCTCATATGCAGTTTCAGCGCTAAGGTGTACCATACATCCTCAAAATCAAGCCATACACACGCCTACTGGGATGGATCAAAGGGTCACGATTGAAGGAATATGGTGAACCTCAGTCAACGCCCATGCATGCTAATAGAAAAGTCAATCAGGCCAGAACTTATTGGGCCTAAAATTGCTGGACTTCACCTCCAACTGGGGACAGAACCCCCCTAGGTTTGCAAGCTTTTACATTTTTTTTCTCATTCTTTTTATTTATTTCAATTATTATTTTTAATTAGTTCTTTAATTTAAATATTTTCACAAAAAATATAAAAAATAATAAAAATCAGAAAAAAGACAAAAATAAGTATTTTATTTAATATTTTAATATTTTGTAAATAAAATTCATTAATTAACTTAGTTTTTAATTTAGGACTTAATCTTAACATTTTTTCAATAAAAAACCTAAAATTGGTAGAATTAGGGTTTGTAATAATTTTTTATCCTTTTTTTCTTTTCTTTCATAATAATTAAATATCATTTATTTTTTTTATAAATCAAAATTGCATGTAAATAATTAGGTTAATATTAGGTTTAGCTTTAATTTTTTTCTTCTTAATAAATAAAAACTATAGAATTAGGGTTAATTTAATTTCAATTTCATTTAATCTTTCTCATCAAAATCATAAATACAAAAAATCTCAACAAAAAAAAACAATTTATTTTCTTTTAATTTTATTAATTTAATAATTTAATTTAGCTCCATTAAAAAGGGTCCAACGCCCTCGCTTCAATTTAAAATTTCAATTCGCGTATTTATTTCTTTTCCTTTTAATATTTATGTACCTCTCCCAAAGCCTTGTAAACTCTGACATTTTAAGTTCTCGCACTTTACTTTTCATTATTTCTTTATTTTCTGTCAAATCGGGTTCTGGAAATTTTGGCGATGTGGACCCGCGCCTTTGTAATAGCTTAGAACTTTACCTTTCTTGTTTTTTTTAACTGTTGACAAATGCATGCAAGAATGAATGGACAAAAATAAAAACAAACGCATAGATCACCAATAATATGACAAGACAAAAATAAACGAATCTGACACACAAATCACACACCACCCCTAGGGTACGTCTCACTGTTGCCTTGCCTCGAAAGGTGATCGTCGAGTAGAGGATGTCTTAGTAAGTCCTCATGATCCGGGAACCTAGCATGAGGGTAGCTTCTAAGGTGTCTTCCCATTGCTCTGGTGATCACCATGTCCCGAACTTCGAATTGACCCGAACACCTCTAACGGTGGTGCTACCTACCTCTCAATGGTGGGATGGCACTACTTTAAAGGACATTTACACAGACGAATTCCTTAGGGTAGGTAGACGACTCTAGATACTTGCTCTAATTTCAAAACAAATCAAAAATACTTTTCACACCGACACCTTTTCAAAAAGCTTTCGAAAGCATTTTTTCAAACACTCTTGAGGACCGATACAAGAGTCGAACTGGAATTTTCAAAGAAACTTTTTAAAACCCACAGTTGAAAAGCAAACAAACCATTTTTGAAAACACAAGTGAGCAAGTATCTAAGAGCCCATGGATAACCATGGATAGAAAGGGTGCTAATACCTTCCCTTTCTATAATCTACCTCCCGAACCGAGAGCAATCTCTATAAGGAATTTTTCTGTGCTTTTTTCCTTTCCATTTGGAGAAAATAAAAGACGGTGGCGACTCTTGCTTCCGCGACATTTCGCGAACCAGCGTTAAACAGTCAGTTCCAGATCCACCGATCACAGAACTGGCGACTCTGCTGGGGACTTAAACTTAAAGTGAGGTGTACCTTAGGGTTAGTTCATAACTGTGTTTTCAGTTATATTGACTTGTCTGCTTTAAATTTGTGGGTTGCATGGGAGTTACATAGATCCTAACCCGGATCTGGGGATACCCTGTTTAGGTAGCATAAGCTGTGAGGGACCTGTCCGGCGTAGACCGACACGGGTGAAACAGTGGCTACGTTGGTGTGGCACCTTGGTCTATACCGATATCCCTTGTGTTGCAACGAGGAGAATATGGGTCTTCTAAGGAGTCATTAAGCACCAACAACCTTAGAACCTTAAATGACACAACTTGGCCATTAGAACAGTAGCAGTATGCTACGCCCATTGAGGCTAAACTCTCGTGATGGTTCTGGCCGCAAGAAAAGATTGCGATGCTGGAGTTATGATCGATCGAGGGTAGTCAATGATATTGGGATCCTCTAAGAACCCGGTTACTTTGATAGGACAGGTATGAACCAACAAACTGAAAGAGGGTAGTACCTAGACCTCATGCTGGCCTAAACTTTAGGGGCTTGCCTTGTGTGACTTGTGTGCCTTACCATGTTTGCCTTTGTATCTCTTTGTGGTGTGCTTTATCATAACATCATAACATCATGAGCATTGCATGCATCCTGCATAAGGACTGACCATTTCAAAGACAAGAGGGTTTCACCTTTGCTCTGTTTTGTAGGACATCATGATGCCTGTGCGAAGGAATACTATCCGGTTCAACTTTGTTCACTCACCTGAATTGCTTGAAGAGTTGGTTAGCAGAATTCCAAATACCACTTCCTTCATTCAGAGACATGGTTCTCTTCTCAGTTTAGTCACTGCAAAGCGGGATCAACAGTTGATGAGTGTTCTGACCCAGTTCTATGACCCTCTGTACCAGTGCTTCACCTTTCAAGACTTCCAGCTGGTCCCTACCCTGGAAGAGTTCTCTGATCTGCTTGGTATCCCTATCTTGGATCAGACTCCCTTTACTGGTTGGGAAAAGACCCTCAGGCTTGAGGATGTTGCTGCAGCTCTTCCCCTGACACATCAAGAGGTAATGGACAACTGGGTAACTAGAAGCGGAGTTAAGGGTTTCTTGGCCAAGTTTCTGATTGGTAAAGCTAACAGTTTCTGGAATGACTTGGACTTTAGGGCATATGAAGACATTTTGGCTCTCTTAATCTATGGGTTAGTCTTGTTTCCTAATCCTGACAACTTCATCAATGTCACTGCCATAAGGATCTTTATGTCTCAGAATCCTGTGCCCACTCTCTTGGGTGACATCTTGCAACAACTTCATGCTCGTACTACCCGAAGACAAGGAACCCTATGGTGTTGTATCCCTTTGTTGGTGAGGTGGTTTATTTCGCACCTCCCTAAGTTCATACTGAAGAACCAAGAAGGAAGAGGTTGGGCTCATAGGTTAATGTCTCTCACCGACAAAGACATCATTTGGACTTGCAGAGGTATGGATGAGATAGCTGTTATTGATCGATGCGGGGAGTACCCTAATGTTCCTCTGATTGGTACCCAAGGAGGAATCTCTTACAATCCATGTCTAGCGCTCCGTCAGTTTGGAAGAGCCAGAAGAGCAGGCCCCCATGAAATGTTGGTGCCTCACATCAGTTTTGAGTTTCAAATGGATAGTGACGAGCTGCGTCGTAGGTTCATCAAGGCTTGGGACAAAGTTCATAAGGTTGACCCACAAGAGTTGGGGCCAAAGACTTCTTTACCTATGGAAGCCTACTACAAATGGGTTCGCATCCGTGCTCAGAAGTTAGGTATGCCGTATGAAGCTGTCAGACCTATCATTCTTGAGTGTCCTGACAAAGATGGTGTTCCCCCAACTGTCCTTCCTCCTCAGATACCTACTGATTATGAGACATTAAAGAGGTCTTGGTCACAACTGCGAGAAGAACGGGATTCTTACCGGGAAAAGTTCAACGAGCAGGAATTGAAGATCCAAAAGCTGATGAAGCAGCTGGAGAATGAGCGAGCTCTGAATGCTTACATCCGTACTGAGAAAAGGAGACCATGGGATCAATAAGGAGCTCTGGATGTTCTTTTACAGTTTTATTTTCCTTTCATGTAACGCCCAAGGGCAACCTGTTGAATAATTTCAGTTTCAAAGTTGAATCTAATGAAGTGTGTTCCTTTTTGTTTACAAAGTTGATTCCCGATTGTCTTTGAAAACATAAATCATACGCATTCCATTCATCATGTGCATAGTAGGTTTTCTTCTTTTCAGGTTGCTTACCGTTCTTCGCTGTTTATTTCAGCATCATGAATCCTGACTCATCATCAACTGAGATGTCCATCAAGGCTCTCCAGGCGCAGAATGCGCAATTTCAGGAATTAATCATGGGTTTGGCTCAAGCCCAAGAAGAATTGAAGGCTCTGCTCCTGAAGAAGGAGAAGAAGAAGAAGAGAAGAACTGTTCTGTTTAACTCGGGCCGAAGGTTTGGCAACACTCTGCAAAATGAAGAGGCTGGTTCTTCTATTGGCAAGGGTACTCCTCAAGCGGAAAAAGGTCCTAGTCCGGTAGTCTCCGACAACGAGACTGATTTTGATGAAGAGAAATATCCTCCGGCAGAAGACCGTTACAAGCATTTGGAGGACAGGCTGAATGCTATGGAGATACAACAGGTACCTGGGCTGGATTTCGGAGATTTGGGTTTGTCTACTGGTGTGATCATTCCTCGTAAATTCAAAGCACCATCTTTCACTAAGTACGACGGGGCGTCTTGTCCCAAGCTACATCTCAAGTCCTATGTTCGGAAAATTCAACCGTACTCAGCGGATAAGAATTTGTGGATCCACTTCTTCCAGGAGAGTCTTTCAGGGACTCATATCGAATGGTTCCATCAGCTGGATGGGACCAAGGTTCGTAACTGGGAGGAGTTGGCTACTGCTTTCTATAAGCAGTATCAGTATAATGCCGACCTTGCCCCTACACGTACCCAACTCCAGGGTATGTCGTTAGGTTCAAGTGAAGGTTTTAAAGAGTACGCTCAGAAGTGGAGGGATCTGGCTGGCAGGGTGCAGCCTCCGTTGACTGACCGGGAGTTAGTAGACATGTTCTTGGGGACCCTATCTGGGCCATTTTTCAACCATCTTATCGGTAACTCATCTGCAGGGTTTACCGATCTTATTCTGACTGGAGAGAGAATTGAAGCTGGGTTGAAGTCTGGTAAGATTCCGAAGGGTGCATCGTCTAGTTCTGAGAAGAAACCCTTCAAGAAGGAGGCTAGTGCTGTATATGGCTCCCGGAGACCAGAGAAATCTGAGCGCCGCCAATCTGTCAGTGCGGTAATGATTGCCAAGCATGTTGCCGCTCCTCGGCCAACCAATCCTCAAAGGGCTGAAAGACCCCGGAGAGAGTTTACCCGTTTGAGCATGACCCTATCCCAAATCTTGCCGCAGTTACTATCCACCAACCTAGTGACCGTCAGAGAGGCCCCCAAAGGTGTAAACACTGCCTCCCCCAAATACAACCCAAATGCTCGTTGTGCTTATCATTCTGATAGCCCGGGGCATTCCACTGACGACTGTTGGGCATTAAGGAATAAGGTGCAAGACCTTATTGACGCGAAAGAGATACAGTTTGAAGCGCCTGAGAGGCCGAATGTGGTTACTGCTCCTATGCCTCAGCATGGGGTAAATGTTGTTGATGAAGAGGTGTACGCTGTTTCTGTGGATGATCTAGTCACTCCCTTAATAACTGTCAAGAAGAACCTGCTGCTGGCCGGTTTATTTTCGGGTTGCAGTGAGGGTTACCTGTTTTGCGCTGTTTCCCTATCTGGTTGTCCCTTGCTGAAGTTAGGCATCCAAAGCCTAATGGACAGTAAGGAGATTCTGTTCAAGAAGTCTGTTGTTCAGTTGGTTCCGGTAGAAGAAGTTTTTGTGGTTACCATCTTCAATAATCCAATCAAGGCTCTCCCGAAGAAGCCTGTCCAAATCATGATTGTTGCACCTGTGGTTATTACTGTTCCCGGGCCTCTTCCCTACGTATCTGACAAAGCTGTCCCCTGGCACTATGGGGCAGATGTGTATGTGAACGGAATCAAACAAGAATTCAACACTGGCGCCAGTATCTGCGATATCACTGGCCCAGCCAAGGTTACCCGCAGTGGCAGGCTCTTCTCGCCTGACATTGCACCGCCCGCTACTCGAAGACCCCTCCTTATAACACCTACAAGTGTACCTGTTCCTGTTGCTGATCAAGTTGTTTCCCCTACTGCCGAGTCGTCTAATGCTCGGGGCAAAGGGATTGAGGATGAGCCTGCCCGGATGGAGGCACCGATACCTATAAATGCTGAGGCCTCCCAACAAGAGATGGAGGAGATTCTAAATATAATAAAAAAGAGTGACTTTAATGTTGTGGAACAGCTGGGGCATACGCCCTCCAAAATCTCCATGCTCTCCTTATTGCTGTGCTCCGAGGCCCATTCTAAGGCCTTGATCTCATTTCTCAAGATGACCCATGTGCCACAGGAGACATCTGCAGTCCAATTCATTGATTGCATAGCAAATCTGACAGCGGACAATGGCTTGGGTTTCTCAGATGCTGACCTGACTGCGAAGGGAAGAGATCACAATGATGCCCTGCATGTCTCTATCGAATGCAGGGGGCACTACTCTGGCACATGTATTGGTGGATACTGGTTCTTCCTTGAATATTCTACCAAAGAAGGCTTTAGACCGTTTGGATTGTGAAGGCCTGGAATTAAAACCCAGCAATATCATCGTCAGGGCCTTTGACGGTTCAAAAAGGATGGTTCATGGAGAGGTTGACATCCCTATTCGTGTGGGTTCTCAGGTGTTTGACTCTACCTTTTACGTGATGGATATCCGTCCATCGTATTCTTATCTACTGGGTCGACCTTGGATCCATAAGGTTGGGGCAGTGACCTCTACCTTGCATCAGAAGCTAAAATACCCTGTCAGAGGGAAGATCGTCACTGTACAGGGAGAGGAGGAATATATGGTGAGCCACTTGAATTCCTTCAGGTACATTGAGATGGACGGGGAGTTTATTGAAACCCCCTTTCAGCATTTCGAAGAGGTACTTCCAATTTCAGCAGCAGCAGAAACAGCAGTCGAAGAGGATGTTCCTTTGAAGATGGCTTCCCTAAAGGATGCCCGGGCTGTGGTTCAAAAAGGTGAATGTGCTAATTGGGGCAGGCTTCCCGACTTTACACAGAAAACTGACAAATTTGGACTGGGTTTTACTGCAGAGGGTCAGAAAGCTATGCGGAAGGCGAAGACCAGAAGACCTCCTGTGCTCATTACAAATCCAGGAGTGAATGCTGTTGGGGAGGACAATGAAGTGGACGAAGCTGAGTTCAATAGCTGGATCTACCCGACGACCGAAGGCGGATTGACCAATTGGATTGTCAAAGACCATACTCCTGTTACTTTTGTTACGCAGTAATAAACTTCTTTATTTTGTTAATTGTAATAAACAATAAATAAACTATATGGCCCGGTGTCTTACCCGAGGCACCGTGGTTTCATTTGTGAGGGTATATAAATTGTCATTTCATATATCATAAATGAAAATCTTGGACGTTTTCTCGCATTTCAAATCTTATGCTCCTTTTCTGTCTTTCCTTCCTTTACATATTTTTCAAAACAGCTGTATTTACACACACTCACTCATACAGGTTCCAATCCACTCTGGATCTCACTGGTAACGACTCTGCTACTGCCAGTTATGACTTCGAAAATCCGATCAACTTAGCCGAAGACGAAGGTGAATACGATTGTGAAGTGCCTGGCGAGCTTGCAAGACTGTTGCTTCAGGAAGAGAGGGTAATTCAACCACATGAAGAGCCAGTGGAAACAATAAACTTGGGTACTGAGGCAGACAAGAAAGAGGTAAAGATTGGTGCCAACCTAGAGCTCAGCGTGAAGCAACGGTTGACTAAAATGCTACATGATTATATGGAGATCTTTGCCTGGTCCTACGAAGACATGCCTGGGTTAGATACCGACATTGTGGTCCATCATTTGCCTACTAAGGAAGACTGCCCTCCGGTTAAGCAAAAGGTCCGCCGTATGCGTCCAGAGATGTCTGAGAAGATCAAAGCCGAGGTTATGAAACAGTTTGATGCCGGGTTCCTTGCAGTGACTTCTTACCCTCAGTGGGTTGCTAATGTGGTGTCGGTACCAAAGAAGGACGGTAAGGTCAGAATGTGTGTCGACTACAGGGATCTGAACAGGGACAGCCCCAAAGATGACTTCCCTTTACCTCACATTGATGTCCTTGTTGACAATACAGCTCAGCACAAGGTGTTCTCTTTCATGGATGGTTTTTCAGGATATAATCAGATCAAGATGGCACCTGAAGACATGGAAAAGACTACATTTGTTACTCAGTGGGGCACCTTCTGTTACAAGGTCATGCCTTTTGGACTAAAGAATGCTGGGGCAACCTACCAACGTGCCATGGTTGCTTTATTTCATGACATGATCCATCATGAGATAGAAGTTTATGTTGACGACATGATCGCAAGGTCCCAGACTGATGAAGAGCACCTAGATCATCTGCAGAAACTGTTTGACCGTCTGAAGTTGTACAAGCTAAGGTTGAACCCGAACAAGTGCACCTTCGGGGTAAGATCTGGAAAGTTGCTAGGCTTCGTTGTAAGTGATAAGGGTATTCAAGTGGACCCTGCTAAAGTTAAAGCTATTCAAGAGATGCCAGTTCCTAGGACAGAGAAGGAAGTCAGAGGCTTTTTAGGACGCCTGAATTACATTGCTCGGTTCATCTCGCATCTAACCGCTACCTGTGAACCGATCTTCAAGCTGCTGAAGAAAGATCAGGTAGTACGTTGGAATGATGAATGTCAGGCTTCTTTTGACAAAATCAAAGAGTACCTCCAAGAACCACCCATCCTTATGCCACCGGTTGAAGGGAGACCTCTGATACTATATCTGACAGTGCTTGACAACTCAATGGGGTGTGTGCTGGGGCAGCATGACGAGTCTGGCCGAAAAGAGCATGCCATTTATTACCTTAGCAAAAAGTTTACCGACTGTGAGACCCGATACTCACTGCTTGAGAAAACTTGTTGCGCTTTGGTATGGGCTGCTCGCCGGATGAGACAGTATATGCTGACTCATACCACCTTGTTGATCTCAAAGATGGATCCTATAAAGTACATATTTGAAAAGCCTGCTCTGTCTGGGAGAATAGCAAGATGGCAAATGATCTTGACGGAATATGACATTCAGTACACGACCCAGAAAGCCATCAAGGGAAGTGTATTGGCAGACCACTTGGCACATCAGGCAGTAGACGACTATCAGTCAATGAACTTCGAGTTTCCGGACGAGAGCATCATGATTGTGACTGATTGTGAAGTACCTGGACCGGATGAAGGACCTGAGGAAGGATCCCGATGGTCTATGCACTTTGACGGAGCCTCCAACGCTTTGGGAAACGGCATTGGCGCTGTAATCATATCTCCTCAAGGCACTCATACTCCGCTCACTGCCCGGCTATGTTTCAACTGTACCAACAACATGGCGGAGTATGAGGCGTGCATTATGGGTCTTCAAGCTGCGATCGACTTAAGGATCAAGTTTCTGAGTGTCTTCGGAGATTCCGCTCTCGTGATCAATCAGATCAAAGGAGAGTGGGATACGAAACATCTGAATCTTATTCCTTACAGAGAATGTGTGTTGACCTTGATCCCCCACTTCACGAAGATAACCTTTGAACACTTTCCAAGAGAGGAGAATCAGCTGGCGGACGCGTTAGCTACAATGTCTTCTATGTTCAAAGTTAAATGGGATAATGAGGCTCCCCGGATCATCATCTGGAAACTGGACGAACCGGCATACTGTTGCGATCTCGAGACTGAATTGGTGACTGAGAAGCCTTGGTACCATGAAGTGAAGAGATATCTGGAAGCTCAGGAATACCCTGAGGGTGCCTCTGTCAACGATAAGAAGTTCATGAGAAGGTTCGCGGCAAAGTTCTTCCTTAGCAACGGCATCCTGTATAAGCGAAACCATGATTCAATCTTACTGCGTTGTGTGGATAAGTCTGAAGCGGAAAGGATCATGGAAGAGCTACATGAAGGGACCTTTGGGACACATTCCAGTGGACATACAATGGCAAAGAAGATCCTTCGGGCAGGGTATTACTGGTCCACAATGGAAGCTGACTGCTATCAACATTCCCGGACATGCCATAAGTGCCAGATTTACGCAGACAAGGTGCATGTTCCTCCCGTCCCTTTGAATGTTCTGACTGCGCCTTGGCCGTTTGCAATGTGGGGCATAGACATGATCAGTGAGATTAAACCTACGACATCTAATGGGCATCGCTTCATCCTAGTGGCGATTGATTATTTTACAAAGTGGGTTGAAGCAGCGTCCTACGCTACGGTAACCAAGACTGTTGTGGCACGGTTCATTCGGCACAACCTGATCTGTCGATACGGCGTCCCAGAGAGAATTATTACAGACAACGGTACCAATCTGAATAATAAGATGATCACTGAGCTCTGCGAGCAATTTAAGATACAGCACCACAATTCTTCTCCTTACAGACCGAAGATGAATGGGGCTGTAGAAGCAACAAATAAAAATATCAAGAAAATCGTGCAGAAGATGACAGTGACTTATAAAGATTGGCACGAGATGTTACCGTTCGCTTTACATGGGTATCGTACCTCAGCCAGGACGTCAACCGGGGCAACTCCTTTCTCCTTGGTCTACGGCATGGAAGCAGTCTTACCGATCGAAGTGCAAATACCCTCTCTCCGGATAATGAAGGATGCAAATCTGAACGAAGATGATTGGATCCAGACACGACTTGATCAACTAAACCTCATCGATGAAAAGAGACTTGCTGCTATCTGTCATGGTCAGACGTATCAGAAACGGATGATCAGGGCATTTAACAAAAAGGTCAGACCACAGGAATATCAAGTTGGGGATCTGGTAATCAAGTGAATCATCCTTCCTCATAGTGATCCAAGGGGCAAATGGACCCCTACATACGAAGGGCCATTTGTGGTTAAGCATGTGTTCTCAGGAGGAGCCATGATTTTAACCAATATGGATGGTGACGACCTTCCTCACCCCGCCAATGCAGACATAGTAAAAAGATACTACGCATGAAAAAGACCCGCTAGGCTGACATGCCTAGGCAAAAATTAGGGCTTCCCGGCGAACCAAAAGGGTTCGGGCAAAATGAAGGGATGAAAATGAAAAATCTGTACACCCGGCAAGTCGAAAACCTGAAAAGGCGGCTTGGGCAAAAATGGGTATCCCGGTGGACTGAAAACCCGAAAGGGCGGTCCAGGCAAAAGTTAGGGATAAAAGCGTAATACTATGTCTCATTGGATCACCTTGCATCCAGAATCTGGTATCTATATCAAGTTCAGACGGCATCGATCAGTCAGCTTCACTTTCAACCAAGGTCATCAAGTGATGAGATGCTCGGAGATATAAAGGCAATAGCAGAGTTGAAACCCAGTGGGATCATTCATTTCACACAGCTGTTTTATTTTCTTGTACAAAATTTGTATAAACTCTTTTGTCCGGCGGCGTTCTCTTACTAGGACGTCAGCCTCTTGTACATAAAACGCCTATTTACAGGCAAATTCAAAATCAATACAAATATACTTTTCAGTTAAAATTGCCAATTGTTTTTCTTTTTCTGTTTTGTTTTGCGAAGAACGTCCAAGGTTCAATTTGTGATATATGCATTGACAATAATTTGCTAACTCATGAACATTCGCATACGAAACAAAGGATTAATTACAAGTAACATTAGAAACAGGGGCAATAAAGAGTTGTCTAAGCAATCTAATTATTCTATCCTCCAAGGCACCAAGGTAGGTTCAGCTAAAGAACATAACCAGATATCCTAATTCCCCAGAGAGTGAAACAGCAAGTCAGTACACTCTCCTCAAGCAAAGCTACTATCAAACTTAAGGAAATTGGGTATCCCCCCGCAGAGCTCAACATTCCCCTGCAGCATACACATTCTTAACAAGCATCCCCGGCAGTCTTGACCTAAAGATTGTTCCCCGGCGGTATATCAGACATTCAGTGGAGTCCCTTCCCCGGTACAGTTCAAAACTTCCCCAAGAGAGTCCAATCCAGTTTCCCCAAGAAAGTTGGAATCCATCTCCCCAAGTAGTAAGCTTATCCCCAGTAGATTCTGGAAGCTTATCCTCGCAGAGCATGAACGCGTCCCCCGGCTTTATTCAAAGAGTTATTTCCTTACTAGGATATAACTGGGTTATCCTCAGCCAAAAGCCACGGAAAGAGCGTCCTCGATGAAGTCTTCTTATCCCCAGCGAAGTCTATTAACACTTCCAACTCAACAATGGTATCCCCAGCAAATTATTATCAACATCCCGACGAAATACCTCTCTCCCGCCGAGTATTGTTCCCCAGCAAGATCGGTAGAGTATTTTTTCTCCCCGCAGAGTAATCCATTCGTCAAGTTTATTCCCCAACGGAACTATCTTCTCCTACCGGTATTCTTGCAACTATCATCCCCAGCGGAAGCGAAATCTATTCTTCAACATCAGCCCAGGATATGACTTCCCGGCACCCGTCAAGGATTTATTTTCCAAAGACGGGAAGATACATTCATAAAACATCATATTTTCATACATTATAGCATGCATATACGCATCATATCTTACAAATCTCATTTATGTTGAGAACATCATTGCTTGATTCATATCATGCATCGCATATGACTGACCTTTGCCTTTCAGGAAAAGATTCAGTTAAGTTCTCAGCCATATTTCAAGACCTAGACCGGTTCAGTTAAATCGACTCCAAAGATTTCTCTGTTTCTTATCCAGTCCAAGGCCTTCTCTAGTCCAGTTAAATCGACCCCAAATAGATTTTTCTGATGAAGACTCAGTAGAAGTTATCCAAGGTTTTCTCAATGATTGCTATTGAGGTTGTAATCGCCTATGGTTCTCTCCCCGATACTGCGGAGATGATAATTCCACGCAAGGTTTTCTCATTGATTGCTATTGAGATTGTAATCGCCTATGGTTCTCTCCCCAATACTGCGGAGATGATAATTCCACCCAAGGTTTTCTCAATGATTGCTATTGAGATTGTAATCGCCTATGGTTCTCTCCCCGATACTGCGGAGATGATAATTCCACCCAAGGTTTTCTCAATGATTGCTATTAAGGTTGTAATCGCCTATGGTTCTCTCCCCGATATTGCGGAGATGATAATTCCATCCAAGGTTTTCTCAATGATTGCTATTGAGGTTGTAATCGCCTATGGTTCTCTCCCCGATACTGCGGAGATGATAATTCCATCCAAGATTCTCTCAATGATTGCTATTGAGGTTGTAGTCGCCTATGGTTCTTTCCCCGATACTGCGGAGTTGGTAATCCCAGGTTTCGCTCAACGATTGCTGTTGAAGTTGAAATTATCCAAGATTTTCTCAACGATTGCTGCTGAGGTTAAAGTCATCCAAGGTTCTCTCACCGTTCCTGTTGAGGTAGTAACCATTCCTGGTTCATTCATCACCATTTGAAGCTCCATATTCAGCTCCTGTAACCAGTCAGGACACACCTGCACATCTATCTGAAGACCAGCTCCTGTAAAAGGTCAGGTAATCATTTTTCTTTTGCAGGTACGTAAGTTCTCGCTAAGGAATCTCTTATGCGATTGACATCCAGATGGCATCTATAAGCCCATCCACCTTCCATCATCTCTTAGCATGGCATCTATAAGCCCATCATCCTATCCATCAATCTCTAAATGGCATCTATAAGCCCATTCCCACCATCATACTACTATGTGAGCGCAAATTTCTGGGTACTCTAGTGTTCAATCATCTTCCACCTTCGGATTACGAAAGGCACGTCAGCCAATCTGCATCCTCAGGTCTAAGAAGATTGAACAGGGGCAACTGTTGTACCCCAAAATTTGCCCTCCCATATTCTTCAAAATTTGCCAAGTCAAAGCTTCAAAATTTCCCCAAGGGTTGCACAGTTCAAGAGTCTCCTAACAGTCAAAAATTAGGGTTTTGGTTCTGACAAAGAAAATGAAGTTTCCAAGGGTCCAATCAAGTCCCACATGCTTATAAATATGGTCAAGCATCCTCATATCAAGTTTCAAGACTCACAGCACAAAATTGCACAGTCAAAAACCCTAATTGCACTACAGTCAACTACAGGGGCAAAATGGTCATTTGACAGTCAAAAGTTCAAATTTTTGGTCAACATCTCATTTTGAAGCCACAAACATCATTTGATCAATGCTTGATCATGATTCTCAAAGCTTGGCTCAAAAATCATCAAGCTGCAAAAGTTTCCTTATTTGGACAATTGAAAAAGTCAACTGTAAATTGACCAGGGCATAACTTTCACATGGATTATCAGAAAAATTCCATCCAAATCTCATTTTGAAGAGAAAGACATTTCCTACAACTCTTCTTCATACTTAAAGTCCAAGAAATGCTCTCACAAAAAGTTATCAATTTCAACATTATAGGTCATTTTCAAAAGTCAACAAAAAGGGACTTAAAGTCAAAGGCCATAACTTGAGATTGGTAAATCAATATTACATGGGACAAAAGACATTGGTTAGAGGACTCAAAGACCTTTCCAAAATGTCTAACAACATGAGCAAAGCTTAAAAATTGAGCAAGTTATGCCTTGTGGAAGTTGGGAAATTTTTGGATATTTTGAAAAGTCAACATTGATTCAAATGACCTAAAATTGCTAATGGGCCTCCTTTTCTTCCACAATTCATCATCCAAGGCATGTGCACGACCATTTGGTCCAAAGGGAAGTTTTTATCATTTTTATTTTATTTATTTGAATATTTTAAATGCTAGAAATTCATTTAATTAATTAAAATATATAAAAAATGCTAAACCTAGGGTTTTCAATCTTTTTATGCATGATATCTACTCAATATTTCGTGCAAATCAGGTTTGGAAAGTATCTTGGTGATTGAACATGATTTGGACTAAAATAGCATGAAAAAGATTTGAAAATAATGGCATAGAAAATCAAATATTGTTTCATCAATTCCTTGATTCTTTTGATCAAATTCTTAACCTAAATCACTCATACATATATAGGCAAGCTAACCCTCGTGCCCTTGGACAAAAAAGCTGCATAACCAAGCCATACAAGAACTCAAGAAACTCACATATTTTTGAAATTCGATTTTGGTTTTACAGGTGAATTCAAGGTGCAAGAGCTGTTCAAACACCTTCCTTGAGGATCATAGAACGTTTTCCAATCATTCACTAAGTCCCATACTCAAGAGAACACGAAATCACCATTGAAGTTGGTGAGAAAAATTCCAAAATCGTTTTCCATCATTCATGCGTTTTTAACATATTTCATTGTTGTTTTTGTGTTTAGAATGATGTTTGCAAGCTACCTGCATAATTTAATTGGAGTTTCATGCTAAAACGAAGGATTCACCATGAAAGGACATTAGGGTTCTTCAATATTCAAATTAGGGGTTTCTTGATACTGTAAAATTAGAGGACCTCAATGCCATGACCATGTTCAGCGCGCTTGGACGAAAAAGATAGGACCCTCGCGCCTAATTTATGAGGCCACATGGCCTATTCGTTATTTTCTGGAATGATATATAAGGGGACGGTTCAAAACCGTTTCCCATTCTTTTTGTGTTTCAGGAAAAAAAAGCAAAACGAGGAAGACGCGTAGGTGGCCAGCGTGGATTGGTTTATTCAAATTTTCGCGCGGAAATTCCACTAGCCATTATTTTCTCTTATAATATTTGTTTATTATTACATATACAAGATGCGCATTTGGCACGGTTGGCAGGCGTACACATGGATGACCAACAGGACCTGGGTTCGATCCCAGGTCCTCACCCCCTTTCATATTATTTTTCATATAACGCTCATATGCAGTTTCAGCGCTAAGGTGTACCATACATCCTCAAAATCAAGCCATACACACGCCTACTGGGATGGATCAAAGGGTCACGATTGAAGGAATATGGTGAACCTCAGTCAACGCCCATGCATGCTAATAGAAAAGTCAATCAGGCAAGAACTTATTGGGCCTAAAATTGCTGGACTTCACCTCCAACTGGGGACAGAACCCCCCTAGGTTTGCAAGCTTTTACATTTTTTTTCTCATTCTTTTTATTTATTTCAATTATTATTTTTAATTAGTTCTTTAATTTAAATATTTTCAAAAAAAATATAAAAAATCAGAAAAATCAGAAAAAAGACAAAAATAAGTATTTTATTTAATATTTTAATATTTTGTAAATAAAATTCATTAATTAACTTAGTTTTTAATTTAGGACTTAATCTTAACATTTTTTCAATAAAAAACCTAAAATTGGTAGAATTAGGGTTTGTAATAATTTTTTATCCTTTTTTTCTTTTCTTTCATAATAATTAAATATCATTTATTTTTTTTATAAATCAAAATTGCATGTAAATAATTAGGTTAATATTAGGTTTAACTTTAATATTTTTTTTCTTAATAAATAAAAACTATAGAATTAGGGTTAATTTAATTTCAATTTCATTTAATCTTTCTCATCAAAATCATAAATACAAAAAATCTCAAAAAAAAAAACAATTTCTTTTCTTTTAATTTTATTAATTTAATAATTTAATTTAGCTCCATTAAAAAGGGTCCAACGCCCTCGCTTCAATTTAAAATTTCAATTCGCGTATTTATTTCTTTTCCTTTTAATATTTATGTACCTCTCCCAAAGCCTTGTAAACTCGGACATTTTAAGTTCTCGCACTTTACTTTTCATTATTTCTTTATTTTCTGTCAAATCGGGTTCTGGAAATTTTGGCGATGTGGACCCGCGCCTTTGTAATAGCTTAGAACTTTACCTTTCTTGTTTTTTTTAACTGTTGACAAATGCATGCAAGAATGAATGGACAAAAATAAAAACAAACGCATAGATCACCAATAATATGACAAGACAAAAATAAACGAATCTGACACACAAATCACACACCACCCCTAGGGTACGTCTCACTGTTGCCTTGCCTCGAAAGGTGATCGTCGAGTAGAGGATGTCTTAGTAAGTCCTCATGATCCGGGAACCTAGCATGAGGGTAGCTTCTAAGGTGTCTTCCCATTGCTCTGGTGATCACCATGTCCCGAACTTCGAATTGACCCGAACACCTCCAACGGTGGTGCTACCTACCTCTCAATGGTGGGATGGCACTACTTTAAAGGACATTTACACAGACGAATTCCTTAGGGTAGGTAGACGACTCTAGATACTTGCTCTAATTTCAAAACAAATCAAAAATACTTTTCACACCGACACCTTTTCAAAAAGCTTTCGAAAGCATTTTTTCAAACACTCTTGAGGACCGATATAAGAGTCGAACTGGAATTTTCAAAGAAACTTTTTAAAACCCACAGTTGAAAAGCAAACAAACCATTTTTGAAAACACAAGTGAGCAAGTATCTAAGAGCCCATGGATAACCATGGATAGAAAGGGTGCTAATACCTTCCCTTTCTATAATCTACCTCCCGAACCGAGAGCAATCTCTATAAGGAATTTTTCTGTGCTTTTGTCCTTTCCATTTGGAGAAAATAAAAGACGGTGGCGACTCTTGCTTCCGCGACATTTCGCGAACCAGCGTTAAACAGTCAGTTCCAGATCCACCGATCACAGATACACCCTGGCAAGATACAGGAATCGGATCTTTAGTTGCGACCGTTGATAGTAATTATCTTTATATTAACCTTTGTCCTGAAAAGACAAAACGTTAGTTGTGCGTGATGTCATGATGTATGACATGCGAGATGAGATTGTATGTTCATGATGCGTATATGCATGCTATAATGTATGAAAATGTGTCGTTTATGAATGCATGTTTTCGTCTAGGAAAATAGATCCTTGACGGGTGCCGGGAAGTCACATCCTGGGCTGATGTTGAAGAATAGTGCTTTGTTGTTTCCGCTGGGGATGATGGTTGCAAGAGTACCGGTAGGAGAAGATAACTCCGTTGGGGAATAAACTTGGAGGTTACTCTGCGGGGAAAGCTACTCTAGCGACCTTGCTGGGGAGCAATACTCTGTGGGGAGAGAGGTACTTTGCTGATGATAACTCCGCTGGGGATACCGTTGTTATGTTATGGAATTAATAGACTTCGTTGGAGATAGGGAGACTCTGTCGACGACGATCTTTCTGTGGTTTTTTTTGGCTGAGGATAACTCAGTTATATTCTGGTAGGGAAATAACCTTTGAATAAACCGGGAGACGCGTTCGTGCTCTGCAGGGGGGAAGCTTCCAGAATCTACTGGGGATAAGCTTCCTGCTGGGGAGATGCTTCAGCTTTCCTGGGGAAATCTTCAGATTGGACTCTCCTGGGGAAATTTTTTTTTGAGATGTATTGGAGAAGTGGCTCCACTGAATGTCTGGTATACCGCCGGGGAACAATCTTAGATCAAGACTGCCGGGGACGCTTGTTAAGAATATTCGTATATTGTGTTGGGGAATGTTGAGATCTGCTGGAGGATACCCAACTTCCTTAAGGATGACAGGATAACTCTGCTTGGGGAGAGTGCATTGCCTTGCTGGATCACTCTCTGGGGACTTAAGATATCTTGGTTATGTTCTTCAGCTGAACCTACCTTGGTACCTTGGTGGACAGAGCAATTAGATCGCTTAGACAACTCATTATTGCCCCTGTTTCTAATGTTACCTGTAATCAATCTTTTGTTTCGTATGCAAATATTTATGAGTTAGCAATTATCATCAAATGCATATATCACAAATTGAACCTTGGACGTTCTTCGCAAAACAAAACAGAAAAAGGAAAAAAAATTGGCAATTTTAGCTGAAAAGTGAATTGTATTGAATTTTCCTGTAAATAGGCGTTTTTATGTACAAGAGGCTGACGTCCTAGTAGGAGAACGCCGCCGATTAGAAGAGTTTATACAATTTTTACAAAGGGAAAACAAAACAGCTATGTGAAAATAATAATCCCACTGGGTTTCAACTCTGTTATTGCCTTTATATCTTCGAGCGTCTCATCACTTGGCTGCTCGATTGACGATGAAGCTGATTGATCGATGCCATCTGAACTTGATGTTGATACCGGATTCTGGATGCAAAGTGATCCAATGAGACATAGTATTACGCTTTAATCCCTAACTTTTTCCTGGACCGCCCTTTCGGGTTTTCAGTCCACCGGGATACCCATTTTTGCCCAAGCCGCCTTTTCAGGTTTTCGACTTGCCGGGTGTACAGATTTTTTTTCATTTCATCCCTCATTTTGCCCGAACCCTTTTGGTTCGCCGGGAAGCCCTAATTTTTGCCTAGGTATGTCAACCTAGCGGGTCTTTTATCATGCGTAGTATCTTTTTACTATGTCTGCATTGGCGGGGTGAGGAAGGTCGTCACCATCCATGGTGGTTAGGATCATGGATCCTTCTGAGAACACATGTTTAACCACAAATGGCCCTTCGTAGGTGGGGGTCCATTTGCCCCTGGGATCACTCTGAGGAAGGATGATGCGTTTGATTACCAGATCCCCAACTTGATACTCTTGTGGTCTGACCTTTTTGTTAAATGCCCTGATCATCCGTTTTTGGTACGTCTGACCATGACATATAGTAGTAAGTCTCTTTTCGTCAATTAAGTTTAGCTGATCAAGTCGTGTCTGGATCCAATCATCTTCGCTCAGATCTGCATCATTCATTATCCGGAGAGAGGGTATCTGCACTTCGATTGGTAAGACTGCCTCCATGCCGTAGACCAAGGAAAAGGGAGTTGCCCCGGTTGACGTCCTTGCTGAGATACGGTACCCATGAAGAGAGAACGGTAACATCTCGTGCCAATCTTTATAAGTCACTGTCATCTTCTGCACAATCTTTTTGATATTCTTATTAGCTGCTTCTACAGCCCCATTCATCTTCGGCCGGTAAGGAGAAAAGTTGTGGTGCTGTATCTTAAATTGCTCACAGAGCTCAGTGATCATCTTGTTATTGAGATTGGTACCATTGTCCGTAATAATCCTTTCTGGGACGCCATATCGACAGATCAGATTATGCTGAATGAACCGTGCCACAACATTCTTGGTTACAGTGGCATAAGAAGCTGCTTCAACCCACTTTGTAAAGTAATCGATCGCCACTAGGATAAAGCGATGCCCGTTGGATGCCGTAGGTTTGATCTCGCCAATCATATATATGCCCCACATTGCAAAAGGCCAAGGTGCAGTCAGGACATTCAGCGGAACTGGAGGAACGTGCACCTTGTCTGCGTAAATCTGGCATTTATGACATGTCCAAGAATGTTGGTAACAGTCGGCTTCCATGGTGGACCAATAATATCATGCCCGAAGGATCTTCTTTGCCATAGTGTGTCCACTGGAATGTGTTCCGAAGGTACCTTCATGTAGCTCTGCCATGATCCTTTCTGCCTCAGTCTTATCTACACAACGCAGTAAGGTCGAATCATGGTTTAGCTTGTACAGGATGCCGTTGCTAAGGAAGAATTTTGCTGCGAACCTTCTCAGAAACTTCTTGTCGTTGACAGATGCACCTTCAGGATACTCCTGAGCTTCCAAGTATCTCTTCACCTCATGGTACCAAGGTTTTTCAGTCACTACCTCAGCCTCAAGATCACAACAGTATGCCGGTTCGTCCAGTTTCCAGATAATGACCCGGGGAGCATCATTGTCCCATTTGACTTTGAACATGGAAGACATCGTAGCTAACGCGTCCGCCAGCTGATTCTCCTCTCTTGGGAAATGTTCAAAAGTTATCTCTGTAAAATGGGGGATCAATGTCAACACACATTCTCTGTAAGGAATAAGATTCGGATGTTTCGTATCCCACTCGCCTTTGATCTGATTGACCACGAGAGAGGAATCTCCGAAGACACTCAGAAACTTGATCCTTAAGTCAATCGCAGCTTGAAGACCCATGATGCATGCCTCATACTCCGCCATGTTGTTGGTGCAGTTGAAACATAGTCGGGCAGTGAGTGGAGTATGAGTGCCTTGAGGGGATATGATCACAGCGCCGATGCCGTTACCCAAAGTGTTGGATGCTCCGTCAAAGTGCATAGACCATCGGGATCCTTCCTCAGGTCCTTCATCCGGTCCAGGTACTTCACAATCAGTCACTATCATGATGCTCTCGTTTGGAAACTCGAAGTTTATTGACTGATAGTCGTCTACTGCCTGGTGTGCCAAGTGGTCTGCCAATACACTTCCTTTGATGGCTTTCTGAGTCGTGTACTGGATGTCGTATTCCATCAAGATCATCTGCCATCTTGCTATTCTCCCAGACAGAGCAGGCTTTTCAAATATGTACTTTATTGGATCCATCTTTGAAATCAACAAGGTAGTGTGAGTCAGCATATACTGTCTCAGCCGGCGAGCAGCCCATACCAAAGCGCAGCAAGTTTTCTCGAGCAGTGAGTATCGGGTCTCACAGTCGGTAAACTTTTTGATAAGGTAATAAATGGCGTGCTCTTTTCGGCCAGACTCGTCATGCTGACCCAGCACACACCCCATTGAGTTGTCAAGTACTGTCAGGTATAATATCAGAGGTCTCCCTTCAACCGGTGGCATAAGGATGGGTGGTTCTTGGAGATATTCTTTGATTCTGTCAAAAGCGGCCTGACATTCATCGTTCCAACGTACTACCTGATCTTTCTTCAGCAGCTTAAAGATTGGCTCACAGGTAGCAGTTAGGTGTGAGATGAATCGGGCAATGTAATTCAGACCTCCTAGAAAGCCTTTGACTTCTTTCTCTGTCTTAGGAACTGGCATCTCTTGAATGGCTTTAACCTTGGCAGG
This sequence comes from Vicia faba, assembly GCA_948472305.1. Taxonomy (NCBI): domain Eukaryota; kingdom Viridiplantae; phylum Streptophyta; class Magnoliopsida; order Fabales; family Fabaceae; genus Vicia; species Vicia faba. The sequence goes on along the minus strand of OX451739.1, from coordinate 431,484,725 downwards.
GTCCACTTGAATACCCTTGTCGCTCACGACGAAGCCTAGCAACTTTCCAGATCTTACCCCAAAGGTGCACTTGTTCGGGTTCAACCTCAGCTTGTACAGTTTCAAACGGTCAAACAACTTTTGCAGATGGTCCAGGTGTTCCTCCTCAGTTTGGGACCTTGCAATCATATCGTCGACATATACTTCTATCTCATGATGGATCATGTCATGAAATAAAGCAACCATGGCATGTTGGTAGGTTGCCCCAGCATTTTTCAATCCAAAAGGCATGACCTTGTAGCAGAAGGTGCCCCACTGAGTAACAAAGGTAGTCTTTTCCATGTCTTCAGAAGCCATCTTGATCTGATTATAACCTGAAAAGCCATCCATGAAGGAGAACACCTTGTGGTGAGCAGTATTGTCAACCAGAACGTCAATCTTGATTTGATCTTCTCGGACATCTCTGGACGCATACGGCGGACCTTTTGCTTAACCGGAGGGCAGTCTTCCTTGGTAGGCAAGTGATGGACCACAATGTCGGTATCCAACCCAGGCATGTCTTCGTAGGACCAGGCAAAGATTTCCACATAATCATGTAACATCTGAGTTAACCGTTGCTTCACGCTGAGCTCCAGATTGGCACCAATCTTAACTTCCTTTCTGTCTGTCTCAGTACCCAGATTTATCGTTTCCACTGGCTCTTCATGTGGTTGAATTTCCCTCTCTTCCTGGAGTAACAGTCTTGCAAGCTCACCAGGCACTTCGCAATCATCTTCACCTTCGTCTTCGGCTAAGTTGATCGAATTTTCGAAGTCATAACTGGCAGTAGCAGAGTCGTTACCAGTGAGATCCAGAGTGGATTGAAACCTGTATGGGTGAGTGTGTGTAAATACAGCTGTTTTGCAATATATAAAGAAAGAAAGAAAGAAAGGGAGCACAAGATTTGAAATGCGAAAAACGTCCAAGGTCTTTATTCATGATATATGGAAATGACAATTAATATGCCCTCACAAATGAAGCCAACGGTGCCCCGGGTAAGACACCGGGCCATAAAGTTTCAGTTTATTGTTTATTACAAATCCAAAACAAAGAAGTTCATTACTGGGTGACAAAAGTAATGGGTGTAAAGTCTTTTGCGGTCCAGTTGCTAGGTCCACCGTTAGTCGTTGGGTAGATCCAGCTGTCGAACTCGGATTCTTCCACTTCGTCTTCATTCCCAATAGCATTCACTCCTGGATTGGTGATGAGCACAGGAGGTCTTCCAATCTTTGCCTTGCGCACAGCCTTTTGAGCCTCTGCAGTGAAACCCAGCCAAAACTTGTTAGTCTTAGGAGTAAAATCAGGGAGCCGGCCCCAGTTTGCACATTCACCTTTTTCAATCACGGCCCGGGCATCCTTCAAGGAAGCCATCTTCAAAGGAGAACCCTCTTCAGTCACTGCTTCTACTGCTGCCAATGTTTGTGGCACCTCTTCAAAATGTTGAAAGGGGGTCTCAATGAACTCCCCATCCATTTCTACGTACCTGAAGGAGTTGAGGTGGCTGACCATGTATTCCTCTTCCCCTTGCACTGTTACAATCTTCCCCCTGACCGGGTATTTGAGCTTCTGATGTAAAGTTGAAGTCACAGCTCCAGCCTTGTGGATCCACGGGCGACCCAGCAAACAAGAATAGGATGGACGGATGTCCATCACATAGAATTTTGAATCAAAGACCTGTGACCCAACTCTGGTTGGGATGTCAACCTCACCATGTACCATTCTTTTGGACCCGTCAAAGGCCCGGACAACAATGTTACTTGGTTTGAGTTCTAAACCCTCACAATCCAGCCTGTCTAGAGCTTTCTTGGGCAGCACGTTTAATGAGGAACCAGTGTCGACCAGCACATGAGCAAGAGTAGTGCCCCTGCATTCAATGGAGACATGCAGGGCATCATTATGGTTCTTCCCCTTGGCCGTTAGATCAGCATCAGAGAAACCCAGACCATTATCAGCGGTTAAGTTGGCCACACAGTCGGTGAATTGATCAGCAGACGTCTCTTGAGGCACGTGGGCCGTTTTCAGGAAAGCAATCAGGGCCTTGGCATGGGCCTCTGAACACAGCAACAGTGATAGCATGGAGATTTTGGAGGGGGTGTGCCCCAACTGTTCAACTACGTTGAAATCACTTTTATTTATGATTTTGAGGATCTCTTCCATCTCTTGCTTGGAAGCCTCAACAATGGACTTTGGTGCCTCCATCCAGGCAGGCATATCAGCAGCAATCCCCTTGCCCCGAGCGTCAGATGACTCGGCAGCAGGGGTGGAAACTTGATTAGGGGGGAAACAGGCACACTGGCAGGTGTGATGATCAAAGGCCTCTGAATTACTTGAGGAGCAATGTCTGGTGAGAACAGTCTTCCACTACGAGTGACCTTAGCAGGCCCGGTGATGTTGGTGACACCGGTACCAGCGTTGAACTCTTGCTTCACTCCCAGAACATAGACATCTGCCCCATAGTGCCACAGAATAGCTTTATCAGACTTGTAGGGGATGGGCCCCGGAACAGTAATGGTGATGGGAGCAATCTTGTGAACAGGCAAAATTTGGACAGGCTTCTTTGAAGGAGCCTTGGAAGGGTTATTGAAAATGGTAACAATTGAAACTTCTTCAACAGGGGCAGCAGGAACGGCAGTCTTCTTAAACAAGATCTATTTACTATTCATCAGGTTTTGGACGCCTGATTTCAGCAAAGAACAACCAGCAGGGGAATCAGCACATAAAGGGCAACCTTTGCTACATCCCGGAAATAAACCGGCTAACAACAGGTTCCTCTTGACGGTCAGCAGTGGAGTAGCAACATCATCCACAGAAGCCACATACAAATCCTCTTCAACAGCATTCACTCCATGCTGGGGCATGGGAGCGGTCACAACATTTGGCCTCTCGGGCGCCTCGAACTGTATCTCCTTGGCATCAATAAGGTCCTGAACCTTATTCCTCAGGGCCCAACAATCATCAGTAGAATGTCCCGGGCTATCAGAGTGATATGCGCAACGTGCGTTGGGGTTGTATTTCAGAGATGCTGTGTTTACCATCTTCGGAGCCTCTTTGACAGTTACCAGGCTAGTTGACAGCAGTTGCGGCAGGATCTGAGAGAGAGTCATGCTGAGTCGAGTATACTGTCGTTTGGGCCTCTCAGCTCTGGGTTGGTTGTACTGTTGTGGAGCAGCAGAAGGCTTAGAAATAACCACCGCGTTGACAGCTTGGCGGCGTTCAGGTTTGTTTTGCCTTCTTGGACCATACACAGCACTTGCCTCCTTCTTGAAGGGCTTCTTTTCAGAATTGGAGGAGGTAACCTTCTGTATCTTCCCCGATTTTATACCAGCCTCGATCCTCTCACCAGTCAGGATCAGATCAGTAAACCCAGCAGAGGAATTACCAATGAGATGGTTGAAGAATGGACCAGATAGGGTTCCCAAGAACATATCCACCAGCTCACGATCCGTCAATGGTGGCTGCACCCTGCCAGCCAGATCTCTCCATTTCTGTGCGTACTCCTTAAAACCTTCACCCGATCCTAGCGACATACCCTGGAGTTGGGTACGTATAGGAGCGAGGTCGGAATTATATTGATACTGCTTGTAGAAAGCAGTGGCCAAATCCTCCCAGTTACGAATGTTGGTTCCATCCAGCTGACAGAACCATTCGAGGTGAGTCCCTGAAAGACTCTCCTGGAAGAAGTGGATCCATAAGTTCTTGTCTGCTGTGTAAGGCTGGATCTTCCTTACATAAGAACGGAGGTGCATCTTGGGACAGGAAGCCCCGTCATACTTCACAAAGGTCGGCGCCTTGAACTTGTGCGGGATCACCACCCCAGAAGATAACCCCAAGTCTCCGAAATCCAACCCAGGCACGCGTTGAATCTCCATAGCATTTAACCGGTCCTCCAGCTGTTTGTACCGGTCCTCAGCAGGAGGGTACTGTTCGTCATTGAAGCCTGTCTCAGTGTCAGAGACCATAGGACTAGGGACCTCTCTCCCTTGGTGACTACCTTCCCCCACAGATGGAGTAGTCCTCTCAGCTTCATTCTGCAATGTGTTCCCGAGTCTGCGCCCGGTGTTGAATAGCACAGTCCTCTTCTTCTTCTTATTCTTCTTCAGAAGCAAAGCCTTCAGCTCTTGTTGTCCCTGGGCCAAGTTCATGACCATCTCCTGAAATTGGGCATTCTGGGCCTGGAGGGCCTTGATAGCTTCCTCGGTAGTGAGTTCAGGATTCATGATTCTTGAGTGCTGAAATTAACAGCGAAGAAGATTAAGCAACATGTAGGCAAAGGGTACCTGTAATGCATATGATGAATGAAATGCGTATGAATTATGTTTTCAAAGACAATCGGGAGTCAACTTTGTAAACAAAAGGAACACACTTTATTAGATTTAAACTTTAAATTGTTCAACAATTTGCCCTTAGGCGTTACAAGAATGAAAATACTGAAAAGGAAATAAAGCTGTAAAAGAAACATCCAAAACCCATCAGTGCTCCCATGGTCTCCTCTTCTCAGTACGGATATAGTCATTCAGGGCCCGCTCGTTCTCCAGTTGCTTGGTCAGCTTCTGGATCTTCTGTTCCTGTTCGTTGAACTTTTCCCGATAATAATCCCGCTCTTCCTGTAGTTGCGCCCAAGATCTCTTTAGGGTATCAACATCAGTGGGTATCTGAGGAGGGAGAACAGTTGGAGGAACCCCATCTCCATCAGGACTTTCAAGAATGATAGGCCTGACAGCTTCATATGGCATACCTAACTTCTGAGCACGGATGCGGACCCATTTGTGGTAGGCTTCCATAGGTAGAGAAGTCTTTGTTCCCAGCTCTTGTGGGTCAGCTTTCTGAATTCTGTCCCAAGCTTTGATGAATCTACGGCGCAGTTCGTCACTATCTTTCTGAAACTCAAAACTTATGTGAGGCACCCGCATCTCATGAGGCCCTGCTCTTCTGGCTCTTCCAAACTGACGGAGAGCTAAACATGGATTATAAGAGATTCCGCCCTGAGTGCCAATCAATGGAACATTAGGATACTCTCCGCAACGATCAATAACAGCTACTTCATCCAAACCTCTGAGAGTCCAAATGATGTCACTATCAGTGAGAGACATTAACCTATGAGCCCAACCTCTTCCTTCTTGATTCTTTAGCACGAACTTGGGGAGGTGCGAAATAAACCACCTCACCAACAAAGGAGTACAACACCACAGAGTTCCTCGTCTTTGGGCAGTACGAGCATAAAGTTGTTGCAGGCTATCACCCAAGAGAGTGGGCACAGGGTTCCGAGACATGAAGATCCTTACGGCAGTGACGTTAATGAAGTTGTCAGGATTAGGAAACAAGACTAGACCATAGATTAAGAGAGCCAGAATGTCTTCATACGCCCTAAAGTCTAAGTCATTCCAGAAACTGTTAGCTTTACCAATGAGAAACTTAGCCAAGAAGCCCTTAACTCCGCTTCTAGACTCCCAGTTGTCCATTACCTCCTTGTTGGTTAAGGGAAGAGCTGCAGCAATCTCCTCAAGCCTAAGAGCCTTTTCCCAACCAGCGAAGGGAATCTGATCCAAGATAGGGATGCCAAGCAAATCAGAGAACTCTTCCAGGGTAGGGACCAGCTGGAAGTCTTGAAAGGTGAAGCACTGGTACAGAGGGTCATAAAATTGGGTCAGGACACCCATCAATTGTTGGTCTCACTTTGCCGTGACTAAACTGAGAAGAGAACCATGCCTCTGGATGAAGGAAGTAGTATTTGGAATTCTGCTAACCAACTCTTCAAGCAACTCAGGTGGGTGAACAAAATTGAACCGGATAGTGTTCCTTCGCATAGGCATCATGATGTCCTACAAAACAGAGCAAAGGTGAACCCTCTTGTCTTTGAAACGGTCAGTCCTTATGCAGGATGCATGCAATGTTATGATGGCATGATGTTATGATAAAGCACACCATAAATATTCACATAGGCAAACATGATAAGGCACACAAGTCACACCACAGCCCTTAGAGTTTAGGCCAGCATGAGGTCTAGGTATTACCCTCTTTCAGTTTGTTGGTTAGGACCTGTCCTATCAGAAGTAACCGGGTTCTAGAGGATCCCAATATCACTGACTACCCTCAATCGGTCATAACTCCAGCATCGCAACCTTTTCTTGCGGCCAGAACCATCACGAGAGTTTAGCCTCAATGGGCGTAGCATACCGCTACTGTTCTATTGGCCAAGTTGGGTCATTTTAAGGTTCTAAGGTCGGTTGGTGCTTAATGACTCCTCGGAAGACCCATATTCTCCTTGTTGCAACACAAGGGATATCGGTACAGACCAAGGTGCCACACCAACGTAGCCACTGCTTCACCCATGTCGGTCTACGCCGGACAGGTCCCTCACAGCTTATGCTACCTAACAGGGTATCCCCAGATCCGGGTTAGGATCTATGTAACTCCGATGCAACCCACAATAATAAAGCAAACAAAGCACAACAATTGAAAACACAGTTATGAACTATCCTAAGGTACACCTCACTTTATAAGATGTCCCCAACAGAGTCGCCAGTTCTGTGATCGGTGGATCTGGAACTGACTGTTTAAAGTTGGTTCGCGAAATGTCGCGGTAAGCAAGAGTCGCCACCGTCTTTTATTTTCTCCAACATGGACAGGACAAAAGCACAGCAAAATTCCTTATGAGATAGTTTCTCGGTTCGAGAGGTAGATTTATAGAAAGGGAAGGTGTTAGCACCCTTTCTATCCATGGTTATCCATGGGCTCTTAGATACTTGCTCATTTGTGTTTTCAAAATGTGTTTGCTTTTCAAATTGTGAGTGGGTTTGAAAAAAGTTTCATTTAAAGATTTCAGATCGACTCTTGTATCAGTCCTCAAGAGTGTTTGAAAAATTGTTTTTAAAGCGTCGGTGTGAAAAGAGTTTTTTTTGTTTGTTTTTGAATTAGAGCAAGTATCTATGAGTCATCTACCTACCCTAAGGAATTAGGCTGTGTAAATGTCCTTAAAGTAGTGCCATCCCACCATTGAGAGATAGGTAGCACCACCGTTGGAGGTGTTCGGGTCAATTCGATTGTTAGGGACAGTGTGGTCACCAGAGCAACAGTAGGACACCTTAGAAGCTACCCTTATGCCATGGGTCATGGACATAAGGACTCACTAAAACGTCCTATACTCGACGACCACGTTTCGAGGGGCAAGGCAACAGTGAGGCATACCCTAGAAGTGGTGTGTGCATTGTGTGTTATTTTCAGTTTATGTTATCTTTGATCAGGCATTGAGGTGAGCTACACTTGTTTTTTAATTAGCATGCATTCTTTCATACAAGTTAACAGTTAAAAGGGGTGCGGAAAGTAAATTGCGGAAAACGTAAATCCTACACTATTACAAGGCGCGGGTCTATACATCGCCAAATCTTTACAAAGACCCGTTTTAAGTAAATAAGTACGGAAAATAAAAAAACAGTAAAAGGTCCTATTTACTATTACATATCCGGAGCAATTACATAATAATCGAACAAATTAAATACGCGCGAATAAAGAAAAGGGAATAAATTTTTTGTCTTTTTTGGTAATTAAATGAAATTGAAAACTAATTAATTATTTTAATTACAAGAAAATATTTTTTGATTTTTTTATATTTTTTATTTAATAAAATAGAAATAAAAAGAAACAAAGTTAAAGATTAACCTAAATCTAAATCTATTTTAATTATTAAAAGGAATGTTAAAATAGCCTAATTAACAACTAATTCAATTATGATTTATTTACAAAATAATAAATAATAATAATAAAAGTGTTAATTATATTTTTTGGTTTTTTATGAAAATGGTTAATTAAATTAATTACTAATAACAAATAAAATAAAAGGGGTTAGAAATTAAATTAAAGAAATAAAATGAAAAGAAAGAAAAATGAACCCAAATGGAGGGGGTGCTGGGCCAACATGGGGGTGAAATGCTGAATCTGGGCCCATTAAGACAAAGGCCTCGTTGACCTTTCTGCTTGTGTGTGCATCCATTGACTGAAGCATATGGTAAGCTCCTTTTGTGGCCTTTGGATATGCCCTGAAGACACCTGGCTTGTTGGATCTGTGAGGCCTATGATGAACCTCCCTTGGGGCGCTGCACAGGAAAGTCAAATGAAAAATAATATGGGAATTGTGAGGGGACCTGGGAATCGAACCCAGGTCCCAGCGTTTACCAAACGGAAGCCTTGCCAGTTGAGCTATTTGCGCGTTTTGGATATAGAATGGAAAACAAATAATATAACATAAAACAAGAATTAGTGATGTGAAACAAAAAAAAAGCGCTGAAACTTTGAATGCCCCAATCATCATGAGCCACGTCCACCTTCTTCTCCGTTTGTCCCTGTAAAATAAATAAATAGCGGGGGTTGTAAACCCCCCCCCCCCCCCCCAAAACACAACCTGCAAAAAATAACGAACAGCTCATGCTTGCACATAAATTGAGCGCGAGGTCATGGTTATGTCCGTTTGGATATCACGAATTCAACCATGGCAGTTTGATGTCCCAATTTTACAGTATAGGGAAATCCCCAATTTGAAGCTTGAAAAACCCTAAAAAGTTTCAATGGTGAATCATGCTATAATGCATTAGAATGCAATTGAATCATCCTATTAGCTTCAGAAAGCCCCTAGCAACACAAAACAACAAAGAAAATGGGTTAAATGCTTATGAAATGTGATATACGATTTTGAAAAATGAAGCAAACCGGAAGAGGTCTATGGCACGATTTCTTGAATGATTATGCTTGGTTCTGATTGCCAAAGCTTCCTAGGGATGCCAGGAATATGTTTGGATTGGAATGGAGGCTTGAGAGGCACTGCAACTAGGTTTTCAGATTTGCTTTTTTGCTTGAAAATTTGAAAATGCGTTTGGCCGTTTGGGAGCTTCTTAGGTCATGAATCCACTTGTGTTAGCTTGCACATGTATTATGTAATGAGTCTTGATCAGAATTAAAGCCAATAATGCAATGCATTCATGCTTGGGATTTTCCATAAACTCCATTGAAGCACTTTCCATTCTTGAGCCAAAATTTGAATTCTTGCTTCATTTAGGCCCTTGCACGAAATTGGAATGGTCATGATGGTGATTCAAAGTTATTCAACACAAAATATTCCCTCTTATTAATTTTCTTGATTTTTATTTGATTTTAAAAGATTTAAAATGAATTAAATCAAATAAAATTAAATAAAAATGGAAAAATTAATTTTAAATCTTGAAATAATTTGTGGGACACGTGGGAAGCATGGCCAAGCTGAAACAAGTGGAAAAAGTGGGCCCCTTTTGTCAAAAATGAAACTTCAAGGATAATTGATTTTGGCCATTTCACAAAAATTTCCCAATTTCTCCAATGCATATCTTGCTCAATTTTGAAGTTATGAACATGTTATTGGACATTTTGGAAAGGTCTTGAAGTCCTCTAACCAATGTCTTTGGTCCCATGTCATTTTGATTTACCAATCTCAAGTTATGGTCTTTGACTTAAAGTATCTTTTTGTTGACTTTTGAAAATGACCTATAATGTTGAAATTGATAACTTTTTGTGAGAGCATTTCTTGGACTTGAAGTGTGAAGATGAGTTGTAGGAAATGTCATTCTCTTCAAAATGAGATTTGGATGGAATTTTTCTAATAAACCATGTGGAAGTTATGCCTTGGTCAATTTGCAGTTGACTTTTTCAGCTGTCCAAAAATAGAAACTTTTGCATCTTGAGACTTTTTGAGCCATGCTTTGAGAATCATGATCAAGAATTGATCAAATGATGTTTGTGGCTTCAAAATAAGATGTTGACCAAAAAATTTGACTTTTGACTGTCAAATGACCATTTTGCCCCTGCAGTTGACTGTGAAGCAATTAGGGTTTTTGATTGTGCAATTTGATGTTGTGAGTCTTGAAACTTGGCATATGGATGCTTGACAATGTATGTAGGCATGTGGGACTTGATTGGACCCTTGGAAACCTCAATTTCTTTGCCAGCACCAAAACCCTAATTTTTTTACTATTAGGAGGCAATTGGACTGTGCAACCCTCTTGAAGAATATGGGAGGGCAAATTTTGGGGTACAACAGTGAGATGGAGGGAGGTGCTCCCTGGTGGCGGATTTCGCGAGGGAGGAGATGGAGATTGAAGGTGCTAGGGTTTTTGGTAACCTTTTTCTATCCTCTTTGCTTTGAATGATGATGATACTGTCTTTTTGGACTTTGTGATTTTTGTGATTTGTTGAATGTTGTTTTATCAACTTGAACAGTTTACTGGTTCTCTAAGGTTGTTGGTTTGGGTGTTGTTACTTCTTGATCAGTTTCAGACTTTGAGGTCTTTTGATGGTAGTTTGGCTTGAACTATTTGACAGTTTGGGATCTTTTTTAATGTATTTGTTGTTTTGGATTTTGAATGTTTTTGTTGTTTTGGATTTTGAATGTTTAATAGGTTTGAGGAGTTTGTTCAGGTTTGGTTATGGTATTGAAATGGTTGGAAGGTTGGTTCTTGAGGTTTGAAAACTGGTTTGACAGTCTTAAGGTTGATGGTTTGAATATTTGAGATTTACTATGTTGTTGTTGGTTTGGCCCTGTTTCTGAGTTTGTTGTTTTTGGGTTGATACTTTTGGAAGTCTTGACAGGTTTTTTGGTTGCCTTTGGTTATGTAGGTTTTTTGGTTATGCAGGTTTTTGGTTGTGCAGGTTTGGTTATGCAGGTTTGGTTATGCAGGTTTGGGGTTTTGTTGATGTTTTAGCAGGTTTTGATGCTTTTTTCTGAGTTACGGTTTGCAGGTTTTTTGTGGTTTGAACTTGTTACAGTTTTTTGAAGGTTATGTTTTTTTGGCTTGAGATTAGGCTTGGGATATTGGTTAACAGGTTTGGTTGTGTTTGATGGAAGATGGCAGTTTGACAGTTTTTGATACTTGAGATTTTTGTTGTTGAAATTTCTGAGTTTGATAAAATGTTCTCCCCTCTTTCTTTGCTTGAGCCCTATCTACTGTTATATTAGTTGCCTTTTGACAGCTTAAAAAAGGGGGGGAAACCTCATATTTTGAATACTTTGGCCTTTTGTTCTTTTGATCTCTTTGTTGTAGTTTTGTTTTTCAGCATACTCTATGCAACTTGTGACAGGCTATGGGCAGGGCAGCAAAGCTGTACCTTTTGTGCAATTCCAATAACTTAGGTGATTTCTTTCCTCTCTCCTCTCTCAATGATAAAAAGCAAATTGCTTTTTGCCCCTTTTTTCTGAAAAGTTTGCAAAAAAATGGGAAATGATGAAAAGGCTATTGTACAAGCCTCTTGCTTGTTGACTTAGTTTATTATATTGCTGTACTTTCTTTGTGTTGCCTGTTGTCTACTGCTATGCTGCTTGTTTGTTTGTACTGCTATGCTGCTTGTTTGGACAGCCTTGTTGTTTGTTTGGACAGCCTGCTGCATCCAGTTTGTATTATTCTGTTTGCTTTTGCTGTTTGTTGCAAATTGGACAGCCTTGCTGCATTTCTCTTATTTGGATAGCTTGCTTACATTTCTCTTGTTTGTGAACCAAGAGGAATAATTCTCTTGTGATTTGCAAATAAAAATGTGATGAATTAAAAATAGCCTTCTGATTCCAAATTGCAAACTTTAATGATGAACACTTTTTTTTCTTTTGAAAATTCTTTGCTCATGTCCAATTAACTGTACTAACTTTTTCTTCTTGTCTTTCATTTTCATGTGAGCACAATTGGATGGTGGCAAAGCAGGGGAAGCAAGAGACTTTATGGCAAGCATGGAAGCAATGGAAGCTCAGTCAACCTTAGGCATAGATTCAATTTCTTTATAATTTAGAGAGAAACATTTAATTAATTGTACTAATTTATTTTTCAAATACGATAAGTTGTAAAACCTAAAGCATTTAAATAATAAATTGTTTTTTAACAACTTTTGAAATAAATGAAGAAAGTCTTATGAGATATTCTGATGTCCATTAAAATCCTTTACTGTCAATAACTCGTAATTTTCTCTTTGCATCTTCACTGATTCTTAAAGATTCTCGATCAAGATAATTGAAACTGCATTCCAATAATTCCAATCAAAATAACTTTAATTCCAAGTAATCCAATAACTCTGTAATCTTGCAACTGCATTCTAATCAAAACACACACTGTCTATTCCAATTCTTAAACAAGCAAATGTTTTTAGAAGACGCAAATCATCTGGTTAACCTTGAAAACAAACACTATTTTTTTCCCAGTAATCTTGAGAAAGCATGAAAACATGTGAAAGCCAATTGGATCTTTGAGAATTCATTTTTTTTAGAATTGCGAGAAAAACCCTAATTGCTGGTTTACTGCCAAAGGAGAAAATCTGTCTGATCGATTCCTGAGCCAATTTGAATATCTGAGAAACCCTAGGGTTGTGCTTTCTATGAAAAATGGGAGGGCAAATTTTGGGGTACAACAGCTGCCCTTGTTCAATCTTCTTGAACCTGAAGAGTTAGATCGGCGAGTTTTGTCGTTCGTGACTCGAAGGTAAAAGATGATTGGACACTAGAGTGCCCATAAATTTGCACTCGACAAAAGTGTAATTGAGGGAATGGGCTTAAGGATTCCATTTGGAGAGATGTTAGAATCTTGTTAGAGATGGGCTTGCAGATGCCATCCAAGAATGTTTGGTTGTAAATCGACAGAATAAGCATCAGAATGGTGTCTGTATTTGGGACGTATCTGAACTGTATATGTACTTGAAATTGAATAAGCATTAGAATAGCTTCCGTGTCTGGAGCATATCTGTACTGTATTTGAACTGTATCTTGAAATTAAGTCTGAATGAGTGACAGAATGGCTTCCATGTCTGGAGCGTATCTGGACTGTATCGGTACTTGGAATCTGAATGAGTAACAGAATGACTTCCGTGTCTGGAGTGTATCCGTACTATATCGGGAGGCTGAATCTGAATTAGTATCAGAATGGCGTCCGTATCTAGAGCGTATCCGTATTGTACCTGAATGAGAAATAGAATAGCTTCCGTGTTTGGAGCGTATCTAAACTGTATCTGAATTTTGAAATCCGAATGAGTAACAGGATAACTTCCGTGTCTGGAGTGTATATGTACTGTATCTGAAGTCTTTGAATATTTGTTAAAGATAACTGTTAATCTTATCCTGAAAAGGGTAAAATGTTAGATGAAACACAAAGTTATGTTGCATGAAATGTATGATGCAATAAATGTGTTTTATCCATGTTTATGATATATGAATGTAATGTATGTGCATGTAAGCTGATTTACTGTATTGCTGAGGAAAATAAATCCTTGACTGCTGAGGATTCCGTTGTGAGAGTAATGCCATATACTTCTTGAGGAATCTTCTTGGGGAATCTAAAGAATTTTAATGACTTTTACTGGGGATTACTGACGGGAGTCACTGTTCTGTCGAGAAGCAATAAAAACTCTGTGGGAAGAAGTTTATCCTGTAGTGAGAATTCTATGGGGAAAAGCTTAATTCCGCTGGGGAGTTCAGGAGTTTGGGTTGTATGCCAATCTACTAGGGAGTTAACCAAGGTTGGGGAGAAACAGAAGTTAACCGTCATCTGGTTAATTTTTAGTCTTCAAGACAACTTGCTGGGGAATTTGGAGAAATTGGTTGATTTCCGTTGTGGGTTGAAAGTTTCAGCTCCGCTGGGGATTGGTAGTTGGTAGTCTCATCTCCGCTGGGGATCTTAATGACATGCTGATTTGATTGTGTATGGAAATGGGCTTAAAGATGCCATTTGGAGAAACAGAGGAGAATCGTCGGAGATGGGCTTATAGATGCCATCCAAAGGTGATTGTTGACGGAAAGTTGAGCTGGATCTGAAAAGAGAATGAATCAGAATAAATCATTGAGAGATTCATCTGAATTAGTAAAAATATGGAGACGAATCAGAATAAACCGTTGGGAGATTTATCTGAAACAGCAAAATCTGGAAGTAAATCAGAATAAACCGTTGAGAGATTTATCTGAAACAGTAAAATCTGGAAGTGAATCAGAATAAATCGTTGAGAGATTTATCTAAAACAGTAAAAATCTGGAATATCTTCAACTGGAATAAAAATCAGGGAGATCTTAGTGTCGATCTGACTGAACCAGAGAAGGTCTTGAATTAACTTTGACTGGATAAGAATCAGAAAAATCTTAGAATTGATTTGACTGAGCCAGACAAAAGTCTTGGAATATCTTCAACTGGAATAAGAATCAGGGAGATCTAGTGTCGATCTGACTGAACCATAGAAGGTCTTGAATTAAATTTGACTGGATAAGAATCAGAAAAATCTTAGAATCGATTTAACTGAACCAGACGAAAGTCTTGGGAAATCTTCAACAGATGCTGGGGAAAATAAATCCTGGACTGCTGTTGAAGAGTATGTGTGTCTTTAAACTTTGCTTAGAATGTTTCCAATGGGGATTCCTGTTTCGTTGATTGAGGAGGATTCCGTTGGGAAATGTTGATTTTTGTCTTGAGAGAAATAGAATTTTAGGAGCTTCAGTTGTCCGTTATTCTACTGGGGTACCATCTCTGTTGAATTTTGGGAACTTCAGTCGTCTGTTATTCTTCTGAGGAATCATCTTTGTTGAATTTTGGGAACTTTGATCATTCGTTATTCTACTGAGGAATCCTCTTTGTTTAATTTTGGGAACTTTGATCGTTCATTATTCTTCTGAGGAATCATCTCTGTTGAATTTTGGGAACTTCGATCGTCCGTTATTCTACTGAGAAATCATCTCTGTTGAATTTTGGGAACTTCGGTCGTCCTCTATTCTTCTGAGGAATCATCTTTGTTGAATTTTGGGAACTTTGATCGTCCGTTATTCTACTGAGGAATCCTCTTTGTTGAATTTTGGGAACTTTGATCGTCCGTTATTCTTCTGAGGAATCATCTTTGTTGAATTTTGGGAACTTTGATCGTCCGTTATTCTTCTGAGGAATCATCTTTGTTGAATTTTGGGAACTTTGATCGTCCGTTATTATACTGAGGAATCCTCTTTGTTGAATTTTGGGAACTTCGGTCGTCCGTTATTCTACTGAGGAATCCTCTCTGTTGGAGAGGAAAGTTGAATGAACTACTATCTGGTCGTGGTCCAGGCTTCATAGCTTGAATTTTGTGAGAATTTGATTGCATCTTTCCTGAAAGGTAAAGATTAGTTGCATGACATATATCAAACAATGATGTTCTCAAAATAAACGATATTGCGTTGTATGATGTCCTGATGTACGGATATGTAATGTTTTCAAGATGATCTCTCGCGGGGGAAAATAAATCATGAATTGGTGCTGGAGAAAAGAGTTGAATTCTGGCGACTTTAATGGAAAAATCCTCAGGGATTCTTGAGGTCGACTTAGTTGGGAAGAGGTTATCAAAGATTGAAACTATGGCTGGGAGTCCTCTTATGAGAAGGATTTTGGGGAGATTTGTCACTTCCCCTAGTAGCGAGTGTTTATGACTTTGCCAGGAAATGTTTGACTGTATGCGACCCTTTGTTGGGATTGACATTCAATGCCCCAAGTGACGGGGACGGAGACTTGCCCCGGGTTACTCTGCACTCTGAGAGATTTCTTGAAATCTTGACTGGACTGCCCCAGGTGTGCTGGACAATGACATGTCATGTCCCCTTGTTGATAGGAGATTTTTGCAATGGAAGTGTCATCCCACTTGAAATGACTTTGTTCACTGAGAGAGCTTTTCGTTCATTGGATATTCATTGTGTGAATTTCTCCGCTGCCAAACAAATAGCCATATGCAAACGACGATATTCAAATAATGCAAAGTTTATGCTTGTCTTGAAATTTTGAAAATGCGTTTTTTTTAGCAGAAAACTTTTGTAAGAAAAATTCAACTCAAGATTTAGAGCAAAGCCTTACAGGAGTCAGGATATCTTTTGTAACAGTATGCTTTCGAACTAACCCATGCTTCAATTAGGACTTTTGAAGGGTTGTAACGTGGCTTGGTTCACGGTTTAAGAAACAAAGGATAAAGGCTCAAAGTATATTTGTACCCACCCGTTTTTCGTGATGTTCTTCAATCCTAAACTCAATTAATTGTGCGTTTGAACTCCAAATGAGTCTGGAACGACATTTTGGTGATGGTTCAAACAAGTTAAATTTGTTGGAAGGCAGTCATTTTTGCAACATTATTTTTGTTGAGGATTTGTAGTGACCTCTTTCTTTCGATTTATTATCCCTAATTTTTGCCTGACTGTTCCTGTTTTTGAGATTACAGTCAGCGGGATGCCCCAGTTTTCTTAAGCCTCCTTTGTAGGTTTTGACTTAGTGGGCTTTTCTTTTTGAGAGATAATGACTTCCTATGTGATAGGGAATCATCACCGTCTTTTGATTCCAAAGGAATGTTTTTGATGTCATTCATTGTATTACAAGATGAGAGTTTGCGACTTTAACGTGCGTTTGAATTAACTGAGAGACTACTCTACCCCGGGTTTTGATTAAAGGTTTCAATTTGTGTTAAAACAGAAAACTTTTACTTCTTTGGCTCGAAGGGGTTGACTAGGGATTATCTTCCTTATAACTCCAGTGTTTAGGATTTGAAAGAAACGCCTGTACATCGTCAGCAAGGTCTGTCCAAAAGCATATTGTATGAGATTATGGAATTGTTTTCATCATCCTCCCTCTAAAGGTTTGTGTCATAAGAAGAATAAAAAGCATAGTTTTAAATATAGTGAAAATGAAAAGATGAATTCAAGACAAACATATGCAATGCATTAATGAAACAGAGTTTGACATTAATAGATAATTGTTTGAATAACAAAAGAAATTACAATTGGAAATTCAAAATGAACAGAAGCCTCTTTGTTCGAACTTGTCATTTTAGGTGGAGAGCCCTCGACGGAAGATTTTCATTTGGCCATCTTGTGCGAACTCCAACGTTGTTTCTTTAATCAGATCTTGAATTTTGTTTCTCAATGCCCAACAGCTATCGGTGTCATGTCCAGGGTTGTTGGAGTGATACACACATCTTTCATTTGGATTGTACCCTGGAGAGGCTGTGTTGGGATTCTGAGGGGGGTCCCTTAATACAATCAGCTTGACTTCCAACAAGCGTTGCAGCACTTGAGATAATGACATGTTAATCTCAGTAAAGCGCTTTTCAGATGTATTTCGCCTACGCCGATTACCCTGTTGACGTTGGTGAGGTTGTTGTTAAGTTTGTGACCCTGAAGCAAACTGGGGAGGCTTTCTCTCGGCTTCTTGTCTTAAGGGAGGCTGAATGATGACTTGATCCTCAACCCTAGTTGTTTTCCCCATTTGGTTACATTCATCCTGATGGAGCTTGTTGATGAGGACTCTCAGCTCCTCTTGTCCTTGTGTCAAGTTTTGGATGAGATCCATCTGGCCCACCAGTTGTCCCATCATCTGGATTTTCATTATGGCTATCTCAGTTCGCAGCAGCTCCAACTGATCATCTTTGTTGCCCTCAGGATTCCCCATGATCATGCCCCTAGTGAGGAGAGATTTCACTTCTTGTTGCCCCTTGGATAGGTTCAAGAACATCTCTTGAAGTTGGGCGTTTTGAGCTTGGATGTCCTTGATAGTCTTCCCTAGAGCCATCTCTACTGAAATAAACAGTAGGAAGATAAAGAGACTTGAAGGGGAGAAACCTGTCATGATAATGATGCATGATATGTGGATGCATGTGTTCAAGGATCTCGCAGGGTAAACATAAGAAAATGTTGGAAGTTGAATTTCGATCAACATCTTTGATTGGAGAACTTCGTATCGGTAGATGTCTTTCCACGAGAATCAAGCTCACCATGTCAAGTGGGTCATAGCCCTTGACTCAAGTTGTTGTACTTGATCTTTGATGGTGTTTGTTTAGAGGAAAATGAATCCTCTTGCCCTTTGGTAGACGTCTGGTTTAACGTGACCCTGCATCAAAGACCCTCGAGATCCTTGAAATGGTTATTGAAAATGCTATGGTATGATGTTATGATGTTATGTACAGATATGCGAGGTAAGCAAGTTTATATACAAATAATCATATTCACACAAAGCAGACAAGTCCTTAGGTTTAGGCTTGCATGGAGTTTTTAGGTAAGTACCCTCTTGAAGTTTAGTTGGCTCAACTTGTCCTAGAAATAGTAACCGGGTTCTAAGGAGCTCAATATCACTGGATTGTTTTCTGTGTTCATTGTTTCAGTTTAGCCACTTTACTGGAGACCGAAATATTCCAAGAAAACAACCCTCAATGAGTGTAGTATCGAGTATCTACCAACTTCGGACTGCACCAAAGCTGGTCATCTCACTACATCCTAAAAGGCCAAGTTGGTCAAGTATGGTTCTAAGGTCAGCTGATGTTTCATGACACCACGCGGCGGCCTTGTACTCTCCTTGATTCAACTCAAGGGTTACCGTTACCAACCAAAGTGCCACATCAACGTAGCTACTGCTTCAACCATGTCGGTATACCCCGCACAGTTCCCTCACAGTCTATTGCTACTTACCTATAAGGTGTCCCCAAATCCGGGTGTAGGATTTAAAACGAACCCAAACAAGGAACTAAAATGCAAATCAAACAAATCAAACAATGAAAGCAAGTAAAAGTGGTCTAATCCTAAGGAAACCCCATTTTTATTATTTCCCCAGCAGAGTCGCCAGTTTTGTGATACGGTGGGAGAACTGACTAGAGGTTTTGCATTTCGTTCGCACTTGTGCGGTTAGCAAGAGTCGCCACCGACTTTTCTTTTATCCAAAAGGAAAGGTAAAAAAGCACCGGAAATACCTTTCGAGAATTTTCTCGGGTTCGAGGGGTAGATTATGAAAAGGGAAGGTATTAGCACCCTTTTCATCCATGGTTTTCCATGGGCTCTTAGTTACTCGTTTAGATCACTTACTTTTGTTTGATTTGTGTGCTTGTGGTGTGGGATTTGAAAGTATTTTGAAAAATCTATTTGTAATGGTTCTCGTCTCTATAAGAACGTATACAAAGTTTTGTTTCGAAAAATGGTTCAAAGAGGTGTTTTTAATCGTGTTTTGAAAAGTGTTTTGAAAATAGGTTTTGCAATGGCTCTTGTCTCTATAAGAACGTATACAAAACGTCTTGTCTTTTGAAAATGTTTTGAAATGTAGGTGTAGGTGTAAAAGTTTTTATCGTGAGCAAGCGAGTAACTAAGAGCGAATCTATCTACTCGAAAGGTCTTAAGTTGTTCTTTTCTTCCTTTTAATGGTGCTATCTTACCATTGATTTGGTAAGAAGCCCCACCATTGGATGTGAAGGGACAGGCGCGGGTCAATTTTACAATCATTGAAGGTAACTTGTGAGACGCTCTAGCAATTTTTTGTAAGGGACGAGATCATTTTAACCGAAGGCAATATCGAGGGTCATCGAGGGACTACGATCTTTGTTTATCAAAGGGTCATTTTCTAGAGTGTCGCATATTCGAGGGACATGATTGTATTTCTAAGGCAACGATCAAGGTTACCCTAGAGGTGCGTGTGTGAGAAAGTGTTTTGGTTTCAAGTTATTTATTCTTTGATTAGGTCATCTAGCGATTGATTTTTGAATCTTGCCATACATGCCTAGTTACTATACAGTATATGGTAAACAGTAAATTGCGGGAATTGAAATTCTACGCTATTACAAAATGTTCGGGAATGGGGGTACAATTGTTACAAATGGGGATAAATCAAATGAAATAGCAATGTTCAAATATCAAACAATACAACCAAATCGAATTGTTGTGCGATTTAATATAAAGCTATGACAATTTATGAAAATAAAAATCAACAAAGTATGAAATGTATTTACATGAAAAAGAAACATAAAAACTATTCTAACAAAGAAGTTGATTTAAATTAAAAATCTTATTATTATTTTTTGTGTATTTTTATTAATCATGTAAACAAACTTAAAGAAAGAAAATTAACTAAATTAATGTTTTTGGTGTTTGTAAGAAAAATAATAAAAATGAGTTTTTATAAAAAAGAGAAAGTGGTAAAAAAACTAATCTCTAAAAACTAAATTAACTTAATAAAATGCTTTAGGTTTTATTAGTATATTGTTAAAAAAAGAAATTAAATTAAATTAAAAAAACAAATAAAAAAATGGATTTCTTCCTAATTTCGTGAACAAAAACCTCTCTTGGCCTCTCCGACTCAAACTGATTCACGTTTTTTTCTGGAAACCCTAGGTTCTGAAATGGATTTGTGTAAAAGGTTTGAAATTTGTTTTGATCTGATCTTCCCCTCACTTCCGTTGTCGGAGCTCCTCTCAACCTCACTTCCTAACCAAATGCTAACGGTTTTGTTCTTGAAAGGTAAAGTTATGTTTTTGTTTAAGGCTTAACAGTTTCATCATTCTTATTTGTCTTATTCATGCTCTTCTGTTAATCTACTTGCTATTCATTTGAGATGCAGTAAATAGTTTGTAAAGAGGGTGAAGAAGCCATACCTGTTTAGAGCTTTTCTGTGAAATGGAAGGGAATGGTGAGACGGAGGGAGTCGCTCCCTGGTGGAGGATTTCGCGAGGGAGGAGATGAAGATTGAAGGTGCTAGGGTTTCTGGTAACCTTTTTCTATCCTCTTTGCTTTGAGTGATGATGATACTGTCTTTCTGGACTTTGTGATTTTTGTGATTTGTTGAATGTTGTTTTATCAACTTGAATGGTCTACTGGTTCTCTAAGGTTGTTGGTTTGGGTGCTGTTACTTCTTGATCAGTTTCAGACTTTGAGGTCTTTTGATGGTAGTTTAGCTTGAACTGTTCGACAGTTTGGGATCTTTTTGAATGTTTTTGTTGTTTTGGATTTTGAATTTTTTGTTGTTTTGGATTTTGAATGTTTAATAGGTTTGAGGAGTTTGTTCAGATTTGGTTATGGTATTGAAATGGTTGGAAGGTTGGTTGTTGAGGTTTGAAAACTGGTTTGACAATCTTGAGGTTGATGGTTTGAATATTTGAGATTTGCTATGATGCTGTTGGTTTGGCCATGTTTCTGAGTTTGTTATTTTTGGGTTGATCCTTTTGGAAGTCTTGACAGGTTTTTCGGTTGCCTTTGGTTATGCAGGTTTTTTGGTTATGCAGGTTTTTGGTTATGCAGGTTTGGTTATGCAGGTTTGGTTATGCAGGGTTGGGGTTTTGTTGATGTTTTAGCAGGTTTTGATGCTTTTTTTTGAGTTACAGTTTGCAGGTTTTTTGTGGTTTGAACTTGTTACAGTTTTTTGAAGGTTATGTTTGTTGGCTTGAGATTAGGCTTGGGATGTTGGTTAACAGGTTTTGGTTGTGTTTGATGGAAGATGGCAGTTTGACAGTTTTTTATACTTAAGATTTTTGTTGTTGAAATTTCTGAGTTTGATAAAATGTTCTCCCCTCTTTATTTGCTTGAGCCCTATCTACTGTTATATTAGTTGCCTTTTGACAGCTTAAAAAAGGGTGGAAAACCTCATATTTTGAATACTTTGGCCTTTTGTTCTTTTGCTCTCTTTGTTGCAGTTTTGTTTTTCAGCATACTCTATGCAACTTGTGACAGGCTATGGGCATGGCAGCAAAGTTGTACCTTTTGTGCAATTCCAATAACTTAGGTGATTTCTTTCCTCTCTCCTCTCTCAATGATAAAAAAGCAAATTACTTTTTGCCCCTTTTTTCTGAAAAGTTTGCAAAAAAATGGGAAATGATGAATTGCGAGAAAAACCCTAATTGCTGGTTTACTGCCAAAGGAGAAAATTTGTCTGATCTATTCCTGAGCCAATTTGAATATTTGAGAAACCCTAGGGTTGGGCTTTCTATGAAAAATGGGAGGGCAAATTTTGGGATACAACAGAACCCAATGGGATTGTTGCACATAGCTGTTTTCTTTTTACACAATATTGTATAGCTTCTATTTTTACGGCGGCTGTGATCGGTGGATCTGGAACTGACTGTTTAACGCTGGTTCGCAAAATGTCGCGGAAGCAAGAGTCGCCACCGTCTTTTATTTTCTCCAAATGGAAAGGACAAAAGCACAGAAAAATTCCTTATAGAGATTGCTCTCGGTTCGGGAGGTAGGTTATAGAAAGGGAAGGTGTTAGCACCCTTTCTATCCATGGTTATCCATGGGCTCTTAGATACTTGCTCACTTGTGTTTTCAAAATTGGTTTGTTTGCTTTTCAATTGTGGGTTAAAAAAAGTTTCTTTGAAAATTCCAGTTCGACTCTTGTATCGGTCCTCAAGAGTGTTTGAAAAATTGCTTTCGAAAGCTTTTTGAAAATGTGTTGGTGTGAAAAGTATTTTGTTTTGTTTTGAAATTTAGAGCAAGTATCTAGAGTCGTCTACCTACCCTAAGGAATTCGTCTGTGTAAATGTCCTTTCAAGTAGTGCCATCCCACCATTGAGAGGTAGGTAGCACCACCGTTGGAGATGTTCGGGTCAATTCGAGTTTGGGGACAGTGTGGTCACCGAGCAAAGGTAAGACACCTTAGGAGCTACCCTTATGCCATTGATCTTTTATTCCGAGGCAACTATTCCGAGGCAACTTATTCGAGGCAACTTTGTTTTAGGCAACTAGATCAATGGACACAAGGACTCACTAAGACGTCCTATAGTCGACGGCCACGTTTCGAGGGACAAGGCAACAGTGTGATCACCGGAGTAATGGGAAGACACCTTAGAAGCTACCCTCATGCCAGGTTCCTGGATCATGAGGACTTACTAAAACGTCCTCTACTCGACGATCACCTTTCGGGGCAAGGCAACAGTGAGGCGTACCCTAGGGGTGGTGTGTGCGATTCGTGTGTCGTTTTCATTTGTATTTATCTTGTTCATGTTAAAGGTGATCTACGCATTGTTTTTATTTTATCCATACATTCTTTCATGCTTTTGATTAACAGTTAAAAATATTGCGGAAATTGAAAGTTCTAAACTATTACAAAGGCGCGGGTCCACATCGCCAAAATTAACCAGGACCCGATTTGACAGAAAGATAAATAAAGGAATTAAAAGTGCGAGAAGTAATTAAAAGGTTACATGGCCTTGGGAGAGATACATGAATATTTAAACGGAATAAAATAATATGCGAATTAATAAGTAAATCGAAACGAGGGCGTTGGACCCTTTTTAATTAAATTAATTTAAGCGATGAAATTAACAAAAAAAGAAGAGGAATTATTTTTTTGGTATTTTTAATATTTTATGTTTTAATATACAAAAAAAGAATTAACTAAAATTAAGATAAGACACAAACCCTAATTCTAATTATTTTTAGTTTATTAAGAAAAATATTGAATTTTAACCTAAATTAACCCTAATTTTTATATGCAATTTAGTTTATGAAAATAAATATCTAGTTATTTTAATTATTATAAAAGAAAAATAAAAAGGAATAAAATTTAATCAAACATAATTCTATGTTTTTTTTTTAGATTTTTATTATGAAAAGAATTAAAATTGCAACCTAATTTAAAACTAAATAATTATATGCAATTTATTTATGAAAATGTTAAAACAAAAATATTTATTATATTTTCTTTTTTTGATGTTTTTATTGTTTTGTGTTTTTTTATTGAGAAATTAAATTAATTTAAAGATAAAAATGGAAATTAATTAACTTAAACAAATAATAATAAAAAATAATAGAAAATGAAAGTGAATACAAACCCTAGGGGGTGCTGACCCCAATTGAGAGGTATATCTTAGCAATTTAAGCCCATCTGCTTTTTGGCCTTGTTGACTTTTCCACGTTCCCATATGCATGGTTGACTAAGGCATATGATGTTCTTCCAATCAGCGCCTTTGGATTGATCCTGGTGGGCACGTGGATGGCCAGATATTGTGGATGTTTGATACACCCTAGTGCTGAAAGTACACACAAGCATTAATGGAAAAATGATATTGAAAGGGGTGAGGGACCTGGGACTCGAACCCAGGTCCCAGGGGTTACCACTGAGCGCGCTTGCCATTTGTGCCACTTTAATTCTTTGTAGATCATATGGACAATAAACGTAATAAGGGAAAACAAACGCTAATGCTTTTTTTCGCGCGAGAATTTGAATAGACCAATTACAGATGGCCACTTCATCGTCTTCTTCGTGGTTTATTTATTTCCCGAAAATAGACAGTGGTTAGCGGGGGTTTTGAACCCCCTCAAAACAAGCCATATACAATAATAGCGATTAAGCTATCTTTGAACATAAATTAGGCGCGAGGGTCCTGGTGTGATCGTCCAAGCCTGCTGAGTTTGATCATGGTACTGAGAGCTTCCAATTTTACAGTATCTGAAAATGCCTAAATCGAAAGCTTGGTAACCCTAGAAAGCAACAATGGTGGAATCGCGTATGGCGCATAAAACTTCAATCAAAACACACCATTAGCTTCAGACAAGTCTCATTAGTACCAATTCATGAACAAAATGCAATGATATGGTCTAAATAATAGAGTACGATTATGCAAAAACAATGATACAGTTCACCCTCAAATTACCAATTCTTTGCGTATGGGATTGAGTTTTCGATTGGAATCGCTTCCTAACAACCCCAGCAAGCTAATGGAACAGGTTTCGTGCTTTGAATCGCCTTGTAAGGGTGTTTTCAGTTTTTGAGTTTCCAAGCCAAAAGTTCAAGTTTGGTTATGGCTTTTGGGCGCAGTATTCAGGTCTCAGGCATTAGGGTTGTGTTCCTGGCTTATGTATGAATCAATTAGGTTAACAAATTGGATCCAAATCTCTTGTAATCATGGTTTTTGAAGATTTGATTTTCAAGCTTTATTTTCCAAATATTTTCCATGTGCTTTTGTGCAAATCATGATCTAATCAGTCCAATTCTTCCCATATTTGAATGTGCACGACTTATTGAGTAGATTACATGTGCAAAAAGATTTGTTAGGTTAAGTTAAGTATTTTTCATATATTTAAATGATTTAAATGAATTAATATAAATAAAAATTCAAATAAATAAATAAAAAATGAGAAAATACTTCCCTTTGGGCCAAGTGGTCGTGCACATGTCATGGATGATGAATTATGGAAGAAAAATGGGCCCACTAGCAATTTTAGGTCATTTGAATCAATGTTGACTTTTCAAAATATCCAAAAATTTCCCAACTTCCACAAGGCATAACTTGCTCAATTTTTAAGCTTTTCTCATGTTCTTGGACATTTTGGAAAGGTCTTTGAGTCCTCTAACCAATGCCTTTGGTCCCATGTCATTTTGATTTACCAATCTCAAGTTATGGCCTTTGACTTAAAGTCCCTTTTTGTTGACTTTTGAAAATGACCTATAATGTTGAAATTGATAACTTTTTGTGAGAGCATTTCTTGGACTTGAAGTATGAAGATGAGTTGTAGGAAATTTCTTTCTCTTCAAAATGAGCTTTGGATGGGATTTTTCTGATAATCCATGTGAAAGTTATGCCCTGGTCAATTTCAGTTGACTTTTTCAGCTGTCCAAATAAGGAAACTTTTGCATCTTGATGATTTCTGAGCCAAATTTTGAGAATCATGATCAAGCATTGATCAAATGATGTTTGTGGCTTCAAAATGATATGTTGACCAAAAATTTGAACTTTTGACTGTCAAATGACCATTTTACCCCTACAGTTGACTGTAGTGCAATTTAGGGTTTTGACTGTGCAATTTTGAGCTGAATGTCTTGAAACTTGATATGAGGATACTTGACCATATTTGTAGGCATGTGAGACTTGATTGGACCTTTGAAAACTTCATTTTCTTGATCAGAACCAAAACCCTAGTTTTGACTGTATAGGAGGCTCTTACACTGTGCAACCCTTGGGGAACTTTGAAGCTTGACTTGGCATCTTCTTGAAGAATTATGGGAGGGAAAATTTTGGGGTACAACAGCGGCGTTCTCTTATTAGAGCGTCAGTCTCCTTGTACAAAAAAATGCCTATTACAGGCTATGATACGGTGGGAGAACTGACTTGAGGTTTTGTGTTTGTGTTCGCAAATGTTTCGGTTTAGCAAGAGTCGCCACCGACTTTTTATTTTATCCTAAGGAAAGGTCAAAAAGCACAGGAAAGACCTTTGAGATGTTTTCTTGGGTTCGGGGAGTAGATTATGAAAAGGAAAGGTGCAAGCACCCTTTTCATCCATGGTTATCTATGGGCTCTTAGTTACTTGTTTAGATCACTTGCTTTTGCTTTTCAATTGTTTGAAATGGTGCTTTGTGTGTGGTTTTGAAAGATGTTTTAAAAAGAGGTCATCGTTGTGGCAACCTTTGTAATGATTCTTGTTTGAATGTATACAAAGGTGTTTTTGTCTTTTGAAAAGATTTCAATATTTTGAAAGTTTGATTTGGGAAATGTTTTGAAATTGTGTTGTGAAGTGTGTTTAAAAATAGCAAGGATGTTTTGCAAGCTTTTGATCAAGTAACTAAGAGTTGTCTACCCTATTTTACTCAAAGATCTTTCCTATGTTTTTAACCCTTTTAACAGTGTTATTTCACCATTGTATTTGGTGAACAACCTTGTGTTAGGATGTTAAACGGGACAGGCGCGGGTCATCGTATAGACCATGATAGCAATTGTGTTAAGTATCTTTGGCAATTTTAAGGGACTTGATCATTTTGTTTAGGCAACCAAGATAGTGTCATCGAGGGACTATGATCTTTTTGTTTTGTTTTTGTTTTTCCAAAGTACCCAACATGCATACCATGGCCCATTTTTGAAGGCAACAAGTGGATTGTAACCCTAGGGATGCAAGTGTGTATTGTGTTTGATTTTCATGCATCTTTGTCTTTGATTGGGTCAAACTATTTGTTGATTTGGATTTTTGCATACAAACCCTAATTCTCTAATCATGGCATAATTGAAAGCGTAAAGTGCGAGAATTTAAAATTCTAAGCTATTACAACATGATTATAGGGATGGGGGTACAATTTTGAATGGGGGACATTTGACAAGAAAGATAAATCCTAGTTTACTATTACATCCAAATTGAATCATAATGCGTAAATATTTAAATGGACAATATTTAAATAAACAAAATAAATAAATATCAAATAATATGTATTATGCAAAAAGGTTTTTGTTTACCTATGTATGTAAAAGTAAAAAAAGTATAGAGAAGTAAATAAAAAAAGATTTATTTTAATTGTTTAAGGGTAAAACCCTAATTTCTTTAAGAAAATAAAATGTTATATTATTTATATACAATAAAATATATTAATATGCACAAAAATAAAATATACTTAAAAATGGTTTTTTTTAGTATGAATAATAATGAAAGTAAAAATGTAATATTTTATATTTTTATTCTAAAGTATTTAATAAAATAAAAGTATATATGTATATATATATATATATATATATATATATATATATGTATATTAAATAAATTAAATATGTATAATATAAAATAAAATATGTACAAAAATAAAATATATTTAGGAAAATATTTTCAGTGTGAATAAAAATAAGAAATAAAAATAAAAGTATAATTTACATATTATTTTCAAGTTTAAATAAATAATATAAAAGTATTTAAAATGTTTTCTATGTTAGAAAAATTAAAATAAAATGCCAAATAAATGTGAAATAATTATGAAAATATTTTTGAGCATTTTTTATATTTTGAAATAAATAAACAAAATCAGAAATGAAAACAAAAATGCAAAAATATGAAAATACAAGAAATTGGGCCAGGGGGTGCAAAAATGAAAAGAGGGGGTGTCAAGAGTGAGTCACACCAAGCCCAGCCCACCACTTCATCTTCTTCCTCCAGCATTTGAAAAAAATGCACGCGCCTGTACAAACTTGGGACATCCTGTATACGTGATCTATTGCAAAAACACACAACATCAAACTTGTAGAGAATTTCAAGACGATTCCAACCATATAAGCAACTTGTTCTAACTCTCAAAGACCAGAGAGAATTTCTCTGGCCCTAAAATCTGACCTAGTTTTTTCAGCATGTTCATGGATGAAATTCTCCTAGCACACTTAATATAAATGAAAACTGAGCATATGTACAGCTTCATGGCAATGAACACTATATTTTTTATTCACAAACCTAAGGCTAAATGTTCCTAAATAGAGAGATAGAAAGTGAAGAAAAACCTGTTTCAGTTGGATTCGTGTAGGGCAATGTAGTGCTTTTCAACAAGGCTTGAGATGTCTGGTAGCTTGCCTGAACTTCACTTGACCTTCTCCAATAGCTAGCTTGCCTTGAATATCCTTGAATCAGTCTATAGAACTCAACCTGCACAAGCTCAAAATGAAAATGGTGAACACTGTAAATGGAGTTACAGTTGGTATTTGAGGTTTGGGATAGCTTGAGTGAGTTGGATGGAAGGTGTTTGAAGCAACTTGGGGCAAAACGCACGAGCCAAATGAGCTATGGCACTCAAGTTGCATAACTTGCCCTGTTTTGCCAAAGGAATGTGATTTCTGGCTATGGGGTGTTTAGAGGCTCAAGCAATCGTGTTTCTAGCTCAAAGGGGTGTGAGAAAGATGTTTAAAGTGTTTGCACAAGTTTATCTTTGTTGGTTTTCAAGTTCTAAGGATTTGGACAAGTTTCTTATTTTTGAAGCAAGAATGTGGAAGTGAAGTTACAGGCCTGTACAGGCCATCTTATCATCTTTCATACAATCCTCTTGGCCCCTCTAATTTGTGGATTTGTTTTTATGCAAGAGATCTTGGACCAAGGCTCAAGGATTATGGTTTTGACATAAAGCAAACTTTTGCAAAAATGGAAATGTGCCTTTTACCATTTAGGGATTAATCTTGTGTACAATGCTCTAATGACCAAAACAGTGTATTAGCCCAATGGATTTGCATTAAATTATGGAGTGTGAAGTGGTTTAGAGGCCTGAAAACTAGTGTAAGGCATGCTGACTTGAAAATGCAACTTGTATGAACATGAATTTGCCATGGATACAAAGTGAGTTTTTGCCAACTTCAAGCCTTCGATTCTCCCTAACCACAAATGTGTTTGAGTAGTTCTTGGACAATTTGGAAAGCTTGCAACATTCTATATAATACATCTTTGAAATGAAACTTGATATTCAAAGTGGAACTATGTGAAAAATGGCCAAGAAGATGGGTCAAAATCCTGCCTAAACTAGGGCAAAATTTCACTAAGTTAAAAGTTTTAGGGACCCTTGTTCCAAAAATCATAACTTGAGATCCAAGCTTCTTTTGAGAAAACTTTGTGAATCAAAGTTGTAGACTTTGTGGAGGACTACAACTTTCATGTTGGAGGTTTTGTTTTAATCCATTTTCATCATGGTGAAAATGTGGGGCAAAGTTAGGAAAAATTAAGAAAATTTCATAACTTAGAAAATTTCTAAGTTATGAAATTTTTCAACTTTAAACCCTAATTTGCAATTTTGGGTTTCTTGATGAACAAGTTTCATAATTTGACACATCTTAATGAAAAATGACCCTTGGCACTTGATTTTAACCAAAAAGTCAAAGTTTGACTTTTTAGTGTACAGTCAAATTTTGATCAGTTGACTGGAAAATTCATCTGTCAATCCAATGCAATTGAGGTCTTTTGAAATTGTTGAATAGGTTAAGATGATTCCATTAATTCCTTGAGTCCATGATTGAACTTAATTTGCCATTGGCTAGGTCAAAAAGTCAGAAATTGCCTTTGTACAGTCAAAACCCTAAAAATGACCATTTTGCCCTTTTGGTGATCTGATCAAATTTCTTGTGGAGTTGTGGTCCAAACTTGATCCAATGGTTCATATGAGTTCATAATGTTGATGTGGGTCAAAATTCATGAGGTTTGACTGTAAATTGGCCACTGTTGACTTTTTCCCCAATACAGTTGATTTCTAGGTCAACTGTCCAATTGACTGGGCAAAAATTTGATTCAAGGCTTGAAACTTGGTATGGACAAACTTATGAGTCCAATATGAAGTATGAAAGTCAATTTGAGCATTGAAGGTCCAAAAATACTTGTGCAAACTCAAACTCTAGTTTAGGTCATCAGTGCAAGGAGATGTCTTGAGCAGAGCAAACCCTAGCTTGATCTTGAGTTTCAAAAGCCTTGTGATGAAACATGTTGATAAAATGAGAGGAAAATTTTTGGGTACAACAGTTGCCCCTGTTCAATCTTCTTGAACCTGAAGAGTTAGATTGGCAATTTTTCCTTTCGTGACTCGAAGGTAAAAGAGGAATGGACACTAGAGTGCCCGTAAATTTGCACTCGTCAAGATGTAGCTAAGGGAATGGGCTTAAAGATGCTATTTGGAAATGGTAGAATCTTGCTGGAGATGGGCTTAGAGATGCCATCCAAAATTGTTTGTTGAAAACCAGGAGAATGAACATCAGAATGGTATCCGCATTCGGAACGTATCTGAGTTGTATCTGTAGACTGGGTTCGTATGAACAAGGGAATGGCGTCCGTGTCTAGAGTGTATCCGAGCTGTAACTGTATTTGATTCTTGAATGAATATATGAATGACTGTCGTGTTTGGAGTGTATCTGTATTCTGAATGGGCGACAGAAAAACATCTGTGTATGGAGTATCTATGTGCTGGGGATAAATTCTGAATGAGTGACAGAATGGCAACCGTGTCTGGAGCATATCTAGACTGTATCTGAAGTTGAGATCTGTATGAGTAGCAGAATGGCTTCTGTGTCTAGAGTGTATCCGTATTGTAACTGGGATCCGGACAAGTGACAGAATGACTTCCGTGTCTAGAGTGTATCTGAACTTGAAGTTGATAGTTAAATCTGAATGAGAAATAGAATGGCTATCGTGTCTGGAGCGTATATAGTCTATATCTGATTGCTGAAGTCTGAATGAGTAATAGAATCACCGCCACGTCTGGGGTGTATCCATATTGTATCTTGACTTGAAATTCTGAATGAGTAATAGAATGACCACCGTGTCTGGGGGTGTATCCATACTGTATCTGAAATCTTTGAATATTTGTTAAAGGTGGCTTTTAATCTTATCCTGAAAGGGTAGAATGTTAGCTTAAAACACAAAGTTATGTTGTATGCCATGTATGATGCAATAAAATATGTTCCATCAATGTTTATCATATATGAATGTAGTGGATGTGCATGTAAGCTGATTAGCTGTCTTGCTGAGGAAAATAAATCCTTGATAGCTGGAGATAATGAAATCTTTGACTGTTGTCGAGGAAAGTAAATCCTTGACCGATGTTGGGGATTCCAAAAGTCTTTGATTGTTAAAGATGAGAAAACCTTACTGATTACTGTTGAGGATAGAAAATCCTTGGCAACCTGCGGGGATTATCAAAACTTTGACAACTTTTGTGGGGATGTGAGAATCCTTCATGACTTTCCTGGGGAAATAAGGAAAGAAACCGACGATCTCTACTGGGGAATTAAAACCTGGGAGGCTTCAAATGGAAAAACGGGAACTAAAATCTTCGTTCTGTCGGGAAATAATTCTGTGGGGAGAGTGTTTATTCTGTCGGGGAAATCAGGAGTTTGGGTTGTATGCCAATCTACTGGGGATTCCTTGTTTTGTGGAGAACTCTGCTGGTGATGAAAGTTTAGAGTAGTCGGGCTCCGCTGGGGAAGAAAGCTTAGAATACTCTGGCTCCGCTGGGGATCGGGAGTTTTTTAGAAACTTAACTTTGATGGGAATTTTGAAATTTAACTCCGTCGGGGATATGTACTTCAAGGTTTTAGCTCTGTTGAGGATCTGAATGGCATACTGTAGGGGATTTCTTCTGGAATAGCCTAAAGACGTTTTCCTATACTTTTGACCTATCAGTAATTATCCTTTCTTATTTTGTTTTATTTATAAGCAGTGATTATATTCAAATGCATATGCCTTTTTAATAAACCATTGGACATTTTCAAATAAAACATAAGTGTAAAAAAGAAAGGAAAGGCAAGCAAATTTCTGCACTTTGAAGTATCTTTGTATTAACTTTTGTAAGTATTTTTGTACAAAGGAGACAGACATCCTAGTAAGAGAATGTTGTCGTAAAATTGAGAAAATTTTATACAAAGAAAGATGGCTATGTGCAACAATTCCACGGGGTTCCCATTCTGCTATAGGCTTCATAACTCTGAGTGTCTTGTCCATTCGTTGCTTCGTCCGAAGGTGATTGAGTCGATCAGAAGCCCAGAGTTTGGTCGTGAAGAGATTGTTCTTAAAGTGATCCGACGAGACATAGTCATACGCTTTAATTCCCTAACTTTTGCCTGGACCGCCTTTTCGGGTTTTCGATCCACCGGGAAACCCTTTTTTGCCCAAGCCTCCCTTTCGGGTTTTCAACTTGTCGGGTGTACAGATTTTTCTTTTATTTATCCCTAATTTTTGCCTGAACCGCCCTTTCGGGTTTTCGATTCATCGGGATGCCCATTTTTTCCCAAGTCGCCCTTTTGGGTTTTCAACTTGTCGGGTTGTTTTATGCGTAGTATCTTTTGATTATGTCTGCATTCGCAGGGTGCGGCAAGTCATCGCCGTCCATGGTGGTCAGAATCATTGCCCCACCAGAAAAGATGTTCTTGATCACAAATGGTCCTTCGTAAGTAGGAGTCCACTTGCCCCTAGGATCACTTTGCGGAAAGATGATCCGCTTGATTACAAGATCTCCGACTTGATATACCCGACACCTGACTTTCTTGTTGAAAGCCTTGATCATTTGTTTTTGATACGTCTGACCATGACAAACAGCAGTAAGTCGCTTCTCGTCGATCAAATTAAGTTGATCAAGACGGGTCTGAATCCAATCGTCTTCACTTAAACCAACATCCTTCATAATCCTTAAAGAAGGAATCTGAACTTCCATAGGTAAAACATCCTTCATGCCATATACCAAAGAAAAGGGGGTTGCCCCAGTTGAAGTACGCGCCGTGGTACGATATCCGTGCAGAGAAAACGGTAACATCTCATGCCAGTCCTTGTAGGTGACTGTCATCTTTTGAATGATCTTCTTGATATTTTTGTTTGCGGCTTCAACAGCACCGTTCATCTTTGGCCGATAGGGAGATGAATTGTGATGTTGAATCTTGAACTGCTCGCACAGAGCGGTGATCACAGTGTTGTTCAAATTTGTACCGTTGTCCGTGATGATCCTGTCGGGGATACCATACCGGCATATGAGATTCAGCTTGATGAAGCGGGCAACCACATTCTTTGTAACGGAGTTGAAGGAAGCTGCTTCGACCCACTTGGTAAAATAATCAATAGCGACCAAGATGAAGTGATGTCCATTGGATGTCGTAGGCTTGATCTCTCCAATCACGTCAATTCCCTACATCGCGAATGGCCAAGGAGCTGTTAGAAAATTGAGAGGAACTGGAGGAATATGTACCTTGTCAGCATAGACTTGGCATTTGTGACAAGTACGGGAATGTTGATGACAATCAGCTTCCATGGTAGACCAGTAGTAGCCTGCCCTTAAAATCTTCTTAGCCATCGTATGTCCGCTTAAGTGGGTGCCAAATGTACCGCTATGTATTTCGGTCATGATCAACTCTGCTTCAACCTTGTCCATACAACAAAGTAGAACACAATCATGACTGCGCTTATATGATACCATTGCTCAGGAAGAACATGGCAGCAAATCTCCTTAAGAACTTTTTGTCATTGACGGAAGCTCCTTCAGGGTATTCCCGAGTTCGGAGATACCTTTTGATTTCATGAAACCAGGGTTGTTCCACTACTTCTTCGGTATTAATCTCATGATAGTGTGCAGGTTCATCCATTCGTTTGATGGTGATTTGGGGAGCCTCATTATCCCAGTTGAGTTTAAACATGAAAGACATTGTAGCCAGAGCATCTGCTAGCTGATTTTCTTCTCGCGGAAAGTGCTCGAAGGTAATCTACTTGAAATAAGGCAACAATATCAAGACATGTTCTTTGTATGGGATAAGATTAGGATGTTTAGTGTCCCACTCTCCTTTGATTTGACTGATAACCAAAGTTGAGTCCCCAAATACGACCAAAGATTTGATCCCTAGGTCAATTGCAGCCTTGAGACCAAAGATACAAGCTTCATACTCGGCCATGTTGTTAGTGCAGCTGAAGCAGAGTCTAGCGGTGAAAGGTGTATGGCAACCTTCAGGAGAAATAAGTATCGCACTGATACCGTTGCCAAGTGAATTTGAAGCACCATCAAAGTACAGGGTCCATCGGGATCCTTGTTCAGGTCTGTCATACGGTCTGTTACCTTCAATATTGTCCAAAGTCATAATGTCCTCGTCAGGGAAGTCGAACATCATAGATTGATAATCTTCGACGGCTTGATGAGCTAGATGATCAGCTAGTACACTCCCCTTTATAGCTTTTTGAGTTGTGTACTAGATATCATATTCAGTCAGGATCATTTGCCATCTAGCGATTCTTCCGGATAAAGCAGGCTTCTCGAAGATGTACTTAATCGGATCCATTTTAGAAATCAGCAAAGTGGTATGTGTCAACATATACTGCCTTAGCCGACGACCAGCCCATACTAAAGCGTAGCAAGTTTTCTCGAGCAGTGAGTAGCGAGTCTCACAGTCGGTAAACTTTTTGCTAAGGTAATAAATGGCATGCTCTTTTTGGCCAGACTCGTCATATTGGCCCAGTACGCACCCCATTGAGTTATCCAAAACAGTCAGATACATGATTAAAGGCCTTCCTTCAACGGGTGTCATCAAGATAGGAGGTTCCAGCAAATACTCCTTGATCTTATCAAAAGCAACTTGACAATCATTGTTCCATTCAACCACCTGATCTTTCTTCAACAGCTTGAAGATTGGCTCACAGGTAGATGTTAGGTGAGAGATGAACCTCGCAATATAGTTTAAGCGTCCCAAGAAACCTCTAACCTCCTTTTCAGTGCGGGGGGCAGGCATTTCTTGTATAGCTTTGACTTTAGCAGGATCAACCTCGACGCCTTTATTACTGACGATGAATCCTAAAAGTTTACTGGACCTGACTCCGAAAGTGCACTTGCTAGGGTTCAGTCTGAGCTTATACTCCTTCAATCTGACAAATAGCTTTTGCAGATGGTCGAGGTGTTCTTATTCTGTCTGTGAATGGGCTATCATGTCGTCTACGTAGACTTCGATTTCATGATGTATCATGTCATGAAACAAAGCTACCATGGCTCGCTGATAGGATGCCCCGGCATTCTTCAGTCTGAATGGCATCACTTTATAGCAGAAGGTACCCCACTGCGTAACAAAAGTAGTCTTCTCCATGTCTTCGGGGGCCATTTTGATCTGGTTGTATCCCGAGAATCCATCCATGAAGGAAAATACCTTGTGTTGAGCTGTGTTGTCAACCAAGATGTCAATGTATGGTAGTGGAAAATCATCTTTAGGGCTAGCTCTGTTTAGGTCCCTATAGTCCACACACATTCTGACTTTGTTGTCCTTCTTAGGCATGGGCACAATGTTAGCAACCCATTGTGGATAGTAAGTAACAGCCAGCAAGCCAGCATTGAACTGCTTCATCACCTCAGCTTTGATCTTTTCAGACATGTCGGGCCTCATTCGGTGGACTTTCTGTTTGATCAGTGGACAGTCTTCTCTTGTAGGGAGATGGTGAACCACAATATCTGTATCCAGTCCCGGCATGTCTTCATAGGACCAGGCGAAGATCTCAACATATTCATTCGACAGTTGAACTAGACGCTCTTTGACACTTGGCTCCAGGTTGACACCCACCTTAACCTCTTTCTTGTCTTCCTCTGTTCCCAAGTTGATGGTCTTTAGCAACTCTTCATGGGGCAGAATAGCCCTCTCTTCTTGTTGCAAAAGTCTAGCTAACTCTCCAGGCACTTCACAGTCTTCATTACCTTCGTACTCAGCATGATTGACCAAATCTTCAGAGTCACTGAAGGCCAAAGCAGAATAGTCACCCATGGAATCCGGAGTGGATGGGTACCTGCATTTTGTGAGTGTGGGTGTGTGTAAGGGATAGCCATCCTTAAACAAAACAAAATGTAAAAGGAAAGAAAATGAACACAACAGTTTATAGATGAAAACATCCAATGATTCATTAAAAAATGGCATATGATAATGAAGAAATCAAACTCTTACAAATGGACCTATATGCCCCGGGTAAGGCATAAGGTGAAAATAGTGTACGAATTGTTTAATTATTATAGACCAAAATAGGAAATTGTTCAAAGATAAATTACTGATTGATGAAAGTGATGGGAACGAAGTCTTTCGCCTCCCAGTTGCTTAATCCTCCTTCAACGGTTGGAAAGATCCAATCTTAAAAGTTCTCTTCTTCATTGTTGTACCCCAAAATTTGCCCTCTCCTTTCTTCAACATTTTCTCATCCCAAGACCCTTGAACTCAAGAGCAAGTTAGGGTTTGATCTGCTCGAGACTCCTCCTTGCAGTGTTGACCCAAATTAGGGTTTGAGTTTGCACAAAGATGTTTTGACCTAAAATGCCTAAAATGACTTTCAGGCTTCATATTGGACTCACAAGTTTATCCATACCAAGTTTCAAGCCTTGATTCCAATCTTTGCCCAGTCAATTGGACAGTTGACCTAGAAATCAACTGTATTGGGGAAAAAGTCAACTGTGGTCAATTGACAGTCAAACTTCATGACTTTTGACCCACATCAACCTTATGAACTCACATGAATCATTTGGTCAAGTTTGGATCACAATTCCATAAGAAATTTGATCAGATCACCAAAAGGGCAAAATAGTCATTTTTTAGGGTTTTGACTGCACAAAGGCAATTTTTGACTGTTTGACCTAGACAATGGAAAACCAAGCTCACATATGGACTCAAGGACTCAATGGCATGGTCTTGACACATTCAACAAGTTCAAAAGATCCCAAATGCACAGGATTGACTGATGAATTTTCCAGTCAACTGATCAAAATTTGACTGTATACTGAAAAGTCAAACTTTAACTTTTTGGTCAAAATCAAGTGTCAAGATTCATTTTTCATCAAAACATGTCAAATTATGAAACTTTTTCATCAAGAAACCAAAAATTACAAATTAGGGTTTGAAATAAGGAAATTTCATAACTTAGAAATTTTCTAAGTTATGAAAATTCCTAATTTTTTCCTAACTTTGTCCCTTCTTTTCATCAAGATATTTTTGGATTCAAGAAAAACTCAAAACATGAAAGTTATAGTCCATTTCAAAACCTACAACTTTGATTCACAGAGTTTCCTTAAAAGAATCTTGTAGCTCAAGTTATGATTTTTGGAACAAGGGTGCAAAACATTCTTAACTTAGAAAAATTTTGACCTATTCTAGGCAGGATTTTTGCCTAACTTCATAGCCACTTTTCACATGCTTCCACTTGGAATTTAAACTTGCATTAAAAAGATGGATTATAGTACACATTTCAAGCTTTCCAAATTGTCCAAGAACTTCTCAAACACCCTTGTGGTTAGAGAGAATCGAATTTGTGAAGTTAGGCAAAAGTCACTTTGTTTATGGCCAATTTCATGTTCATAACACTTTGCATTTTTCAAGTCATCTTGCACAAGCTAGGTTACAGGCCTCTAATCCCTTTCTTACTAAATAATTCAATGCTAAACCATTGTGCCAAGATGTTATTTTGTGCATTTGGTCATTACATGAAGGTTTAGTCTTAAAATAGAAAAAGCATTTTATCTATTCTTGTAAAGATCAACTTTATTTCAAATGCAAATCCAAGAAGCATGGGCCAAATCTTTTGAGCTAGAATTTTGTACACAAATCACTCTGATCAAGAAGAAGAGGTGCAGCATAGTTTAGGGCATTGGACAGGCTGGTTTAGAAACTTGTATTTTCTTACTTATCAAAGAAGCAACTTTGCATTTGGGGTCCAACATTGAGTTCCTGTCAACACAAGCCTAAACAAACTTCTAGAACACTTTCCATACTCCCTAACCAACCTGAAACACGACCAAGCCATCCCTAAAACTCCCTCATTCATCAAAACACAGTTTTGTGGCAAAACAGGGTACCTTCTGCATTTTCACTTGGCTAGTTCATTTCCATCGTGCGTTTTCATCCAAACCACCTCAAACACATTCCCTACCATCCATACAAACTGTCCCAAGCCTTGAAAACAGACTGTAACACCTCTAACCAACTGTGCCATTTTTACTTTTCTCTCTTGCAGGTTGACTTTTGTAGCTTGATACAGCAAAATTTAAAGCACCCCAAGCATTGGAGAAGCATCCCTGGACCTCAAGCAAGTTGTACAAGTCCTCACACTGCATTGAAAGTGCCTCCATTGTTGCACACGATTCAAGCTGAACAGGTAAAAGTTTGAACTTCTATCTCTCTATCCAGGCATATCTAGGCTTAGGTTTGTGAAGAAGTTATGTCCTATTCATGGCTCTGAAGCTACCCATGTCATTACTTTTCATTTATGTTATGTGCACTGAGAGAATTTTGAAACTGAATATCTGAAAAAAGCTAGGTCAGGAATTGGGGGAGAAGAAATTCTCTCTCATTTCTGAGAGTTAGATCAACTTCTTTATATGTTTAGAATCGTGGCTTCAAGCTCTACAAGATTCATGTTTTAAGATTTGTCAAAGGATCAAGGAATCAGAAGTTAGGGTGATGAACAAGAAGGCGCGCGTTTTTGTTTGAAAATGGCTGGAGGTTGAAGACAAAGTCCTTTGGGCTGGGCCTGACTTGTTCTTTCTACTTGCACCCATATTTTCCACATACACCCCCTTGGCCCATTGTGTGTTATTTTTATCATTTTTGATTTTTTTCTTTTTGTTTCTGACTTATTATTTTTTGTTGAAATATAAAAAATATTAAAAATATTTTTTCAACCATTTTTGCATTTATTTTGAATTTATTTGCTTTATTTAACTTGTACATATAAGTAAACATATTATTTCTTTTATTTAAAAATACTAAAAATAATACCAATACATTTTATTTTCTGATTTTTATTTTATTTTATCTTTTGAAAACATTTTCTAAAAAATATACTTTTTTTGTAAATAATAATTTTTTTTATTTTTTGTATATATTTAATATATCTAATATATAATATAAATACTTATATAATTATTAGAATATTTAGGATAAAGACATAAAAATAATACATTTTTCTTTTATTAATATTTGACCTCAAAAATTACTTTTTTTACAAATATACTTCACTTTTATTTATTTTTGTGTATAATTAATAAATATTGTATATAATACATAATAAATACCTTTTTACTTACAAAATTAGGGTTTTGCCCTAAACCATGAAAATATCCAAAATTAATCCTTTTTATTTTTTTTTATGTCACATGAAAAATACTTTTTACATACATATAAAAATCATTTTTGGCATCTTGCATATTTATTGTATCTTATTTAATTTTTGTGCAATTAAATAACTTGTAAAGTCAATTTGGATTGTAATAGCTTAGATTTAAATTTCTTGCTAAAATATCCCCATTTGAACATTTGTACCCTCCATCCCATAGTTATGTTGTAATAGTTTAGAACTTTAAATTCCGCATTTTAAAGCTTTCTAAATATGCCATGATAGACTTAGGGTTTGTATGCAAATCAAAAACAACAAATAGTTTGACCTAATTCAAAGACAAAAAAGCATGAAAATGGACAACACCAATCACACTTGCACCCCTAGGGTTACTCCACTTGTTGCCTTCAATAATGGGCCATGTTGCATGTTGAGTGTCTTTGGCAAAGCAAAACAAATCAAATGATCATAGTCCCTCAATGACACTCTCCTAAACAAAACTGATCAAGTCCCTTAAAGAAAATTGCCAAAGACACTTGACACTATTGCAATCATGGTCTAAACGATGACCCGCGCCCGTCCCATTAACATCCTAACACAAGATTGTCCACCAAATACAATGGTGGAACAAAATTGTTAAAAGGGTTAAAACATAGGAAAAATCTTTGAGAAATTTAGGGTAGATAGCTTTTGGTTACTTGACTAAATCTTGCAAAACAATCCTTGCCTACTCTTTTCAAAACA
Source organism: Vicia faba (assembly GCA_948472305.1). Classification (NCBI taxonomy): domain Eukaryota; kingdom Viridiplantae; phylum Streptophyta; class Magnoliopsida; order Fabales; family Fabaceae; genus Vicia; species Vicia faba. Next base: position 431,444,926 of record OX451739.1, on the reverse strand, counting down.
CACATCACAACACACTTTCAAAACAACTTTCAAAAAAATTGAAAACCTTTCAAAAGATAAGTACACCTTTGTATACATTCAAACATGGATCATTACAAAGGTTGCCACAACAAATGGCCTCTTTTCAAAATCATTTTCAAACACACACAAAGCACAATTTCAAACACACACAAAGCACCATTTCAAACAATTGAAAGCACCATTTCAAACAATTGAAAATGCAAGGCAAGTGATCTAAGCAAGTACTAAGAGCCCATGGATAACCATGGATAGAAAGGGTGCTAATACCTTCCCTTTCTATAATCTACTCCCCGAACCCAAGAAAACATCTCAAAGGTTTTTGCTGTGCTTTTTACCCTTTCCTTTAGGATAAAATAAAAAGTCGGTGGTGACTCTTGCTCAACCGAAACATTTGCGAAAACAAACGCAAAACCTCAAGTCAGTTCTCCCACTGTATCACAGAACTGGCGACTCTGCTGGGGAAGTGATTAAAAGTGGAGTAACCTTAGGGCTAAGATCACCCTCTTGCATGACTAATTGTTTGCTTTGTTTGCTTTATCTTTTGGTTCTCTTGTTTGGGCTTGAAATCCTACACCCGGATTTGGGGAAACATTCATAGATAGCAATACGTTGTGGAAACTGTGCGGGGTATACCGACACGGTCAAAGCAATAGCTATATTAGTGCGACATATTTGTGAGTACCGGTAACCCTTGAGTTCAATCAACGAGAGTACGGGGCCGCTGAGTGATGTCACTAAGCACTAATGACCTAGAACCTTACTTGACCATCTTGGCCTTTTATTAGGGGTGGTGAGATGACCGGCTTTGGTGCAGTCCAAAGTTGGTAGATACTCGATACTACACTCATTGAGGGTTGTTTTCTTGGAATATTTTGGTCGCTAGTTAAGTGGCTAAACCAAAACAATGAACATGGAAATCAATCCAATGATATTGAGCTCCTTAGAACCCGGTTACTATTTAGGACAGGTTTTTAGCCAACTTCACTCAAGAGGGTACTTACCTATGAAACCCATGCAAGCCTGAAACTAGGGTTTTGTGTGATTTGCTTGTACATATGTTTGTGCATACATCATGAACATCATAAAGCATCATATGCATACACTAACCATTTCAAGGATTTGGATCTTCATCTTTGTTCTTGTTTTGTAGGTCATGGAAATTCCTCGCAGAAAAACTATCCAAGTCAACCTTGTGAGGATCTCTCCTCAACTCAAGGAGCTCACATCCAGAATTCCCGAAAGCTCTCCCTTCAGTGAAAGACATGGTAGACTGCTCAGCCTAGTCAACACCAGCATTGAAGAGGACATGGTAAAGGTGTTATCCCAGTTCTTTGACCCCCTTCACCATTGTTTCACATTCCCCGACTACCAATTGGTGCCCACTTTGGAGGAATTTTCTCAACTCTTGAGAATTCCTATTCTTAATCAACTACCCTACAACGGTACGGAAAAGGAACCAAAGCCTGAAGATGTTGCTCAAGCACTACACTTGCAACCATCTGACATCAAGGGGCATTGGGAAACTAGAAGTGGTGTCAAAGGCTTCTTGGCAAAATTCTTGTTTGAGAAGGCACAAGAGTGTTGGAATTCATTGGACCTACAAGCCTTTGAAGAAATTGTAGCACTCCTCATTTATGGGTTGGTCTTGTTCCCAAATCCTGACCAGCTTGTAGATGTCAACGCCGTCAAAATCTTCTTATCCAGGAATCCAATACCAACATTGCTTGGGGACATTCTTCACTCATTTTACACACGAACAATGAGAAAGAGGGGTGTTCTCATGTGTTGTACTCCTCTCCTTGCAAGGTGGTTTATTTCGCACCTTCCACAATCTGTTTTGAAGAATGACCAAGGCTTAAGGTGGTCACAACGGTTGATGACCCTCACTCACTCTGATGTACATTGGTGTTCTCGGTCCAGAGAAAATGCCATCATCGTCGATCATTGTGGGGAGTTCCCTAATGTTCCATTACTTGGCATTAGAGGAGGTATTACCTACAACCCTTATCTAGCTTTGAGACAATTTGGATATGCACGGAGGGATGGCCCTCATGACATGCTGATTCCTGACCTAGTTTTTGACTTCGACAACGATGCGCAAGGACTTCGCCAAAGATTCATCAGAGCTTGGAGGATGCCTAACAAGGTAGATACTAAGACACTAGGGCACAAGAACTCCATCCCTCTTGATCCTTATCTCAAGTGGGTACGAACCCGAGCCCAGATTTTAATGATGCCTTACCCTCATGTTCTCCCTGTGATTAAAGAGCCCGTTAAGGAAGGAGAGGTTCCCTACACCATCCTGTATCCTGACATGCCAACATCGTGGGAGGAGATGCAGAAGAGTTGGATCCAACTCAGGGAAGAGAGGGATACTTTTGAAGCCAGCTTCTACGCCAGTGAGAAGAAGGTTTTAGAGCTCACCCGTTGACTCCATGAGGAAGAGACCTTTAACACCTACATCGCGCCAAAGAGAATGCGCAACGTCTTTTTATCTTAAGAAGTTTTTGTAATATTTGGCCCATGGGGCATTTATGTACTGACAAATTTCTTCTTATTAATATGACGTGTGTTCTTTTTGTCTGCAACAATTTTGAATTTCTAAATCCTTGAATGCATTGCATGAATAAACATATCATCCATCATGTGCATAAGCAGGTCTCTACACCAGGTTTCCTTATCTTTCTGCTGTTTATTTCAGTAAGATGGATCTCGAACAGACGGTCAAGGATTTGCAGTCTCAAAACTCACAGTTTCAGGATCTCCTGATGACCTTGGCAAAGGGTCAGGAGGATCTAAAGGCCCTGCTTGGGAACAAAGAAAAGTTGAAGAAGAAAAAGAAGAGAACCGGGGCGGTTACTTTTGGAAGAAGATTTTAGAACGAAGCCAGAAGAGTTCTTGAATTTCCTTCTGCATCTGAAGAGGAAACCAGCAAGGGAAAAGTAGTTGCACCACTTTCTGAGTCCGAGGCTGAGGAGGAAGAGGCTGAGGAAGATGAGGACTACTCAGAGCAACAATACCCGCCCGCCGATGATAAGTACAAAAACTTGGAAGACAGGTTGGCATCTATGGAGCTGCAGAGAGTTCCCAGCTTAGATTTCGAAGATTTGGGATTGATTGCTGGAATTGTGATTCCCCCGAAGTTTAAAGTGCCAATTTTTGCAAGATATGACGGGCTGTCTTGCCCAAAAATGCACCTAAGGTCGTATGTCCGAAGAATCCAACCTCACACTTCCGACAGAAATCTTTGGGTACATTTCTTTCAAGATAGCCTGTCTGGCACTCAGCTAGACTGGTTTTACAAGCTGGAAAGGTCGGAGATACATAGTTGGGAGGATCTGGCGGCTGCTTTTTATCGCCAATATCAGTATAACTCTGACCTGGCACCAACCCGTACTCAGCTACAGAGTATGGGAATGGCCTCAGGTGAGGGATTTAAGGAATACGCCCAGAAGTGGCGCGATCTGGCCGGAAGAGTGCAGCCACCTCTTTCCGATAGAGAACTTGTGGATATGTTCTTGGGGACCCTGTCTGGTCCATTCTTTAACCATCTGATCGGTAGCTCTTCCGCGGGGTTTACTGAATTAATTCTGACTGGCGAGCGGGTAGAAGCCGGTATCAAGAATGGGAAGATTCAGAAGGATGCCTCTGCATCTACAATTGTTAAGAAATCATTTCCAATGAAGAAGGAAACGGCTGTTATTTATTCTCAAAGAGGAGCAGGAAGAAGTGAGCGCCGGCCGACTGTGGGGGCCGTAATGATCCAAAATCCATTAAATGATTAGCCTCGCAATAACCAGTCCAGACCTAAACAACAATGGGGAGAACGGCCACCACGGCAGTTCACCCGCATTAATATGACGCCCGCGCAAGTTCTGCCACACTTGTTGAAGCTGAATCTCACAAATATCAAAGAAGCGCCGAAAAATGTGAATACAACCTCACCCGGTTACAATGCCAATGCCAAATGCGCCTATCATTCTGATAGCGTCGGACATGACACAAACAATTATTGGGCGCTAAAAAATAAAATTCAAGACTTGATAGATGCAAAAGAGGTGGAGTTTGATGCTCCAGAGAAGCCAAACATGATATCGGCTCCGATGCCGAAGCATGGTCGAAATGTCCATGCTATTGAGGAAGATTTGCATGTTTCTGATGTCAATGACCTGATAACTCCGTTGTTAACCATCAAGTTAAATCTGTTAAGGGCCGGGATTTTCCCGGGATGCAAAGAAGATTGCTACTGTTGTTACTCTCTACCAATCGACTGCCCGTTACTAAAGAAAGGAATCCAAGGCCTAATGGACAGTCAACAAATTCTGTTTGAAAAAGTTCGTGCTATTCCAACCCCTACTGAAGATGTTTCAATTATCACCATTCACGCCAATCTTTCCAAGGCCGTCAAAAAGCCTGTTAAGGTTACACCCGCTACAAAGTCTGTTCCTCTGAAGATAACTATGCCAGGGCCTGTCCCCTACAGTTCTGAAAAATCAATACCATGGAATTACGGTGGAGAAATCTACTACCATGGTATTAAACAAGTTGAAGTAACCGAAGGAAGCTCTGATGAAGAAGATGCCAGCATTGGAAACATTGTCGGCACAAGCAAGATCACCCGAAGTGGGAGAATATTTTCTCCAGAGATTTCCCCCCCAAAGGCGATCTTTGGACCCTCATCTGCTACCAAAGTTATTCCTGCACCGATAAAACTTTCCGCTAGAACTCCGTTGATTGAAGATGTTGTTATTCCTGTTGTTGTCCCTCCTACTTCTGCTGATAAGGGGAAAGGGATCCAAGATGAGCTCGTCAGGACGAGGGCTCAACCTTCGGTCATCCCGGAAACCTCTAAGAAAGAGATAGATGAGATCTTGAAGATAATTAAAAAGAGTGATTATGACGTGGTAGAGCAACTGGGGCAAACCCCCTCGAAGATCTCCATGTTAGCATTGCTACTTTGTTCTGAGGCGCACGCTAAAGCATTGATAAAATTCCTGAAAACAGCCCATGTACCCCAGGAAACTTCAGCCGACCAATTCCAAAACTGTGTAGCCAGTCTTACAGCAGACAACGGTTTAGGTTTCTCTGACGCTGACCTAACCTCAAAAGGAAGAAAACACAACGACGCATTACATGTGTCAGTAGAATGCCAAGGAACTACTATGGCCCATGTTCTGGTCGACACGGGTTCTTCTCTGAATGTGCTGCCTAAGAAGGCTCTCGACCGATTGGACTGTGAAGGCTTGGAACTAAGGCCAAGTAACATCATTGTAAGGGCGTTTGACGGGTCAAAAATAATGGTACATGGGGAGGTAGACATCCCCATTAAGGTTGGCACGGAAGTGTTCCCCTCAACTTTCTATGTGATGGACATCCGTCCGTCATACTCTTGCTTATTGGGGAGACCATGGATACACAATGCCGGAGCAGTCACCTCTTCCCTACATCAAATGCTGAAATACCCTGTCAAAGGAAAGATCATAACCGTGCACGGTGAAGAAGAATACATGATCAGCCACCTGAACTCCTTTCAGTATGTAGAGGTAGAGGGTGAATTCATTGAAACGCCATTCCAGCACTTCGAGGAAGTCTCTCCTGAGGTGGAAGTAGCAAAAGTGGTAGCTGAGGTACCAAAGCAGGTGGCCAGGATGGCATCTCTAAAAGACGTGAACGCTGCAGTGAAGGAAGGGAAGAGTTCAATATGGGTACAGTTGTCGGATATTCCTCACAAGACAGATAAATTTGGTTTGGGGTTCACCGCTGCGGGGCAGAAGGCCATGCGCCGTTCCAGAATTGAGAAGACGTCCGTCAAGATTTCTCCTCATGGAATCAATGCTTTGGAAGACGAAGACGAAGAGGGTAACTTTGAAGAGTGGATCTTCCCAACCATTGAAGGGGGACTACACAACTGGGAGGCGAAAGACTTTGTCCCCATTACTTTCATTAATCAGTAACTTATCTTTCGAATATTTCCTGTTGGTCTGTAATAATTACTTTTAAACAATCTGCACACTACTTTTTCACCTCATGCCTTGCCCGGGGCATGTAGGTCCATTTGTAAGGGTTTTGATTATCTTCATATCCATATGCCATGTTTAATGATTCATTGGACGTTTTTCATTGATAAACTGTTGTGTTCATTTTCTTTTCTTTTGGATTTTTTTTTTAAGGATGGCTATCCCTTACACACACCCACACTCACAAATGCAGGTACCCATCCACTCTGGATTCTATGGGTGACTATTCTGCTATGTCCTTCAATAACTCTGAAGATCTGGTCAATCAGGATGAGTATGAAGATGACTAAGGTTGTGAAGTACCAGGAGAGCTAGCCAGACTTTTACAGCAAGAAGAAAAGGCCATCTTGCCTCACGAAGAGTTGTTGGAAACAGTCAACTTAGGAACCGAGGAAAATCGGAAGGAAGTACAAGTGGGTGCCAATCTGGAACCGAGCGTCAAGGAGCGCCTGATACAGCTGTCGAATGATTACGTTGAAATCTTCGCCTGGTCTTATGAAGACATGCATGGGTTGGATACCCACATTGTGGTTCATCACCTGCCTACCAAGGAAGAATACCCTCCGGTAAAATAGAAGGTCTGCCGTATGCGTCCAGAAATGTCCGAGAAAATCAAAGCCGAGGTTATGAAACAATTTGATGCCGGGTTTCTAGCAGTGACTTCTTACCCTCAGTGGGTTGCCAACGTGGCTCCAGTGCCGAAGAAGGATGGTAAGGTATGAATGTGTGTTGATTACAGGGATTTGAACAGGGCAAGCCCTAAGGATGATTTCCCTCTGCCTCATATCGACGTTCTGGTTGATAACACTGCTCAGCATAAGGTTTTCTCCTTCATGGACGGCTTCTCCGGTTATAATCAGATCAAGATGGCTCCTGAAGACATGGAGAAGACCACTTTTGTTACTCAGTAGGGCACCTTTTGCTACAAGGTCATGCCTTTTGGGTTGAAAAATGCTGGGGCAACCTACCAACGTGCCATGGTTGCTCTATTTCATGACATGATCCATCATGAAATCGAAGTATACGTCGACGATATGATTGCAAGGTCCCAAACTGAGGAGGAACACCTTGACCATCTACGAAAGCTGTTTGACCGTCTGAAGTTGTACAAGCTAAGGTTGAACCCAAACAAGTGCACCTTTGGGGTGAGATCTGGAAAATTGCTAGGCTTCGTCGTAAGCGACAAAGGCATTCAAGTGGACCCTGCCAAAATAAAAGCCATACGAGAGATGCCAACTCCCAAGACAGAGAAAGAAGTCAGAGGCTTTCTAGGACGGTTGAACTACATTGCCCGATTCATCTCGCATCTAACTGCTACCTGTGAACCAATTTTCAAATTGCTGAAGAAAGATCAAGTAGTACATTGGAACGATGAATGTCAGGCCGCTTTCGAAAGAATCAAAGAGTATCTCCAATAACCACCCATTCTTATGCCACCGGTTGAAGGGAGACCTCTAATCTTATACTTGACAGTACTAGACAACTCAATGGGGTGTGTGCTGGGGCAGCATGACGAGTCTGGCCGAAAAGAACACGCCATTTATTACCTTAGCAAAAAGTTTACTGACTGTGAGACCCGATACTCACTGCTCGAGAAAACTTGTTGCGCTTTGGTATGGGCTGCTCGCCGGCTGAGACAGTATATGTTGACTCACACTACTCTGTTGATCTCAAAAATGGATCTAATAAAGTACATCTTCGAAAATCCTGCCTTGTCCGGAAGAATAGCGAGATGGCAGATGATCTTGACGGAATACGACATCCAGTACACGACTCAAAAAGCAATCAAGGGAAGTGTATTGGCAGATCATTTGGCACACCAAGCGGTGGACGATTACCATCCAATGAACTTTGAATTTCCAGACGAGGATATCATGGTAGTGACTGATTGTGAAGTACCGGGACCGGATGGAGGATCTGAGGAAGGATCTCGATGGTCTATGCACTTTGACGGAGCCTCGAACGCTTTGGGTAATGGTATTGGCGCTGTGATCATATCCCCTAAAGGCACTCATACTCCACTCACCGCCCGGCTATGTTTCAACTGCACCAACAACATGGCAGAGTATGAAGCATGTATCATGGGTCTTCAAGCTGCAATTGACTTAAGGATCAAGTTTCTGAGTGTCTTCGGAGATTCCGCTCTCGTGATCAATCAGATCAAAAGCGAGTGGGATACGAAACACCCAAATCTTATTCCTTACAAGGAGTATGTGCTGACGTTGATTCCCCATTTCGAAGAGATAACCTTTGAACACTTCCCAAGAGAGGAGAATCAGTTAGAAGACGCGTTGGCTACGATGTCTTCCATGTTCAGAGTCAAATGGGACAATGAGGCGCCCCGGATCATTATTTGGAAGAAGGATGAACCTGCACATTGCTGCGATCTCGAGATCGAAGAGGTAACAGAAAAACCCTGGTATCATGAAGTGAAGAAGTACCTTGAAGCTCAAGAATACCCCGAAGGCGCATCTGTTAATGACAAGAAGTTCCTGAGAAGGTTTGCGACAAAATTCTTCCTCAGCAATGGCATTCTCTACAAGCGAAACCATGATTCAACCTTACTACGTTGTGTAGATAAGGCTGAAGCAGAAAGGATCATGGCAGAACTACATGAAGGTACATTCGGAACACATTCCAGTGGGCATACCATGGCAAAGAAAATCCTTTGGGCAGGATATTTCTGGTCCACAATGGAAGCCGGCTGTTATCAGCATTCTCGGACTTGTCATAAATGCCAGATCTATGCCGATAAGGTGCACATTCCTCCGGTTCCTCTGAACATCTTGACAGCACCTTGGCCTTTTGCAATGTGGGGCATTGATATGATCGGCGAAATCAGACCTACAGCGTCCAACGGGCATCGCTTGATCCTAGTAGCGATTGATTACTTCACAAAATGGGTTGAAGCAGCTTCCTATGCTACGGTAACCAAGAATGTCGTGGCACGGTTCATTCGGCATAACCTGATCTGCCGCTACGGTGTACCTGAGAGGATCATTACGGATAATGGTACCAATCTTAACAACAAGATGATCACTGAGCTCTGCGAGAAATTCAAGATACAGCACCACAACTCTTCTCCCTACCGGTCGAAGATGAATGGGGCTGTAGAAGCAGCTAATAAGAATATCAAAAAGATTGTGCAGAAGATGACTGAGACCTACAAAGATTGGCACGAAATGTTGTCGTTTGCTCTTCATGGGTACCGTACCTCAGCACGGACGTCAACAGGGGCAACTCCCTTTTCCTTGGTCTATGGCATGGAGGCAGTCTTGCCTATTGAAGTCCAGATACCCTCTCTCCGGATAATGAAGGATGCAGGTTTGAGCGAAGATGACTGGATCCAAACTCGGCTTGATCAATTAAACCTAATTGACAAAAAGAGACTCACTGCTATTTGTCATGGTCAGACGTACCAAAAACGGATGATCAGGGAATTTAACAAGAAGGTCAGACGACAAGAGTATCAAGTCGGAGATCTCGTAATCAAGCGGATTATCCTGCCGTAAAGTGATCCCAGGGGCAAATCGACTCCTACGTACGAAGGACCATTTGTGATCAAGAGCATATTTTCTGGTGGTGCAATGATCCAGACCACCATGGACGGCGACGATCTGCCGCACCCTACGAACGCAGACATAGTCAAAAGATACTACGCATAAATAACCTGATAAGTCAAAAACCCGAAAGGGCGGCTTGGGTAAAAATGGGCATCCCGGTGAACCAAAAACCCGAAAGGGCGGTTCAGGCAAAAATTAGGGATAAAACAAAAAAAAATCTGTACACCCGGCAAGTCGAAAAGCCGAAAGGGCGGCTTGGGCAAAAAGGGGTTTCCCGGTGGATCGAAAACCCGAAAGGGCGATTCAGGCAAAAGTTAGGGAATTAAAGCGTATGACTATGTCTCTTCGGATCACTTTAAGGACAATCTCTTCATCAACCAGCTCCAAGCTTCTGATCAATCCAGTCATCGGCGGATGAAGCATTGAATGGACGGATACTCAGAGTTGTGAAGGCTATAGCATAATGGAATCCCATGGAATTGTTTCACATAGCCATCTTTCTTTTGTATAAATTTTTCAATATTTACGACAACATCCTCTTACTAGGATGACTGTTTCCGTTGTACAAATATACTCATAGAAAGTTAATACAAATACTTTTCCAAATACAGAAATTTGCGTTTGTCTTCCTTTCCCTTTTGTCTTTTGCACTTGTGTTTTATTTTGAGAAACGTCCAATGTTTTGTTAAATAGGCATATGCATTTGAACATAATCATTTCCTTATGAATCAAGAGAGATGATTATTGATAGGTTAAAGGTGCAGATAGTTATCTTGGTGCCCTTTCAGAAGAAATCGCCAGCAGATCCAAACTCCAAATTCCTCGATCCAGAATTTAATTCCCCAAACAGAGTTAAAACAGAATCCTCAGCAGAGAAAGCTTTCCCAACACAGATTTCCCCAGCCAGAGAGCCTTCTAGAACTCAATTCCCCTCAGAATTAAATTTCAGAATCCCTAGTGGAGCTTTAAAGATCTGAAAATCATATCCCCAACGGAGCTAAATTTCCAACCATCAACCCCCAGCGGTACCAGACTAACAGTCTTTCTCCCCACAGAGATACTTCCCTCCATGATGAAGATTCTCAGTCATACCTCTCCAGTATGAGTCTATTGGATTCTGAACTCCCCAGTAGAGATCTTCAGAAATTCTCATTCCCCACAAGTCACCAAGGAATGCCAGTTCCCCGGCAGTGGTCCTAAGATCCCTCAACAATTGAAGATCTTGTATTTCCCCAAGCAGAGTAAAGGCTCATTCTCAGTTCCTCACAGGATAATCAGATGTTCTCTAGTGAAGATCTCCTCAAGACAAGAATCCCCAGAAGATTGGTGTACAACCCAAGCTCCTAATTCTCCAGCAGTAATCAGCTAGGATGTTCTATCCTCAGCATCCAAATTCTTGCAATCCCCTGCAGCAGTCAAGGACTCACTTTCCCTGGCAGCAGTCAAGATTCTTTATCTCCAGGATTCATCTATCCTCAGCAAAGACAGTTCTTCAGCTTACATGCGCATTCGTTTACATTCATTCATGTCATAAGTATTAATATAACATATATTGCCTCATACATATCATGCAACATAACTTTGCGTTTTAGCTAACATCTCACCCTTTTCAGGATAAGATTAAAAGGCTATCATTAACAATTGTTCAGATACAGTATGGATACACCCCAGACACGGCGGTCATTCTATTACTTATTCAGAATTTCAAGTCAGATACAGTACAGATACACCCCAGACACGGCGGTCATTCTACTACTCATTCAGACTACAGCAATCAGATACAGACTAGATACGCTCCAGACACGGTAGCCATTCTATCTCTCATTCAGATTCATTTATCCACCTCAAGGTTCAATGCATTCCAAACACGGATACCATTCTGACCCTTACAACAACAGTTTGACTCTCCCCAGTGCGTTCGCCACGGAAGTCATTCTGTCATCTATTTAGATCCCAGTTACAGTTTCAGATACACTTCAAACACAGAAGTCATTCTATTACTCATATGGATCTCAATCCCAGTTACAGTTTCAGATACACTCCAGACACGGAAGTCATTCTGCTACTCATACAACTTTCAACTTCAGATACAGTCCAGATACACTCCAGACACGGCAGTCATTCTGATATTCATTCTTCAAACACAGTTATAGCTCAGATACGCCCCAGACACGGAGGCCATTCTTCTGCTCACACAAACTCAGTCCTTGGAGGCAGTTCAAATGCATTCCAGACACGGATACCATTTTGATCCTCATTCTTTTGACTTATCACATTGCAGTTTAACAAACACTCCAGATGGCATCTCTTAAGCCCATCCCCGACAAGATTCTGTCATCCTTTCAGATGGCATCTTTAAGCCCATCTCTAAATGGCATCTCTAAGCCCATTCCCGCATCCATTGATTTGACGAGTGCAAATTTAAGGGCACTCTAGTGTCCAATCTCCTTTTACCTTCGAGACGCGAAAGGCAAACCTGCCAATCTAACTCTTCAGGTGCAAGAAGATTGAACAGGGGCAACTGTTGTACCCCAAAATTTGTCATCTGCTTTCTTCAACATTTTCTCATCCCAAGACCCTTGAACTCAAGAGCAAGTTAGGGTTTGCTCTGCTCGAGACTCCTCCTTGCACTGTTGACCCAAATTAGGGTTTGAGTTTGCACAAAGATGTTTTTACCTAAAATGCCCAAAATGACTTTCATGCCTCATATTGGACTCACAAGTTTATCCATACCAAGTTTCAAGCCTTGAATCCAATCTTTGCCCAGTCAATTGGACAGTTAACCTAGAAATCAGCTGTATTGGGGAAAAAGTCAACTGTGGTCAATTGACATTCAAACTTCAGGATTTTTGACCCACATCAACCTTATGAACTCACATGAATCATTTGGTCAAGTTTGGATCACAATTCCACAAGAAATTTGATCAGATCACCAAAAGGGCAAAATAGTCATTTTTTAGGGTTTTGACTGCACAAAGGCAATTTTTGACTGTTTGACCTAGCCAATGGCAAACCAAACTCGCATATGGACTCAAGGACTCAATGGCATGGTCTTGACACATTCAACAAGTTCAAAAGATCCCAAATGCACAGGATTGACTGATGAATTTTCCAGTCAACTGATCAAAATTTGACTGTATACTGAAAAGTCAAACTTTGACTTTTTGGTCAAAATCAAGTGTCAAGATTCATTTTTCATCAAAAAATTTCAAATTATGAAACTTGTTCATCAAGAAACCAAAAATTACAAATTAGGGTTTGAAATGAAGAAATTTCATAACTTAGAAATTTTCTAAGTTATGAAAATTCCTAATTTTTTCCTAACTTTGTCCCTTCTTTTCATCAAGATATTTTTGGATTCAAGCAAAACTCAAAACATGAAATTTATATTCCATTGCAACATCTACAACTTTGATTCACAAAGTTTCCTCAAAAGAAGCTTGTAGCTCAAGTTATGATTTTTGGAACAAGGGTGCAAAACATTCTTAACTTCGAAAAATTTTGACCTATTCTAGTCAGGATTTTTGCCTAACTTCATGGCCACTTTTCACATGCTTCCACTTGTAATTTCAACTTGCATTACAAAAATGGATTGTAGTACACATTCCAAGCTTTCCAAATTGTCCAAGAACTTCTCAAACACCCTTCTGGTTAGGGAGAATCGAATTTGTGAAGTTAGGCAAAAGTCACTTTGTTCATGGCCAATTTCATGTTCATAACACTTTGCATTTTTCAAGTCAGCTTGCACAAGCTAGGTTACAGGCCTCTAATCCCTTTCTTACTCAATAATTCAATGCTAAACCATTGTGCCAAGATGTTATTTTGTGCATTTGGTCATTACATGAAGGTTTAGTCTTAAAATAGAAAAAGCATTTTATCTATTCTTGTAAAGATCAACTTTATGTCAAATGCAAATCCAAGAAGCATGGGCCAAATCTTTGGAGCTAGCCTTTTGTACACAAATCATTCTGATCAAGAAGAAGAGGTGCAGCATAGTTTAGGGCATTGGACAGGCTGGTTTAGAAACTTGTATTTTCTTACTTATCAAAGAAGCAACTTTGCATTTGGGGTCCAACATTGAGTTCCTGTCAACACAAGCCTAAACAAACTTCTTGAACACTTTCCATACTCCCTAACCAACCTGAAACACGACCAAGCCATCCCTAAAACTCCCTCATTCATCAAAACACAGTTTTGTGGCAAAACAGGGTACCTTTTGCATTTTGACTTGGCCAGTTCATTTCCATCGTGCGTTTTCATCCAAACCACCTCAAACACATTCCCTACCATCCATACAAATTGTCCCAAGCCTTGGAAACAGACTGTAACACCTCTAACCAATTGTGCCATTTTTACTTTTCTCTCTTGCAGGTTGACTTCTGTAGCTTGATACAGCAAGATTCAAAGCACACCAAGCATTGGAGAAGCATCCCTGGACCTCAAGCAAGATGTACAAGTCCTCACACTGCATTGAAAGTGCCTCCATTGTTGCACACGATTCAAGCTGAACAGGTAAATGTTTGAACTTCTATCTCTCTATCCAGGCATATCTGGGCTTAGGTTTGTGAAGAAGTTATATCCTATTCATGGCCCTGAAGCTACCCATGTCATTACTTTTCATTTATGTTATGTGTACTGAGAGAATTTTGAAACTGAATATCTGAAAAAAGCTAGGTCAGGAATTGGGGGAGAAGAAATTCTCTCTCATTTCTGAGAGTTAGATCAACTTCTTTATATGTTTAGAATCGTGGCTTCAAGCTCTACAGGATTCATGTTTTAAGATTTGCCAAAGGATCAAGGAATCAGAAGTTAGGGTGATGAACAAGAAGGCGCGCGTTTTTGTTTGAAAATGGCTGGAGGTTGAAGACAAAGTCCTTTGGGCTGGGCCTGACTTGTTCTTTCTACTTGCACCCATATTTTCCACATACACCCCCTTGGCCCATTATGTGTTATTTTTATCATTTTTGATTTTTTCTTTTTGTTTCTGACTTTTTATTTTTTGTTGAAATATAAAAAACATTAAAAATATTTTTTTCAACCATTTTTGCATTTATTTTGAATTTATTTGCTTTATTTAACTTGTACATATAAGTAAACATATTATTTCTTTTATTTAAAAATACTAAAAATAATACCAATACATTTTATTTTCTGATTTTTATTTTATTTTATCTTTTGAAAACATTTTCTAAAAAATATACTTTTTTTGTAAATAATAATTTTTTTTATTTTTTGTATATATTTAATATATCTAATATATAATATAAATACTTATATAATTATTAGAATATTTAGGATAAAGACATAAAAATAATACATTTTTACTTTTATTAATATTTGACCTCAAAAATTACTTTTTTTACAAATATACTTCACTTTTATTTATTTTTGTGTATAATTAATAAATATTGTATATAATACATAATAAATACCTTTTTACTTACAAAATTAGGGTTTTTCCCTAAACCATGAAAATATCCAAAATTAATCCTTTTTATTTTTTTTTTATGTCACATGAAAAATACTTTTTACATACATATAAAAATCATTTTTGGCATCCTGCATATTTATTGTATCTTATTTAATTTTTGTGCAATTAAATAACTTGTAAAGTCAATTTGGATTGTAATAGCTTAGATTTAAATTTCTTGCTAAAATATCCCCATTTGAACATTTGTACCCCCCATCCCATAGTTATGTTGTAATAGTTTAGAACTTTAAATTCCGCATTTTAAAGCTTTCTAAATATGCCATGATAGACTTAGGGTTTGTATGCAAATCAAAAACAACAAATAGTTTGACCTAATTCAAAGACAAAAAAGCATGAAAATGGACAACACCAATCACACTTGCACCCCTAGGGTTACTCCACTTGTTGCCTTCAATAATGGGCCATGTTGCATGTTGGGTGTCTTTGGCAAAGCAAAACAAATCAAATGATCATAGTCCCTCAATGACACTCTCCTAAACAAAAATGATCAAGTCCCTTAAAGAAAATTGCCAAAGACACTTGGCACTATTGCAATCATGGTCTAAACGATGACCCGCGCCCGTCCCGTTAACATCCTAACACAAGATTGTCCACCAAATACAATGGTGGAACAAAATTGTTAAAAGGGTTAAAACATAGGAAAAATCTTTGAGAAATTTAGGGTAGATAGCTCTTGGTTACTTGACCAAATCTTGCAAAACAATCCTTGCCTACTCTTTTCAAAACACACATCACAACACACTTTCAAAACAACTTTCAAAAACATTGAAAACCTTTCAAAAGATAAGTACACCTTTATATACATTTAAACATGGATCATTACAAAGGTTGCCACAACAAATGGCCTCTTTTCAAAATCATTTTCAAACACACACAAAGCACCATTTCAAACACACACAAAGCACCATTTCAAACAATTGAAAGCACCATTTCAAACAATTGAAAATGCAAGGCAAGTGATCTAAGCAAGTAACTAAGAGCCCATCGATAACCATGGATAGAAAGGGTGCTAATACCTTCCCTTTCTATAATCTACTCCCCGAACCCAAGAAAACATCTCAAAGGTTTTTGCTGTGCTTTTTAACCTTTCCTTTAGGATAAAATAAAAAGTTGGTGGCGACTCTTGCTCAACCGAAACATTTGCGAAAACAAACACAAAACCTCAAGTCAGTTCTCCCACCGTATCACATTCATCATCATCTTCTAAGTCATGAATTCCATGGTGAGTGATTTTTAAGGGTGGTCCTCCAGCCCGGGAGCGACCACAGCTTTTTGGCCAGCAGCAGTGAAACCTAATCCGAACTCGTCCGTCTTGTGAGGAAAATTAGGCAGTTGCCCCCACACTGTACTCCTTCCCTCTTTGATTACAGCCTCCGCATCTTTGAGGGATCCCATCCGAGACACAGGCTTGGAAACGATAGGCACATCAGTCATTGTCTTTGCAACCGCGACTTCAGGAGAAACCTCTCCAAAGTGTTGGAAAGGTGTTTCTATGAATTCGCCATCTAACTCCACATAGCGGAAGGAGTTAAGGTGACTTATCATATACTCTTCCTCCCCATGAACCGTTATGATCTTACCCTGGACCGGATACTTTAGCATTTGGTGTAAGGAGGAAGTGACTGCCCCAGCGTTGTGGATCCATGGCCTTCCCAACAAGCATGAATATGAAGGACGGATATCCATCACATAAAAAGTAGAGTTGAAAATTTCTGTACCCACTTTGATTGGAATATCCACTTCTCCGTGAACCATCCTCTTAGACCCGTCGAAGGCTCTAACAATGATTTTACTGGGCTTTAGGGTCAAACGTTCACAGTCCAATCTGTCCAACGCCTTCTTCGGTAGCACATTTAAAGATGAACCAGTGTCAACCAAAAGATGGGTAAGTGTGGTCCCTCTGCATTCTATCGAGACATGCATCGTGTCGTTATGCTTCCTTCCCTTAGGGGTCAAATCAGCATCGGAAAAACCAAGACCATTATCGGCAGTAAGGCTAGCCACGCACTCTTGAAACTGATTTGCAGAAGTTTCTTGAGGCACGTGTGCCGTCTTTATAAATTTGATCAAAGCTTTAGCATGAGCCTCAGAGCAGAGTAAGAGAGCCAACATGGAGATCTTTGAAGGGGTTTGCCCTAGCTGCTCCACGACATCGTAGTCACTCTTCTTGATTATCTTTAAGATTTCTTCCATCTCTTTTTGGGTGGTCTCGGGGATAACCACAGTCTGAGCCTTCATCCTGACAGGCGCTTCTTGTATCCCCTTACCTTTATTGGAAGTAACATCAGAGGGTCTAGCTTCGGGAACATCAATTTCTTCAATTACCGGACTTTGCACAGATGGCTTGACAGGTATAGAAACTCTCGAGGGTCCGAAGACTGCGAGTTATCTTGCTCGTTCCTGCAATATTCCCTATATCAGGGGTTTCATCATCGGAATTCTCTTCGGCCGATTCGATCTGCTTGATACCATGGTAGAAGATCTCCCCTCCGTAATTCCATGGTATCGTCTTGTTGGATTTATACGGGATAGGCCCCGGCATGGTGATTTTCAGCGGCACAAACTTAGGATCAGGCGTAATCTTAATAGGCCTTTTGCAGGTCTTGGAAAGATTGTTGGAGATGGTTATTATAGCAATGTCATTGATTGGAGTATCAAAGGTAATAGGAGTAACATGAGTGATAGTAGCAATAGGGGTTTTCTGAAAGAGGATCTATTGGGTATCCATCAGGCGTTGGATGTCTGATTTCAACAGTGGGCAGTCAGTTTGCAAGTTTGAACAAAAGTAACAGTCTTTTCCACAGCCTGGGAATATCCCGGCTTTCATCAAATTCACTTTAATCACTGGTAACGGGGTCATTAATTCATTAACGGTGGTGACATGAAGATCTTCTATAACGGCATGGACATTATGACCGTGCTTAGGCATTGGGGCAGAAATCACATTCGGCTTTTAGGGCACATCGAATTCTACCTCCTTGGCGTCTATCAAGTCTTGGATCTTGTTTTTAAGAGCCCAACAGTTGTTGGTATCATGCCCTACACTGTCTGAGTGGTATGCACATTTTGCATTGGAATGATAATAAGGAGAAGAGGTATTAGGGTTTTTCGGCGCTTCTTTCAAGTTGGTAAGGTTTAGCTTTAACAGATGAGGAAGGACTTGAGCCGGTGTCATATTGATTCGGGTGAATTGTCGTTGTGGCCTTTCTACCCTTTGCTGATTAGCTCTTGGTTGATTGCTGCGAGGTTGATCAGCTGAGAAGATTTGGATCATCACAGCCCCCAATGTTGGTCGGCGCTCTGTTCTCCCTTGGTTTCTCTAGGTGTGAACAGTAGAAACTTCCTTCTTAGCTGGGAAGGTCTTCTTAATGGCAGTGGAAGTGGTGGCATCCTTCTGAATTTTACCACTTTTAATGCCAGCTTCGACCCTTTCACCGGTCAGAATTAATTTTGTGAACCCTGCAGATGAGCTCCCAATTAAATGATTGAAGAATGAACCTGACAGAGTCCCTAAAAACATGTCAACCAGCTCTCTATCCGACAATGGTGGCTTCACCCTTCCAGCCAAATCCCGCCTCTTTTGGGCATACTCCTTAAATCCCTCATTAGAGGCCATACCCATACTATGTAGTTGAGTACGAGTAGGCGCTAAATATGCGTTGTATTGGTATTGTCGGTAGAACGCAGCAGCCAAATCTTCCCAGTTATGGACATCGGATTTCTCAAGTTGATAGAACCAGTCCAATTGCGTGCCTGAAAAACTATCTTGAAAAAAGTGGACCCAAAGATCCTTATCAGATGAGTGAGGTTGGATCTTTCTGACGTAGGATCTTAGATGCATCTTTGGACAGGACAAACCATCATACTTAGCGAATGTAGGTACTTTGAACTTGGGAGGAATGACGATCCCAGCGACCAACCCTAGTTCTTCGAAATCTAAGCCAGGTACCCTTTGCAACTCCATGGCTGCCAACCGATCTTCAAGATTTTTATACTTATCATCTGTCGGGGGATATTGCTGTTCGGAGTAATCTTTATCCTCTTCCTCTTCTTCTTCTTCTTCAGCTTCAGATTCAGAAGGCATTACAACTCCTTTACCTTTACCAGCCCCTTCATCATACGTTGAGGGGAACTCGAGGATCCTTCTAGCCTGGTTTTCAAACCTTCTTCCCATAGTGGTCATACCAGTCCTTTTCTTCTTATTCCCTTTGTCTTTCTCTTTCTCCAACAGTGCTTTAAAATCCTCTTGACCCTTTGCTAAGGTCATGAGGAGTTGTTGGAATTGTGAATTTTGTGCTTGCAGATCTTTAAATGTCTGCTCCAAATCCATCTTACTGAAATAAACAGCAGAAAGATAAGGAAACCTGGTGTGAAGACCTGTTTATGCATATGATGAATGATATGTTATTCATGTAATGAATTCAAGGATTCAGAAATTCAAATTTGTTGCAAACAAAAAGAACACACGTCATATTAAGAAGAAATTTGTTAGTACATAAATGCCCCATGGGCAAAATATTACAAAATTCTTAATGTAAAAAGACATTGTGCATCCTCTTTGGTGCGATGTAAGTGTTGAAAGTTTCCTCTTCGTGAAGTCGGCGGGTAAGTTCCAAAACCTTCTTCTCACTGGCATAGAAGCTGGCTTCAAAAGTATTTCGTTCTTCCTTGAGTTGTATCCAACTCTTTTGCAATTCTTCCAATGATGTTGGCGTGTCAAGATGTAGGAGGGTGTATGGAACCTCTCCTTCCATAACAGGCTCTTTGATCACGGGGAGAATGTGACGGTATGGCATCATAAGATTATGGGCGCGGGTTCGTACTCACTTGAGATAAGGCTCAAGGGGGATGGAGTTCTTGTGCCCCAGTGTCTTACTATCCACTTTGTTGGGCATCCTCCAAGCTCGGATGAACCTTTGTTGAAGTCCTTGCGCATCGTTGTCGAAGTCAAAAACTAGGTCAGGAATCAGCATATCATGAGGGCCATCTCTCCGGGCATACCCAAATTTCCTTAGAGCTAAACAGGGGTTGTAGGTAATGCCTCCCCTAATGCCAAGTAGTGGTACATTAGGGAACTCTCCAAAACAATCAATGATGATGACATTTTCTCTGGACCGAGAACACCAATGAACATCAGAATGTGTGAGGGTCATCAACCGTTGTGACCACCTTAAACCCTGCTCATTCTTCAAAACTTTTTGGGGGAGGTCAGAAATAAACCACCTTGCTAGAAGAGGAGTACAGCACATGAGAACACCTCTTTTCCTCATTGTTTGTGTGTGAAATGAGTGTAGGATGTCCCCAAGCAATGTAGGCACAGGATTCCGAGATATGAAAATCTTGACAGCATTCACATCTATAAGTTGATCAGGGTTTGGGAACAAGACCAACCCATAGATGAGGAGTGCTACAATATCCTTAAAAGCTTGTAGATCTAGAGAATTCCAGCAGTCTTGTGCCTTCTCAAACAGAAACTTTGCCAAGAAACCCTTGACACCACTTCTGGTTTCCCAATGACCTTTGATATCAGATGGTTGCAAGTGTAATGCTTGAGCAACATCTTCAGGCTTTGGTTCTCTTTCCGTACCATTGTAGGGTAGTTGATGAAGAATAGGAATCCTCAGGAGTTTAGAAAATTCCTCCAAAGTAGGTACTAGTTGGTAATCAGGAAATGTGAAACAGTGGTGTAGGGGGTCAAAGAACTGAAAGAGAACTTTCACCATGTCTTCTTCAATGTTGGAGTTGACCAAGTTGAGAAGTCTACCATGTCTTTCACTGAAGGGAGAATTCTCTGGAATCTTGGAAGTAAGCTCCTTGAGTTGAGGAGGGATTCTCACAAGGTTGACTTGAATTGTTTTCCTGCAAAGAGATTCCATGACCTACAAAACAAGAACAAAGATGAAGATCCAAACCCTTGAAATGGTTAGTGGATGCATATGATGCTTTATGGTTTTCATGATGTATGCACAAGCATATGTACAAACAAGTCACACAAGATCCTAGTTTCAGGCTTGCATGAGGTTTCATAGGTAAGTACCCTCTTGAAGTTAGTTGGCTCAACCTGTCCTATAAATAGTAATCGGGTTCTAAGGAGCTCAATATCACTGGATTATTTTCTGTGTTCATTGTTTTGGTTTACCCACTTAACTGGCGACCAAAATATTCCAAGAAAATAACCCTCAATGAGTGTAGTATCGAGTATCTACCAACTTCGGACTGCACCAAAGCTGGTCATCTCACTACCCCTAAAAAAAGGCCAAGATGGTCAAGTAAGGTTCTAAAAGTTCATTAGTGCTTCATGACATCACTCAGCGGCCTCGTATTCTCTTTGATTGACTCAAAGGCTACCGGTACCCACAAATATGTCGCACTAATATAGCTATTGCTTTAACCATGTCGGTATACCCCGCACAGTTTCCACAACGTATTGCTATTTACCTATGAATGTTTCCCAAAAATTCGGGTGGAGGATTCAAACCCAAACAAGAGAACCAAATGTAAAGCAATCAAAGCAAACAAGATAAGCATGAAAGGGTGATCTAAGCCCTAAGGTTACTCCACTTTTAAGGATTCCCCAGCAAAGTCGCTAGTTCTGTGATACGGTGGGAGAACTGACTTGAGGTTTTGCGTTTGTGTTTGCAAATTTTTCGGTTTAGCAAGAGTCACCACCGATTTTTTATTTTATCCTAAGGAAAGGTCAAAAAGCACAGGAAATACCTTTGAGATGTTTTCTTGGGTGCGGGGATTAGATTATGAAAAGGGAAGGTGCAAGCACCCTTTTCATCCATGGTTATCCATGGGCTCTTAGTTACTTGTTTAGATCACTTGCTTTTGCTTTTCAATTGTTTGAAATGGTGCTTTGTGTGTGGTTTTGAAAGATGTTTTGAAAAGAGGCCATCGTTGTGGCAACCTTTGTAATGATTCTTGTTTGAATGTATACAAAGGTGTTTTTGTCTTTTGAAAAGATTTCAATGTTTTGAAAGTTTGATTTGGGAAATATTTTGAAATTGTGTTGTGAAGTGTGTTCAAAAATAGCAAGGATGTTTTGCAAGCTTTTGATCAAGTAACTAAGAGTTGTCTACCCTATTTTACTCAAAGATCTTTCCTATGTTTTTAACCCTTTTGACAGTGTTATTTCACCATTGTATTTGGTGAACAACCTTGTGTTAGGATGTTAAACGGGACAGGCGCGGGTCATCGTATAGACCATGATAGCAATTGTGTTAAGTATCTTTGGCAATTTTGAGGGACTTGATCATTTTGTTTAGGCAACCAAGATAGTGTCATCGAGGGACTATGATCTTTTTGTTTTGTTTTTGTTTTGCCAAAGTACCCAACATGCATACCATGACCCATTTTTGAAGGCAACAAGTGGATTGTAACCCTAGGGGTGCAAGTGTGTATTGTGTTTGATTTTCATGCATCTTTGTCTTTGATTAGGTCAAACTATTTGTTGATTTGGATTTTTGCATACAAACCCTAATTCTCTAATCATGGCATAATTGAAAGCGTAAAGTGCGAGAATTTAAAATTCTAAGCTATTACAACATGATTATAGGGATGGGGTATAATTTTGAATGGGGGACATTTGACAAGAAAGATAAACCCTAGTTTACTATTACATCCAAATTGAATCATAATGCGTAAATATTTAAATGGACAATATTTAAATAAACAAAATAAATAAATATCAAATAATATGTATTATACAAAAAGGTTTTTGTTTACCTATGTATGTAAAAGTAAAAAAAGTATAGAGAAGTAAATAAAAAAATATTTATTTTAATTGCTTAAGGGTAAAACCCTAATTTCTTTAAGAAAATAAAATGTTATATTATTTATATACAATAAAATATATTAATATGCACAAAAATAAAATATACTTAAAAAAGGTATTTTTTAGTAAGAATAATAATGTGAATAAAAATGTAATATTTTATATTTTTATTCTAAAGTATTTAATAAAATAAAAGTATATATGTATATATATGTATATTAAATAAATTAAATATGTATAATATAAAATAAAATATGTACAAAAATAAAATATATTTAGGAAAATATTTTCAGTGTGAATAAAAATAAGAAATAAAAATAAAAGTATAATTTACATATTATTGTCAAGTTTAAATAAATAATATAAAAGTATTTAAAATGTTTTCTATGTTAGAAAAATTAAAATAAAATGCCAAATAAATGTGAAAAAATTATGAAAATATTTTTGAGCATTTTTTATATTTTGAAATAAATAAACAAAATCAGAAATGAAAACAAAAATGCAAAAATATGAAAATACAAGAAATTGGGCCAGGGGGTGCAAATATGAAAAGAGGGGGTGTCAAGAGTGAGTCAGGCCAAGCCCAGCCCACCACTTCATCTTCTTCCTCCAGCATTTGAAAAAAATGCACGCGCATGTACAAACTTGGGACATCCTGTATACGTGATCTATTGCAAAAACACTCAACATCAAACTTGTAGAGAATTTCAAGACGATTCCAACCATATAAGCAACTTGTTCTAACTCTCAAAGACCAGAGAGAATTTCTCTGGCCCTAAAATTTGACCTAATTTTTTCAGCATGTTCATGGATGAAATTCTCCTAGCACACTTAATATAAATGAAAACTGAGCATATGTACAGCTTCATGGTAATGAATACTACATTTTTTATTCACAAACCTAAGGTTAAATGTTCCTAAATAGAGAGATAGAAAGTGAAGAAAAACATGTTTCAGTTGGATTCGTGTAGGGCAATGTAGTGCTTTTCAACAAGGCTTGAGATGTCTGGTAGCTTGCCTGAACTTCACTTGACCTTCTCCAATAGCTAGCTTTCCTTGAATGTCCTTGAATCAGTCTATAGAACTCAACCTGCACAAGCTCAAAATGAAAATGGTGAACACTGTAAATGGAGTTACAGTTGGTATTTGAGGTTTGGGATAGCTTGAGTGAGTTGAATGGAAGGTGTTTGAAACAACTTGGGGCAAAACGCACGAGCCAAATGAGCTATGGCCCTCAAGTTGCAAAACCTGCCCTGTTTTGCCAAAGGAATGTGATTTCTGGCTATGGGGTGTTTAGAGGCTCAAGCGATCGTGTTTTTAGCTTAAAGGGGTGTGAGAAAGATGTTTAAAGTGTTTGTACAAGTTGATCTTTGCTGGTTTTCAAGTTCTAAGGATTTGGACAAGTTTCTTGTTTTTGAAGCAAGAATGTGGAAGTGAAGTTACAGGACATCTTATCATCTTGCATACAATCCTCTTGGCCCCTCTAATTTGTGGATTTTTTTTGCTGCAAGAGATCTTGGACCAAGGCTCAAGGATTATGGTTTTGACATAAAGCAAACTTTTGCAAAAATGGAAATGTGTCTTTTACCATTTAGGGATTAATCTTGTGTACAATGCTCTAATGACAAAAACAATGTATTAGCCCAATGGATTTGCATTAAATTATGGAGTGTGAAGTGGTTTAGAGGCCTGCAAACTAGTGTAAGGCATGCTGACTTGAAAATGCAACTTGTATGAACATGAATTTGTCATGGATACAAAGTGAGTTTTTTCCAACTTCAAGCCTTCGATTCTCCCTAACCACAAATGTGTTTAAGGAGTTTTTGGACAATTTGGAAAGCTTGCAACATGCTCTATAATCCATCTTTGAAATTAAACTTTAGATTCAAAGTCGAACTATGTGAAAAATGGCCAAGAAGATGGGTCAAAATCCTGCCTAAACTAGGGCAAAATTTCACTAAGTTAAAAGTTTTAGGGACCCTTGTTCCGAAAATCATAACTTGAGATCCAAGCTTCATTTGAGAAAACTTTGTGAATAAACGTTATAGGCTTTGTGGAGTACTACAACTTTCATGTTGGAGGTTTTGTTTGAATCCATTTTCATCATGGTGAAAATGTGGGGCAAAGTTAGGAAAAATTAAGAAAATTTCATAACTTAGAAAATTTCTAAGTTGTGAAATTTTTCAACTTTAAACCCTAATTTGCAATTTTGGGTTTCTTGATGAACAAGTTTCATAATTTGACACATCTTGATGAAAAATGACCCTTGGCACTGGATTTTGACCAAAAAGTTAAAGTTTGACTTTTCAGTGTACAGTCAAATTTTAATTAGTTGACTAAAAAATTCATCTGTCAATCCAATGCAATTGAGGTCTTTTGAACTTGTTGAATAGGTAAAGATGATGCCATTGAGTCCTTGAGTCCATTATTGAACTTAATTTTCCATTGGCTAGGTCAAAAAGTCATAAATTGCCTTTGTACAGTCAAAACCCTAAAAATGACCATTTTGCCCTTTTGGTGATCTGATCAAATTTCTTATGGAGTTGTGGTCCAAACTTGATCCAATGGTTCATATGAGTTCATAATGTTGATTTGGGTCAAAATTCATGAGGTTTGACTGTAAATTGACCACAGTTGACTTTTTCCCCAATACAGTTGATTTCTAGGTCAACTGTCCAATTGACTGGGCAAAAATTTGATTCAAGGCTTGAAACTTGGTATGGACAAACTTATGAGTCCAATATGAAGTATGAAAGTCAATTTGAGCATTGAAGGTCCAAAAATCCTTGTGCAAACTCAAACCCTAGTTTAGGTCATCAGTGCAAGGAGATGTCTTAAGCAGAGCAAACCCTAGCTTGATCTTGAGTTCCAAAAGCCTTGTAATGAAACATGTTGATAAAATGAGAGGGAAAATTTTGGGGTACAACACAGGCCAACTTCAAAAATTAATACAAACCATTTTTACAAAACTATTTGTTTTTCTTTTTCTGTTTTGTTTTACAAGAACGTCCAATGGTTTATTCTTGACATATGCATTTGAATATGATTGCTGCTCATAAATATTTACATAAGAAACGAAAAGACAATTGCTCGTAACTTAAGAAGCAGGGGCAAAAATAAGAAATGTCAAACCCGACAGTTACTCTGTCCAGCAGGTACCAGGGCAGAGACAGCTTTGGAGCACAGTCGTCAATACATACGACCTTGTAACATTTGTATTCCCCATAGAGTAGAGGTAATCAAAGCATTGATATCAGTTCTCTCAGAACGGGAAGTAACCTCCCTAGCCAGGGTCATCCAGAAACCTGACATCTATATCCCCCAGCCGAATTTCATAATCACGAGCGGATCATCATAAATGTTTATCTCCCCAACAGAGCTTATTACTTCAGCTACGGAAGTCCACCTTCCAACAGAGTCATTCCCCCACAGAGATATTCTCATACAGAGTCTCTCCCTGGCAGAATATTCACAAAAAACAAAGAGAAAATCTCTAGCACAGTCATTTCCGTTCACCATCCCCAACAGAAGTAGAAGAATCAGTTTCTTTACAACAGTCAGAAATGATGTACTCTCCAGCAGCAGTCAGGGATTTATTTTCCCAGACTCGGACATGTCACAATAGCATTTCATGTTCATATATCATGACGTGTGCATACATATTGCATACAGCATAATCTCTTTTATTTTGAGAACATCATCACACAACGCATCATATGCATCGCATATAATTAATCTGGTACCTTTTCAGGAAAGATGGTTATCATCAACAATTCCAATAGTTCAAGATTAAACCCATGAAGCTATACATGTCGTAAGCCCTACTATCCAGGCTTTCATTTCGAAGTAACCCTATTACCCAGGTTCCTTCTCATAGCCCTACAATCCAGGCTTTCATTTCGGAGTAACCCTACTACCCAGGTTCCTTCTCATAGCCCTACTATTCAAGCTTTCATTTCGAAGTAACCCTACTACGCAGGTTCCTTCTCATAGCCTTACTATCCAGGCTTTCATTTCGAAGTAACCCTACTACCCAGGTTCCTTATCATAGCCCTACTATCTAGGCTTTCATTTCAAAGTAACCCTACTACCCAGGTTCCTTCTCATAGCCCTACTATCCATGCTTTCATTTCAAAGTAACCCTACTACCCAGGTTCCTTCTTATAACCCTACTATCCAGGATTTCATCTCAAAGAAACCCTACTACCCAGGTTCCTTCTCATATCCCTACTATCGAGGCTTTCATTTCGAAGTAACCCTACTACCCAGGTTCCTTCTCATAGCCCTACTATCCAAGCTTTCATTTCGAAGTAACCCTACTACCCAGGTTCCTTCTTATAGCCCTACTATACAGGCTTTCATCTCGAAGAAACCCTACTATCCAGGTTTTCATCTTGAAGCAATCCTACTATCCAGGTTTTCATCTCGAAGAAACCCTACTATCCAGGTTCCTTCTCTCTTATCTCCAGACAACAGTTTACAACACTGTAAGACCTAGACCTGACCAGATACAGTCGATTTCACATTTCCCCAGTAAGTCGTTGTGCAGCCTGGACCCTGACCAGATATGCATTCTACTTTCTCCTCCTCAACCAAGAGTCATTTCCCCAGTAGAGTAATGGACAACCGGAGCTCCTAGACTCTACTTCCCAGGACATAAATCAACATTCCCCGGCGAAGTCCTCCTCAACAGCAGGTACAAGAATTCTCGCCAAGGAATCTCTTATGCAACCGATCTTTTCTGGATGGCATATTTAAGCCCATCTCCGATGATTCTCCGTCGCCTTCCAAATGGAATCTGTAAGCCCATTCCTGATATCACCAATCAGTATTACTCCATGCTAGTGAAAATTTCTGGGCACTCTAGTGTCCAATCATCTTCCACCTTCAGATCACGAAAGGCAGACCAATCAATCTACATCCTCAGGTTTAAGAAGATTGAACAGGGGCAGCTGTTGTACCCCAAAATTTTCCCTCTCATTTCTCAAAGGATCATCCTGGACCCTCAGGTTTACTTCTATCAAGTTTCAAGTCTTCAATTTCAACTTTTCAAGAAAATCATTCACAAGGGAAAAATGGTGAAAAGCACACTGAAAAGTCAAACTTTGACTTTTAGATCAAATCAAGTTTCAACAATTATATTTCATCAAGACATGAAATTGGTTCATCAAAAAATCAGAAGTCAGAAATTACTTTGAAAAAATCAAATTTCTAAACATTTAGAAAGTTTTCTAAGTGTTAAGAGAATATGATACTTCAGAACTTCTGAGCCAGCCTCCACGCAAGTGCAGTCAGAAGTTGCAAACATGGTTCATAACATGACTCTTCAGCATATGCTTCGATCAGAGCATCACCCTTCGAGTTTCACTCTAGTCTTCTTCGATCAGAATATCACAAAGCCCCAAAACCTTGTTTGAGAAGCCTGCTGCACTGCTATAGCACAGTCCTGCAACTAGCTGCCACAACACTCCAAATCGCTGTTGGTCTAGTCCACGCCTGCATTTTTCTCAAACCCTATATTTTCACCAAATTAGCATACAAAAATTGTTATTAAAAAGCAATGGGACAGTATACCAAAAAGGTTTAAATCCCATTTGTTTTCCCCCCAAAACCACAACAAACCCATCTATAAATAATTTGCTCCATCACACGTTTAAGGGGTTGGTTTTTGGAGAGAGAGAATCGTCAAAGGAGAGAAAAGAAAACTGTGAAACCTTCATCAAAAATCCAGAATTCCCAAACAAAAAACAAAACCTTTATTCTTCCCTTTGAATTAAAGAACTTGGCATTTCCTGTTCTGTTTCTCTTGCTGACTCCAGAACATCTGAAGGCGGCGGTTCAAGTTCCAAACACACGCTTCAGATTAAAGGTAAGTCTTTCTGACTTTTCCTATTTTCATTTAGAACATAATTAATACATAAATATCAGAGTATTAATGTTGTCCATATCATTTCCTAAGTAGAAAAACTATGGATCAGAACTTCTTGATTAGGGCTAGGCTCAGATTTAGGATTAGAACTTCTATAAATTGTTGTGCTTTTATCCTTCTGATTTGTTGTTTATTAAGAACTGAATAAATTGTTGATGTGCTAATTAATATGAGGAAAGAGTTGAAATATGGCTTAGAACCTCTGATTTTCACTCATTGTTTTAGTACAATACAGAACTTCTGAGTTCTCCTTACTGTTAAACACATTGAACTTCTGATGTTTCCACTCACTGTTTTAACACTTAGAACTTCTGATTTTCACACGCTGATAACACATTGAACTTCTGATGTTCACTCATTGTCTTAGCACAATACATAACTTCTAAGTTCTTACCACTGTTTTAACACGTACAGAGCTTCTAAGATTTTCTCACTGCTCTCACATTCAGAACTTCAGCACGTAGCAACCCAGAACTTCTGTGTTTTCCCTCTAACGTTTCTTGCAGGACCTCAGAGTGTATCAACTCAACTTCTTATTTCCTCTGATGTTTCATGCTGAACCACAGTGCGTCCGGCATCAGAACTTTTGATCCCCATTGCTTTGCTTTCAGCAACATGCTGATTCTTTTCTCTCGTTATTTTCCTTTCTATCATTTTTAACATTAACATCCTTTTTATTAATATAAAAAAACAGACATAAAAAATATTTTCTTTTTTTAGTTAATTTATTTCTTTTTTATTTATTCATTAAGACAAAAAAACTATTTTTAAAACAAATCCTTTTTCTTTCTTGCATGGTACATTTCAATATGGTTGTAATAGTTAAATAGGATTTAAGTTCTTATAACCCCACATTTGTAAGTTTGTATCCCCATCCCTAAATATTGTAATAGCGTAGGACTCTATATTTCCGCAATTTATCTCTTTTCAAATATAATGCTATTGATAAGGGTGTGTAGGGCAAGACATGAAATCAACAAATAGATCACCCTAATCAAGACTAAACGCATGCAATCAAACACACTTTGCACACACGCACCCTTAGGGTAATCTCACTTGTTGCCTATCGGAAATTAGTCATGTCCCTCGAACATGGGCGTTTTACCAAAAGACCCTCGATAAAAGATCGTAGTCCCTCGATGACCCTCGATGTTGACTTCGGTAAACGATCTAGTCCCTAAAATGACATTACTAAAACGTTCCATGGGTTACCTTCTATGACTATATAAACGTCTCGCACCCGTCCCTTCACATCCAACGATGGGGCTTCTTACCAAAATCAATGGTAAGATAGCAATATCTAAAGAAGGAAGAAAAGAACACATAAGACCTTTTGAGTAGGTAGATTCGCTCCTAGTTGCTCGCTTGCTCACAACAAAATATTTTTACACCAACACTCTCATTTCAAAAGACAACACTTTGTACGCGTTCTTATAGAAACGAGAGAGATTACAAAGAAAACCCTTTTCAAAAATCACTTTCAAAAAACACAAACACCTCTTTGAACTATTTTCGAAACAAACACTTTGTACGCTTTCTTATAGAAACGAGAACCATTACAAAGACATTTTCAAAATACTTTCAAAACCCACACCACAAGCACATTCAAACAAAAGCAAGTGATCTAGCAAGCTACTAAGAGCCCATGGAAAACCATGGATGAAAAGGTTGCTAATACCTTCCCTTTTCATAATCTACCCCCCGAACTCAAGAAAACATCTCTAAAGGTCTTTCCTGTTCTTTTCAGCCTTTCCTTATTGGATAAAAGAAAAGTCGGTGGCAACTCTTGCTATCCGCACATTTGCAATAAAATGCAAAACAACCAAGTCAGTTCTCCCACCGTATCACAATTACAAATATAACTTAGACATGGCGCCTACCCGCATGCAACTCCAGAATCTGTCCCAGAAGAAAGAAGAGTCTTTCAAAGAGTATGCTCGGAGATGGTGGGAGATGGCATCCCATGTGCAACCACCACTGTTAGAGAAGGAATTAGTAGACATGTTCATGGGAACTTTTCAAGGGTTGTATTATGAGAATATGGTTGGAAGTATCTCTTCGGGGTTCTCAGATCTAGTGACTATCAGAGAAAGAATCGAGACTGGAATAAAGAGTGGGAAAATACCTGGGGGAGCATCAAATTCCCCCTATAATTCAAAAAGGCCTGCTTCAAACTTCCCAAAAAGAAAGAAGGGCGAAATTAATGTTGTAGCCTCACAATGAAGGGCACCACAACCGTTAAAGATCCCACAAGGACAGCAACAAGGAAGATTTGGAAGGCCGCAAAGAAATTTTGACCCACTCCCCATGCCACCTAGCCAGTTATTACAACACTTGGTTAAGGCATCCTTGGTGGAACTCAAACCTATAGCTCCTCCAGTCGGACCACTCCCACAAAAATACAATGCCGATTCCGAATGCGAGTATCATGTTAATTCTCTGGGGCACACCATAGCGCAATGTTGGCCATTCAAACACAAGGTCCATGATTTGTTAGAGTCTCAGACATCCAATTTGAGAAACCTAACATCAAATCAAACCCTATGCCTCTGCACGGTGGTCCGACAATAAATGCAATTGAATTAGTCACTAACTTTGGGGCAACCGGACGAGCAAAAGCCCCAATAAACTTGTTGAAGGAATATCTGTAGGAATGTGGGTTCCTATTGGAGCATAATGAAGCCTTTGAAAAAAGGCTACAAAAACTAGTGGACCGGGGATAGTTCAGTTCGGACCATACCCTGAAGAAAAATATGTAGCATCGATTGAAGGAAAGAAGTCATTGGTAATCCCTTGCCAAGGCCAAAATCTTAACAAGAAGACTCTAGTGATCCCGTGGGAAGCATCGGCAAGAACCACAGGGATGGCACCAAAGAAGGGTCTCCAAATAAAAGAAATTCCAAAGGCCCCTATGATAATTAAGGGATTGTCACATATCCCTTATGAAAGTGACAAATCAGTGTTGTGGAATTATGATTCATCTGTATACATTAATAGAGTGAAACAAGAAAACGATCCTTCATCAAGTCAAGGACCAGCAATTTCAAATATAGTAGGGACAGGGGGTATGACCTGAAGCGGTCGAATCTTTGGAGTCGAACCACCAAAGAAGAAAGATGAAACCCCAACAAAAGACAAGGGAAAAGCAGTGGTAAAAACAAGTCAAGAAACAGAACCTCTAAGCAAAAACTTTACTGATCAAGAGGCAGATGAGTTTCTGAAAATAATCAAGAGAAGTGATTACAGGGTGGTGGACCAGCTTCACCAAACTCCAGCTAAGATCTACATACTCTCACTACTCATCAACTCTGAAGCGCATTGAGACTCCTTAATAAAGGTACTGAGTTCAACTCACGTTGTGGAAGAGATTAATGTGAATCAATTTGACAATGTTGTAGCAAATCTAATATCCAGATCATATATGGGTTTTAGTAACAATTAATTACCACCAAAAGGTCGAGCTCACAACAAGGCACTACATATCACTATGCATATAGGTACTACCAGCCTATCCAGGGTCCTCACTGATACTGGCTCTGCCCTCAATGTGTTGCCAAAATCAAGTCTAATGAAGTTAATAATAGATGACACAGCGATGAGGCCAAGCTCTACAATACTGAAAGCGTTTGACGGTTCTCGAAGCTCGGTATTAGGAGAGGTGGACCTTCCAGTTAAAATTGGGTTGCATATCTTCAATATCACTTTCTAGGTCATGGATATAGAGCCGGTGTACACTTGCTTACCTTGGATTCATGTCGCAAGGGAAGTCACTTCGATCTTACATCAAAAGTTGAAGTTCCTAGTAGAAGGTAAATTAATTATAATCGACAGTGAGGAGGACATCTTCGTAAGTCACATGGAATTATACTGATATATCAGTGTAGACGAAGACTGTATAGCCACTCCACTCCAAGCCCTGGAAATTGCTTCAATGGTGACTTTACTCGTGGAAAAAGGTAATAAGTCTTAGGTGACCTCGTGGAGAGACTTGCAAGCAACCATGGAATGTGATGCCTCAAAAGGTTGGGGAAAGCTCCCAAAAATTCCCGAGAAGAAGAATCGCTTTGGTTTGGGCTATGAAGCATCGAAAGCTACTCTGAAAGGTAAATTATGGTTTCCTCCGATCCAAGAGACCTTTGTCACCAAGGGAACAGAGCATGGAGGACATGTGGTGATGATATCCAGCAAAGTCAACACCAAAAAGGAAATTGACTTCATCAAAGAATGCGCCCCAGGAGAAGAACTCAAAAGCTGGACAGCCGTGGAGATTCTCGAGATCTTTTTCTTTCCTAACTAATTTTTTCTTGTTTTTGAAAGAACCTATGTCAGGCTCGAGGCATAGGGTTGCTTGTAAGGGTTCCCCTGTTTGTTTCAGACAATATTTACAATTAATAAAAGTTATATTTTGTTTTCAATTAAGATCCTTGTTTTTATCTTGCATTTATCTATTAAATTTAAAAATGGCAATACTTTCTCTTCATATGCATTTTCAAATTCATATACTAAAATCTGCACCAAAACATGATAAATATGCAGATCCATGCCCAAAACCATCGATAATGTTACTGCTGTGACCCGATATAATTTTGATGCTCCTATTAACCAAGCCGAAGAGGAAGATGATGAATATATTGAACTCTCTGAAGAAATGGAAAGGGAAATAGAACGAAAGGCTGACAACATATAACCGTATCAAGAGGCTATTGAGACCATAAATCTGGGCACAGGGGAAGATCCGAAAGAAATCAAGCTATGGGAAATGTTAGAACAGAGCATCAAAGAAAGGATGATCAAACTATTGCATGAGTATGTGGATATATTCGCTTGGTACTACCGGGACATGCCAGGATTAGATACAGACATTGTGGTGCATAGACTACCTCTCAAAGAAGGTTGTTCTCCAGTTAGGCAAAAACTCAGGAGAACACGTCCAGATATGTCCAGCAAAATTAGAGAAGAGATGCTTAAACAATTCGACACAGGGTTCTTAGCAGTCGTAGATTATCCGCCATGGATAGATAATATTGTGCCAGTACCCAAGAAAGATGGCAAGGTACGCATGTTGTGAACTACCGAGATCTAAACAAAGCAAGTCCCAAAGATGACTTCCCGTTACCCCACATAGATGTTTTTATAGATAACACGGCTCAAGCCTCAGTATTCTCATTCATGGATGGTTTCTCGGGCTATAATATAATCAAAATGGCACCCGAAGACATGGAAAATACCACTTTCATGACACCTTGGGGAACCTTCTGCTACAAAGTAATTCCATTTGATCTTAAAAATGCAGGGGCAACTTATCAAAGGGTTATGGTCACACTATTCCATGATATGATTCACAAAGAGGTGGAAGTGTATGTAGATGATATGATCTCCAAATCCCATACGGAGGAGGAACACATTATACATTTACAAAAGCTATTTGAACGGCTGCACAAGTTCAGACTAATGTTAAATCCGAATAAATGTACATTTGGCGTCAAATCAGGCAAGTTATTGGGTTTCATTATAAGTCAGCAAGGTATTGAGATAGACCCTGACAAAGTAAAATCTATACAAGGGATGCCAGCACCAAGGACAGAAAAATAAGTTCGTGGTTTCTTAGGGCGACTGAATTACATCTCAAGGTTCATATCGCACCTAACAGCTACATGTGAGCCGATATTCAAATTATTGTGAAAAGATCAAACGGTAGTATGGAATGATGATTGCCAAACTGCCTTCGAGACAATAAAGCAATATCTACAAGAGCCACTGATCTTAATGCCACCGGTTCTTTGAAGATCACTCATCATGTGTCTGATAGTGGTTGAAGGATCAATGGGTTGTGTTTTAGGACAGCATGACGAAACAGGAAGAAAAGAGCATGCAATTTACTACCTCGGCAAGAAATTTACTGACTACGAAACCAGATATTTGCTCCTCGAGAAAACTTGTTGTGCTTTGGCTTGGGCTACTAAGAGGTTGAGGCAATATATGTTAACCCACACTACATGGTTAATAGCAAGAATGGACCCTCTAAAATACGTGTTCAAAAAACCGGCTCTTACAGGAAGGATCGCCAGATGGCAGATGCTACTATCAGAATACGACATCCAATATGTCACTCAAAAGGCCACCAAGGGTAGTATACTAATTGAGCATCTAGCTCACCAATCGCTGCCGAAATATCAACCTATGAAGTTTGATTTTCCAGACAAATACATCGTGGTTATAGGTGACTATGAAATACCAGGACATGAAGAAGGACCCGAGCCGGGAGCATGTTGGACACTCATGTTTGACGGGGCTTCAAATGCACTAGGGTACGATAGAGGGGCAGTCTTGACTTCTCCAAAGAATTATCACAAGCCTTATACTACAAGGTTGTGTTTTGACTGTACCAACAATATCGTCGAGTACGAAGCTTGTATATTAGGACCAGAAGCTGCCATTGATCTGAGAATAAAGCACCTCGGAGTATTTGGGGATTCCGCATTAGTCATATACCAAGTCAACGGAGAATGGGATATTAAACACCCAAAAATGATTCCATATCAGGATCATGTTTTAAAGCTAGCCGCGGAATTCACAGAGATCACTTTCAGTCACATACCACGAGAAGAAAATCAAATGGCAAACGCCCTGGAAACTCTCTCACCTATGTTCAAAGTAACCTGCCAGAACCATGAACCACACATCACAATTAGACACTTTGAAGAGCCCGCACACTACCTTGCTATTGAAGAAGGACCGGATAACAAGCCTTGGTTTTAAGATATCAAGAAATACATGGAAAAGCAAGAATGTCTGGAAAATACCTCCATCATTGACAAACGAGCTCTCCGGAGACTAGCCTCGAAATTTTTTCTGAGTAATGGGGTGTTATACAAAAGAAACTACGACATGGTACTACTCAGGTGTATGGAGAAGCGAGAAGCAGATACGCTCATGAGAGAAATCCACGAGGGTACTTTTGGGACTCACACAAATGGGCATGCCATGGCTAGGAAAATTCTGCAAGCAGGGTACAATTGGTTAATGATGGAAGCTGACTGCTATCACTACACGAAAACGTCTCACAAATGCTAGATCCATGCTAATAGGATAAATGTGCCACCAACTCCTTTGAATGTCATGAGCTCCCCTTGGCCATTTTCAATATGGGGAATTGATGTGATTGGTATGATCGAGCCGAAAGCATCCAACGAACACCATTTCATACTGGTAGCCATCAACTACTTCACCAAATGGGTAGAAGAGGCATCCTACGCTAATGTGATAATTCAAGTGGTTACACGCTTCATCAAGTAGAGTATCATATGCAGATACGGAGTTCCAGGCAAGATTATTACAGACAACGGGTCTAATCTGAATAACAAGATGATGAAGAACTGTGCGATAATTTCAAAATCGAACATCATAACTCCTCACCATACAGACCCAAGATGAATGGAGTCATCGAAGCAGCCAATAAAATATCAAGAAAATCATTCAGAAAATGGTAAAGACATACAAATATTGGCATGAAATGCTTCCCTTTGCTCTACATGGCTATCTCACTTTTGTGCGCACATCAAGAGGCGCGACTCATTTCTCCCTGGTATACAGCATGGAGGAAGTGCTTCCAGTTGAAATCGAGATACCATCACTTCGGGTTCTAATGGAAACAAAGTTGGAAGAGGCAGAATGGGTTCAGATGCGATTTGATCATCTCAACCTCATCGAAGAAAAGCGCTTGACAGCTTTATGCCACAGTTAACTACATCAAAAGCGGATGAAGGGGGCCTTTGACAACAAAGTTCGCCCTCGAATATTCAAACAAGGAGATTTAGTGCTCAAGAAGATTCTGCTACCTCGCCTCGATTCACGTGGTAAATGGACCCCCAACAATGAAAGGCCATACGTAGTGAAAACAACAATCCCCGGTGGTGGTCTCATCTCACAACAATGGATGGGGAAGAACTACCGCATCCGGCCAATTCAGACGCAGTCAAAAATTACTATGTATAAAAAGCTCGCTAAGCTCGAACCCTAAACGGGCGACTTAGGCAAAAAGGAGCATCCCGGTGGATTGAAAACCCTAAAGGGCGATCCAGGCAAAAATTAGGGGCATATAAACAAAAAAAATTATCCCAATGGATTGAAAAACCAAAAGGGCGATCCAGGAAAAATTAGGGATCATTCAAAAAGAAATAAAGAACAAAAAGACTGCGATCTAAGAACTACGACTATGAACCACGAAGGGAGAGATGGATCTAAATCATACAACTCAGCAGCAAAGGAGACAGGAGCCATTGAAAGGATATTGGGGAACAACAGTAGTAATTGTCATTTTCATTGCCATTTACAGTTTTGAAAATTTCTATAATTACCTCTTTCAAGGAATTGCATCTTGTACTTTCTCATATTCAAAGGCATATCAATAAAACACTCGCTTCTTTCCAAATTATGTTTTTTCTTTTCTCAAACTTGTTTACAAAATACTATGCTTATTTTTTATGAATATCGTTCGAAATCATTTCGGGGGAATTAACAAATAAAAGCATTGGACAAAACATCGAAAAAGAATTTTGGTTAGAAAAACATCAAAAGAAAATCTATGTATAAGTCCATACATACGTTTACGCCTGCGCTCACAACACAGAAGTCTAATACACATGTCTACCCATATGTCTACACACAACATGAAAGTCTGCGTCCAATACATATGGCTACATCTACAATTGCGCTTACAATACAAAAATCAATCAAAAACTTACTAGCACTTTTCACCGAATTCAAATCAAGTTCAACGATGCCACAATGATGCAACTTACAACGCTAGGGAATTGGTAACTCAAATACAAGGGTTTAAAAGAGAGAATGACGGAAATTGTTTCATAATGTTCTAAGACATACACGTATTTTACACACACTTTGCATACATCATACATACACAGACATTCAATATACATCTACTCAGGGTTCCATATCAACACCAGACATCATACACATATATCACCAGCAAACAAACAATATCACCCTCGATTTAGCTATCTAAGGGTCAATCATGAAAGCACACGTCTATACAATCCAGCCCATCACCTAAGTCTCCATGCAGTGATGTTTTCAACCCATCACCTAAGACTCCATGCAGTGATGTGTCCCTTATAACGTAGCATTACCTAAGTCTCCATGCATTAATGTACGAAACCCAGTACATTTCCTAAAACTCCACGCCTCAATGTCCCAAAGCCAAATAAGACTTATCACCTAAGACTCCATGCAATGATGTGTTCAGCCTATCACTTAAGACTCCACGCAGTGATGTTTTCCCTCTACAATGTAGTTCATTACCTAAGTCTCCATGCAGTAATGTATGAAGTTAGGTACATTGCCTAAGACTCCAGGCAGCAGTGTATTCCCCTCATCTCATCCATTACCTAAGACCCTAGGCAGTAATGCGCGAAACTTAGTTCATTTCCCAAGACCCCAGGAAGCAGTGCAACATAACCCATTACCTAAGACTCCATGCAGCGATGTGTTTCCCTTCCTTTACTCATTACCTAAGACCCTATGCCGTAATGCACAAAACTTAGATCATTTCCTAAGACTCCATGCAGCAGTGTTTGAAAATCAAAATCTAGCCTATCGCCTAAGACTCCACGCAGCGATTTGCAAACCTAACCCATTGCCTAAGACTCCATGCAGAAGTGTGTTTCCTTATTCTATAATACGGACCATTACCTAAGACTCCATGCAGCGATGCTCGAAAACCAAAGTGTAGCCTATCGCCTAAGTCTCCATGCAGC
Source organism: Vicia faba (assembly GCA_948472305.1). Taxonomy (NCBI): domain Eukaryota; kingdom Viridiplantae; phylum Streptophyta; class Magnoliopsida; order Fabales; family Fabaceae; genus Vicia; species Vicia faba. Next base: position 431,406,352 of record OX451739.1, on the reverse strand, counting down.
AATTCGCGAATATAACCCATTACCTCAGTCTCTAAGCAGACATGTGTTATCAGGTGTTGTCTTATTCGACCCCCCCCCCCCCCCCCCCATGGATAAATAAGCAAAATCAAACCAAGACATACAAGATTGTTGTCTCAAGCTCAAGACCATATGCCTCGTCGTCAAGTCCTGGTAAGCGATATATCCTCGACTTCGTCTATTTCCTCAAGACTCTTTAGAGTATGTTATATTAGTGTAACCTTATGTTGGTCGAACAAATTTTGGGGTATTCCAAGTATTCAATAAACTCCCAATCAGAATGCGCAAGACTCGTGTATTCTCACGCTATTCGGTTGGAAGATAATTGAATAGGGGCAGCTGTCGTACCCCAAATTTACCCTATCTCGACGGTCATATTTTTCAAGATTTAAAATAGAAGAAATGTTTAGTTAAGGATGGTTTAGCATATCTAATGGCTCATTCTTAAATCCAAGACAACCAAGGGATGTACTTTAATTCAGAAGAGTGGGGCTTTCTAAATCATAAGGACCCATGTATCCGTAGGCCCATTTACGAAGCATGTTGGCCAATGGCCCATGCGATTCGAAAATAGAAAATTATTTCAAAAAATAATTATTAAGTTTTAATATATTAAAGCCTATTTAGGGATTATTGTTGTTTTAAAAAGAGGGGGTATGATTATACAATTACAAGCCCATTAAGGTTCTTCAGCAGCCTATTTTCTGAAGGGGTGAAAAACACAAGAAGGGGGGGTTGAATTGTAAAACTGGAAACTTAAAGCAAATGACAAGATATTTTTATCCTGGTTCGTTTGATCTCAAACTACTCCAGTCCACCCGTCAAGGTGATTTCGCCTCTCTCCAACGAGGTCTTAATTCACTATATTCAACTGAATACAAATCTGCTTTAACAACTGCTAAAGCCTTCTTGATTCAAACCACAATCCGGTTTGTCAAGGCAACACTTTCTTACAAAGGTATTAAACAAATGTGTGTGAATGTTTTCTACAAAACTATATCACAACTGTGATGTTTACACAAATGAAGCTTAGAATACTAGGATGCTAAACACTAATGGAGTATCAGAGTTTGTTGGTTTAGCAAAACTGGTAGATGAAGATTATTGTTCAGCTTTTTGCGTGTAGAGAGTTTGGAAGCATTAGCCATGATAATCTTCGAAGCTTGGTTTATATAGCACTTGAGAAGATGAACGTTGAAGCAAATATTCTTGATTCAATGCTAATAACAAGCTTTCCTTTTTGAGCAGATCTTGTCTGGAATGAGGCCGTTGGAATTGATTAGCGTTCAATGCAGAGTACCGTTGCTTCTTCAATGCACGTTCTGGCTTGGCTCATTCTGATTCTGCTTCGCTGCTGATGAACTATTGTTTCTGTATCAGAGTGTTTTACGCGCAGTTCAGTTCATCAAGCTTCAGCATGTGCAAGCGTTGATCATCTGATCTTGACGTTCTGATTCAGCAACTTCTGATGCTGGTGTATGAAATCATATTCTGATGCTGAGAACGTGATCTTGCTTATTTTAATCAGCATATCTGCAAATCAGAGCATAGTAATTTTAGGCAGCATATAATTCAATCATGAAACATTTAACTACTATATCTTTTCACTTTGTTATCATCAAAACTTAAATATAGGGTACTAGATTCAAACATTGTTCTAACAATCTCCCCCTTTTTGATGATGACAAAAACTAGATATTTTAAATGAGAAAATAACGTGAAAAGGTATCAGAACTATGTATCAGAATAAGAAGTACGGAGAAGTCAGAGTTAAGAGATACTCCCCCTGAGTTTGTTACTTCCCTTTGATATACGAGTTCTTCAGGATCAGATCTTTTTCTATCTTTGAGCATCAGATTATAGGTCTTTGACTTTATCAGAGAGCAGAGCTTTAGAGCTTTTCCTGTCAGAGCTTTGCTTCGGATCAGAGTGTTAGGATGATCAGAGCTTCATATATCAGAACTTCATATTTGATCAGAGCAACATGAGCTTCTACATTTTGATCAGATCTTCTAGCTTCTAGTCTTCATAGTGTTCAAGAGCTTCCTTGTGCCTGTAGACTTAAAAACAAAACAGAAAAACATTTCAAGTAATAGAGTTAGAATGTTTGAGAGTTTCTGTCTAGTTAGCCGTTATTGAGTTTAAATATCATTCTTGTTCTCCCCCTTTTTGTCAGCAATCAAAAAGTGTTAGTGATGTGCTAAAACAATTTAGATCAGAAAAACAAATTATATTAAAATAGTTCAGAGCAAAAGAACATTACACAAACATAGTCAAAACATAGTCAAAAGTACATCAGAAAATGAAGAAAACATAGAGAATGTCATGCATGAAAAAAGTTTAAGGTTGTGGGGGCATGCGTGAGAATAGGCTTTCCAGCATTGCTTGAATCTTTTCAGAAGTTTCATTCTGCTTCTGAACCATGTTGACAACAGTGTCAATCTTGTTGTCCTGAACATTCATTCTTGCTTCCATCTTCTGATCATTCTCTTCCATCCGCTGCTGTAGACGCAAGTCATTCAGCCTTAATTCTTCCAGAGCCTGGCTGTCCAAGGCAGCTTGAGAACTTTCAGCAGGAGGAAGTTTCTCAGAACTTTCAGCTACATCTTCTGCTGGATTTTCTTCCTGAAGGGTCTTGTCTTCTTCTGATGGTTGCACCTGTGCAGCTTGCTCTTTCTCAGACCAGGATTCACTGTCCAGAGGGAGCACAACTTCTTGAGGCAGCTGACTCTCAACTTCCTTCAGCAGCTTGCTAAAGTTCTGTTGAGCCTGCTCGTAGTTGACGTCCTGCAGCTTGAGTGCTTCAGCACGAACCCATACTCTGAACTGTGACCAGAGCTGATCAGAAGCAGCTGGGTCGATCATCCCCGGACAGACTTGCTTCAAAGAAGCAATCCATTGCAGCATACCTGTTTCAAAGTCCAAAATACCAGAGCCAACATCTAGTTGCTTTGGTTTGGGAATGGCCAATTTGTGTCTTAAATCAGCAAGACGTTCAAGACTAGTTAAGTCAATGAAAGTTTTGCTGGGGTTTTCAGAGGATTGGTTTTCAGAGGAGTGCTGAGGTGCTGTTTGTTTTGGTGGATGGTTATCAGAGTCAGAGGATATATCTATTGGAGTGGTTGGAGTTTTTGGAGGTGTTGATTCCTCTGATGATGGTAACTGGGGTCTGACAATGGTGGTTCCACATGGCAACTGTATTGCCAGCGGTGAAGGTTGAGGTGAGTGGGGATCAGAATGATGAGGAGATGGGGTTTCATAGCGGTGAAACTCTGTTTGTGGTGAGGGTGGATTATTTTCTGGTTGAGGAGGTGGAATCTCTGATTGCTCAGGGATCAGAGGTTCTTCTGTGAGAGGTTGTTGTTGTTGTGGTTCTGATTGTGGAGGAGGGATATTTGGTGGTTCAGAGTGAGGTTGAACAGAAGCATGTTCACGCTCAATATCAGCTAGCACTCTATCAAGTGCTGGTGTTGTTGAAACAGTTGGTTGTTTGGTAATTTTAATGGGAATTTTAATTCTGGTTCTTCTGAGTTGTAAGGCCTCAGAAGGGTCTTCTGGTATGGTTTCATCAATAATAGGGATTGGGATGGATATTCTGTGAGAGGTTTGAGGAGGGGCAACAGATGTTGGAATAGTAGATGAAATTGAAATAGGGGCAGCAGATGAATTACCTCGTTTCTTTGGAGTCTGATGAGATGATCCTTCTGCTTTCCTCTTCTTTGTCTTCTTCTGAATCACTTCAGGTTGAACTTGACTCAGATCTTTGATCTTCAGCTTTGAACCTGCATCTTCTTCCTTGTATGAATCTGGATACTTGAGAAACATATCCGGTTGGGATTCCATTTCAGAAAATCTTGGGAAATCACTCAGAGGCACTCTTCTTCTGGAGATGTCAGCGGTTGAAGCAGCTCTGGGTTCCTTCCTAATATTTTCTATCAGCTTCATCTTTTTCAGGTTCTTAGCGTTCAGCGGTTTTCCAACAGTTGGTTCAAAATTTCCCAGTACTTTAGCTTCGCTCAGATAATCTATCAGCTTATTCTCTGTCAGAATATCTGATATGAGCCTCCCAAACGGTATCCAGTCCCTTTTGGTCCTTTCTTCTTCTCTAGTCTCTTTCACACTAGTCTTCAGATGGTTGAACAGGAAGTGTGCCAGATTGATCTTCACCCTCTGATCAATAAAGTAGATCAGAAATTGCTGATCCACGTTTATATAATCAGGAGAGCTTGTTGGCTTCCTGTGATTGAAACAGCCCAGAACAATCTTGGCCCATACTCTGCAGTGATCCTTCAGATCCTTAATTTTGCTGCTGGGAAATCCAAGAGTGAAAATGAAGTTGGCTACCACACCTATATCAGGGCATCTGTCAGCCATGTCCACACAACGGACTCCACCACCACTTTGACCAATTAACCTACCAATGAGGTCTTCAGAAATTACTATCTTCTTTCCCATGACAGAAGAGATGACTAGATGTTTATGAATCTTGGCATGAATCCAAAATTCCTTGACAAGCTCTGGGAAAGTTGGTCCAACCAACCTATCAAAATACCTCTCCCACTTTTGAGCTTTGATTTCATCAGTTAGGTCAAATCCATTATCCTTCAAACTTTCGAAATCGACGATTAACTCAGAGAGAACTTCGAGATTCTTTACCGGTGTGAGAAGAGTTCTGGTAGGCACCTGATATTTCTCAGAGGTTTCTTTCTTCTGATTTCCTGCAGAAATGCTGGAGGATGCCATTGTTCTCACACAAAAAGCTTGAGAATGATTTGAGAGAAAAAAAGGTTTTAAGAAGATAATTCAGAAATATGCAGAGAATACTTAAGAGATTATGAGAAAGCGTAAAGAATAAGATTGAAGAATAATGTGCTTAAATAAAGATTTCAAAAATTATTTTGAAAATTTAAACGTTTTTAAGAGAGAAAAAAAATAATGATTGCCATTAACAAGCGTGATTACTTTTGCATTAAATGCTTGCTGATTTTGGGGGATTTGAGAAAGATACTTAAAAACGGTTACCAGACATGTGTCTCAATGCACCCAATCAGCGCTTTCCTTTCTCAGAAGCGTGCACGCGTTCTGCTTCAGGGATTTGCTGATGATTGGATGACACTTGTTTGATGTAGTGATCAGCACGTCTGTCTTTGAGATTAGACTCTCAGATCTTTAGACTTGCATCTGATACAATCTGCATGTTCTATCTTTCTGAAAGAAGATTGATCAGAAGTTCATAGTAATATAATTACATTCTGAAGATAAATACATGGAATTAAAACATTTTCATTCTGGGCATACTTTCATGCTGAGATGTTTCAGAATGAAATTAAATCTATCTTCTGAAAGGGGTTTAGTAAAGATATCAGCCCATTGATGGTCTGTATCTATAAATTTCAAGTTTAAAATGCCTTTCTGAATATAGTCCCTAATGAAATGATGTTTTATTTCTATATGCTTAGCTCTAGAATGTAAAATAGGATTCTTACTTAAGCAAATAGCAGAGGTATTATCACAAAGAATAGGAATGTTACTCTCAAAAATCTGGAAGTCTTCAAGCTGACTTTTCATCCAGAGCATTTGTGTGCTACATCCAGCTGCTGCTATGTACTCAGCTTCTGCTGTTGACAGAGCAATTGTTGATTGCCTTTTGCTGGACCACGAGATCAGATTTTCTCCCAGAAACTGGCAGCTTCCAGAAGTACTTTTACGTTCCACTCTATCTCCAGCAAAATCAGCATCACAGTAGCCTACTAAGCTGTAATCACTAGATTTTCTATAAAACAAACCCAGATTAGTAGTACCTTTCAGATACTTGAAAATTCGCTTAACAGCTGTTAAGTGAGATTCTCTAGGATCTGATTGGAATCTAGCACAAATACATACGCTGAATAAAATATCAGGTCTTGAAGCAGTCAGATAAAGGAGAGAACCAATCATACCTCTGTAGACTTTCTGTTCTACGCTTTTGCTTACCTCTTCTCTTTCCAGAATGCACGTGGGATGCATTGGAATCTTTGATGGCTTACATTCTGAGAGGTCAAATTTCTTCAGAAGATCTCTGATGTATTTGCTCTGATGAATGTAAGTTCCCTCTGGAGTTTGATTAATCTGAATTCCTAGAAAGAATTTCAGTTCCCCCATGAGGCTCATCTCAAATTCTGCCTGCATACACTTAGCAAATTTTCTTCCAAGAGAAGGATTAGTAGAACCAAAGATAATATCATCAACGTAAATTTGACAGACTAAAATGTCACTCTTAACTGTTTTACAGAATAGAGTAGTGTCCACTTTCCCTCTGGTGAATTCATTTTCAAGCAGAAAGTTACTCAGCCTTTCATACCAAGCTCTGGGAGCTTGTTTCAGACCATACAGTGACTTTTTCAGTTTGAAAACATGTTCTGGATGTTTTGTATTTTCAAAACCTGGGGGTTGGTGAACATATACTTCTTCTTCTATATAACCATTTAAGAATGCACTTTTGACATCCATCTGATACAGAGTGATGCCTCTATTAACAGCAAATGAAATTAAAAGTCTGATAGATTCTAACCTGGCGACTGGGGCAAAGGTTTCTGTATAGTCTATCCCCTCTTGCTGACTATAACCTTGTGCAACCAGTCGTTCCTTGTTTCTGACGACTTCACCTTGTTCATTAAGCTTGTTTCTGAACACCCATCTTGTTCCAATGACGTTGAATCCTTTTGGTCTTGGAACGAGATCCCATACGTCGTTTCTGGTGAATTGATTCAGCTCTTCTTGCATTGCCAGAATCCAGTCATTATCCAGAAGTGCTTCATCAATAGAAGAAGGTTCAATCAGAGACACAAGTCCCATCAGAGTTTCTTCAGAGTTTCTGAAGCTTGCTCTTGTTCTGATTGGATCTTCCTTTCTTCCTAGGATAGTCTCTTCTGGGTGATCCAAACTGCTTCTGGGTAATCTCTTCTGAGGTTGATCAGCAGCAGTTGTAGGATTTCTAGCATTGCTTCTTTCAGACGTTGAAGGAATGTCTGTGTTGAGAGCTTCTGATGACTTGTCTTCAGAACCTGCAAATTCAATTTCTATACCTGCAAGATTTTCATTCTGCTTTGACTTTTCAGAGTCAAGCTTGTCATCAAAACGAACACTGATTGATTCTTCCACAATCTGTGTTTCTGTATTGTATACTCTGTACCCTCTTGAGCGTTCAGAGTATCCTAACATAATACACTTCTGTGCCTTAGAATCAAACTTGTTCAAATAATTCTTAGTATTTAACATATAGCAAGTACATCCAAATGGATGAAAATACGAAATGTTGGGCTTTCTGTTCTTCCAAAATTCATATGGAGTCTTTTCCAGAATAGGTCTTATTGAGATTCTATTCTGAATGTAGCACGCTGTGTTTATTGCCTCTGCCCAGAAAGTCTTAGCAACGTTTGTCTCGTTGATCATGGTTCTGGCCATTTCTTGCAATGTTCTGTTCTTTCGTTCTACAACTCCATTTTGTTGGGGAGTTCTAGGACAAGAGAAATCATGCAGAATGCCTTTGTCATTAAAGAATGACTCAAAATCTTTATTTTCAAATTCTCCACCATGATCACTTCTGACTTTAACGATTCTAAGATCTTTTTCATTCTGAACTTGGTTACAGAAGGTAACAAACACAGAGTGTGACTCGTCCTTGTGTCTTAAGAACTTTACCCATGTCCATCTGCTATAGTCATCTACGATTACTAACCCATACTTCTTGCCACTGACTGAAGCAGTTTTAACTGGTCCAAATAAGTCAATGTGCAGAAGTTCTAATGGCTTAGAGGTAGAAACAACATTTTTGGATTTAAAAGAAGGTTTTGCAAATTTGCCTTTCTGACATGCTTCACACAGAGCATCTGAATTGAACTTCAAATTTGGAAGTCCTCTGACCAGATTGAGTTTGTTAATCTGAGATATTCTTCTCATACTAACATGCCCCAATCTTCTGTGCCAGATCCACTGCTCGTTGTTGACAGACAGAAGACATTTTACGTTCTGACTCTTTAGTTCAGAAAGTTTGATTTTGTAAATGTTATTTTTCCTCTTACCATTAAATAGGATAGTCCCATCTTTCTGACTAACAGCTTTACATGATTTTTGATTAAAGATTATATCATAACCGTTATCACTTAATTGACTTATGGATAACAGGTTATGCATCAATCCATCAACAAGCAGAACATTATTAATAGAGGGAAGATTTCCGTTACCTACAGTTCCAGAGCCAATTATCTTTCCCCTCTGATTGCCTCCAAAGCCAACGTGGCCTCCAGGCTTAAGTTCCAGGCTTTGGAACATATGCCTTCTTCCCGTCATGTGTCGTGAGCAGCCAGAGTCCAGGTACCATGACTGGTGTTTCTGACTTGCTGCTAAAGATATCTGCAACATGTATTATTTTATCCTTAGGTACCCAGATCTTCTTGGGTCCTGATTTGTTAGTTTTACCAAAACTCTGGTTGAATTTTGGTTTCACAAAGTGATTACTACTAGTATATTTGATGTCATGTGTGTGACCATACACAAAGTGTGAATTTAGAGGAGTGTGTTTAATGGTTAAATCCATGACATTTTTAGGTGTAGGAACCTTACCTAGGTATCCTATTCCTTTCCTGCCGTTTCTGCTAACTCCATAGATCATTGAAGCCATTCTGCTTCTATCTATGCTTTTAGCAAGGAACTTCTGGAAACTATGATCATACTCCTTGATGATCTCATCAGCGTTGCTGGGAGTTTCAGCAATTGGTTCCTTCTGAGAGTTTTGTAAAGAGTTTTCTAATTTTAAAATTTTATCTCTCAGCTCAGAGTTTTCCAATTTGAGACTCTCAGACTTATTAGAGTCAGATTCAAGAGTCCTTTTCAGGTCTCTGAATTTAGCTCTAACCTGCTGATAACGTTCCAGAATTTCATTGAGGCTTTCAGCAAGTTCAGCCTTTGTAAAATTAACAGCGAAGTTAGGGAATACCTCTTCTGTGTCTGATTCTGAGTCTGAGTCAGAAGCTTCACTGTCATCTGGAATGTTAGCCATGAGCGCTATGTTCGCCCTTTCATCATCTGATTCTGAGTCAGCTTCAGACGAGTCAGAGTCATCCCATGTGGCCATGAGACTTTTCTTCTTTTCTCTTCCAAACTTCTTTTTGGGCTTTTCCCTCTGAAGCTTTGGACAGTCACTCTTGTAGTGTCCTTGCTCATTGCACTCGTAGCAGATGATGTCTTTTGTATTTGGCTTCTTGCTACCTGAGGAGCCTTCAGATCTTCTGTATCCAGAGGAAGAATCTGTCCTTCTGTATCTGGAAGAAGACTCGTTCTGATCAGATCTTCTGGGATTCCTGAACTTCCTTTGTCTTTGCTTCCACAGTTGATTTACTCTTCTGGAGAGAAGAGAAAGCTCGTCTTCTTCTGATGAGGATCCATCAGATGTTTCTTCAACTGCCTGCAAAACTTTAGATTCAGATTTTCTGTTAGATTTTAAAGCTATAGGCTTACCTTGCTTCTGAGGCTCGTCAGCTTCCAGCTCTATCTCATGACTTCTGAGGGAGCTTATAAGTTCCTCCAGAGTGATTTTGTTGAGATCTTTCGCCAGCTTCAGAGCAGTAACCATAGGCCTCCACTGCTTGGGTAAACTTCTGATTATCTTCTTGACATGGTCAGCAGTAGAGTATCCCTTGTCCAGAACTTTGAGACCAGCTACCAGAATCTGGAATCTGGAGAACATAGTTTCAATGGATTCAGATTCTTCCATTTTAAACGCCTCATACTTCTGAATGAGCGCCAGAGCTTTTGTTTCCTTGACTTGAACGTTGCCCTCATGCGTCATTCTGAGAGAATCAAAGATGTTCTTAGCTGTGTCTCTGTTGGAGATCTTTTCATACTCAGTATAGGAGATGGCACTGAGGAGGATGGTTCTGGCCTTATGGTGATTCTTGAAATCACGCTTTTGTTGATCAGTCATTGATTTTCTTTCAATCTTCTGACCAGTTGCATTCACAGGGTGCGTGTATCCATCTGTCACCATATCCCACAGATCAGCATCATGTGCTAGAAAGAAGCTTTCAATTCTATCTTTCCAGTAATCAAAGTTTTCTCCATCAAAGACTGGAGGTTTGCCGCTGAATCTGTCTCTATCCTCATTGTTGTCATTGCTGAAATGAGAGTTGTTTCCTGCCATTGTGTTTTTCTGACGCTGGATCTTGTACTGACACGGTTAAGTGTTTTAGCTCAGAACCAGGCGCTCTGATGCCAATTGAAGGGGTGAAAAACACAAGAAGGGGGGGTTGAATTGTAAAACTGGAAACTTAAAGCAAATGACAAGATATTTTTATCCTGGTTCGTTTGATCTCAAACTACTCCAGTCCACCCGTCAAGGTGATTTCGCCTCTCTCCAACGAGGTCTTAATTCACTATATTCAACTGAATACAAATCTTCTTTAACAACTGCTAAAGCCTTCTTGATTCAAACCACAATCCGGTTTGTCAAGGCAACACTTTCTTACAAAGGTATTAAACAAATGTGTGTGAATGTTTTCTACAAAACTATATCACAACTGTGATGTTTACACAAATGAAGCTTAGAATACTAGGATGCTAAACACTAATGGAGTATCAGAGTTTGTTGGTTTAGCAAAACTGGTAGATGAAGATTATTGTTCAGCTTTTTGCGTGTAGAGAGTTTGGAAGCATTAGCCATGATAATCTTCGAAGCTTGGTTTATATAGCACTTGAGAAGATGAACGTTGAAGCAAATATTCTTGATTCAATGCTAATAACAAGCTTTCCTTTTTGAGCAGATCTTGTCTGGAATGAGGCCGTTGGAATTGATTAGCGTTCAATGCAGAGTACCGTTGCTTCTTCAATGCACGTTCTGGCTTGGCTCATTCTGATTCTGCTTCGCTGCTGATGAACTATTGTTTCTGTATCAGAGTGTTTTACGCGCAGTTCAGTTCATCAAGCTTCAGCATGTGCAAGCGTTGATCATCTGATCTTGACGTTCTGATTCAGCAACTTCTGATGCTGGTGTATGAAATCATATTCTGATGCTGAGAACGTGATCTTGCTTATTTTAATCAGCATATCTGCAAATCAGAGCATAGTAATTTTAGGCAGCATATAATTCAATCATGAAACATTTAACTACTATATCTTTTCACTTTGTTATCATCAAAACTTAAATATAGGGTACTAGATTCAAACATTGTTCTAACATTTTCTATTTTAATTTAAGAAAAGGGCATTATTATCAAAAGAATTCTCGTTAACTTTAATGAAGAAATGTATATATTTCTTTTTTGTTTTCATTTACTGTTAACTTTATTTTATTAAAAAATTATAATATTTCGTTTTTGTTAAAAGACATTTTTAAATGGTAATTATTTATTAAAAGTTTATTTATTAATAGTTTTTATTTTAAAGCTGGTATTGGGTCAGATAAAAAGAAGGAACGCCAATTGGGCTGGGTTATACAAAAAAAAAGCGTTTGCTGTAAAGAGTTTTTGCTGGATCGAAAATAACGCGCGGGCCCAAGTGTTAAAAAAAGAGTATTGTAGCGATTGACCAAAAATCACGCTTGTTTTCTCAATAAACGATTACTGTAGGAACTAAAGACTAAATCAAATCTCCAAAATTACAAGTAAAATCCAGGAAATTACAGTAGAAAATCAAATATCAAATTTTCATTACAAATCAAATCCAGAAAAATTATATAAACTAAATCAAATCTGCAGAAAATCCATATATTACAATAAAATTTGAAATTTATAGGAAAAACAAAATGAATTGCAATCAATCAACAATATCTAAATCCCTAATTAATTCTCTAATTCCTAAATCAAGGCTAGCAATTTGTAACTCTAACCTGTAACAGTAATCCAAAACCCTAATTTAAAAGCTTATAAATACTAAACAAAATTAACAGAAGAGGGGGATCGATAATACAGAGACAGAGGCAGGAAAAAAAGGGACTTGAAGAAGAAGAATTGAAGAACACGACGAAGCCCAAAGAACGGGCCGAGTTAGTTGAAGATCCGTAAGAAGGAAGATTAGGGTTTCAATATCTGAAACCCTAATCGTCGTTGCTAACTACCGTTGTCATCGTCGCCATTTCCTTTTCCATCCTCAAGCTCCACTGAAATCTACAAAAACAAAGAAGGAGAAGATTAAACATAGAACATTCAAAATCAGAGAAAGATCATCACAGAAGGGGTAAGATTATTAGCTTTTCTGTTTGTTTCTGGTGTTTGGGTTGATTCACGACGAGGATGAAGGAGATTAGCAAAGCGTCACCGTGGGGTTGCAGTGTTAGGGTTTACAGGGAAGGGGTTGTGTGTCGCGCGCGCGCGAGAAGGAGAGAGAGAGAGAGAGAGAGAGAGAGAGAGAGAGAGAGAGAGAGAGAGAGAGAGAGAGAGAGAGAGAGAGAGAGAGAGAGAGAGAGAGAGAGAGAGAGAGAGAGAGAGAGAGAGAGAGAGAGAGAGAGAGAGAGAGAGAGAGAAAGACAAAGCTTTGTTGTAACAAGAAAATGAAAATGAATGACAAAACGAATAAAAACAATGTTATACTCTGTACGATCCAATACATGCGCGTACACAGTAACTAACATGTTCCGCTCAAATTTGTCCGTTAGATCTTCATCGGACGGCCGTAGGCCAAGTCTCACGATAGCCTCCATACACCCTCGCGTAGACAACTAACTGACCTCTCTCCAATTTGAAGTTGAGCCTATCTCAGTCTTTTTAACACCCCCCTTTGCTATATTTACTAAATTCAGAATAACAATACACCCCCTCAACCATTGGGCCTAGCCCAGCCTAATTTTCAACACCCCTCAATTTTACTCTATAACTAAAAATGCACCCCCCCTGATTTAAATTATTATTTCTTTTATATAATTTTTTTATCTATTATATTTTTATTCTTATTATTATTAACTTTTTTTATATAACAATTATTATTATACTTTCTCTTTATATTTTATAATTATTATATTTTATATTTTATTCTTTTATAATAATTATTATTTTGCTTAGTTTTTATATTATTTATCACATGTAAATAATTTATTTTTATTCAAAAATTCATATATTATTCTCTAGACTTTGCATTAAATATTTTTATATCATGCATTAAATATAAATTTTTCAATTAATATGATTAAAAAATACCAACAAACATCAAACCTATTTTTTCGCAATCAACTAATTTAAACAAACTTTTTTTCACAAAAGGGTTCCAAACGAATTTTGACTAATCGTGCATTTAGCCAAGTCTCCGCAATCTTTACTCCCGATCAAATGTGAGGCGATTCAAAATACATTTGCAACCCCTAAAAAACACAAACCCCATACGAACTACGAATTGGGACTCTGATTCCTCATAAGAGGATACGCAGGCATACGATCAAAAATCATGGTGAGTTCCCCTATTAAAAATTTAAAACCCTATTTTACCCAAACCTAAACCTAAACCTAGTATCCTTAAGAATAAGGTAGATGAAAGGTGCCTAACACCTTCCTTTCTTCTAGAACCGAGTCTGAAACCTAGAATCTTTGTCTGTGAATTAGGGTTTCCTATTAGATGCCCTTCCCTAGGATAAAAACTAATAGTGGCGACTCTGATTTTAAATCCAGTTGCAACAAAGTCCTCAACCAGGACTATCAACATGAATAAAATAAACCCTAAATTCACTGATGATGTTGGTTGTGTCAGTCTTCTACCAAGACTATCAACATGAAGAAATAAATCCTGAATTCATTAATGATGTCGATTGTGTCAGTCCTCAATAAAGACTATCAACATGAAGAAATAAACCCTAAATTCATTGATGATGTCGGTTGTGTCAGTCCTCAACCATGACCATCAACATGAAGAAATAAACCCCAAATTCATTGATGATATCGATTGTGTCAGTCCTCAACCAAGACTATTAACATGAAGAAATAAACTCCAAATTCACTGATGATGTCGATTGTGTCAGTCCTCAACCAAGGCTATCATCATGAAGAGATGAACCCCAAATGCATCGATGATGTCGGTTGTGTCAGCCCCCAATCATGACTATCAATATGAAGAAAATAAACCCCAAATTCATCGATGATGTCGGTTGTGTCAGCCCTCAACCATGACTATCAACATGAAGAAAATAAACCCCAAATTCATTGATGATGTCGGTTGTGTCAGCCTCCAACCATGACTATCAACATGAAGAAAATAAACCCCAAATTTATTTAAAGTGTAAACTATATAGTTCGCACAGATAAGCTTGCTAACGATGAACCCCAAGAAAATTCACAATTTTAACCAAAATAGCTTTGCAAGTTTCCATGCATGCATAATACCCTAAATTGATGTACTATCCAAGTGTGTTGTATGCCCCAAATGTTCACAATGTGTATGTACCAAAATGCTTATGTGTTTATGCCCCAAATGTTTGTATGTGTATGCCCCAAGTATTTACATATGCACCAAATATATGTGTATACCCTAAGTAAAATGTTTTTTGATATTTCTCCTTTATTAAACCATCGGGTTCTCGTAGTCACCAACTCCCCACCATTGTTTTTTTCCAATTGTTATATCTCCAAGTGGATTTGAATTTGGCGAAAAAGTGTCAGCAAGGTTTTGATGTCTATATCGTAGGCGCGGGCATAGGTATGGACGTAGACGTGATGTTGGTATGGACGTTGACATGGTCATAGACATAGGCGTGGCCGTAGAAATAAGCGTGGACGTTGACATAGTCGTAGATATAGGCGTGGGTGCATAAATATGTGTGGTCGTGGACGTAGGCGTGGATTTTATTTCGATGCTCTTCTAACCAAAAATGCTTTTTGATGCTTTTATCAAATGCTTTTATTTGTATGTCAATTCCCCAAAATAATTTCAAACAATATTCATAAAAAAATAATCGTAGTATTTTGCAAACAAGTCTAAAAAAGAAAGAAACGCAATTGAAAGATTTGAAGAAAACTTCAATGTTTTTATTGATAAATACGCCTCTGAATAGGCGAGCGTACAAGATGAAGTCCCTAGAAAGAGGTCATTACAGTTCTTAGATCGTAGTCGTGGTTTGTAGATCGCGGTTCTTAGATCGCAGTCTTTTTGTTCTTTATTCCTTTGAATGAGATCCCTAATTTTGTATGAATTTCCCTTTTGGGTTTTCAATCCACCGAGATAATTTTTTTGTGTATGTCCCTAATTTTTTCCTGAATCGCCCCCTTAGGATTTTCAATCCACCAGGACGCTCCTTTTTGCCTAAGTCGCACGTTTAGGGTTTGTGCTTAGCGAGCTTTTTTATACATAGTATTTTTTGACTGCGTCTGAATTTATCGGATGCGTAGTTCTTCCCCATCCATTGTTGTGAGGATAAGACCACCACCGGAGAATATTGTTTTCATCATATATGGACCTTCGTGGTTGGGTGTCCATTTACCACGTGAATCAAGGCGAGGTAGCAGAATCTTTTTGAGCACCAAATCTCCTTCTTTGAGTACTCAAGGGTGGACCTTCTTGTCGAAGGCTTTCTTCATACGCTTTTGATATAATTGACAGTGGCACAAAGTTGTTAAGTGTTTCTCTTCAATGAGGTTGAGTTGATCAAGTCGTGTCTGGACCCATTATGTTTTCAAGCTTCATTTACATTAGAACCTGGAGTGACGGAATTTCAATTTCCACTGGGAGTATTGCCTCCATGTCGTGTACCAGGGAAAAGCAGTTGCATGTTGAGGTACGCATGGAAGTACGATGTCCATGTAGGTCAAAGGGAAGCCTTTTGTGCCAATCTTTGTATGTTTTTACTATTTTCTGAATGATTTTCTTGATGTTTTTGTTGGCAGCTTCAATGGCTCCGCTCATTTTGGATTGATATGGTGAAGAATTTATGATGTTCCATCTTAAAATTATCGCATAACTCTTTCATCATTTTGTTGTTCAGATTGGACCCATTGTTTGTTGATAAGTTTCCCCTACATTCTTCTGATCGAATGGCATTACCTTGTAACAGAGAGTGCCCCAAGGTGTCATGAAAGTAGTCTTTTCCAAATCTTCTAGTGCAATTTTGATTTGATTATAACCCGAGAAAACGTCCATGAGTGAGAATGCCGAAGCTCGAGCTGTGTTGTACGCCAAACCATCTATGTGAGGTAACGGGAAGTCGTCTTTGAGACTTGTTTTGTCCAGATCCTGAAATCCTACACACATACATTCTTTTCCATCCTTTTTTGGGTACTGGAATGATGTTAGCTACCCAAGGTGGATAATCTACCAATGCTAAGAACCCTGGGTCGAATTGTTTAAGGACCTTTCCTCAAATCCTGCTAGACATGTTTGGATGAGTTCTTCTAGAAGGAGAACAATCTTCCTTAAGATCTAGCTTATGCATCATAATATATGTATCCAATTTTGGCATGTCTTTGTAAGACTAGGCAAATATATTCGCATATTCATGTAACAGCTTAATCAACCTTTCTTTGACGCTTTTCTCCAATGTTTCCCCTTGCTTGATCTCTTTCGGATCTTCCTTTGTGCCAATGTTAACGGTCTCAATAGATTCTGGTATGGTTGTATACTATCAGTTTTTGATCTATCTCCCTCGCTAATTCTTTAGTAAGTTCAGGATCTTCTTCATCTTCCTCTTCAGCTTGGTTTATGGGTGCATCAAAAATATATTGGATAACAGCAGTAACATTATCGGTGATTTTAGGCATGAATTTGCACTTCTATCACGTTTTGGTGCAATTTTTAGTATGTGAATTCAAAAATGCATATGGAGGAAAGTATTGTCATTTTAAATATAAGGGATAAATGCAAGATAAAGATAGGGATATTAATTGAATGTGAAATATAACTTTTATTAATCGTGAATATTGTCTGAAATAAAATGGGGGACCCTTACAAGCAACCCTTATGCCTCGGGCTTGATATAGGTTCTTTTAAAAATAAGAAAAAAACTACTCTGAAAAGAAAACGATCTCGGGAGTCTCCCCAACTGTCCAGCTCTTGAAGTCTTTGCCTGAGGGGTACTCATAGATGAAATCAGATGCCCCTTTGATGCTGCCCTTGTTGGATATCATTGCCACTTGTCCACCATGCTCCCCTCCTTTGTTGATAAATACTTTCTGGATGGGAGGAAACTGCTCTTTAATCCCTCCTTGGTCAGTGACTACCTTAATTGCATTCACAGTCGGACCACCATGTGGAGGCATGGGGTTAGTCTTAGTGTTCGGTTTGTCAAAAGTGATATATTGAGAATCCAATAAATCTTGAACCTTGTGTCTGAAGGCCCAACATTTTTCTAAAGTATGCCCCGGAGAATTGACATGATACTCGCACTTGGCATTTGCGTCATGCATTGGTGCAGGTGCTTCAATTGGAGGAGCTAGAGGCATTTTCTCTACCAAAGATGCTTCAAGTAGATGCTGTAGTAATTGACTGTGAGGTATGGGAAGAGGGTCAAACTTTATTTCCGGCCTTTTATCTTGTTATTGTCCTCGTGGAATTATTAATGGTTGTTGTGCCCTTGATTGTGAGGCCACATCATTAATTTCTCCTTCCCCTTTTTGCGAGAAGTTAGGAACATGTCTTTTTGAATTATAAGGGGTATTAGATGATACCCCTTGTATCTCTCCACTCTTTATGCCTGCTTCAATTCTCTCACCGATAGTCACCAAGTCATAAAATCTGGAAGAGATGCTTCCAACTATCTTTTCATAATATATCCCTTGTAAGGTGCCCATGAACATATTATGATACGGTGGCTGAACCGACTGTTAATACTGGTTTTCATTTTGTATTCGCAAATATGCAGTAAGAAAGAGTCGCCACCAACTTTTATTTTATCCAATCATGGAAAAGGAAAAAGAACGGAAAAAACCTTTTTTCTAGATTTATGGGGGGTAGATTATAGAAAGGAAAGGTGTTAGCACCCTTTCTATCCATGGTTTCCCATGGGATCTTAGGTACTTGCTCATCTTTTTAAAATTGGTTGTGTGTGCTTGTTTTGAAAAAAAAGTTTTACTTCGTGATAACCCTTGTATCAGTCCCCAAGGGTGTGACGAAGTTTGTTTTGAAAAATTGTTTTGAAAGGTGTTTGTGTGAAAAGTTTTGTTGAGCAAGTACTTAAGATTCTACCTACTTGAAAAAAGGTTGTTTATTCTCATTTCCTTTAGACAGCGTTATCCTACTATTAAGGAGTAGGTAGCCCCATTGTTGGAGTTTGTAAGGGACGTTCGAAAGGGACAAGTACAGTCACCAGAGCAATGGGTAGGAAACCTTAGTAGCACCCTAGAGTCTTAAGATCTTTCCGAGGCAACATTTCTGAGGCAATATTTCTGAGGCAACATTCGAATGGGACATTTGATCTTTTATACAGGATGGCAACCACTAAAATCTCCTATGCTTAAATGACTATTTTACCGAAGGCAACCGAAGTGAGGCAAACCCTAGGAGTGAAATATGTGCATGTGATTTTTTTTGCAGTTAATTAGTCTTTGCACATTAAGTGAGCTACCATTTTAATTTTCAAACATCTTTCCATACAATCCTATTAACCATGCATCTAACAGTTAAAGATTGCGGAAATTAAAAGTGCGGGAAAATAAACCTAGCTATTACAAGGCTTCGGGGATAGGGATTAATTACATAACCAAAATCGGGGACAAAGCGATAAATGAAAACCCTAGTTTAACTATTACAAACCATTGACAGTTACAAAAATATGAAAAGAATTAATTAAACGCGTGGCGAATTAAATGCGAGGACGCTTAAAAAAATAACCTAAAACCCTAATTGAGAGAAAAAATATTTTTTGTACATTTTTATTTGAGAAAAGAATTTAATTGCACATTAATTAAAACCCTAATTTCTAATTGCTTTTAATTATGAAAAAAAGAAATTAAATTAACCTATATTTCTAATTAAATTGAAATCAATATTTTATTTAAAAAAATGTTTTTTTGGTGTTTTGTGATTTATTGATTTTATGATTAATAAAAAAGTAATTAATTTGGTGAAAAATAATTAAAATAAAAGAAATAAATTTATAAAAAAATTGGCCTGTGTTGAATAGAAAATCTGGGGGTGTGAGGAATTGAATTTGTTGGGCCCAAGACTGTTGGCCCACCTGCCTGCGTGAGATCCTGTGTAGAGCTCTCCTGAAGGTACACCATGCTTCTTCAGGCTTGAAGCATTAGATCTGGAGAAGCTATGATCTGTTGGTTGGAAGTGACGGCACATGATAGGCGCTCGAGCGTGTGATACACTGAATCTGCAAAGGCAAAATAATACAAAGTAAATTGTTGGGACCTGGGATCGAACCCAGGCCCTTATGCTTACCACCAGCGCGCTCTTCCACTGGGCCAATTTGTTTAGTTGTCATTATACTGAAACAAAATGTAATATATTAAAGCCAAGTGGGTTAGTGGAAAACGCGTGCAGGATTCAAACGCTCTAATGGTTGGCTGCCACATGACCTTCTTCTACCTTCCTCCGTCGTTTTAGCTATATACCTTTTACCTACAGTCGTGCATCTGTAGCTATAGCCTTGTCACCTTCAAAAACTCATAAAACGCATGATAAATGAAATTGGAGACCAGAATCCAATTGGTTTTGGTGTCACGATCATCATGGTATCTTGTTCATGGCCTGATTTTACCTGTATGCAAAAACCCTAAAACGCACATAGAAAACCTAGCAATGGCAGATCTAGATATAGGCATCAAAAATACAATTGAATCATACAATCATGTTGCAAACATCTCAAACATCACAAATATATCAATTAAACATGCTAATGATGCAGGAATTACAGTAATCGGTTTTGAAAAAAAAAATGCAAACTGTGTGAGTTACAGCTTGTGTTTCTTGATGCTTCAGACCTTGCAAATGATTGGGATAACTTCAGAAACTCCCAAGGAATGTCGTTTGATCCTTAGAACGCTTTGAACTTGCCTGTGGAGTGAAATCTGATCCCTACTTTTTAACAACTTTTTTGAGTTTGTTCTTGCTCTTTTACGACTGAAAAACCTTGTTGTATCCTTGGTTCTTATTCATTATATATGCTAGAGCGAATTAGGGTTGCAAAAACAGATGATATCTTTGGAATTTTGGAAGATTTGATTCGATTTTTCATCCATATGCAAACCTTCTATATTGAGCCAAATCATCCCATTTTTGTACCAATCATGCTTGATTCGATTTGGTCTTGATATCTCAGCATAATTTGATTGAGATCCTGTCCAAAAATCATATCAAAACATATCTTTGATATTATTTACCAATTATTTGATTTTATTCAATTTTTAATAAATAAAAAATCAAAATAAAATAAATAATGAAGCAAATAATATGTGAGTGAACATTTGGGTCGTGTACCATGCTACAAGTGAGGTGCAATCATGAAATGCTAAGCCCATTTGGTAAAAAAAATGCACTTTTGAGCATATTTGACTTTTGGCAATTTTGCCAAAAAGGTCAACTTTGACAAGGCATATCTCCTCCAATTTTAACCCTAGAGAGGTGTTCTTGGACTTTTTAGAAAGATTAGGATGTCCCCTAAGTAACCCTTTTGGTATCATTTCAATTAGGTCTTCCATGTTCATGTAAGAAGCTTTGACCCAAAAGGTGTTTTTTGTTGACTTTTCAAAAGGACCCATAATGTAGAAATTCATATCTTTTTATGAGTGCATATTTTGAACTTGTGGGATGAATATGAGTTATAAGAAATTGAATCCTCTTCAAAATTAGCCTTGAATGGTAAATTTTTGATAAAGTATGTGGAATTTATGCTTGGTCAAAGTTTGGTTGACTTTTCCTAAGAAACCCTAATTTAGCAACTTTTGGGTTTTGATGAATTTAGGGCATTCCTTGAAGAATCATGATCAACCCTTGATCAAATGATGGATATCACTTCAAAATGTTGATGTTGACCAAAAATCTTGAAGTTTGACTGTATGTGGGCCACAGTTGACTTTTGACCTAATACAGTCGATTCTCAAGCATCTGAGCAGTTGATTGAGAAAACTTCTTGTGCAGTGCTTGAAATTTGACATGGAGGATCTTGAGAATATATTAGGACCATGGAGAGCATATGAGGTCTTTGGAGTTCACCTATCTTGATGAAAATGGAAACCCTAATTTGAGACACACTGCCTTAGGAGAGAGTTTGTCTGGTCAACTCTTGGGCAAACTTGAGCAAATTGAGGATCTCAATGGGCATGTATAGAGTAAAATGAGAGGGAAAATTTTGGGGTACAACACATATCAACTAGTTCTTTCTCCAGAAGTGGTAATTGTACTCGAGATTCCATTTCTCTCCACCTTTAGGCATATTCCTTGAAAGACTCATCTTTCTTCTATGAAAGGTTCTGGAGTTGCATGCGGGTAGGTGCCATATCCAAATTATATTTGTATTGTTTTAAGAAGGAATTAGCAAGATATGTCCATGTCTGAACATGAACCCGTTCCAATTGTATGTACCAATCCAAGGTTGCCCCACTTAAACTATCCTGGAAACAATGAATCATCAGCTTCTGATCTTGAGCATAGGCATACATCTTCCTGCAATACATGCGCGGATGGTTCCTTGGACAGGTGATTCCCTCATATTTTCCAAAGTCAGGTACTTTAAATTTCGGCGAGATTACCACATCAAGGACTAGACCCATTTCAAGAGCATCTACATTGAAAGCATCGTATCCCTCCACAACTTTTAATCTTTCTTCTAGAGATTTGTATTGATCGAGCACCATTGGATTCTCAGTAGCTTGAGTATTGGTCGTTCTCAAGGGTGCTTGATTGACATCCTCTAGGTCGTGGTCTCTATACTGTAAATCCAAGTAGTTATCTGCGTTGTTAATCGGAATCTGCATGGTATGGGATGCCCTTACCTTCGGTGGAGGTGGGACAAACCCTTCGGTCTCAGCTTGCCTTGTCTCTCGCTGAGCCATGGTTGATTTTTAAAGTCCTGCTTTTGGCTCTTTTCTTAGTTGGTGACCGCTTGATGCACCGATGGTCTGAGCTATTTATTTAAAGGCTTCCCTAAGCATTTGTTCTGGTCTTTCAATAATTTTCTTCAAGACTAGGAAAACTTGGCTCATGTCTTCTCTCATTGAGTCGACGTTGCCTTTGACTTGCTCCAAATCTTCTATGAATGCAGCTTAGTTCTCCTCAATTTTTCCATCGCTTTCAGTTGGTGGGCTCTTGTCTGATAGGGTGGCCAGGGAGGTGATGGCTTCCTTCTACAAATGGTTTAACTAGAGAATTTTGAAAAAAAATAAGTTTTTTTTATGAAATGCAGGTGTCTGTGAATGCATGCGTATGAATATGTATGAATATGCTAGGGTTTCTACTTTTGAATATCTTATTCACTTGGATATATATATATATATATATATATATATATATATATATATATATATATATATATATATATATATATATATATATATATATATATATATATATATATATATTTATTTTCCAGGTTTTATTTATTTTTTATTGGTGAATATCTTAAAAATAAGTGTGCGGTTTGAATATGGAAAAAAAATTGTTTTATTAATAACCTCCTCAAAAGGTAATACATTTCAGATATTGAAAAAAATTATTCGAACAAAAAAGAAACTATTGGAAGCATTAATTTCTTCACATTTCTCTTAGGCAGTTTCACCTTAATGATTATTATCTTTGTCATATCTGGCTTGACAGATAAATTATTTCCCTTGGCATTTATTTTTAAGACACTCACTAAAACCTTCAACTTGTCCTTTTTTAATCCTTTGAATGAGACAAACAATAGAAAAAAGAGGATAATGAGTGTATGAAATGCAAAAATGTATGAATGCAAGAATGTAAGGCTTAGTGGTGAGATCTTATGAAAGGTATCCTTAGAAGGTAGGTTCTTATTATTGGTATACGGATATTCTACCCTCCCTATAAGGTGGTTTTCTTAAGGGTATCATGAATAACACTAGAGGAAAAGGCACAAGGATCTCCCTTAAGTGGAGCCTCTTTACAGACCAAAACTTTTGTCTCTAGGTCATGAAAGGTCTCATCATGAGATTTTAATTTAGTTGTACAAAGAGTCATAGGTGTCATTCCAAAGTCCTACTTCCCAAAAGGATGTCTCTCGAGAGGTATTCCTTTTGCGGGATTCCACCGACTCTAGGCGAAGTCGTCACATGAACTCATAGGACTGATGTATCCCTTTGGCTAATATACGAACCTTCTTTCTAAGGATTTTTTTTGAAAATAATTTTTACAAAATTTAAATTTCACCACAAATGAATAAATATAATGAACAATAAAAACAAAATAAGCAATAAATAAATAAATAAGAAAGAATAAAAATCCAAAAAAAAATCTAAAACTTAAAGGAGAGGCTTTTAAACCTAGGGTTGAGTCCCCAGCAGAGTCGCCAGCTGTTGCAGTTGATTTTTAAATCAGAGTCGTCACCCTTAATTTTTATTCTAAGGAAAAGGATATAAAGGGATAACCCTAAAAGTTAGAGATTCTAGGTTTTTGGACTCGGTTCTAGACGAAGGAAAGGTGTTAGGCACCTCCCATCTACCTTGTTCACAAGGATGTTAGATTTAGAAGCGTAATCTTTAGGGAATAGGGTTTTAATTTTAATTAGGAGAAAAAGGGTTTTGATTTTAATTAGAGGAACTCGCCACGAGTTTTGATTGTATGTCTACGTATCCTCTTAGGAGGAATCAGAGTCTCATATTGTAGCTCGCGGTAGGTTTGTGTTTTTTATAGATTACGCAGATATTTTAATTTCCCTCGCAATTAGCCCGGATGTGTGAATAGTAGAAATTTTGAACTAAGCGCGCAGTTGATTAAAATATGCTTCGTAAACATTTTCTAAAAATTAATTGTTTAATTAATTTATTATGAAAAATAATTTGATGTTTGTTAAAAAAATTTAAAAGTGTTAATTATTTAAAAAAATTACTTAATGCATAGTTAAGAAATAATTTAATACAATAAAATAAATAATATTTGAATGAGTTTAAAAAATTAAAAAAAAATGTGATAATAATAAATAATATAATATTATAATTATAAATATATAAATATAAAAATTACAAAATAATAAATAAAGAAGAAAATAAATTAAAACGCAAGGGGGTTTAAATTATATTAGATTAGTAAAATAGTGGGGTGTTAAAAGCATGGGTCTTAGATCCAGATATTAGATCTAAGTCCAGAAATATAGGGGGATACGTGTTTGGCCTGACGAGCAAAGAATAAGGAACAGAAGGATGTGAATAATAAAGGCATTTGGCCAGAAAGTTGATCAAGAGACCTAACAGGATTCATGGGTCGTTGAGATTGCACGTGGACGCACGCATGATGCTATAGTGATCGCGTGCAGTATAATGCGTTTGATTGAGATCGTAGGGGTATAACCGCGGGCGCATGGTAAAGAGGCATGGAGTCGCAACAGAGGGGAATCACGCATAGAGAGTATAACTTTCTATTTTTTTTTATTTCTCCTCATTTATCTTCATTTTCCTCCCATGTTCTCTTCTCTCTCTCTCTCTCTCTCTCTCTCTCTCTCTCTCTCTCTCTCTCTCTCTCTCTCTCTCTCTCTCTCTCTCTCTCTCTCTCTCTCTCTCTCTCTCTCTCTCGTTCTTCTTTCTTTCTAACCTAACAACACATACAATAGAGAAAGAAAAACCTCAACCCAGAAACCCAGAATGTCAAACTCTAACGACGAAGGTCTAGTGGTGGCACAACCTTCATCAACCTCAATCATAATCACAACAACAAATTCAAGAACAACAACCTTAAGCTAAGTTTCAAAAGAAATACCTCATCGTGCTTCTTTGAGTCTTTGATTCTGGATTCTGATCTCTTCTCTTTTCTCATTTTCGCGGGTGACGAAGGATGGTGATGATGGTGAAAGCGGTGGTGGGCTATCAAATCTAGGGCTTCAGAAGTTGAAACTCAGATCTTTCTTCGAGAAGGCAGATTTGTCTACTTCTTCTACTTCTTAGTTTCTTCCTCAAAATTCTTCTCAAATTTTGTCCCCCCCTGCAACAGTTTTTTCTGTCAATTTTTCCTCCCTTGTAATAATCTTCACTGTAACAGTTTCTCCCTCCACGTTCTGTTTTTTTAATTAGATTTTATAGCAGTTTAGGGGTTAGTTGATTAGGAAATAAAAATTATTGTTTTGATTGTAATTTGATCTTGTTGTAAATGTATTGATTTTGTATTGACGAAGATTCAATTAATTTCTGTTTTTAGCTTGATCTTGTTTCTATTTTGCTACTCGATTCGATTTCTTTTCCAAAATTTGAACACTAGTTGTTCTCAGGCTTTAAAAAATGTGTTGTTGTTTTTAATGATTAGCACAGTGTTTGTTTGTTCCTTTCAGGCCTAAAAAAATGTTATCTTATTTTTGGGCTTGGGTTTTAGATGGCAGCAGAGAGTTGAACTGTGTGAAGAAAGTCTAATCTTAGCTTTCTCTTAATCAAATGTTTTTTCATTAATAAAATAAAACAACATTTTCTAATTAAGTGTTTAGAATATACTGATTTATAATAATAATATTAGTATAATTTAATAATAGTAAAAATAATAGTGATGTTGATAGTAATAATAATAATGTTTAAAACAAAATATTATTTTTCAAAACAATTTCAAAAATTGAAAAGGACCCCTGTTTTTTTTTTTAAATATTTGGTCTAACAAAAATGTGCCCTATATGGGCCTTCCTGACTTGCAATATATACCCTGCTTCTTAACTTGAAATGAACCTCTCTTTTAAAAATCTAATGGGCCATCAAATATTGATGGTTCATTTTAAATCAACACACCCCTTTTCTATGTTTTACTCTCCCATAAAAATAAAAATTATATAATATAATTTATTTAAATAGAATCCTAAATATAATATAAGGGTATGGCAAATTTGGAGTATGATAAATGCACATTACACTTCAAATTACAAATAGTTGTACAACACTTCAAAGATAAACCAAGACATCAAAATTGCCATATTTAGTTGGAATATTTTCCTATTCAACTTGGATTTTTCCAGTTTTCTTTCTGTCATATCAAACTTCACGATTGTCACATCAGTGTTTGCAATAAATTTAAGAATTTGAGATTTCACCAATGGAGTGAACAATTTTATCATCCCAAATAAACAGATCACAGCTATTATCCGCTATTATCCATCTGCAAACAAAAACAACATTAACCCCATAAAAGGTTTAGGTATTTCACAAAATTCATAGATTCAAGTACTTACCCCAACATTCCTACATTTCTAAAATTTTCTATTACGATTTTTTACGGTGTTAGCAACCCAGATCTTCATCAGACAACATCCGCATCTAAGAACCTTTGAATGCCCGTACGAATTGCAACTTCCAACACTATTGCTAGTCTCCATTTGAACGTCTTAGGGTTATAATGATCAATTTCGGGGAACAAATTGAGGGAAGACGCGACAGAAGAAATGAACAAGACGGTAGGGAGAGAAGAAATGAACAAGACGGTAGGGAGAGAAGAAATGAACAAGACGGTAGGGAGAGAAGAAATGAGCAAGACGGTAGGGACAGAAGAAATAAGCAAGACGGTAGGAACCAAATGGCGAAAGTAAACCCTAGATATATGTTATAAGTTATGACCTTATATATAACCAGTCCATGGTGGTATACATGACACAGTCAGCAAACAGATCCTGACCACGTCTGCATTTCAAATGAAATCTGAGGCTAAAAGGTTTTTGGTTATGGAATTTATATTTGTCGAGAGGCGAAAAGTCATGAATGCACACTGCATGCCAACTTTCAAGTCAGTGACAGATTCCCCAACTACTGCAATTATTCTCATGGCCTAAAATATAAATGAAATTCAGCACACATATGAGTATAGGCATACTGCATCAATTGATCAGCTTCATAAAAGAAATCTACGTTTGGGGATACATCATACCTCAAATCCTGCATTGAATGGAAGACGGCTGCAGTGTCATTGTTATTGCCACCAAAATAGCGGCATGAGCTAAAATTTACCTATCAATACAAATTCTTGTCAGAATTCTAGCTAGAAAATAAACTCACAAATCCTCTAGAAATACGTAAAAACTTACATCTCTAGCATTTACACCAGCATAAATGATCTTAACAAGAACATAGTTTGATTTGATAGGTAATCTCAGTGGTGCTCTCACTAAGCCGGTAGCATTCCGAAAGTTGTGAGTCAAGGTATGAACAACTCTGCAAACAGAGAGCAGCAATATGAAACCACTAAATAACTCATCTTTAAAGGAAGAACTCACAGCCAATTTAAATATGTAATTGCACCTTTTCTAATACTATAGAAAAAGAAAATAAACACCTTCTAGAGGCATACATGTAATGCGTGTCATAACAAGATAATAAGAGTAGAAATACACACATTTTCTCAAAACTCTCGGGTAGTTTAACTGATGGAGCTTTGTATTCAGTTCTTCTCCTGGGATGTGTAGAATGTATTGTGTGCTTTGCCTCTTCTGATGGGGTTTGGCCAATACTCCAGACCTTGATGATTAGTAATCCATAGGCAATCACCGGCTTTACTCTCATCCATGATGAGCTCAAAAGCACCTTGAGAGGTTAAAATATTTTCACATCAAAATTCATGTATACATGATAAGAAATATAGACCAATCACTAAATTATTAACTCAGGGACACTCATCTGTCAAAAAAACTAAGAGACATTCTCATCATGTGTGTTTTTTACTTTCTAAATGTTCTCATAATGTGTATTTTTTGTCTTAAACCTTGGGAAGGGAGGCCTACTAGTTCGAAGTTCGGCTGAAGGTAAGTGAAGTTTGATGTATTGAAGAAATGGGTTTCGTACTAATTCTCATTTTTTATTCAAAGGTCTACAAAGTACAAACACTCACGCTCTTTTTGCCAAGGCGCACCAAATAACAAAACGATATGTAGACTTACCTTTCACCACCATTTCCATATAGGTATAAAGCCCCCCATCATATTAAGGAATTTGGGATCCACCTTTAAGCCCATCTCAGTTTCAACAAACTGCACTAAACATTAATATTTGGGGGATTATATAGTAAACTGTAATATAACTTAGAATTTAACGATTTAAGGTGAAATAAAAAGTAAAAACAATGGAATCTAAAATTTTTATAGGTTAGAGTAATAATATGAAAACAGATATTCATTTTTTCAAGTCCTAAAACAAGTCGTACCTCAGCGAAAAGCACATTGACTCAGATTCCTTGACGTTTGTATAAACAAAGTGCTCTAGTAAACATAACAACAACACCTGTGAAGTGAAGAAACAGTTTAGGAAACTATAGCAAGTTAATTTTTGGGAAAACAAAAAATGATATAATACTAAGAGTAGAGGGTACTCCAGGAAGCAATAGTAAGTTAGTATAAGTTTTGTGGAGATGCATAATTCATTGTTAAATGACAAACCTTTAGAACCACTATAGATAGGATCAAGAAAGATACATTGGATAAAGACCAGAAGCAGATCCCAAATTGATGACCACGTCAGTCCTTTTCAAAGCTTCCATGCTTTTAATCTATTTAAAAGAACACAATCAATGGCAAAAGGTTTCAAGCCCTTTTTTCTATTTAAATAGCAAATGGTTAACTGTGCAATCTATAATGTGATATGTGAAAGATTGCTCTAACCAGAAGGAGAAAGCGAACGATTGAGAAGCTTCTGAGAGGAGAATCTGAGATCTGAATCTAACAGAAGAACACCATGAGAGAGAAGTGAGCTAGATCTGAAACTAAACGCGTGTGATAGAGAGAGAACGATGGAATTCACAATTTTATCAAAATAGCTAGAATTGTAAATTCTCAAAAATTAGTCATCATAAAATATCAAATTAAATTCCATTATTTTAAAAATTCTGTCATTTATTTATCCAAACAAGGGATGTTGATGAAATCATTTTAAATTCCTTCATTAAATTACATTCCCTCATTAAAATACTCCATCCAAACACACTAAGAAAGACAGCCTTACCTACTAGTGTACACTATATGAGATATCACCACAACTAATGTTCGTATGGAAAATGGTTGTCTTCTTTCTGTATTCATTGCCATTATTTGCTTGAGACTATGAGGTGTAAACAAAGAAATATTCTGAAGCATACAACAAACTGAAACACCCTTAAAAAACCTCAAATGAATGGTCTATAAGATGTGATGACAATCATGCAGAACAATAGAGCAAAAAATTGCCCCGACAAAATCAGCCAGCCCTGCCAGAAGTTAACGAAACTGTCAATAATAATGACATTAATAATCCCAACATCACGGAAACATTTTAAATGTTAATGAATTTAATAGAAAACGATCCCACAGCAAAAAATAAAATAGTGCGTGTTTGTCTTTCCATTGGGGTAGCAAGCCCAAACGATAATTTCTCTATAAGCACCAAGCGACATGTTCATACATTTCCATGCATTGGAACACGTGCAAATGAATAATCAAACGCACACTGAAAGAAACTTTGTGGGTATCTCATGTCAGAGACGGTTAGGAACCCAAATTCAAGTGGAAAAGAAATTATATTATTAATGGAAGAACAGTAACTATTACAGAAGATAGACCCCCTACAATCCCAGAGCAAAACTCCTCAGAGAAGAGACAATTCTCTCTCTGCCCAAACCATTACGGTTCCTAACTGAATAATTCTCAATACCCTCTCCCTTGCTATCCCTATCCTTTATATAACTATTATTCCCCTCTAACCAACTAGCCACATCAGCAAATATAACTTATTCCTCTATTTGACATATTTGGTGGGCTTAGGCCCAAACCAAGTACCTAACAATACCCACCCCTTAAAAGCAGCCTTGACCACAAGGCTGAGATATTGCATCTCTTGCTGCCAAATCTTTCATCGACACAAAAACTTGCCTCTGTCAAATACAAAGTTGAGCAACCCATGGAACCCATCTTTCCTTCCTTGCAGATCAGAGCTTGAAGAGATTCGTGCATGCGAATCCGCGTTTGGCAGTTCCGGTGGGGGTTGGAGTTCGACGACAACCGCTTCTATTATTTGAATCTCGTTCGCCACCACATAAAGGACGGCGTCCGGTGGCTCCGGCAACAGAGGTGGCCCAAAAACAAATGCCTGCTCCTTTCTTCTTTGCATCTCATTCATTCTTCTGTCACACATCGCTTTTGTTCCTCGTTTTCGGTAATCTGTTTACATCACTATCTCAACAATCTCTTTGGAGTCGGATTCTACTTTTGCATAACCTTTTGCTTCTCGTTCTACAGTGAAGTTCATCTCCTCTAACTTTGACTCATCATGTGTTTCTGTCACCTTCCATAGTTTCGGCTTAGATTCTTGATTTTGCACCATTTGTGCTCCAAATTCTCTAGTCATAGCCATAGAAAGTGAATTCCAGTCAGCATTTGGATTCTCTTCGCACAAATAATAAAACCATAGCATCGCTCCTTCATCTTCCATGCTCATGAATGCCCACTGCAACTTATCTTCGGAATGAATTTTGTTCTTCTCAAAGAACTTTCAGCCGCAGAGATCCAACCAACAGGATCTGTCCCCATAAAATCCGGTAATTCCCTCTTCATAGTCAAACGTCCTCCATCGCTGGCTCTCCTTATAGTTATCCGGCAGTTTTCGACAGTTTCCAGCAGTTATACGGAAGTTTCCGACAGTTTTGGGCAGTTTTACGGCAGTGTTCCAGCAGTTTCGGGCAGTTACACGACAGTTTCCGATAGTTTCTGACAGTTTCTGGCAATTACCTAGAAGTTTCCGATAATTTACAACAGTTATCCGGTTTTAGCAATTCACTGACTCCGTCTCGAGATCCGGTAGGTCAGACCAATGTTAGGAACCCAAATTCAAGAGGAAAAGAAATTATATTATTAATGGAAAAACAATAACTATAACACAAGATAGACCCCCTGCAATCCCTGAGCAAAGCTCCTCGGAGAAGAGACAATTCTCTCTCTGCCCAAACCATTACGGTTCCTAACTGAATAATTCTCAATATCCTCTCCCTTGCTATCCCTATCCTTTATATAACTATTATTCGCCTCTAACCAACTAGCCACATCAGCAAATATAACTCATTCCTCTATTTGACATATTTGGTGGGCTTAGGCCCAAACCAAGTACCTAACAGAGACCAAAAGTCCAAGTGAAAATGGATGTGCCTATTTCGTTGTACTAGAAAACAACTCCCATATCACAATCGCTCTAAAAAATCATAAAGCAATAAAGAAATTCTGAAATATCAATTGTTTAGATTCCGTATTAGTTAGACATATCATTTCCTAGTTTGAAGTAAAAGCCTTGCAAGGCAGCATGCAAGAATATACCTCTTAATTGATTCTTGTAAGGGTTAAAGGGCACCGTTGGTTCATCACAATGAGTAGCGAGCCTCTTGATTCACGACCAGTTTCCTAGATGGGGATATTCAATGAAGAGCCACATAAAGAAACGCGTTCATCTGAATCAATCAACATGACTTAATCTCTTCTTAGATAAATTTTTCTTTGCTTTCTCTTTTGGTATTGGTCTATAAGATACACTGTCCTGCTATATTCATTTGAACATAAACTGTATCCAAAAGATTCCATCCTACCAATAAGATCAATAGCCCAGTCCTTGTAATCTTGGGAAACAAGAAGAAACACAAGGAGATGATTACAAATAATTGGCCTCAACATGAAACCTTTGTCAAGAGTGTAAAGAAATATGTTTACTGCGTCATCTAGCCTCCCTTCTTTACAAAGACCTTTGATCAAATGTACACAACTTGTAGCATTGATTTTGATATTGAACTTGTCAAGAACAGAGAATATGATTAATGCTTCATATACTCTTCCTACCTGACAGAATCCAATAAGTAGAATTGTATATGGAGCTAATTTAAAATCCCTGGCCCTGAAGTCCAGTTCAAGTAAACCTTGAATCACTTGGTCCAATTTTCCTCCAACTAAATATTCCTCCAGCGCACTGATTGAATCATTGTCCCGACTAGGAAGGCTCTTCAAATATTCCAAATAAAGACTGAACGCCAGCGAGACCTTGCTCTTTCTACACAACCAAGTCATAAGCCCTTTATATAATGAAAGGGAGGGTTCACAGCCAGCCTTCTGCATACGGTCATAAATCTTTAAGGCATCCTTTTCTCGGTCAACTTTATATAGCCCATTAATAAGTGTCCCATAAGTAACAGTATCAGGTGAGAGACCCTTCTTTTGCAGATCCTCAAAAAGCATGAAAGCACCTTTAATATTATAAGCCCCGCAAAAGGCATTGATTAGAGTGTTGTACGTAATAATGTCAGGCACAACCCCACTATCAGCAAGTTGAGTGAGAAACTTGTAAGCATCCAAAAAATTTCCGGCCTCACACATTTTCTCCACTTTTTTCTGGAGACTAGTACTATCAAAAATCTGACCAGAACCCTGAAAAAGGCTTAAGATTAACGAAGGTCTTCTCCCAATCTCCATCTTGTAAAGTAAAAGACTTGCCTCCTCGAGTTTATGAGCATTGCACAATCCATTTATAAGCGCATTGAAGGTCACAACCGATGGAACACATCCAAGCGACTCCATCCAATTAAATAACCCTTGTGCTTTATCAACC
Source organism: Vicia faba (assembly GCA_948472305.1). Classification (NCBI taxonomy): domain Eukaryota; kingdom Viridiplantae; phylum Streptophyta; class Magnoliopsida; order Fabales; family Fabaceae; genus Vicia; species Vicia faba. Next base: position 431,373,713 of record OX451739.1, on the reverse strand, counting down.
ATTCCTTGCTTACACATTTCACATATGAGAATCGTATGCGTGTAAACGTTGTGCTCAGAAATCTCAAGACAAAGAGACTGTGCTCGATCCAAAAGACCCGTGTCACACAAACCTTTAATTATAGCATTGTAGCAATAAGCATCAGGAGTTAAACCTATCTGAGTCATCTCATCTAACATCCTAGCAGCTTCACCAACCCTGCCCTCCTCTGACAGACCACGTATCATAATGGCATACAAAACAACATCAGGTGCAAAGCCCTCCTTAAACATCCTCGTATACAACGCATGTGCTTCACTATATCTCTTAGCCCTAAAAAAGGCATTAATAAGAGAACTATAGCTATTTTGATTGAGCGAGAAACCGTCTCTTTTTATCAACCATATAAAAGAAAGCGCTTCCTCTAACCTCCCCATTTTACAAAACCCATTCAACACAACATTACAAGAAATCATATCCGGTGGACAATCTTTTTCCTTCATAACATTAAACAACATAAGCGCCTCATCTACATTATTCGCCCGACACAATCCATAAAGAATCGAAGTAGTCGATACAACACTAGGAACAATACTAACCTTCTGCATTTCATCAAGCATCTCACGTGCACCCTTAATGTTACCACTTTTACAAAATCCATCAATCAACATGTTATAAGTATAGTCATTAGGATCAACATTGGACTTAAGCATGGTATTATACAAAGCAAAAGCAAGCACGTACAACTTTTCCTTCAACACATCTCTCAAAACTGTGTTATACATATGAGCATCAGGAATAACACCAAATTCGCGCATTTTACTGAATGACTCTATAGCTTTTTCGGTATGACCAAAGTATGAATAAGACCTAACTAAAGCTCTAACGGAATCTGAAGTGACTAAAACCCCTTTTTTCTTGAGAAGCTCAAGAGCTTCCCAGTAAAAGGAATGCCATTTCTTTTGGATAAGGACGCGACTAACCAAGTAATAGGGCTTGCTGGTAAGAGTGTCGAATTTGAGAGCAACCCAGATGCAGAAACGAAGAGCTAGTTGATCGGAGGAATTGTTGTGGATTCTGCGGAACCCGCATAAGCAAGGGGTGTGGAATGATTTCTTCAACTTGGAGAGGGTCAACATTGGTTCTAGGTAGAATCAATCAGAATTGGAATTCAAATTTGATTGATTCAGCTTGAACTTGAGCATGTGTGAAATTGGGTAAACAAATTGAAAATGTTACGACATATAGGCAATACGAGGTAAAACATGAAAAACCATCAAAAATTGATAGCACTGTGAGTCCTGCAAAAGTAACAAAGCAAAGGATCCACGGTCAAGAGAGTAATCAAACCAGAAAGATCAACATTTATGTGTCAATGGCTAGATGCACAATCTTGCTACGGGAAAGAAAATTGAAACAGGGGAAGCGATGAACAGAAGGAAATGCGAGAGAGATAACGAAGAAGAGAGCAATGAGGCGGATGAAAATAAGGATGGGGCGGTTAGATCAGTTAGGATTTTATTCGGTTAAGGGTTTTGGGTTCACAAAAGTGACCACACACCTCTGTTTTTTTCGATATTTATGAGAAAATGTATCAAATTAGATATTAAATATTAAATATTTTTTAAAAACGAACGTAAATATGTGGTATTTAAACACATAAATTAAATATTGGAATTTAATTTGTATCACAAAGGAATATGTGAAAAGGATTATCTCTTAACAAAGTGTTTGGAAGATTTCTTTGTATACAATATTCGTAGCGGTCGAACACGTTCTGTTTGTCATGTATTAAGATTTTAAGACCGCTTTTAGTTGTAACTCTCGAAATTGCAACATACAATTTTCCATGACTAAAAACAGGTGTAGGCAAATACAATTCGACATTATCAAACGATTAACCTTGGGATTTATTAATTGTCATTGCATATGAGACAATGATTGGAAATGTCTCTTAATCAACCTGAATGGTCACGGTGACTCGGAAGGTGACATAGACATTCGAGGAATGTAAAAATGTTACCTATATTCTTTCCTGACATAATTTTGGCCTCAATGACGTGATTTTCTAACCTTGTAACAATTAATCTTATTCCATTGTACAATCCATCAGTTTGATACAAATTTCTCATTCGCGTGATGGGGGTACCAACCTTCAATTTGATCATATGATTTGGAAGCCCTGATGTTCTTAGTTTACTTAGGAATTCTGGGGTTAGAACTTCATAAGCTTTAGTATAACTTGTATCAGTTCTATCAATTGAATCGAAACTTAGATACTCTTTCTCTTCTCCTAAAAAATGTCATGAAGTGAAAATATTAATACATTAATAGAATCAACATGATATAAATTTATTGTTGGAAGTTGTGTGCATATATATAGATTAAAGTAAAAATTATATTGCCTGGTATCATATCCCGTACATAGTGGTTGATTATGTCCACAACTTCAATGATTGATGCAAGAATAGTTTTTCCTTGTAAGTAGCCAACATCCTGAAAATTGTCACACAAATTAGAATATGTGTTATCAACAATAGCTTTTATAGGATCATCAAAATTGGATATCAATAATTCTTGAGGAATCTCTATCTCAACCAATTCATCATTTGGTTCACATATCTTACCATCCCAACATTTAAGATCCATTTTAAAAACTCATCTAATTCATTCGAACTTGTATTATCTCTTCCTTGTTGCAGACTCATATTTTTGTTAGTGTTAGAACTTGAAAATAGTCCCATACATATGATGAGCATATTGATGCATGGATAATATCAGAACGCCCCGCTCTTGGAACAACTGGAAGTATCTGTCTGAAATCTCCTCCAAAAACAACAATTTTTCCACCAAAGATTGTATTCACAATACCGTGTTTCATCATGACATCTTTAAGTGTCTTATCCAATGCTTCAAAACAGTTTTTATGAGACATAGGTGTTTTGTCTCATATTATAACATCGGTTGCTTCAAATAACTGGGAATGTTCGTCGTTTTTGTCAACATTGTAAGTAGAGTTGTCAAGTGTTGGCACTGGTATTTTGAACTTTGAGTGAGCAGTTCTTCCACCTGGAAATAATAACAAAGTTATGCCACTTGAAGCAACGGTAAGAACAATTTTTTGAGTCATGCCATGTAAAAATATGAAACTTGTTGATCAAGAAATCAAAAATTCAATATTTCATTTTGGAAAGTCAAAATTTCTAAACTTAGAAATTTTTCTAAGTGTTGAAAATTCATGTTTTTTCACAACTTTGAGCCAAATTTTCACCATGATGCAAGATGATTCAAAGAAAACTTCCAACATGAAAGTTGTAGATCTCAATGAGATCTAAAATATTGTAGAGCATAACTTTTTCTATAAATGCCTGGATTTCAAGTTATGATTTTATGAAGACGTGTTCATGAAACTTGAATACTTAGTGAAATTTTGCCCTAGTTTAGGCAGGATTTTGACCTAACTTCATGGCAATTTTTCATATAGTTACAAGATGAATCTTCAAAAATATCAAACATAGAGGTTGTAGAGGATGTTACAATATTTTAAAAATATCCAATAACTCATTGAGATCATACTTGAGCTAGGAGAATTGAAGGCAAGAAGTTAGGGTTTCATTCTTGAATTACAAGCCATTTCTTGATGAACACATAATCCAATCTGCATGTTAGGCTGCATAATCTTGATTTGCAGGCCTTCTAACTTGTGTATCTATCCATCATTAATGGATTACACAAAATTTTAAGCTATAATCCAAGTGGTTTAAGCATTGTCCAATTTAAATTTCCATTTTGGGAAGAAAGTGAAGAATGTCATTCTTGAAAAGCAAGTTTTATGCACAAAGTCAATTCTTGAGCCTCTCACTTGTTCCCTCTGATCACACTCCATCTACAAAGTCATAAGCAAGTTTGTTTAAAGCATAACCACTATACATTAGCAAGTACAAAGGCCTTGAAACTTGATTTTTCAAGAAAATAACATGTTGAGCTTAAACATGTGATTTTGAATTTTAATCAAATACAAGCCTTTCTTATAAATAGAGGCACTATTTGTGAGCTTAAGCACCCTGAAACTCTCCCAAACTCCCTCAAGCCAGAAATTGTCCAAAAACTCCATTGATGCATAGATTCTGACTTTGAACTTGAAACTCACAATTCCCTTGTGTGTTTTCCTTCCTAATCAATCACAAAGATCCTATACATCAAGCATAGTCCATCACTGACCCTGTTTCTTAACTGTAACTCCATTTCCATCATCCTCCATAACCAAAAATAGAGTACTACAAGTTGACTTCTCCAGGCCATTCCAACCATCCATTGCTAAAGCTAACCATTGCATTAGCTTCCTGAGAACTTTAGGAAGCTAACCTGATCATTGCAGCACCTTGAATCAAGCTCTTTTGCATTTCACAATTTCCAGTTTTGAGGTACGTTTTTTGAACTTCTATCTTTTTATTTAGGCATTGTTAGGCTTGCATTTATGAAGATAAAATATAGACATCATCGCCCTAAAACTGTACATGTCCATAGATTTCATTTATATTGCTTGAGTAGTGAGAATTTTAAGTTTGAACTTTCTGAAAAAATTAGGTCAGAATTTGGTACCATTCAAAATTCATGCTCATCTTTGATTTATAGTTTTAGCAATTTACATTTCTGGAATCGTTGTGAAATTTGGAACAAGTTTCATATTTACATTTTTGCAAATGGATGAGAAATGGTGAAGTTACAGATGTTCAGGCTGGATGTTGAAGATGGAGTTATATTCAGGACATGACTTGTGTTATGTATTTATTGTTTTGTTTATGTTACCAGATGTACAGCCACCCCAATGGCAAAGGTAGCGCACGAGTATGCTGATGGTCTTGGGTTCAATACCCAGCGCTACCTTTTGTGCAATTTTTCAACATTTTCCTCTTTTTTGGTTACATACCGCAGCGCCTGGGCCCTAAATCATTGGGCTTGCCTTTTTTGTTGGCTTCTAACCCCCTGCCTGCTTTCACACACCTGGCCCAACTTTTTATTATTTCATTTTATTTATTTTCTTTTTCTTATTTTATTTTATTTCAGTTTTCTTTTATTATTATTTATTATTATTATTATTATTATTATTATTATTATTATTATTATTATTATTATTATTTTTATTAAAAAATCCAAAAATATTTTATTTATTATTTTCACACTTATTTATTTTATTTTCTTTATAAGACAAAAGAACAAAAATATTTTCTTAACAATTTAATTTCTTCTTTTTTTTAATAAATAAATAATTATATTTAGGTTTTGTTCTTTTTTTCTTTTTTTCTTATTAAAATTAACTTAGAACTTAAGTTTCCTTTAATTAATTAATTTTTATTTTTTGTTTCTCATTAACTTAAAACCTTTCACAAAAAACCCTAAAAAATATTTCATACTTAATTTCTTTCTTAATTAGTTTAAGTTTAATTTTGTTTAATTTTAATTAATCATTTTTCTTTAATTAGGTCAAAACCTTTAAATGAAAACCAAACAAAAATCATTTCTTTTTCCATTTACATTTGTACATTATATTTTCAATTCTTGTATATTATTAAATATGGTTGTAATAGATAATTAGGATTAATTTTCTTGCAATCCCCATTTGTAAATTTGTATATCCCATCCCCTAATGATGTAATAGCGTAGTAATTTTACTTTCCTCAATTTATCGTTTTATATAAATGTTAGTAATTAGGGTTTGTATGGAAAGACAAAATCAACAAGTAGCAAACCCTAATTTAAGATAAATCAAGCATGTAAATCAAACACACTTGCACCCTTAGGGAAATTCTACTTTGTTGCCTTACAAAAATGGTCATGTTATGCATGTGGGGTATCTTAGCAAAAACAAATAAAAAATACAAGATCATAGTCCCTCGATGACGCTATCAATATTGCCTTTCAAAATAATCTTAGTCTCTCAAAGAAAAATGTAAAGATATCTCACAACATTGCTATCATGACTATACGATGACCCACGCCCGTCCCTTTACATCCAAAGATAAGGCTTCTTACCAAATCAATGGTGAGATAACAATATCAAAGGAAGGAAGAAATGAACAAAGACTTTTGAGTAGGTAGATTGTTACTAGTTGCTTGCTGATTTTCAAAAACAAACATCCTTGCTAATTTTCAAAACAAACACTTTCAAAACATTTTTCAAACATGAAATATTTTCAAAAGCTCAACACTTTGTATACGTTCTTACGAAAGAGAACTATTACAAAGTTTTCCTAAACAAAGGCGTCTTTTTCAAAATAGTTTCAAAAACCACACAAAGCATATTTTCAAACAAAAGCAAGTGATTTAGCAAGCAACTAAGAGCCCATAGACAACTATGAATGAAAAGGGTGTTAATACCTTCCCTTTTCATAATCTACCCCCCGAACTCAAAAAATAATCTCAAAGGTCTTTCATATTCTTTTCAACCTTTCCTTTTGGATAAAAGAAAAGTCGGTGGCGACTCTTGCTAACCACAACATTTATGATCAAAAGCAAAACATCCCAAGTCAGTTCTCCCACTGTATCACAGAACTGGCGACTCTGCTGGGGAAAAACTTAAAAGTGGGGTTACCTTAGGGCTATATCACCTTTATTTGCTTTCATTATTTGACTTGTTTGCTTTACATTTTGGTTCCTTGTTTGAGTTTGTTTTAAATCCTCTACCCAGATTTGGGATACCTTATAGGTAAGTAGCAATACGTTGTTGAAACTGTGCGGGGTATACTGACATGGTCTAAGCAATAGTTACATTAGTGTGACACATTTGTAGGTATCGGTAGCCCTTGAGTAGTCAAGGAGAATACGGGGCCGATGTGTGGTGTCATGAAGCACTAACTGACTTTTAGAACCTTTACTTGACCAACTTGGCCATTAGGGCGTAGTGAGATAACCGGCTTTGGTGCAGTCCGAAGTAGGTTGATACTCGATACTGCACTCATTGAGATCAGACTTCTCGGGATATTTCGGTTGCCATTAAAGAGGCTTGCGCTAAAACCATGCCCGACAAGAAAGATCAGTGATATTGAGATCCCTTAGAACCCGATTACTATTTCTAGGACAAGTTTGAGCCAACTAAACTTCAAGAGGGTACTTACCTATAAGACTCCATGCAAGCTTAAACCTAAGGACTTGTTTGCCTTGTTTGTATATGCTTACTTGTACATAACATCATAAACATCATAACACCATACTCATACTCACTAACCATTTCAAGGATTATTGGGATTTATCTTTGTTCTGTTTTGTAGGACATGGCTTCTATTCGCAGGAAAACCATTCAAGTTAATCTTGTAAGAATTCCTTCTCAACTCAAAGAGTTAGCATCAAGGGTCCCTGTGAACTCTTCATTCACTAAAAGACATGGTTGCCTCCTTAACTTGGTTACCTCTAGCACTAATGAAGATATGATAAAGATGTTGTTCTAGTTCTTTGATCCTCCATACCATTACTTCACTTTTCCTGATTATCAGCTTGTACCTACTATGGAAGAACTATCCCAACTCTTGAAGATTCTTATTCTCAATCAACTACCTTTCAACGGTACGGAAATAGATCCAAGACCTGAAGAGATTTCCCGAGCACTACACTTGCAACAATCTGATATCACGACTAATTAGGAAACAAGGAGTGGTGTCAAAGGTTTCTTAGCCAAGTTCTTGTTTGAGAAAGCTCAAGATTGTTGGAACTCTTTGGACTTACAATCTTTTGAAGAAATCTTGGACCTTATCATCTATGCGATGGTTTTGTTTCCAAACCATGACCAACTCATAAATGTAAATGCTGTCAAAATCTTCATGTCTCACAATCCGGTGCCTACTTTGTTGGGAGATATCCTACATTATCTCCACACTCGCACTATGAGGAAGAGAGGGGCCCTCATGTGTTACACTCCTCTCTTGTCTAGATGGTTTATTTTGCATCTTCCCTAATCTTTGTTGAAGAACGAGCAAGGTTTGAGGTGGTCCCATAGGTTGATGACGCTCAGACATTCAGATTCCATTGGTGTTCTCGATCCTTGGAGAATGTTACTATCATCGACCGTTGTGGGGAATTCCCTAATGTCCCTTTGCTTGGAATTATAGTAGGTATCACTCATAATCATTGCTTAGCCTTACGCCAGTTTGGATATGCCCGAAAGGATGGTCCTCATGAGATGCTCATCTAAGGAGTGGTTTTCGACTACGAGAGCGACGATCAAGGTTACCGCCAGAGGTTTATACGAGCTTGGAGGATGGTGAACAAGGTGGATAGCAAGACGCTGGGACACAAGAATTCCATTCCCCTTGAGCCTTACCTTAGGTGGGTACGAGCTCGTGCTCAGAAACTTGTGATGCCTTATCCTTCCATCTTACCAGTTATCATGGAACCTGTGGTTGAAGGAGATGTCACGTACACTGTTCTCCATCCCGACATGCATACTTCTCTTGAAGACTTGCAAAAGGGTTGGATTCAACTAAAGGAGGAATGAGATACCTTCGAAGCTCAATTCTACGCTAGTGAGAAGAGAGTCTTAGAGCTTACAAAGTAGCTACACAAAGAGCAAAGCGTGAACGCCTATATTGCGCCAAAGAGAATGTGTTCGGTCTTTTTATCTTAGAGATTTATTTTGTAATCCCAAGAGGCATGTTGTAGTAATTTTGAAATAATTAATGAAAATTGACGTTTGTTCATTCCTTGTCTATACAAATTTAAGTCTCATAAATTCTTGAAATCATTTGCATATACATCTTCCATGCATCATGACATAACAGGTTTTCACTCAACATGCTTTCTTATCTTTCTACTGTTTATTTCAGCAAGATTGATCTAGAGAAAACAATGAAGGATCTCCAGGTACAAAACTCTCAATTCCAAGAGACTCTACTGGCCCTATCCAAGAGGCAACAAGATATGATGGCATTGCTAGAAGCCAAGAAGAAACCCAGGAGAAAAGCCCTGGTCAACATGGGTAGAAGGTTTAAAGAGTCAGTCCGTCAGATCCCGGTAGTGGAAGACTCATCCGAAAAAGATGAGAATCAGATTGGAGAAGCTAGAAGTACTCGGGTTGGGTGCATCAACAATCAAGCGTCTAATGAGGATGATTATTTTGACGAGCAGTATCCCCCCGCCGATGTCAAGTATAAGCAGTTAGAAGACAGATTGAAGGCCGTCGAGATCTAAGTTGTCCCCGGTTTATATTTTGATGATTTGGGTTTGATCTCAGGTGTTATTATTCCACACAAATTCAAAATACCAGTCTTTGCAAAGTACGATGGGGTTTCTTGTCCAAAACTCCACTTGAAATCTTATGTGCGCAAGATACAGTCGTACACTGCTGATAAGAAACTCTGGGTTCACTTTTTCAAGAAAGCTTGATCGGAATGCAACTTGATTGATCCTACCAGTTATATGGTTCCCGTATCAATACATGGGAAGATTTAGCTACCGCATTCTACCACCAATACTAGTATAATGTCGATTTGGCACCGACAAGAGTTCAGTTGCAAGATATGACAATAGGGAAGAATGAAGGATTTAAAGAATACGCACAAAAGTGGAGAGACCTTTCCAGTAGGGTTCAACCACCTTTGATTTATAGGGAGCACACTGACATGTTTATGGGAACTTTATCTGGTCCATTCTTTAACTTGTTGGTTGGTTGTTCTTCTTCCAACTTCACCGAGCCGACCTTAACCGGTGAAAGAGTTGAAAGCGGCATCAAAAGTGGGAAGATTTCCATGGCGTCTGCCTCCACTTCCAATCCTATAAAGAAACCTTTTACCGCAAAGAAAGAAATCAATGTTGTGTACGGGGCAAGGGCCCGTACTAAGAAGGATGACTGTCAGTCTGTTAATGTTGTCTGAATCTCTAATCCAACTCCTGCTCAAAGACCACCTGCAAATCACCAACAGTTTGAAACTCCGAGAAGACAATTTACGAGGTTAGGCATGTAATTATCTCAAGCCTTACAACACTTGATAAAGGATAATTTGGTGACATTGCTCGATCCTCCTACCAATCCAGATACATTTTCACCAAAGTATAATCCAAACGCCAAATGTGCTTACCATTCAAGTAGCCCTGGGCATGAGACTGACCAATGTTGGGCCTTGAAGAATAAAATTCAGGACTTGATCGATAACAAGACTATTGAATTTGATCCCCCTCCAACTTCGAATGTAATCACCGCACCTATTCCAAACCATAGCATGGGTGTCAATGCTGTCGAAGATACCATTTTCATTTCCTCTGTCGAAGAATTGACTACTCCATTAATCATCATCAAAGATAACATGTTAAAAGCCGAGATTTTTCCTGGTTGTGTGAAAGACTGTGTTTGTTGTGCCAAACAACTCAATGGATGCGAAGGGATGAAGGAAGGCATTCAACGCCTGATGGATAGCCACGAGATCCTATTTGAGAAGACTTTGCTTGCCAAAAGTTTGACTAATAAATGTGAAGATCTCTCCATTATAACAATCTCAAACAAGCCTCTTAGGATCTCCTCCAAAGGTCCTATTAAGATTTCAAATGAACTAATTGTTGCTCCCCTAATAATTACCAATCCCAGACCAATTCCATACTCTTCAAACAAAGCAGTGCCATGGAACTATGGTGTTGAGGTGTTTTACCATGGGATAAAACAAGACGCTTAGATTGAAGAAGACAATGTTGATAATGTTGGTAACATAACTAGCTCAAGCAAAGTGACCAGAACTGGGAGAATCTTTTCACCCAACATCTCACCGCCAGTTATTACAAAGGCACCTATCTGCATCACTGCTTCCAAGCCAAGTACTGATACAAGAGAGAAATAAAAAGTTGTTGAGCCTATGGTGACAGAAATACCCGCAAAGGATGTCAATGATGGAGAACCTTCTGCTTGTGAGATGGATGAGATCTTAAAGATTATAAAAGAAGCGATTTCAAGATTATAGAACAGTTGGGGCAAACCCCTTCCAAGATTTCCATGTTGTTGTTTCTACTCTGTTCCGATGCCCATGCTCGGGCATTAATCAAATTCTTGAAAAAGGCTCATGTCCCTCATGAGACCACAATTGACCGATTTGAGAATTGTGTGGCTAACTTGACGGCTGATAATGGTCTGGGATTCTCATACGCCGATCTAACATCGCTTGGGAAGAACCACAATAAAGCTCTACATGTTTCTATCGAGTGGAAGGGGACCACCCTAGCACAAGTTATGGTCGACACTGGTTCTTCTTTAAACGTACTACCCAAGGGGGAATTAGACCGTCTAGACTGTGAAGGTTTAGTCTCGAAACCAAGTGATATTATTGTAAGGGCCTTCGATGGATCAAAAAGGATTATTCATGGAGAGGTAAATCTTCCAATCAAGGTGGGCTCACAAATTTTCAACTCCAGCTTCTACATCATGGATATCCTTCCTGCCTATTCTTGTTTGTTGGGTCGCCCTTGGATCCATGGAGCTGGGGAAATAACCTCAACTCTCCATCAAAAGCTTAAGTACCCTGTCAAAGGAAGAATTGTCACGGTTTGTGGAGAGGAAGAGTTTATGGTAAGCCACCTGAACTCTTTCAAATACGTGGAGATGGACGAATAATTCATAGAGACCCCGTGTCAAGCCTTTGAAGTTGTGCCACCAACGATTGCTGCTACCAAATGTTCCTATGATGTGTCTAAAGCTGCTAAGGTCGTGCCGAAGATGGTTTCAGTCAAAGATGCTCGTGCTGTAGTTGAAGAAGGAAGTTGTGATACATGGGGGCAACTCCTCGATATCCAATTCAAATCGGTCAAGTTTGGTTTGGGTTTCACCATCAAGGATCAGAAGGAAGTGAGGCACGCTCGTGTAGGAAAGCCACCTCTCTGCATTGGAATCCATAAAGTTAACATTGTGGGTGATTCAGATGATGAAGTTGCATTTGAAGATTGGGTGTATCCTACTAGAATGGAGCTAAAGAATTGGCATGCAAAGGACTTCATGCCCATCTCCTTCATTGATGAGTAATCTACTTGTTTATTGCTTTTTATTAATTCAAGAATGTTTTGTATGTAATATTAAATAATGGCTTTTAAACCATGTGCCTAGCCCGGGGCACTATGGTCCATTTGTCAAGGGTTTTATTTATGTTCATCTTATCATATGATCATTCAATACAAATCATTGGACTTTTGCATTCAAATCTTGTGCTCATTATCTTTCTTTTCCTCAAATATATTTTTCAAAATAGCCATGTATCTTACATGCACACACACACTCCTGTAGGTTCTCATCCACTCTGGATCTCATTGCTAATGGCTCTACTATTGCTGACTATGATTTCGAATGTCCAATTAACCAAGCCTAAGACGAAGGTGAGGAAGATTGTGAAATACCGAGAGAACTAGCCAGACTTCTATTACAAGAGGAAAAAGTTATTCAGCCACACGAAGAGTCACTTGAAGTCATCAATCTGGGTACCGAGATAGACAGGAAAAAGGTCAAGATCGGCACTAACCTGGAAAGAAATGTCAAGAGCAGATTGGTTCAGATGTTGCATGACTATGTGGAAGTGTTTTCTTAGTCATATGAAGATATTCCAGGGTTGGATACCGACATTGTAGTTCATCGTCTGCCGATAAAGGAAGATTATCCTCCTGTCAAACTAAAATTTTGTCGCATGAGGCCTGGCATGTCTGAAAAGATAAAAGCTGAAGTGATGAAACAATTTAACACAGGGTTACTAGCCGTGACATCTTACCCCCAATGGGTTCCCAATGTGGTTCCAATGTCGAAGAAAGACGAAAAAGTTCATATGTGCGTAGATTATAGGGATCTGAATAGGGCAAGCCCCAAGGATGATTTCCATTTACCTCACTGTGATCGGTGGATTTAGAATTGACTGTTTAACGCTGGTTTCGCGAAATGTTGCGGAAGCAAGAGTCGCCACCGTCTTTTATTTTCTCCAACATGGACAGGACAAAAGCACAGCAAAATTCCTTATGAGAATGTTTCTCGGTTCGGGAGGTAGATTTATAGAAAGCGAAGGTGTTAGCACCCTTTCTATCCGTGGTTATCCACGGGCTCTTAGATACTTGCTCTTTATGTTTTCAAAATGTTTGCTTTTCAATTGTGAGTGGGTTTGAAAAAAGTTTCTTTGAAAGATTTCTGAATAACTCTTGTATCAGTCCTCAAGAGTGTTTGAAAAATTGTTTTTGAAAGCTTTTTGAAAGTGTCGGTGTGAAAAGGTTTTGATTTGTTTTTGAATAGAGCAAGTATCCATGAGTCATCTACCTACCCTAAGGAATTAGGCTGTGTAAAAGTACCTAAGGTAGTGCCATCCCACCATTGAGAGGTAGGTAGCACCACCGTTGGAGGTGTTCGGGTCAATTCGAGTGTAGGGACAGTGTGGTCACCGAAGCAACAGTAGGACACCTTAGAAGCTACCCTTATATCCTTGATCTTTTTTTAATCTGAGGCAACCGTTTCGAGGCAACTGTTTCGAGGCAACTGTTTTGAGGCAACTGTTTCGAGGCAACTGGATCATGGACATAAGGACCTCTAAAACGTCCTATACTTGACGACCACGTTTCGAAGGCAACAAGTGAGGCGTACCCTAGAAGTAGTGTGTGCATTGTGTGTTGTATTCAGTTAATGTTATCTTGTACATGTTATTTTGTGGGCTACGAGTTGTTTTTATTTACCATACATTCTTTCATGCAAGTTTAGCAGTTAAGAGGGTGCGGAAAGTAAATTGCGGAAACATAAATCCTACGCTATTACAAGGCGCGGGTCTATACATCGCCAAAATTACAAAGACCCGTTTTTGGTAAATAAGTACGGAAAGTAAATAAAGCGATAAACCTATTTAACTATTACATTCTTGAAGGCAATTACATAATAATCAAATAAAGTAAATGCGCGCGAATAAAATAATCGGGAACGTCTTACGGGTGTTGACCCTTTTTAGAAAAGAAATTGATTTTTTGGCTTTTTTATAATTAAAGTGGAGTTAAAGCTAATTAATAACTAATTAATTTAATTTAAATAAAAGGAAATATTTTTTGTTTTTTTATGTTTTTATGAAATAAAAGAAATGGAATAAAATTAAAAGTTAACTTAGATTTATTTTAATTATTTAAGAAAAGGAATTAAACTTGCCTAATTAAACTATTTTGGTTAATATTTATTTACAAAATAAAATAATAATAATAATAATGATGTAATTCTATTTTTTTGATTTTTTATGAAAATATGTTAATTAAGTTAATTTGTTAATAATAATAATAAAAATAAAAAGGTTAAAAATTAAAATAATAGAAAAACAAAACAAAATAAAAAAAGAAGTAAAACCAAAGGGGGGGGGGGGGGGGGGGGGTGGGCTGACATTTGGAGGTGTTGAATTGAGAATTGTGGCCCATTTAAATCTAAGCCACGTTTGACTTTCATGGTTGCCTGCAGCGTGCTTGACTCCAGACCATGGTGTGCTACACTTTTTATCCTTTGGATCTGCGTTGATGACATATGGCAGCGCTGGGAAGTGGGACTTATGATGCACCTCATATTGGAATATGCACAGGAAAACGTTGAAGAAAATAATATGGAAATTATAAGGGACCTGGGAAGAACTTACAGCGCGGTATGAGCCTCAGGACTTGGCAAAGGTTGCTTTAGCTTCAGGGTGTGGCAAGGAATAGAACCACGTGCTTGTTTTGATCTGAAGATGCTCGCAACTATGTTTTATAACTCTCACTTTTTGAATAATTTTTGGTTTTGCTCTTGGCCGTTTCTGCACACACTCTTTTTTGAATGAGGTTGGGAAGGCTTGTATATATAGTAATGAAATGTGTATCAATCCAAATAATGGTCATTAAGCCTTTGCATTCATGTTTAAGATTATGCCATGAACTCCATTGAAACAACTTTCCATTTTTGTTTCAAATTTGAATTCTTGCTTGGAATAGGCCCTTGCACGAATTTGGAATGTGTTTTAAGGTGTATCAAAGCTAATCATCACAAAATATATCCCTCCATTAATTTCTTTGATTTTTATTTGATTTTAAAAGATTTAAAATGAATTAAATCAAATAAAATTAAATAAAAATGGAAAAATTAATTTTAAATCTTGAAATAAATTGTGGGACACGTGGGAAGCATGGCCAAGCTGAAACAAGTGGAAAAAGTGGGCCCCTTTTGTCAAAAATGAAGTTTCAAGGATAATTGACTTTGGCCATTTCACAAAAATTTCCCAACTTCTCCAATGCATATCTTGCTCAATTTTAAAGCTATGAACATGTTCTTGGACATTTTGGAAAGGTCTTGAAGTCCTCTAACCAATGTCTTTGGTCCCATGTCATTTTGATTTACCAATATCAAGTTATGGTCTTTGACTTAAAGTGCCTTTTTGTTGACTTTTGAAAATGACCTATAATGTTGAAATTGATAACTTTTTGTGAGAGCATTTCTTGGACTTGGAATGTGAATATGAATTGTAGGAAATTTATTCCCCTTCAATATGAGCATTGGATGGGATTTTTCTGATGAACCATGAAAAAGTTATGCCTTGGTCAAGTTACAGTTGACTTTTCAGCTGTCCAAAAATAGAAACTTTTGACACCTTGATGATTTTTGAGCCATTCTTGTGAAATCATGATCAAGAATTGATCAAATGATGATTGTGGCTTCAAAATAAGATGTTGACAAAAAAATTTGACTTTTGACTGCCAAATGACCATTTTGCCCCTACAGTTGACTGTTGAGCAAATGGGACTTTTGACTGTGCAACTTGACCTTGTGAGCCTTGAAACTTGACATGTAGGTGCTTTACAATGTATATGAGCATGTGGGACTTAACTGAGCCCTTGAAAACCTCAACTTCCTTGCAAGAACCAAAACCCTAATTTGACTGGCTTATGAGGGTGGTTGACTGTGTAGCCCTTGAGAGATCTTGAAGCATTTGAAGATGATGCTTGTCAAAACTTTGAAGAATATGGGAGGGCAAATTTTAGGGTACAACAGTTGCCCCTGTTCAATCTTCTTAGACCTGAGGATGTAGATTGGCTTGTGTGCCTTTCGTGATCCGAGGGTGGAAGATGATTGAACACTAGAGTGCCCAGAAATTTGCACTCACATAGTAGAGTATCAGCAGTGTGATAGCGGGAATGGGCTTATAGATTCCATTTGGAGACTGATGGATAGGAGGATGGGCTTACAGATGCCATCTGGAGGTGTGACAGAACCTTGTCGGAAATGGGCTTATAAATGCCATTTGGAACTGTAATGGATAGTTGAATCTGAATAAGAAATAGAATAGCTTCCGGGATGGGGCATCTCTAGGTTGTCTTTTAGAAGTTGGGATCTTAATAAGCAGTAGAATAGCATCCGGGTCAGGAACATCTCTGAGCTATATTTCAAAGGAAATCTGGAATAAGTATCAGAACGTCGCCATGCCTGGGTCACATCTGAACTATCTCTAGGAGGAGTCTCGAATAAGCAAAAGAACAGCATCCATATCTGGAGCGTTTCCAAGCTATCTCTGAAAGGAAATCTGGAATAAGTATCAGAACGTCGCCATGCCTGGGTCACATCTGAACTATCTCTAGAAGGAGTTTTGAATAAGCAAAAGAACAACATTCATATCTGGAGCATTTCCAAGCTATCTCTGAAAGGAAATCTGGAATGAGTATCAGAACGTCGCCATGCCTGGGTCACATCTGAACTATATCTAGAAGGAGTCTTGAATAAGCAAAAGAACAGCATCCATATCTGGAGCATTTCCAAGCTATCTCTGAAAGGAAATCTGGAATAAGTATCAGAACGTCGCCATGCCTGGGTCACATCTGAACTATCTCTAGAAAGAGTCTTGAATAAGCAAAAGAACAACATCCATATTTGGAGCGTTTCCAAGCTATCTTTGAAAGGAAATCTGGAATAAGTATCAGAACGTCGCCATGCCCGGGTCACATCTGAATTATCTCTAGAAAGAGTCTTGAATAAGCAAAAGAACAACATCCATATCTAGAGCGTTTCCAAGCTATCTCTGAAAGGAAATCTGGAATAAGTATCAGAACGTCGCCATGCCTGGGTCACATCTGAACTATCTCTAGAAGGAGTTTTGAATAAGCAAAAGAACAACATTCATATCTGGAGCATTTCCAAGCTATCTCTGAAAGGAAATCTGGAATAAGTATCAGAACATCGCCATGCCTGGGTCACATCTGAACTATCTCTAGAAGGAGTCTTGAATAAGCAAAAGAACAACATCCATATCTTGAGCATTTCCAAGCTATCTCTGAAAGGAAATCTGGAATGAGTATCAGAACTTCGCCATGCCTGGGTCACATCTGAACTATATCTAGAAGGAGTCTTGAATAAGCAAAAGAACAGCATCCATATCTGGAGCATTTCCAAGCTATCTCTGAAAGGAAATCTGGAATAAGTATCAGAATGTTGCCATGCCTGGGTCACATCTGAACTATCTCTAGAAAGAGTCTTGAATAAACAAAAGAACAACATCCATATCTGGAGCATTTCCAAGCTATCTCTGAAAGGAAATCTGGAATAAGTATCAGAACGTCACCATGCCTGGGTCACATCTGAACTATCTCTAGAAAGAGTCTTGAATAAGCAAAAGAACAGCATCCATATCTGGAGCATTTCCAAGCTATCTCTAAAAGGAAATCTGGAATAAGTATCAGAACGTCGCCATGCCTGGGTCACATCTGAACTATATCTAGAAGGAATCTTGAATAAGAAAAAGAACAGCATCCATATCTGGAGCATTTCCAAGCTATCTCTGAAAGGAAATCTGGAATAAGTATCAGAACGTCGCCATGCCTGGGTCACATCTGAACTATATCTAGAAGGAATCTTGAATAAGCAAAGGAACAACATCCATATCTGGAGCATTTCCAAGCTATCTCTGAAAGGAAATCTGGAATAAGTATCAGAACGTCGCCATGCCTGGGTCACATCTGAACTATATCTAGAAGGAATCTCTGAATAAACAAAAGAACAACATCCATATCTGGAGCATTTCCCAGCTATCTCTTTAATCTCTTTAATGTGGATATGCCCTGGCTAGATACAGGTATCGAATCCACAATCAATCGCTCACAGATATGCCCTGGTTAGATGCAGGTATCGAATCTGAAATTGCAACAGTTGATAGTAATCGTCTTTTGATTGACCTTTTTCCTGAAAAGGCAAAACATCAGTTGTATGTAATGTCATGATGCATGAACTGCATGATTTTAAGATGTTCTCAAAAATAAATGAGATTAGTGTTGTATGATGCGTATGCATGCTATAATGTATGAAGATATGATGTTTATGAATGTATTTTTGTCTAGGAAAATAAATCCTTGACGATTGCCGGGAATTTGTTGAATCCTGGGCTGATGTTTGAGGAGTAGAGCTCTTCATTTCCGCTGGGGGTGATGGTTGCAAGAATAAACCGGCAGGAGAAGATGACTCTGTTGGGGAATAAACTTGTTGGAGAGATTGCTCTGCGGGGAATTACTCTGTGGGAAGAGATACTTCGCTGAGATTTGACGATAACTCCGCTGAAGATACCGTTGATAAGTTTTGTTGGAAGATTTGATGAACTCCGCTGGGGGTAGGAAGAACTTCGCCGAGGGCGATCTTTCCGTGGTAATTAGCTGAGGATAACCCAGTTATACCCTGGTGGGGAATAACCTTTGAATAAAGCCGGGGAGACGCGTTCGTACTCTGCAGATGATAAGCTTCCAGAATCTACTGGGGATAAGCTTCCTACTGGGGAGATTGATTCAACTCTCCTGGGGAGACTTTTTTGGACTGTACTGGGGAGTGGCTCCACTGGATGTCTGTATTCCGCCGGGGAATAATCTTATATTGAGACTGCCAGGGATGCTTGCTTAGGAACATCTGTATACTCCGCTGAGGAATGTTGAGATTTTTTTTTTTTGGGTACCCAACTTCCTTAAGGCTGACAGTAGACCAACTCTGCTTGGGGAGAGTGTTGTTGACTTGCTGGAGATACTGTGCCTTTTCAGGGCTGATGGGAAACCAAACTCTGCTCGGGGGAGAGTATGGCTGAATCTTGTCTTACTCTACGGGGAGTGGAGGTATCTTGGTCATACTCTTCAGCTGAATCTACCTTGGTACCTCGGCGGACATAGCGACCAGATCGCTTAGACAAATCTTATTGCCCCAGTTTCTGTGGGAGAAGGTACCTGTGGAGGTGCTTGAGGACTGCCGTTTTGACAACTCTTCTTCTGGTAGGCAAGTGACGAGATGACGAAACATAGTCGTACGCTTTTGATCCCTAATTTTTGCCTGGACCGCCCTTTCGGGTTTTCAGTCCACCGGGATACCCATTTTTGCCCAAGCCGCCTTTTCAGGTTTTCGACTTGCCGGGTGTACAGGTTCTTCATTTTCATCCCTTATTTTTTTGCCCAAACCCTTTTGGTTCGTCGGGAAGCCCTTATTTTTGCCTAGGTCAGTTGACCTAGCAGGTCTTTGATTATGCGTAGTATTTTTTCGACTATGTCCGCGTTCAGGGAGTTGTCACTGTTGGTAGTGCAGTGTTATCATACCACCAGAAGATCTTCGTTTGATCGTCCAATGCCCCAAGTGATTCAGGCGGAGATTTGCCCTAGGTTGGTTTGCCTTTTGAGAGATTCTCCGAATCTTGACTTAACTGCCCCAGATGATGGACAATGATCATGCCATGCCCCTTGATTGTAGGTGCTTTTGTTCATTAGACATTTATCGTGCGAACTTCTATGTTGTTCAAACAAATAGTCATATGCAAGCAATGTTATATTAAAATGTAAAGCTCATGTCTGTTTCGAAGTTTTTAAAAATGTATTTTTCAGTAAAAACAAGTGAATTTTGTAAACTGTGATGTCAACTCGTTATTTTACCGCAAGCCTTAAGGAGTCAGGATACCTTTCGTAACAGTATGCTTTCGAACCAACCCATGCTTCAGCTAGGACTTTTAAGGGTTGTAACGTGGCCTGGTTCACGGTTTAAGAAACAAAGGATAAAGGCTCAAATTATTTGTACCCACCCGCTCTTCGTGATGTTCTTTAAACCTACACTCAGCTGATCGTGCGTTAGACCTTGTTTGAGTCTTTGTCCTGATATTCCAATGATGGTTCGGATGTTGACAATTTATTTTGAATAGGAAGTCATCATTTTTTTTGTCGAGGGTTTATAGGACCTCTTTCTTTTTGATTGCGTTATCCCTGTTTTTTGCCTGAACTGTTTCTTTGTGGTTACAGTCAACGGGATGCCCCAGTTTTGTAAGTCTCCTTCATAGGTTTTGACTTGTTGGGCTTTTATTTTGAGAAATGATGACTGCCTGTCTTTATGATCATTCGGAACCATCACTGTCTTTTGTTTTGTAAGGACTTCTTTGATGCCATTCGTTGTGCACTTGGATCAACTGAGAGAACTACCCTGCCCCAGGTTATGATTAAGGGTTTTAATTTTCGAAAAGAAAAACTCCTACTTCTTTGGCTCAAAGGGGTTGACGAGGGATTATCATCCTTATAACTCCAGTGTTTAGGAATTGAAACAATGCCTGTACCTCATCAGCGGGGTCTGTTCAAAAGCATACTGTAGATTGTGGTATCGTTTTCGTCATCCTCCCTCAAGAGGCTTAGAATTATTAATTGAGAGTTGACATCAAAAAATGAAAGCAGTTTAAATATAGCGAATGCGAATATATTGATTCAAAACAGACATATGCGATGCATTGATAAAGTAAAAGAGTTTGACATGAACAAATGTTTGAACAATCAAAGAAAAATACAACTTGAACATTCGAATGAACAAAAGCTTCTTAGTTTGCACTAGTCATCTCAGATGGAAGATTCTCAACAGAAGATTTTCATTTTGCCACCCGGCATGAACTCCAACACCCTTCCGTCGATCAAGTCCTGGATCTTGTTCCTCAAGCTCCAACAGTCGTCAGTGTCATGTCCAGGACTGTCAGAATGGTAGGCACACCTTTCATCAGGATTGTACTTTAGGGAGGTTATGTTGAGATTCTTAGGAGGATCCTTTAAAGCAATCAGCTTGACCTCCAACAAGCGTCTCAGTATCAGTGATGATGGTATACCAGTCTCCGAGAAATGTCTTCCAGACGTATTTCGCTTACGCCGATTACCCTGTTGACGCTGGTGAGGTTGATGCTGGGCTTGTGACCCTAAAGCAAACTGAGGAGCTTTTCCCTTGTCTTCTTGCCCCACAGGTGGTTGGATGATGGCTTGCTCTTCAACCTTAGATGTTTGCCCCAGTTGGTTATCCCAAAGCAGTTGGTTGACGAGAACCCTGAGCTCTCCTTGTCTTTGAGATAAGTCTTGGATAAGAGCCATTTGCCCCAGCATCTGGGTTCTCATTGTATCCACCTCAGCTTGTAGACGTTTCAGCCGTTCATCCTTATCGTCTTCAGAACTGTTCCTGACCAAAGTCCCCATGAGGAGTGTTCTCAACTCTTCCTGCCCCTTGGATAGGTTTAGGAGGATCTCCCTGAACCGAGTCTCTTGAGCATGAAGATCCTGGTTGTCTTGTTGGCAAGCCATTGCTGAAATGAGCAGCGAGTAGGGTAAGTGACCTGTGACAAGGGTACCTATTATGCAATGATATGTATGTATACATGCAATGTTTTCAAGGATCTCGCGGGGTAAACAAGAAAATTGTTAGAATTTGAGTCTGGTAGCTTGACTGAAGGAAGCTCATGTTGTTGAGAGCCCTTCTTCAAGGGTCAAAGGCTCACCATATCCAGTGGGTCATAGCCCCTGACTCAGGCTGTTAACCTTGGATAGAGGAAAATAAATCCCCTTTGCCCCTTGCTAGATATTTTGATTCATCATGACCTGCATCACAGACCCTAGAGACCCTTGAAATGGGTTAGTCCTTATGCAGGATGTATGCAATGGTATGATGGCATGATGTTATGCTATGCGTGGAGTAATGTAGGTAAACCCTGTTATGAGTCCAGATTAAGGACTGTAAATAAAACCTGCAAGAAACTCATGTGTTAGATAACAAGCATGCAAGTAGTTCAAGTTTGAAGGCGCACAAGTCACACAAGACAGCCCTTAGAATTTAGGCCAGCATGAAGTTTAGGTACTACCCTTTTTCAGTTTCGTTGGTTAAGACCTGTCCTATCAAAAGTAACCAGGTTCTAGAGGATCCCAATATCATTGACTACCCTTAATCGGTCATAACTCCAGCGTCGCAATCTTTTCTTGCAGCCAGAACCATCGCGAGAGTTTAGCCTCAATGGGTGTAGCATACTGCTACTGTTCTATGGCCAAGTTGGGTCACATTAGGGTTCTAAGGTCGGTTGGTGCTTAATGACTCCTCAGAAGACCCATATTCTCCTTGTTGCAACACAAGGGATATCGGTACAGACCAAGGTGCCACACCAACGTAGCCACTGCTTCACCCGTGTCAGTCTATGCCGGACAGGTCCCTCACAGCTTATGCTACCTAAAAGGGTATCCCCAGATCCGGGTTAGGATCTATGAAACTCCAATGCAAAGCCCACAAATATAAAGCAATCAAAGTAAAGCAATTGAAAACATAAGTATGATCTAATCCTAAGAAACACCTCACTTTTGTCTATCCCCAGCAGAGTCGCCAGTTCTGTGATCAGTGGATTTAGAACTGACTGTTTAACGTTGGTTTCGCGAAATGTCGCGGAAGCAAGAGTCGCCACCGTCTTTTATTTTCTCCAACATGGACAGGACAAAAGCACAACAAAATTCCTTATGAGAATGTTTCTCGGTTCGGGAGGTAGATTTATAGAAAGGGAAGGTGTTAGCACCCTTTCTATATGTGGTTATCCACGAGCTCTTAGATACTTGCTCTTTATGTTTTCAAAATGTTTGCTTTTCAATTGTGAGTGGGTTTGAAAAAGTTTCTTTGAAAGATTTCTGAATAACTCTTGTATCAGTCCTCAAGAGTGTTTGAAAATTTGTTTTTGAAAGCTTTTTGAAAGTGTCGGTGTGAAAAGGTTTTGATTTGTTTTTTAATAGAGCAAGTATCCATGAGTCATCTACCTACCCTAAGGAATTAGGCTGTGTAAAGGTCCCTAAGGTAGTGCCATCCCACCATTGAGAGGTAGGTAGCACCACCGTTGGAGGTGTTCGGGTCAATTCGAGTGTAGGGACATTGTGGTCACCGAAGCAACAGTAGGACACTTTAGAAGCTACCCTTATGTCCTTGATCCTTTTTTAATCCGAGGCAACCGTTTCGAGGCAACTGTTTTGAGGCAACTATTTCGAGGCAACTGGATCATGGACATAAGGACCGCTAAAACGTCCTATACTTGACGACCACGTTTCGAAGGCAACAAGTGAGGCGTACCCTAGAAGTGGTGTGTGCATTGTGTGTTGTATTAAGTTAATGTTATCTTGTACATGTTATTTTGTGGGCTACGAGTTGTTTTTATTTACCATACATTCTTTCATGCAAGTTTAGCAGTTAAGAGGGTGCGGAAAGTAAATTGCGGAAACATAAATCCTACGCTATTACAAGGTGCGGGTCTATACATCACCAAAATTACAAAGACCCGTTTTTGGTAAATAAGTACGGAAAGTAAATAAAGCGATAAACCTATTTAACTATTACATTCTTGAAGGCAATTACATAATAATCAAATAAAGTAAATGCGCGCGAATAAAATAATCGAGAACGTCTTAAGGGTGTTGACCCTTTTTAGAAAAGAAATTGATTTTTTGGCTTTTTTATAATTAAAGTGGAGTTAAAGCTAATTAATAACTAATTAATTTAATTTAAATAAAAGGAAATATTTTTTGTTTTTTATGTTTTTATGAAATAAAAGAAATGGAATAAAATTAAAAGTTAACTTAGATTTTTTTTAATTATTTAAGAAAAGGAATTAAACTTGCCTAATTAAACTATTTTGGTTAATATTTATTTACAAAATAAAATAATAATAATAATAATGATGTAATTCTATTTTTTTGATTTTTTATGAAAATATGTTAATTAAGTTAATTTGTTAATAATAATAATAAAAATAAAAAGGTTAAAAATTAAAATAATAGAAAAACAAAACAAAATAAAAAAAAGAAGTAAAACCAAAAGGGGGGGGGGGGGGGGTGTGGGCTGACATTTGGAGGTGTTGAATTGAGAATTGTGGCCCATTTAAATCTAAGCCACGTTTGACTTTCATGGTTGCCTGTAGCGTGCTTGACTCCAGACCATGGTGTGCTACACTTTTTGTCCTTTGGATCTGCGTTGATGACATATGGCAGCGCTGGGAAGTGGGACTTATGATGCACCTCATATTGGAATATGCACAGGAAAACATTGAAGAAAATAATATGGAAATTATAAGGGACCTGGGAAGAACTTACAGCGCGGTATGAGCCTCAGGACTTGACAAAGGTTGCTTTAGCTTCAGGGTGTGGCAAGGAATAGAACCATGTGCTTGTTTTGATCTAAAGATGCTCGCAACTATGTTTTATAACTCTCACTTTTTGAATAATTTTTGGTTTTGCTCTTGGCCGTTTCTGCACACACTCTTTTTTGAATGAGGTTGGGAAGGCTTGTATATATAGTAATGAAATGTGTATCAATCCAAATAATGGTCATTAAGCCTTTGCATTCATGTTTAAGATTATGCCATGAACTCCATTGAAACAACTTTCCATTTTTGTGTCAAATTTGAATTCTTGCTTGGAATAGGCCCTTGCACGAATTTGGAATGTGTTTTAAGGTGTATCAAAGCTAATCATCACAAAATATATCCCTCCATTAATTTCTTTGATTTTTATTTGATTTTAAAAGATTTAAAATGAATTAAATCAAATAAAATTAAATAAAAATGGAAAAATTAATTTTAAATCTTGAAATAAATTGTGGGACACGTGGGAAGCATGGCCAAGCTGAAACAAGTGGAAAAAGTGGGCCCCTTTTGTCAAAAATGAAGTTTCAAGGATAATTGACTTTGGCCATTTCACAAAAATTTCCCAACTTCTCCAATGCATATCTTGCTCAATTTTAAAGCTATGAACATGTTCTTGGACATTTTGGAAAGGTCTTGAAGTCCTCTAACCAATGTATTTGGTCCCATGTCATTTTGATTTACCAATCTCAAGTTATGCTCTTTGACTTAAAGTTCCTTTTTGTTGACTTTTGAAAATGACCTATAATGTTGAAATTGATAACTTTTTGTGAGAGCATTTCTTGGACTTGGAATGTGAAGATGAATTGTAGGAAATTTCTTCCCCTTCAAGATGAGCATTGTATGGGATTTTTATGATGAACCATGAAAAAGTTATGCCTTGGTCAAGTTACAGTTGACTTTTCAGCTTTCCAAAAATAGAAACTTTTGACACCTTGATGATTTTTGAGCCATTCTTGTGAAATCATGATCAAGAATTGATCAAATGATGATTGTGGCTTCAAAATAAGATGTTGACAAATTTTTTTGACTTTTGACTGCCAAATGACCATTTTGCCCCTACATTTGATTGTTGAGCAAATGGGACTTTTGACTGTGCAACTTGACCTTGTGAGCCTTGAAACTTGACATGTAGGTGCTTGACAATGTATATGAGCATGTGGGACTTGACTGAGCCCTTGAAAACCTCAACTTCCTTGCAAGAACCAAAACCCTAATTTGACTGGCTTATGAGGGTGGTTGACTGTGTAGCCCTTGAGAGATCTTGAAGCATTTGAAGATGATGCTTGTCAAAACTTTGAAGAATATGGGAGGGCAAATTTTGGGGTACAACACTCACATTGACGTCTCGATCGATAATACTGCTCAGCATAAAGACTTCTTTTTCATGGACGGTTTCTCAGGCTATAATCAAATTAGGATGGCTCCCGAAGACATGGAGAAGACCAATTTTGTCACGCAATGGGGCACCTTCTGTTACAAGGTCATGTCGTTCGAATTGAAGAATGCAGGGGCAACATATCAAAAGGCTATGGTAGCTTTGTTTCATGATATGATCCATTATGAAATAGAGGTATATGTGGATGATATGATTGCCAGGTCACAAACTGAAGAGGAACATCTCGATCACCTGTACAAGCTATTCGAAAGGTTGAAAAAGTACAAGTTAAGATTGAACCCTAACAAGTGCACATTTGGAGTACGATTTAGAAAGCTTCTAGGTTTTGTTGTCAGCAGTAAAGGTATTGAAGTTGATCCCGCCAAGGTAAAGGCCATCCAAGAAATGCCAGTCCCCCATTCTAAAAAAGAAGTTAGAGGATTCGTGGGTCGTCTCAATTACATCACCTGCTTCATATCTCACTTGACTACTACTTGTGATCCAATCTTTAAACTCTTGAAGAAAGATCAAGTAGTCATATGGAGTGATGAATGTCAAGCTGCCTTTAACAAAATCAAAGAGTATCTGCAAGAACCTCCTATTCTCATGCCTCCTGTTGTACCCCAAAATTTGCCCTCTCATATTCTTCAAGAATTGCAAAGTCCAAGCTTCAAAATTCCCCAAGGGTTGCACAGTGTAAGAGCCTCTTAAACAGTCAAAATTAGGGTTTTTATTCTGATCAAGAAAATGAAGCTTCCAAGGGTCCAATCAAGTCCCACATGCCTATAAACATGGTCAAGCATCCTCATACAAAGTTTCAAGACTTTCAGCACAAAATTGCACATTCAAAACCCTAATTGCACTACAATCAACTGTAGGGGCAAAATGGTCATTTGACAGTCAAAAGTTCAAATTTTTGGTCAACATCTCATTTTGAGGCCACAAACATCATTTGATCAATGCTTGATCATGATTCTCAAAGCTAGGCTCAAAAATCATCAAGATGCAAAAGTTTCCTTATTTGGACAGTTGAAAAAGTCAACTGTAAATTGACCAGGGCATAACTTTCACATGGATTATCAGAAAAATTCCATCCAAAGCCAATTTTGAAGAGAAAGACATTTCCTACAACTCCTCTTCATACTTCAAGTCCAAGAAATGCTCTCACAAAAAGTTATCAATTTCAACATTATAGGTCATTTTCAAAAGTCAACAAAAAGGGACTTTAAGTCAAGGGCCATAACTTGAGATTGGTAAATCAAAATGACATGGGACCAAAGGCATTGGTTAGAGGACTCAAAGACCTTTCCAAAATGTCCAAGAACATGAGCAAAGCTTAGAAATTGAGCAAGTTATGCCTTGTGGAAGTTGGGAAATTTTTGGATATTTTGAAAAGTCAACATTGATTCAAATGACCTAAAATTGCTAATGGGCCTCTTTTTCTTCCACAATTCATCATCCAAGACATGTGCACGACCACTTGGCCCAAAGGGAAGTTTTTCTTCATTATTTATTTATTTATTTGGATTTTTATTATTAATAATTCATTTAAATTAATTAAAACAAATGAAAAATATAAAACCTAATGTTTCAAATCTTTTTATGCATATAATATCTCTAATATTTCGTGCAAATCAGATTAGGGAAGAATTAGGATGATTCGATATGATTGAGAGCTAAAAAGCATGAAAAAAAGATTGAAAAATAATGGCTTGAAAATCAAATATTGCATAATCAATTCCTTGATTCTTTTGATCAGATTCTTGACCTAAATCATCCTCCTATACATACACAATCAAGACCTAATGCTCATAACCAAAAAAGCTGCGCAAGAACCTGAAGAACAAAACTTGAATTTTTGCTTAAAAATTCCAAATCTGAAAACACACTTGTAGGACGATTCAAGGCCAAAGACTTGTGCCATCACCTTCCTGAAGCTTCAAGAAAGGATTTCCAATCAAAATCATTCATCCTAACATCAAGAATTGGTAAAACGAACGTGCCCTGTACAGAAAATTTCTTGCATTCGTACATCATGAATCATGCGTTTTTGGCACTTTTTAATGGTTGATTCAGATTCATTGTTTGATTCTAATGCTAACCATATAAGTTAATTGTGTTTTTACGCACTATACAAGAAATCACCATGGGCGCTGCTTAGGGTTTTCAGAACCTTAAATTGGGGTTTCTTGGTGAAGGAAAAATTAGCACTAGAGACCTATATCATCGAAACAAGCATGATTGGACGATTGTAATGCCACCCTCGCGCTCAATTTATGAGCCTCCCTGAGCTAATCGTTATTTTTCCAAAGGGGACATTTTGGAACGGTTCAAAAACCGTTGCTTATGGTTTTGTTTTTCAGGGAACGAGGAAGAAGATGCTGAGGTGTGAAGCAATGGTTGGTTGGTTTGAATTTCGCGCGAAAAAGGAGCACTAACTCTTGTTTTGTTTTATTATATTTATTTGTTATATTATGTACAGATGAACAAAGCAGCGCGTTTGGTAAAGTGCAAGACTGGTAATCTTCAGGACCTGGGTTCGAGCCCCAGGTCCTCACCCTTTCCATATTATTTTGCAATTAACATTCCTATGCAATTTCAGCTTCAAGGACCACCATGCGTCCATAATTTCTGGCGTGCCACTTGGCCAATAATGCCAATCCAAGGGACCAGACCTGATGGACACCATAGGCACTAGTCAAAGGAGCTACATGCTAGCCACGAAAGTCAATCAGGCCATGAATTTAAATGGGCCAAATTGCTAAAGAAAACCTCCAAATTAGGGGCAAAACCCCCTAGGTTTGCAAATTTTTTTTATTTCTTTGTTTTCATTATTTTACTTTCTTTTAATTATTGTTTTTTTATTAATTTAATATTTTCATAATATATAGAAAACACAAACAAAAAAATCATAAAAGGACAAAAATTAATATTTTTATTTAATGTCATATTTTTTGTAAATAAATTGCATTAATTAATTTTAGTTATTAAATTAGGTTTAATTGTAATATTTTCTTAATTAATTTAAAATTGGTAGAACTAGGGTTTAATTAATTTTTTATCCCTTTTTCTTTTCTTCCATAATAATTAAATATTAAATATTTATTTTTGTAATTAAATTGCATGTAAATTAATTAGGGTTAATTTTAGGTTAAACTTTAACATGTTTTCATAATAAAATAAAAATTGTAGAATTAGGTTTAATTGCATTTAATTCTTTTTCCCATTTAGATCTTAAAATACCAAAAACAAATTTCTTTTCATTTTAATTTTATTAATTTAATAATCGTTTAATTTAATTTAATTAAAAAGGGTCCAACGCCCTCGTTTCAATTTAAAATCTCAATGCGCGTATTTATTTCTTTTTTCTTTTAATATTTATGTATCTCTCCCAAAGTCGTGTAATTAATTTCTCGCACTTTATTTTATTTCTCTATTTATTTTTCTGTCAAATCGGGTTCTGGAAATTGTGGCGATGTGGACCCGCGCCTTTTGTAATAGCTTAGAATCTTTTACCTCTCGCATTTTTTTAACTATTAATCAAGGCATGCAAGAATGAATGGACAAAAATAAAAACAAACGCTTAGATCACTTTAACATGAACAAGACAAAAATAAACGAATCTGACACACAAATCACACACCACCCCTAGGGTACGCCTCACTGTTGCCTTGCCTCGAAAGGTGATCGTCGAGTAGAGGATGTCTTAGTAAGTCCTCATGATCCGGGAACTTGGCATGAGGGTAGCTTCTAAGGTGTCTTCCCATTGCTCTGGTGATCACCACGTCCCGAACCTCGAATTGACCCGAACACCTCCAACGGTGGTGCTACCTACCTCTCAATGGTGGGATGGCACTACTTTAAAAGACATTTACACAGACGAATTCCTTAGGGTAGGTAGACGACTCTAGATACTTGCTCTAATTTCAAACAAAAAATCAAAAATACTTTTCACACCGACACCTTTTCAAAAAGCTTTCGAAAGCAACTTTTCAAACACTCTTGAGGACCGATACAAGAGTCGAACTGAAATTTTCAAAGAAACTTTTTAAAACCCACAGTTGAAAAGCAAACAAACCATTTTTGAAAACACAAATGAGCAAGTATCTAAGAGCCCATGGATAACCATGGATAGAAAGGGTGCTAACACCTTCCCTTTCTATAACCTACCTCCCGAACCGAGAGCAATCTCTATAAGGAATTTTTCTGTGCTTTTGTCCTTTCCATTTGGAGAAAATAAAAGACGGTGGCGACTCTTGCTTCCGCGACATTTCGCGAACCAGCGTTAAACAGTCAGTTCCAGATCCACCGATCACAGAACTGGCGACTCTGCTGGGGACTCTTTTAAAGTGAGGTGTACCTTAGGGTTAGTTCATAACTGTGTTTTCAATTGTATTGACTTGTCTGCTTTAAATTTGTGGGTTGCATGGGAGTTACATAGATCCTAACCCGGATCTGGGGATACCCTGTTTAGGTAGCATAAGCTGTGAGGGACCTATCCGGCGTAGACCGACACGGGTGAAGCAGTGGCTACGTTGGTGTGGCACCTTGGTCTGTACCGATATCCCTTGTGTTGCAACGAGGAGAATATGGGTCTTCTAAGGAGTCATTAAGCACCAACAACCTTAGAACCTTAAATGACACAACTCGGCCATTAGAACAGTAGCAGTATGCTACGCCCATTGAGGCTAAACTCTCGTGATGGTTCTGGCCGCAAGAAAAGATTGAGATGCTGGAGTTATGATCGATTGAGGGTAGTCAATGATATTGGGATCCTCTAAGAACCCGGTTACTTTGATAGGACAGGTATGAACCAACAAACTGAAAGAGGGTAATACCTAGACCTCATGCTGGCCTAAACTCTAAGGGCTTCTCTTGTGTGACTTGTGTGCCTTCGTACTTGCCTACTTGCATGCTAGTTATCTGTCACATGAACTAATTGCAGGTTTTGTTTATAGTCCTTAACTAGGACTCATAACAAAGTTTACCGAGTTTCTTGCAGGTTTTGTTTATAGTCCTTAATTGGGACTCATGACAGGTTTTACTTGAGTTTCTTGCAGGTTTTGGTTTGCAGTCCTTAATAAGGGCTCATAACAGGGTTTATTCATATTACCCCATGCATCATGACATCATACCATTGCATATATCCTAACCCATTTCAAGGATCACAAAGGCTTGTGATGCAGGTCATGATGAATCAAACATCTAGCAAGGGGCAAAGAGGATTTATTTTCCTCTAGCCAGGGTTGTCAGGGGCTATGACCCACTTGATATGGTGAGCTCTGACTCCTGAAGAAGGTTCCCCTAACCAAGGTTGTTTGGAAATCAAAACCAGACATGATGACTAAAGTCAGGGGCTATGACCCACTAGATATGGTGAGCCTTTGACCCTTTGAAGAAGAATTCTCAACAACATGGGTTTCCTTCAGTCAAGCTATAAATTCCAATGCTAACAATTTTCTTGTTTACCCCGCGAGGTCCTTGAAAACATTACATGCATGTCATACCCATCATTGCATAGCAGGTATCCTTGTTGCAGGTCACTTACCTTTCTCGCTGTTTATTTCAGCAATGGCTTCCCAACAAGATAACCAGGACCTTCTTGCTCAAGAGACTCGGTTCGGGGAAATCCTCCTGAATCTATCCAAGGGGCAGGAGGAGCTAAGGACACTTCTCATGGAGGCTTTGGTCAGGAACAGTGCTGAGGATGAACGAATGAAACATCGGCAAGCTGAAGTGGATGCATTGAAAGTCCAGATGCTGGGGCAGGCGACTGCCATTCAAAGGTTAGCTCAAAGACAAGACGAGCTCGGGGTTCTCATCAACCAACTGCTTCAGGGTAACCAACTGGGGCAAGCGTCTAAGGGTAAAAAGCCATTCATCATTCAATCATCCTTAAGACAAGGAGATAAGGGGAGAGCTCCTCAAATGGCTTCAGCGCCGCAAATTCAGCAGCAACTTCACCAACTTCAGACAGACAAACCCAGGAGGCAATTCACCCAGCTCAACATGTCGTTGTTCCAAGCTTTACAACGCCTGTTAAGATTGAACCTGATCACATTAAGGGCTCATCCCTGGAACCAGAACACAGCATCTCTTGTCTATGATCCCAATAAAAGGTGTGCCTACCACTCTGCCTGTCCAGGACATGATACAAACGAATGTTGGGCTTTGAAAAACAAGATCCAGGACCTGATTGATGAAGGAGCACTGGAATTCACACAAGATGGTCAGGCTGAGTTTTTCTACCATCCCTCCAAGGCTCACTATTTGAAGTAACGAGCCCCGAGACTAGAAAACTTTTGTTCATTCGAATGTTCAAGTTGAAATTTTCTTTTGTTCAAACATTTACTCATGTTAAACGCTGTTATTTCATTAATGCATCGCATATGTCTGTTTTGAAGCAATATATTCGTATTCACTATACGCAAATTATTTTCATATTTTTCTGATGTCAACTCTCAATTAACAATTCTAAGCCTCTTGAGGGAGGATGACGAAAACGATACCGCGATCATTACAGTATGCTTTTGAACAGACCCCGCTGATGAGGTACAGGCATTGTTTCAATCCCTAAACACTGGAGTTATAAGGATGATAATCCCTCGTCAACCCCTCTGAGCCAAAGAAGTAGGAGTTTTTCTTTTCGAAAATTAAAACCCTTTATCATAACCTGGGGCAGGGTAGTCTCTCAGTTGATCCAAGTGCATAACAAATGGCACCAAAGAGGTCCTTACAAAAAAAAAAGAAAGACAGTGATGGTTCCGAACAATCATAAAGACAGGCAGTCATTATCAAAAAATTCATAAATGAAAAGCCCAAAAAGTCAGAACCTATAAAGGAGACTTACGAAACTGGGGCATCCCGCTGACTGTAATTCCAAAGAAGGAAACAGCTCAGGCAAAAAACAGGGATAACAAAACCAAAAAGAAAGAGGTCCTACAAACCCTCAACAAAAAAAGGAATGAGTGCCTATTCAAAATAAGTTATCAACATCCGAATCATCACCGGAAAATCAGAGCAAAGACTCAAAACAAGGTCTAACGTATGATCAACTGAGTTTAGGATTGAAGAACATCACTGTTGTACCCCAAAATTTGCCCTCCCATATTCATCAAGATTTGTCAAGGCAAAGTCACAAGATGCCCAAAGGGTGTGCAGCTCAACTGTCTCCTATACAGTCAAAACTAGGGTTTGAGTTCTGGTCAAGCAAAAGAACTTTTCAAAGGCCCAATCAAGTCTCACATGCTTAAAAAGATGGTCAAGCATCCTCATATCAAGTTTCAAGGCATTCAGCTCAAAATTGCACAGTCAAAACCCTAGATTGCACTACAGTCAACTGTAGGGGCAAAATGGTCATTTGACAGTCAAAAAGTTCAAATTTTTGGTCAATATATCATTTTGAAGCCACAAACATCATTTGATCAATGCTTGATCATGATTCTCAAAATTTGGCTCAGAAATCATCAAAGATGCAAAAGTTGCTATATTTGGACAGCTGAAAAAGTCAACTGAAATTGACCAGGGCATAACTTTCACATGGATTATCAGAAAATTTCCATCCAAAGCTCATTTTGAAGAGAAAGACATTTCCTCCAATTCATCTTCATGTTCCAAGTCCAAGAAATGCTCTCACAAAAAGTTATCAATTGCAACATTATAGGTCATTTTCAAAAGTCAACAAAAAGTGACTTTAAGTCAAAGGCCATAACTTGAGATTGGTAAATCAAAATGACATGGGACCAAAGGCATTGGTTAAAGGACTCAAAGACCTTTCCAAAATGTCCAAGAACATGTGAAAAGCTTAAAAATTGACCAAGTTATGCCTTGTGGAAGTTGGGAAATTTTTAGGAATTTTGAAAAGTCAACAATGATGCAAAAGGCCTAAAAATGCAAATGGGCCCATTTTTCTTCCAAATTTCTTCATGCCAAGCCTATGCACGACCACTAGGCCCAAAGGGAAGTATTCTCATATTTTTTAATTATTTATTTGAATTAATGTTAATTTATATTCATTTAAATGATTTTAATTCATGAAAAATATAAACCTAACATGGAAAAATCTTTTTATGCATGATTTGGCCTCTATAACTCGTGCACATGCTGATTGGGAAGAATTAGATTGAATTGGATATGATTTGCACAAAAACCATGTGAAAAAGATTGAAAGAGTAATGGAAGAAAATCAAATCTTTAATCTTTGAATGCAGGAGATTTTGTTCAATCTTTTGACCTAAAACCATTCCATACAAATACTACATCACAACCCTAATGCACAAGACTGAAAAAGCGGCGCATAACACACTCTTGCATTCTTGAAAATTCACAAAAAAACTCAAAACTGAAAAGTGCATTAGAGGTCAATTCAAGCTTCGATTTTGATCCCATTAGCATTCTCATACATTCCTGGACATATTCCAACCATTGGCATCAACTCAAACGCCTTGAACTGGTATCTGGAACTCAAACCGTATCAAGAACATCTTGAAATCGCATAGCATGATTTAGACATCCTTTTGCATTTTTATTTGTATATTCTTACTCCTTGTGAAGTTTGTGAACTAACCATGATAGTTAATTGAATTTTTGTGGTATAAACACGAATCCACCATGTGCGTTTTCTAGGTTTTCAGGTTCTTGAAATTGGGGCTTTATCAATACCATAAAATTGGCCACTGAAACCACCATGGTTGAACTCAGCGTGGTTTCATGAACAAGAATCATGCCTCGCGATAAATTTATGGTGTCCATATTCCTAATCGCTATTTTTCAGTAGGTACTTTTCTGCAACGCATAAAAACCGTTGCCCATTAGTTCTGTGTTACAGGGGTGATGAGGGAGATGAAGACGTGTCCATCAACCACTGGACAATTTGAAATTCGCGCGTGTTTCATCAGTTAGCATTATTTTTCTTTTATATTATTTATGATATATTATATGTTAAATGAATTGGCGTAGCTCAGCTGGCAGGGACTAAGGCATGTGACTTCCAAGACCTGGGTTCAAGTCCCAGGTCTTGCATCTTTGCAATATTATTTTTCAATATGTCATTCTATGCAGCGTTAACATGAAAGACCACCATATTCCACTCTCATTCATTAGCCACGCGTCCCACATGATCAGATTAAAGGCTAAGATTCAAAGAACACCGTGCACAAGGTCAAAGCGCTGGCATGTGATCCAAGAAAGTCAGCACGTTGCAATTCTTATTGGGCCAGGCCTCTCCAATTGATACCTCCTTATTTGGGGCAGCACCCCACCCTGGTTCACTCTTCTTTTCTTTTTTTTATTTAAATTATTGTATTATTTATTTATTTGTATTGTTTTAATAAATTAACTTATTTTTTCTGTAAAAATATAAAAAACATAAAAATCAAAAATACAAAAAAAGAACATAAATATTTATATACTAATTATTTTCATAAATAAATTAAAATGTATATTACTTAGTTTAATTAGGTTTTAATATTAATTTCTTTTTTAATAAAAATCCAAAAATGTAGAATTAGGTTAATTGCTATTTTTATTCCTTTTAATATTTTTTCCCTTTTTTTTAGAATAATAATTATATTTATTTATTTATTTATTTTCTTATTTAAATTGTACATAAATTTTAGGTTAATTTAGATCTTATTTTAATTCTTTCTTAATACTTAAAAAAATATTAGAATTAGGGTTTGCCGTCTAATTTAATCTCAATTAATTTCCTTTTTTTCATTAAATCTAAAAAATCACAAAATATCATTCTCATTTAATTTTAGTTTTTTTTTCCTTATTAATTTTAATTATTTGCAAAAAGGGTCCAACGCCCGTCATTAATCACTTAATTGCGCTTTTATTTTATTATCGCTTATTATAATTATGTAATTGCCCCAAAGCCATGTAATTTACTTTTCGCACTTTATTTCTTCGCATTATTTATTTTTTCCGCTAAATCGGGTCCGGTTTAATTTTGGCGATGTGGACCCGCGCCATTTGTAATAGTTTAGATTTATTTCCTCGCAAAATATTCAACTGTTAACCAAGCATGAAAGAATGAATGTCAAATTAAAATCAAGCGTAGAACACGACAAACATGACAAGACAAATGACTGAAACATGACACACGAATCGCACACACCACCCCTAGGGTACGCCTCACTGTTGCCTTTCGAAAGGTGGTCGTCGAGTAGAGGATGTCTTAGTAAGTCCTCATGATCCGGGAACCTGGCATGAGGGTAGCTTCTAAGGTGTCTTCCCATTGCTCTGGTGATCACCATGTCCCTACAAACTCGAATTGACCCGAACACCTCCAACGGTGGTGCTACCTACCTCTCAATGGTGGGATGGCACTACTTTAAAGGACATTTACACAGACGAATTCCTTAGGGTAGGTAGGTTCTCAAGGATACTTGCTCTAATCTCAAAACAAACTCAAAAAGACTTTTCACACTGACACATTTTCAAAAGCTTTCAAAGCAAACTTTTCAAACACTCTGACGTATGAGTCGAACTGAAATTTTTCAAAGAAACTTTTTTAAACCCACATTGAAAAGCAAAACAATTTTTGAAAACACATTGAGCAAGTATCTAAGAGCCCATGGATAACCATGGATAGAAAGGGTGCTAATACCTTCCCTTTCTATAACCTACCTCCCGAACCGAGAGCAATCTCTTAAAAGGAATTTTTCTGTGCTTTTGTCCTTTCCTATTGGAGAAAATAAAAGACGGTGGCGACTCTTGCTTCCGCGACATTTCGCGAACCAGCGTTAACAGTCAGTTCCAGATCCACCGATCACAGAACTGGCGACTCTGCTGGGGAATATTTTAAAGTGAGGTGTACCTTAGGACTAAGATCACTATGTTTTCAATTGTCTTCTTTGCTTGCTTTATTATTGTGGGTTGCATGGGAGTTACATAGATCCTAACCCGGATCTGGGGATACCCTGTTTAGGTAGCATAATCTGTGAGGGACCTGTCCGGCGTACACCGACATGGGTGAAGCAGTGGCTACGTTGGTGTGGCGCCTTGGTCTGTACCGATATCCCTCGTGTTGAAACGGGGAGAATATGGGTCTTCCAAGGAGTCATTAAGCATCAACCGACCTTAGAACCTTAAATGACCCAACTTGGCCAATAGAACAGTAGCAGTATGCTACGCCCATTGAGGCTAAACTCTCGTGATGGTTCTGGCCGCAAGAAAAGATTGCGATGCTGGAGTTATGACCGATTGAGGGTAGTCAATGATATTGGGATCCTCTAAGAACCCGGTTACTTTGATTAGGACAGGTTGAGCCCACCAACTTCAAGAGGGTAGTACCCCAAACCCCATGCTGGCCTAAACCCTAAGGGTTTCTCTTGTGTGACTTGTGTGCCCTAGTACTTGACTATCTGCATGCTTGTGACCTAACATTTGTTTCTTGCAGGTTTTGGCTTACAGTCCTTAATCAGGACTCATGACAGGGTTACTCACATTACCCCATGCATACCATAACATAATACCATTGCATACATCCTAACCCATTTCAAGGATCTCAAGGGCTTGTGATGCAGGTCATGATGAACAATTATCCCAGCAAGGGGCAGAGAGAATTTATTTTCCTCTAGCCAAGGGTGTCAGGGGCTATGACCCACTGGATATGGTGAGCCTTTGACCCTTGAAGAAGGACTCTCTACAACAGGAAGTTCCTTCAAATCAAGTTGCCAGTTTCCAATTCTAACAATGTCTCTCTGTTTACCCCGCGAGATCCTTGAAATCATTGCATGCATGTCATACATCTCATTGCATTGCAGGAATCCCTTTGACAGGTTGCTTATCCTTCTCCGCTGTTTATTTCAGCCGATCGTCATGAATCCTGGATCATCAGCTGAACAGTCCATTAAGGATCTCCAGGCTCAGAACGCCCAGTTCCAAGAGCTGATCCTGAATTTGACCCAGGGGCAACAGGACCTGAAGGCTCTGCTTTTGAAGAAGGACAAGAAAAAGAAGAGGACTGTGCTGTTCAACCCTAGACGCAGATTTGGGAATACACCACAAGTGGAAGCTGAGAGGACAACCCCATCTGTGGGGAAAAGCAGTCATCATGAGAGAGAGGTTCCCAGTCCAGTGGTCTCCGACAACGAGACAGATTTTGATGAAGAGCAGTACCCTCCTGCTGATGACAGATATAAGCAACTGGAGAACAGAATGAAAGCTATGGAGGTTCAACAGGTACCTGGGCTGGATTTCGGAGATCTGGGTTTGTCGACTGGTGTGATTATCCCACATAAATTCAAAGCTCCAACCTTTTCCAAGTATGACGGGGCATCCTGTCCCAAGCTGCATTTGAGGTCCTATGTTCGAAAGATTCAGCCGTACTCTGCGGACAAGAATCTATGGATCCACTTCTTCCAGGAGAGTCTTTCAGGGACTCATCTCGAATGGTTCTATCAGCTGGATGGGACCAAAGTTCGTAACTGGGAGGAGCTGGCTACTGCTTTCTACAAGCAGTATCAGTATAATGCCGACCTTGCCCCCACACGTACCCAACTCCAGGGTATGTCGTTAGGTGCAAAGGAAGGTTTTAAAGAGTACGCGCAGAGGTGGAGAGACCTGGCTGGCAGGGTGCAGCCACCTTTGACTGATCGAGAGTTAGTGGACATGTTCTTGGGGACCCTATCTGGGCCGTTCTTCAACCACCTCATTGGTAACTCATCTGCTGGATTTACCGACCTCATCCTGACCGGCGAAAGAATTGAAGCTGGTATCAAGAGCGGGAAAATTCAAGAGGCCATACCTTCTGATATTCATAAAAAGCCTTACACGGGAAAGAAGGAATCTAATGCTGCATACGGTCAAAAGGGTCGCCGCGACCAACATGCAGGGGCAGTCATGATCTCTGGTTCTGCACCACGCCGCCAACCACAAAGGGGAAACCAGCAAAGACCGGACGGGCCTAAAAGGCAGTTCACCAACATTAACATGCCATGGTCGCAAGCACTGCAACACATGTTGAAGATGAACCTGATTGCAGTGATCAACCCTCCTACCAATCCTAAGACCTCCTCTCCTAGCTACAATCCAGAAGCCAGATGCGCTTATCACTCCGATAGCCTGGGGCACGATACTGAAGACTGTTGGGCACTGAAATACAAAATTCAGAACATGATCGATGCCAAAGAGATCGAGTTCGAGCCTGCTGAGACCCCCAATGTGATCAATGCTCCATTGCCAAAACATGGCTAGGATTGAGAATTTTTTTTGTTCATTTGAATTCAAGTTGTATTTTTCCTTTCTTGTTCAGATAAACAATTATTATGTTAAACTCTTTTATTTCAGGAATGCATTACACATGTCTGTCTTGATTTAATTATGTTTATTACGCTTAAAAACTGTTTTCATATCTTTGCAATGGTCAACTCTTAATTGAAAATTCTAAACCTCTTGAGGGAGGATGACGAAAACGATACCATAATCTACAGTATGCTTTTGAACAGACCCCGCTGATGAGGTACAGGCATTGTTTCAATCCCTAAACACTGGAGTTATAAGGAAGATAATCCCTCGTCAACCCCTCTGAGCCAAAGAAGTAGGAGTTTTTCTTTTCGAAATTTAAAACCCTTAATCATAACCTGGGGCAGGGTAGTCTCTCAGTTGATCCAAGTGCATAGCGAATGACACCAAAGAGATCCTTACAAAACGAACAAAGACAGTGATGGTTCAGAACAATCATAAGGACAGGCAGTCACTATCAAAAAACAAAATCAAAAATGAAAAGCCCAAAAAGTCTAAACCTACAAAGGGGATTTATGAAACTGGGGCATCCCGCTGACTGTGAATTCCAAAAAGGGAACAGTTCAGGCAAAAAAAAAAGGGATAACGAAATCAAAAAGAAAGAGGTCTTACAAAACCTCAACAAAAAAAAAAAAAAGGGAAATGGCTGCCTAATCAAAATATGCTGTCAATATCCGAACCATTGCTGGTATATCAAAGCAAAGACTCAAACAAGGTCTAACGTACGATCAACTGAGTTTAGGTTTGGAGAACATCATGAAGAGCGGGTGGGTACAAATAATTTGAGCCTTTATCCTTTGTTTCTTAAACCGTGAACCAGGCCACGATACAACCCTTAAAAGTCCTAGCTGAAGCATGGGTTAGTTCGAAAGCATACTGTTACGAAGGTATCCTGACTCCTGAAGGTTTGCTGTAAAATATTGAGTTGACATCGCACTATATTACAAAAATGCATTTTCAAAATTCAAAGACAGACATAGGCTTTTGCATTCTTAAAATAACTTTGTTTGCATATGACTATTTGTTTGAACAGCAGGGAAATTCGCACGATGAACAACTTGTGAACAGAAGTACCTCCAATCAAGGGGCACAGTAGGAGCATTGCCCATTACCTGGGGCATGGCAAAATACTTCCAACAGGGGCAACTCCCTATATTCTGAGAGCGTGGACATAGTCGAAAAATACTACGCACAATTAAAGACCCGCTAGGTTGACACACCTAGGCAAAAATAAGGGCTTCCCGTCGAACCAAAAGGGTTCGGGCAAAAATAAGGGATGAAATGAAAAAACATGTACACCCGGCAAGTCGAAAACCTGAAAAGGCGGCTTGGGCAAAAATGGGTATCCCGGTGGACTGAAAACCCGAAAGGGCGGTCCAGGCAAAAGATAGGGATCAAAGCGTACGACTATGTCCCGGCATCTCGAAGATTTGTCAATCACCCACACAGGTATCCTCTTCCCTCATCTCCGAAACAGGGGCAATAATGAGTTATCCAGGCGATCCAACCGCTCTGTCAACCAAAGTACAAAGGAAAGATCAACATAAGGGTGGTTATCATCTACCTTTATAAATTCCAGATCGTGGGCTAACGTCCGAGACCAAACAGGACAATTATCCACTTAATCAAAATCATGCAACCCAACACCGGTTTCTGCTCAACCTTCAGACAAAGTCATACACAAACTCCTCCTCCATAAGATGACCTAACCCCGGTTCATCAAGAAGTTTTACACAAACTTATCCCGAAGCAACCTTACCCCGGTTCCTCCAGAAGTTTTTTACACAAAGTTATCCAAGTAACCTAACCCCGGTTCCTCCTGAAGTCTTACATGGACCTATCTCCAGATGACCTAACCCCGGTTCATCAAAGTTCTACACAAACTTATCCCGAAGCAACCTAACCCCGGTTCCTCCTGAAGTCTTACATGGACCTATCTCCAGATGACCTAACCCCGGTTCATCAAAGTTCTACACAAACTTATCCCGAAGCAACCTTACCCCGGTTCATCAAGAAATCTCACACGGATCTATCCCAAGGTAACCTAACCCCGGTTCCCCCATAAGTCTCACATGGACTCGCTTCCAGTAACCTTACCCCGGTTCGTCAAGAAATCTCACATGGATTTACCCCAAGGTAACCTAACCCCGGTTCCTCTAGAAGTCTTACATGGATTCATCAAAAAGTTTTACATGGACTTACCTCACCAAGCAACCCTACACCGGTTCCCCCTATTCAAGACGCAGTTTTACATGGACTTGCCACCCAGAAACCCTACACAGGTTCTCCCTTTCCAAAAACGAAGTTTTACACGAGCTCATCATCAAAGTAACCCTACACAGGTTCCCTCTCCATTTCAGATGCGGTTTTACACGAGCTCATCAGCAGGCAACCCTACATAGGTTCCCTCTTTCAACCTACAGCATTACAGTTCAAAATC
This sequence comes from Vicia faba, assembly GCA_948472305.1. Lineage (NCBI taxonomy): Eukaryota > Viridiplantae > Streptophyta > Magnoliopsida > Fabales > Fabaceae > Vicia > Vicia faba. Next base: position 431,332,273 of record OX451739.1, on the reverse strand, counting down.
TCCCCAGGAGAGTCCAGTCCTATTTCCCCAGGAAAGTTGGAATTCATATCTCCCCAAGCAGCAAGCTTATCCCCAGTAGATTCGGGAAGCTTATCCCTCGCAGAGCACGAACGCGTCGTCCCGGCTTGATTTAAAGAGTTATTTCCGTAACAGGATATAACTGGGTTATCCTCAGCCAAAAGCCACGGAAAGAGCGCCCTCGGCAAAATATCTTTCTACCCCCCAGCGAAGTCTATCAACACTTCCAGCACAACAAAGATATCCCCAGCATAACTCATCAACGATATCCCCAGCGGAGTTATCTTCATCATTTCAGCAAAGCGTCACCATCCCCACAGAGTAGCACTTCCCAGCATGATCGTTAGAGTATCTTTTCTCCCGCAGAAATTATTTCATTTGCCAAGTTCATTCCTCAACGGAGTTATCTTCTCCTACTGGTATTCTTGCAACAATCATCCACAGCGGTAGCAAAATCTCTTCCTCAACATCAGCCCAGGATATGACTTCCCGGCACCCGTCAAGGATTTATTTTCCTAGACAAAAACATACATGAATCATCACATACATCATTATAGCATGCATAACGTATTGCATCATACAAATCTCATTTATATTGATAACATCATTGCTTGATCCATACCATGCATCGCATATAACTGACCTCTACCTTTCAGGAAGGGTGCAGTTGAAATTCCCAAACATATTTCAAGGATGTCTCTAGTCCAGTTAAATCGACTCCAAACAGATTTTTCTGATAAAGACTCAGTAGAAGTTCTCTTATGGTCCCCTCTCCGACGGTGAGCGTGAGGTGGTAATTCCTTTTTCAAGATGTTCTCCTCTCCGACGATGAGCGTGAGGTAATAGTCTTTTATGGTCCCCTCTCCAACGATGAGCGTGAGGTGGTAATTCCTTTTTCAAGATGTTTCCCTCTCCGGCATGAGCGTGAGGTGATAGTCTTTTGTGGTCCCCTCTCCAATGATGAGCGTGAGGTGGTAATTCCTTTTTCAAGATGTTTCCCTCTCCGGCATGAGCGTGAGGTGATAGTCTTTTGTGGTCCCCTCTCCAATGATGAGCGTGAGGTGGTAATTCCTTTTTCAAGATGTTTTCCTCTCCGACGATGAGCGTGAGGTAATATTATTTTATGGTCCCCTCTCCAACGGCGTGTGAGGTGGTAATTCCTTCTTTAGATGTTTCCCTCTCCGGCATGAGCGTGAGGTAATATTCTTTTATGGTCCCCTCTCCAACGGCGTGTGAGGCGGTAAATCCTTCTTCAGATGTTCCCCTCTCCGGCATGAGCGTGAGGTGATATCTCCTTTCGGATTATAATTTCCTATAGTTCCCTCTCCAACGTGAGTGAGGTAACTCCCTTTGAGATTGTAATGTCCTTTGGTTCTCTTCCTGACACTACGAAGATGGTAATTCTCACCAAGATTTTCTCAACGAGCGTTGTTGAAGTTAAAATCATTCAGGATTCTCTTACCATTCATGCTAAGGCAGTAACCATCCCTGGTTCATTCATCAGCGTTTGAAGCTCCAGACCCAGCTCCTGTAACCAGTCGGGACATATCCATATCAAGCATCTAAAATCAGCTCCTGCGACGTGTCAGGTACTCATTTTTCTGTTTTGCAGGTATGCAGGTTCTCGCTAAGGAATCTATTACGCAATCAGCATCCAGATGGCATCTATAAGCCCATCATCCTATCCAAGCAACATCCAAATGGCATCTATAAGCCCATTCCCCCCATCACTACTACTATGTGAGCGCAAATTTCTGGGCACTTTAGTGTTCAATCATCTTCTACCCTCGGATTACGAAAGGCACGTCAGCCAGTCTGCATCCTCAGGTCTAAGAAGATTGAACAGGGGCAACTGTTGTACCCCAAAATTTGCCCTCCCATATTCATCAAGATTTGTCAAGGCAAAGTCACAAGATGCCCAAAGGGTGTGCAGCTCAACTGTCTCCTATACAGTCAAAACTAGGGTTTGAGTTCTGGTCAAGCAAAAGAACTTTTCAAAGGCCCAATCAAGTCTCACATGCTTAAAAAGATGGTCAAGCATCCTCATATCAAGTTTCAAGGCATTCAGCTCAAAATTGCACAGTCAAAACCCTAGATTGCACTACAGTCAACTGTAGGGGCAAAATGGTCATTTGACAGTCAAAAAGTTCAAATTTTTGGTCAATATATCATTTTGAAGCCACAAACATCATTTGATCAATGCTTGATCATGATTCTCAAAATTTGGCTCAGAAATCATCAAAGATGCAAAAGTTGCTATATTTGGACAGCTGAAAAAGTCAACTGAAATTGACCAGGGCATAACTTTCACATGGATTATCAGAAAATTTCCATCCAAAGCTCATTTTGAAGAGAAAGACATTTCCTCCAATTCATCTTCATGTTCCAAGTCCAAGAAATGCTCTCACAAAAAGTTATCAATTGCAACATTATAGGTCATTTTCAAAAGTCAACAAAAAGTGACTTTAAGTCAAAGGCCATAACTTGAGATTGGTAAATCAAAATGACATGGGACCAAAGGCATTGGTTAAAGGACTCAAAGACCTTTCCAAAATGTCCAAGAACATGTGAAAAGCTTAAAAATTGACCAAGTTATGCCTTGTGGAAGTTGGGAAATTTTTAGGAATTTTGAAAAGTCAACAATGATGCAAAAGGCCTAAAAATGCAAATGGGCCCATTTTTCTTCCAAATTTCTTCATGCCAAGCCTATGCACGACCACTAGGCCCAAAGGGAAGTATTCTCATATTTTTTAATTATTTATTTGAATTAATGTTAATTTATATTCATTTAAATGATTTTAATTCATGAAAAATATAAACCTAACATGGAAAAATCTTTTTATGCATGATTTGGCCTCTATAACTCGTGCACATGCTGATTGGGAAGAATTAGATTGAATTGGATATGATTTGCACAAAAACCATGTGAAAAAGATTGAAAGAGTAATGGAAGAAAATCAAATCTTTAATCTTTGAATGCAGGAGATTTTGTTCAATCTTTTGACCTAAAACCATTCCATACAAATACTACATCACAACCCTAATGCACAAGACTGAAAAAGCGGCGCATAACACACTCTTGCATTCTTGAAAATTCACAAAAAAACTCAAAACTGAAAAGTGCATTAGAGGTCAATTCAAGCTTCGATTTTGATCCCATTAGCATTCTCATACATTCCTGGACATATTCCAACCATTGGCATCAACTCAAACGCCTTGAACTGGTATCTGGAACTCAAACCGTATCAAGAACATCTTGAAATCGCATAGCATGATTTAGACATCCTTTTGCATTTTTATTTGTATATTCTTACTCCTTGTGAAGTTTGTGAACTAACCATGATAGTTAATTGAATTTTTGTGGTATAAACACGAATCCACCATGTGCGTTTTCTAGGTTTTCAGGTTCTTGAAATTGGGGCTTTATCAATACCATAAAATTGGCCACTGAAACCACCATGGTTGAACTCAGCGTGGTTTCATGAACAAGAATCATGCCTCGCGATAAATTTATGGTGTCCATATTCCTAATCGCTATTTTTCAGTAGGTACTTTTCTGCAACGCATAAAAACCGTTGCCCATTAGTTCTGTGTTACAGGGGTGATGAGGGAGATGAAGACGTGTCCATCAACCACTGGACAATTTGAAATTCGCGCGTGTTTCATCAGTTAGCATTATTTTTCTTTTATATTATTTATGATATATTATATGTTAAATGAATTGGCGTAGCTCAGCTGGCAGGGACTAAGGCATGTGACTTCCAAGACCTGGGTTCAAGTCCCAGGTCTTGCATCTTTGCAATATTATTTTTCAATATGTCATTCTATGCAGCGTTAACATGAAAGACCACCATATTCCACTCTCATTCATTAGCCACGCGTCCCACATGATCAGATTAAAGGCTAAGATTCAAAGAACACCGTGCACAAGGTCAAAGCGCTGGCATGTGATCCAAGAAAGTCAGCACGTTGCAATTCTTATTGGGCCAGGCCTCTCCAATTGATACCTCCTTATTTGGGGCAGCACCCCACCCTGGTTCACTCTTCTTTTCTTTTTTTTATTTAAATTATTGTATTATTTATTTATTTGTATTGTTTTAATAAATTAACTTATTTTTTCTGTAAAAATATAAAAAACATAAAAATCAAAAATACAAAAAAAGAACATAAATATTTATATACTAATTATTTTCATAAATAAATTAAAATGTATATTACTTAGTTTAATTAGGTTTTAATATTAATTTCTTTTTTAATAAAAATCCAAAAATGTAGAATTAGGTTAATTGCTATTTTTATTCCTTTTAATATTTTTTCCCTTTTTTTTAGAATAATAATTATATTTATTTATTTATTTATTTTCTTATTTAAATTGTACATAAATTTTAGGTTAATTTAGATCTTATTTTAATTCTTTCTTAATACTTAAAAAAATATTAGAATTAGGGTTTGCCGTCTAATTTAATCTCAATTAATTTCCTTTTTTTCATTAAATCTAAAAAATCACAAAATATCATTCTCATTTAATTTTAGTTTTTTTTTCCTTATTAATTTTAATTATTTGCAAAAAGGGTCCAACGCCCGTCATTAATCACTTAATTGCGCTTTTATTTTATTATCGCTTATTATAATTATGTAATTGCCCCAAAGCCATGTAATTTACTTTTCGCACTTTATTTCTTCGCATTATTTATTTTTTCCGCTAAATCGGGTCCGGTTTAATTTTGGCGATGTGGACCCGCGCCATTTGTAATAGTTTAGATTTATTTCCTCGCAAAATATTCAACTGTTAACCAAGCATGAAAGAATGAATGTCAAATTAAAATCAAGCGTAGAACACGACAAACATGACAAGACAAATGACTGAAACATGACACACGAATCGCACACACCACCCCTAGGGTACGCCTCACTGTTGCCTTTCGAAAGGTGGTCGTCGAGTAGAGGATGTCTTAGTAAGTCCTCATGATCCGGGAACCTGGCATGAGGGTAGCTTCTAAGGTGTCTTCCCATTGCTCTGGTGATCACCATGTCCCTACAAACTCGAATTGACCCGAACACCTCCAACGGTGGTGCTACCTACCTCTCAATGGTGGGATGGCACTACTTTAAAGGACATTTACACAGACGAATTCCTTAGGGTAGGTAGGTTCTCAAGGATACTTGCTCTAATCTCAAAACAAACTCAAAAAGACTTTTCACACTGACACATTTTCAAAAGCTTTCAAAGCAAACTTTTCAAACACTCTGACGTATGAGTCGAACTGAAATTTTTCAAAGAAACTTTTTTAAACCCACATTGAAAAGCAAAACAATTTTTGAAAACACATTGAGCAAGTATCTAAGAGCCCATGGATAACCATGGATAGAAAGGGTGCTAATACCTTCCCTTTCTATAACCTACCTCCCGAACCGAGAGCAATCTCTTAAAAGGAATTTTTCTGTGCTTTTGTCCTTTCCTATTGGAGAAAATAAAAGACGGTGGCGACTCTTGCTTCCGCGACATTTCGCGAACCAGCGTTAACAGTCAGTTCCAGATCCACCGATCACAATCACGAAGAGCGGGTGGGTACAAATAAAATTTGAGCCTTTATCCTTTGTTTCTTAAACCGTGAACCAGGCCACGTTATAACCCTTAAAAGTCCTAGCTGAAGCATGGGTTAGTTCAAAAGCATACTGTTACGAAAGGTATCCTGACTCCTTAAGGCTCACGGTAAAATACGGAGTTGACATCACGTTTTACAAACATTCATTTGTTTTATGAAAGAGAATTCATTTTCAAAATCTCCAAGACAGACATAAGCTTTGCATTTTTGATATAACATTGTTTGCATATGACTATTTGTTTGAACAGCAGGGAAATTCGCACGATGAATACCTAGTGAACAAAAGCACTTCCAATCAAGGGGCATGACATGATCATGGTCCATCATCTGGGGCAATCCAATCAAGATTCGGAGAATCTCTCAAAGGCCAAATAGCCTGGGGCAAATCTCCGCCTGAGTCACTTGGGGCATTCCAACAACGAATCTTGCCTGATCAAATACCTTCTGGTGGCATGACAAAACACTTCTAACAGGGGCAACTCCCTACTTTCTGAGAACGGACATAGTCGAAAAATACTACGCATAATCAAAGACCCGCTAGGTTGACACACCTAGGCAAAAATAAGGGATGAAATGGAAAAAATCTGTACACCCGACAAGTCGAAAACCTGAAAAGGCGACTTGGGCAAAAATGGGTATCCCGGTGGATTGAAAACCCGAAAGGGCGGTCCAGGCAAAAGTTAGGGATCAAAGCGTACGACTATGTCCTGTTATCTTGTCACCTGCCTACCAGAAGAAGTTTGGTTTATCAACAACTATCAGCACCTCACAGGTCTTCCTCTCCCACATCAGAAACAGGGGCAATAAAGGGTTGTCCAAGCAATCCAATTGCTTTGTCCTCCAAGGTACCAAGGCAGGTTCAGTTGCAGAACATAACCAGATGTCTTAATTCCCCAGAGAATGAGAGCAAGCCAGTATACTCTCCTCAAGCAAAGCTACTATCAAACTTAAGGAAGTTGGGTATCCTCCAGCAGATCTCAACATTCCCCAGCAGCATATATATCCTTAACAAGCATCCCCGACAGTCTTGGCCTAAAGATTGTTCCCCGGTGGTACATCAAAGATTTAGTGGAGTTACTTCCCCGATACAGTTCAAAGCTTCCCCAGGAGAGTCCAATCTAGTTCCCCAGAAAATTTGGAATCCATCTCCCCAAGCAGTAAGCTTATCCCCAGTAGATTCTGGAAGCTTATCCTCTACAGAGCACGAATGTGTCGTCCGGCTTTATTCAAAGAGTTATTTCCCTACCAGGATATAACTGGGTTATCCTCAGCCAAAAGCCACGGAAAGGGCATCCTCGACAGAATCTTCTTATCCCCAGCGAAGTCTATTAACACTTCCAACACAACAAGGGTATCCCCAGCAAGTTATTATCAAACATTCCAGCAAGGCATCTCTCTCCCCACAGAGTTTTGCTTCCCAGGCAAGATCGTTAGAGTACTTTCCTCCCCGCAGAGTTTATCCATTCGCCAAGTTTATTCCCCAACGGAGTCATCTTCTCCTACCGGTATTCTTGCAATATCATCCCCAGCGGAAGCAAAATCTATTCTCCAACATCATCCCAGGAGTGACTTCCCGGCACCCGTCAAGGATTTACTTTCCTAGACGAAAAATACATTCATAAACATCTTCATACATTATAGCATGCATATACGCATCATGAACATACAATCTCACGTATTCAGAGAGTATCTCGCATGTCATACCACATGACATCGCATACAACTAACGCTTGTCTTTTCAGGACAAAAGTACAAAAATGATTACCATCAATGGTCGCAACTAAAGATCCGATTCCTGAATCTTGCCAGGGTGTATCTGTTGATGACCAATTACCAGATCCGATTCCTGTATCTTGCCAGGGTGTGTCTGAAGAGTTCGAGGATCCGATGCCTGAATCTTGCCAGGGTGTATCCGTTGAAGACTAACATTACCAGATCCGATTCCTGTATCTTGCCAGGGTGTGTCTGAAGAGTTCGAGGGTCCGATGCCTGAATCTTTCCAGGGTGTATCCGTTGAAGACTAACATTACCAGATCCGATTCCTGTATCTTGCCAGGGTGTGTCTGAAGAGTTCGAGGGTCCGATGCCTGAATCTTGCCAGGGTGTATCCGTTGAAGACTAACATTACCAGATCCGATTCCTGTATCTTGCCAGGGTGTGTCTGAAGAGTTCGAGGGTCCGATGCCTGAATCTTGCCAGGGTGTATCTGTTGAAGACTAACATTACCAGATCCGATTCCTGTATCTTGCCAGGGTGTGTCTGAAGAGTTCGAGGATCCGATGCCTGAATCTTGCCAGGGTGTATCCGTTGAAGACTAACATTACCAGATCCGATTCCTGTATCTTGCCAGGGTGTGTCTGAAGAGTTCGAGGGTCCGATGCCTGAATCTTGCCAGGGTGTATCCGTTGAAGACTAACATTACCAGATCTGATTCCTGTATCTTGCCAGGGTGTGTCTGAAGAGTTCGAGGATCCGATGCCTGAATCTTGCCAGGGTGTATCCGTTGAAGACTAACATTACCAGATCTGATTCCTGTATCTTGCCAGGGTGTGTCTGAAGAGTTCGAGGGTCCGATACCTGAATCTTGCCAGGGTGTATCCGTTGAAGACTAACATTACCAGATCCGATTCCTGTATCTTGCCAGGGTGTGTCTGAAGAGTTCGAGGATCCGATGCCTGAATCTTGCCAGGGTGTATCCGTTGAAGACTAACATTACCAGATCCGATTCCTGTATCTTGCCAGGGTGTGTCTGAAGAGTTCGAGGATCCGATGCCTGAATCTTGCCAGGGTGTATCCGTTGAAGACTAACATTACCAGATCCGATTCCTGTATCTTGCCAGGGTGTGTCTGAAGAGTTCGAGGATCCGATGCCTGAATCTTGCCAGGGTGTATCCGTTGAAGACTAGCATTACCAGATCCGATTCCTGTATCTTGCCAGGGTGTGTCTGAAGAGTTCGAGGATCCGATACCTGAATCTTGCCAGGGTGTATCCGTTGAAGACTAGCATTACCAGACTCGATTCCTGTATCTCGCCAGGGCACGTCTGAAGAATTCGAAGATCCGATTCCTATAACCAGTCAGGACATATCTACACAAAGCATCCGAAGACCAGCTCCTGCAACATGTCAGGTACTCATTTTTCTTTTGCAGGTACGCAAGTTCTCGCTAAGGAATCTCTTACGCGATCAACATCCAGATGGCATCTATAAGCCCATCATCCTACTCATCAACCTCTAAATGGCATCTATAATCCCATTCCATCATCACACTGCTACTATGTGAGCGCAAATTTCTGGGCACTCTAGTGTTCAATCATCTTCCACCTTCGGATTACGAAAGGCACGTCAGCCAATCTGCATCCTCAGGTCTAAGAAGATTGAACAGGGGCAACTGTTGTACACCAAAATTTGCCCTCCCATATTCTTCAAGAATTGCAAAGTCCAAGTTTCAAAATTCCCCAAGGGTTGCATAGTGTAAGAGCCTCCTAAACAGTCAAAATTAGGGTTTTTATTCTGATCAAGAAAATGAAGCTTCCAAGGGTCCAATCAAGTCCCACATGCCTATAAACATGGTCAAGCATCCTCATACAAAGTTTCAAGACTTTCAGCACAAAATTGCACATTCAAAACCCTAATTGCACTACAGTCAACTGTAGGGGCAAAATGGTCATTTGACAGTCAAAAGTTCAAATTTTTGGTCAACATCTCATTTTGAGGCCACAAACATCATTTGATCAATGCTTGATCATGATTCTCAAAGCTAGGCTCAAAAATCATCAAGATGCAAAAGTTTCCTTATTTGGACAGCTGAAAAAGTCAACTGTAAATTGACCAGGGCATAACTTTCACATGGATTATCAGAAAAATTCCATCCAAAGCCCATTTTGAAGAGAAATACATTTCATACAACTCCTCTTCATACTTCAAGTCCAAGAAATGCTCTCACAAAAAGTTATCAATTTCAACATTATAGGTCATTTTCAAAAGTCAACAAAAAGGGACTTTAAGTCAAGGGCCATAACTTGAGATTGGTAAATCAAAATGACATGGGACCAAAGGCATTGGTTAGAGGACTCAAAGACCTTTCCAAAATGTCCAAGAACATGAGCAAAGCTTAAAAATTGAGCAAGTTATGCCTTGTGGAAGTTGGGAAATTTTTGGATATTTTGAAAAGTCAACATTGATTCAAATGACCTAAAATTGCTAATGGGCCTCTTTTTCTTCCACAATTCATCATCCAAGACATGTGCACGACCACTTGGCCCAAAGGGAAGTTTTTCTTCATTTTTTATTTATTTATTTGGATTTTTATTATTAATAATTCATTTAAATTAATTAAAACACATGAAAAATATAAAATCTAATGTTTCAAATCTTTTTATGCATATAATATCTCTAATATTTCGTGCAAATCAGATTAGGGAAGAATTAGGATGATTGGATATGATTGAGAGCTAAAAAGCATGAAAAAAAGATTGAAAAATAATGGCTTGAAAATCAAATATTGCATAATCAATTCCTTGATTCTTTTGATCAGATTCTTGACCTAAATCATCCTCCTATACATACACAATCAAGACCTAATGCTCATAACCAAAAAAGCTGCGCAAGAACCTGAAGAACAAAACTTGAATTTTTGCTTAAAAATTCCAAATCTGAAAACACACTTGTAGGACGATTCAAGGCCAAAGACTTGTGCCATCACCTTCCTGAAGCTTCAAGAAAGGATTTCCAATCAAAATCATTCATCCTAACATCAAGAATTGGTAAAACGAACGTGCCCTGTACAGAAAATTTCTTGCATTCGTACATCATGAATCATGCATTTTTGGCACTTTTTAATGGTTGATTCATATTCATTGTTTGATTCTAATGCTAACCATATAAGTTAATTGTGTTTTTACGCACTATACAAGAAATCACCATGGGCGCTGCTTAGGGTTTTCAGAACCTTAAATTGGGGTTTCTTGGTGAAGGAAAAATTAGCACTAGAGACCTATATCATCGAAACAAGCATGATTGGACGATTGTAATGCCACCCTCGCGCTCAATTTATGAGCCTCCCTGAGCTAATCGTTATTTTTCCAAAGGGGACATTTTGGAACGGTTCAAAAACCGTTGCTTATGGTTTTGTTTTTCAGGGAACGAGGAAGAAGATGCTGAGGTGTGAAGCAATGGTTGGTTGGTTTGAATTTCGCGCGAAAAAGGAGCACTAACTCTTGTTTTGTTTTATTATATTTATTTGTTATATTATGTATAGATGAACAAAGCAGCGCGTTTGGTAAAGTGCAAGACTGGTAATCTTCAGGACCTGGGTTCGAGCCCCAGGTCCTCACCCTTTCCATATTATTTTGCAATTAACATTCCTATGCAATTTCAGCTTCAAGGACCACCATGCGTCCACAATTTCTGGCGTGCCACTTGGCCAATAATGCCAATCCAAGGGACCAGACCTGATGGACACCATAGGCACTAGTCAAAGGAGCTACATGTTAGCCACGAAAGTCAATCAGGCCATGAATTTAAATGGGCCAAATTGCTAAAGAAAACCTCCAAATTAGGGGCAGAACCCCCTAGGTTTGCAAATTTTTTTTATTTCTTTGTTTTCATTATTTTACTTTCTTTTAATTATTGTTTTTTTTATTAATTTAATATTTTCATAATATATAAAAAACACAAACAAAAAAATCATAAAAGGACAAAAATTAATATTTTTATTTAATGTCATATTTTTTGTAAATAAATTGCATTAATTAATTTTAGTTATTAAATTAGGTTTAATTGTAATATTTTCTTAATTAATTTAAAATTGGTAGAACTAGGGTTTAATTAATTTTGTATCCCTTTTTCTTTTCTTCCATAATAATTAAATATTAAATATTTATTTTTGTAATTAAATTGCATGTAAATTAATTAGGGTTAATTTTAGGTTAAACTTTAACATGTTTTCATAATAAAATAAAAATTGTAGAATTAGGTTTAATTGCATTTAATTCTTTTTCCCATTTAGATCTTAAAATACCAAAAACAAATTTCTTTTCATTTTAATTTTATTAATTTAATGATCGTTTAATTTAATTTAATTAAAAAGGGTCCAACGCCCTCGTTTCAATTTAAAATCTCAATGCGCGTATTTATTTCTTTTTTCTTTTAATATTTATGTATCTCTCCCAAAGTCGTGTAATTAATTTCTCGCACTTTATTTTATTTCTCTATTTATTTTTCTGTCAAATCGGGTTCTGGAAATTTTGGCGATGTGGACCCGCGCCTTTTGTAATAGCTTAGAATCTTTTACCTCTCGCATTTTTTAACTATTAATCAAGGCATGCAAGAATGAATGGACAAAAATAAAAACAAACGCTTAGATCACTTTAACATGAACAAGACAAAAATAAACGAATCTGACACACAAATCACACACCACCCCTAGGGTACGCCTCACTGTTGCCTTGCCTCGAAAGGTGATCGTCGAGTAGAGGATGTCTTAGTAAGTCCTCATGATCCGGGAACCTGGCATGAGGGTAGCTTCTAAGGTGTCTTCCCATTGCTCTGGTGATCACCACGTCCCGAACCTCGAATTGACCCGAACACCTCCAACGGTGGTGCTACCTACCTCTCAATGGTGGGATGGCACTACTTTAAAAGACATTTACACAGACGAATTCCTTAGGGTAGGTAGACGACTCTAGATACTTGCTCTAATTTCAAACAAAAAATCAAAAATACTTTTCACACCGACACCTTTTCAAAAAGCTTTCGAAAGCAACTTTTCAAACACTCTTGAGGACCGATACAAGAGTCGAACTGAAATTTTCAAAGAAACTTTTTAAAACCCACAGTTGAAAAGCAAACAAACCATTTTTGAAAACACAAATGAGCAAGTATCTAAGAGCCCATGGATAACCATGGATAAAAAGGGTGCTAACACCTTCCCTTTCTATAACCTACCTCCCGAACCGAGAGCAATCTCTATAAGGAATTTTTCTGTGCTTTTGTCCTTTCCATTTGGAGAAAATAAAAGACGGTGGCGACTCTTGCTTCCGCGACATTTTGCGAACCAGCGTTAAACAGTCAGTTCCAGATCCACCGATCACACCTCCAGTTGAAGGAAGACCCTTGATCATGTGCTTGACAGTACTAGAGAATTATATGGGGTGTGTTTTGGGCCAACATGACGAGTCTGGCCGAAAAGAGCATGCTATTTACTACCCGAGCAAAACGTTTACCGATTATAAAACCAGATATTCACTGCTCGAGAAAACTTGTTGCGTTCTGGCATGGGCTGCTCACCGGCTAAGACAGTATATGTTGACTCATACCACTCTGCTGATTTCTAAGATGGACCCAATAAAGTACATCTTCGAGAAACCTGCTCTTTCCGGACGGATAGTTAGGTGGCAAATGATCTTGATTGAGTACGACATTCAATACACAATGCAAAAGGCCATTAAAGGAAGCGTACTAGCAGATCATTTGGCCCATCAAGCTGTTGATGATTGTCAGTCCATGAACTTCGACTTCCCTGATGAGAACATCATGCTAGTAACCTATTGCGCAAAAGCTGGACCGTATGACAGACCTAAACAAGGATCCCGATGGACTATGGTCTTCGATGGGGCTTCCAACGCCTTGGGTAACAGAATTGGTGTTGTGATTATCTCTCCTGAATGTTGCCACACTCTTTTCACTACCAGACTATGCTTCGATTGTACGAACAATACGACTGAGCATGAAGCATGTATTTTGGGTATGAAGACTGCCATTGATTTGAGGATCAAGCATTTGAATGTGTTTTGGAGATTCCTCTCTAGTGATTATCCAAGTAAAAGGAGTTTAGGACACTAAACACCCTAATCTCATCCCTTACAAGGAACTTGTGCTATCCCTGATTCCCTACTTCGAAGAGATCACCTTTGAACACTTCCCTAGGGAATAAAATCAGTTGGATGATGCCTTGGCAACCATATCTTCAATATTCAAGGTCAGATGGGACAACGAAGCCCCTATGATTACAATTGAGAGATTTGATGAACCTGCACACTGCTGCGAGCTTAACACTGACACAGAAAAGCCTTGGTACCATGAGGTAAAGAGATACCTTGAAGCACAAGAGTATCCCGAAGGAGCATCCATCAATGACAGAAAGTTCTTACGAAGATTTTTAGCCAAATTCTTCCTAAGTAATGGAATATTGTATAAATGCAACCATGATTCTACTCTACTCCATATGTGGATAAGAAGGAGGTAGAGGAAATTATGTAAGACATGCACGATGGTCTCTTTGGAACTCACTCAAGCTGACATACGATGGCTAAGAAGATCCTGAGAGCTGGCTACTATTGGTCAACAATGGAGACTGATTGCCATCAACATTCAAGAACTTGTCATAAATGCCAAATATATGTTGACAAGGTCCATGGGCCTCCTATCCCTTTAAATGTCATGACCGCTCTATGGCCATTTGCAATATGGGGCATTGACATGATTGGAGAGATCAAGCCCACAACTTCCACTGGGCATCGCTTTATTCTAGTCACTATTGATTATTTCACCAAATGGGCCGAAGCCGCTTCATTTGCTTCAGTCACCAAGAATGCGGTAGCCAGATTCATCAAACATAACCTCATCTTTCGCTATGGTATCCCCGAAAGGATCATCACCGTCAATGGGACTAACCTTAACAATGCTATGATTACCGATATTTGCACTCAGTTCAAGATCAAGCATCACAATTCTTCTCCTTATAGACCTAAAATGAATGGCGCAGTCGAAGCGACCAACAAAAACATTAAGAAGATGGTGAAGAAGATGGTAGTAACCTACAAGGACTGGCATGAGATGTTACTGTTTGCTCTTCATGGCTACTGTACTTCAGCTAGAACATTAACTGGGGCAACTCCCTTTTATTTGGTCTATGACATGGAAGTTGTGTTGCCAGTGGAAGTTCAGATTCCCTCTCTAAGGATTATGAATGAGGCAGGCTTAGGCGAAGACGAGTGGATTCAGACAAGATTGGATCAATTGAACTTGATCGACAAAAAACGACTGGCTGCTGTTTGTCATGGTCAGACGTACCAAAAACGTATGATCAAGGCTTTCAATAAAAAGATCAAGCCTCGAGTATATCAAGCTGGTAACTTGGTGATAAAGCGCATCATTCTGCCATAAGGCGACTCCAGGGGCAAATGGACTCCCACCTACGAAGGGCCATTTGTTGTCAAGAGAGTGTTGCCTGGTGGTGCCATGATGCTAACTACCATGGATGGTGAAGACTTTCCACATCATGTGAATGCGGACATAGTTAAAAAATACTACGCATAAGAGACCTGCTAGGTTGACACACCTAGGAAAAATAACGGCATCCCAGCAAACCAAAACGTTTGGGCAAAAATTAGGGATATATGCAAAAGATTGTACACCCGGCAAGTTGAAAACCCGAAAGGGCGACTTGGGCTAAAATGGGTATCCTGGTGGGCTGAAAACCCGAAAGGGCGGTCCAGGAAAAAGTTAAGGATTGAAAGCGTATGACTATGTCCCGTGGAATCACCACAATCGACTTTATTACCAAGGTCTGAGTTCAAACGGTCCAAGGTCAACCCAATCAACTTCTGTCAATGACAAGGGACATTCAAAGACATTGGGGCAATAGTAGAGTTGGAATGTAATGAGATCATTTCCACATGGCTATTTTTGTTTTTAAAATTTTGTTTTCCTTTCGATGATTTCCTCTTACTAGGATCTCCATCTCTTTGTACAAAAACGCCTATTCATGGGCCAAATATCAATACAAATATACTTTGAAGTGCAAACATTCTATTTTGTTTTGAATGCAAAATTGTCCAATGACTAAAATTGAACGAACATATGCATATTGTGATACAGTGGGAGAACTGACTTGGTTGTTTTGCGTTTGATCGCAAATGTTGCGGTTAGTAAGAGTCACCACCGACTTTTCTTTTATCCAAAAGGAAAGGCTGAAAAGAACATGAAAGACCTTTGAGATGTTTTCTTGAGTTCGGGGGGTAGATTATGAAAAGGGAAGGTATTATCACCCTTTTCATCCATGGTTTTCCATGGTATCTTAGTTACTTGATAGATCACTTGCTTTTGTTTGAAAATGTGCTTTATGTAGTTTTTGAAAGTATTTTGTAAAGATGCCATCGTTTAGGCAAACTTTGTAATGATTCTCGTTCATAAGAATGTATACAAAGGGATTTGGAAAAGCTGGAAATGATAAAAGTTCCAAATAGAAAAGCTTGGAAGTATTTATAGCCTTCAGAAGAGGGAGATGTCTCGTCAAGGGCATTTAATGTTTCGCAGGTAGTGGGGCACGTGGCAAAGCGTGAAACGGTTACCGTGCAGGCATTGGGAAACGTTGGGACATGCTTGCCTAGATTATAGGAATATGGCCATCATGGCAAGCGTGGTAACGACAGTTTTGAAGAGACATCTTGGAGAAAAGTGATGATGGTTTTACCAAGTATGGCAGCTGTTGGAAGGCGAAAAGCACACGTCAAAACTTGTTGGACAAATGGGAAGACAGGTGTCGAATGGGAAGTTCAAAGAATGGCTATTTCTTTGAGCGTCGAAATAGACATTCTTGGGGGGCAATTTGTTGGCTCCCAAATTCGACACTTACTGTATTTGGTCTTTTGGATCAAACAACTGGAATGAACTAAACCAGGAGGTATGATTCGACACATGAGATAACTTAGGAAAAAGGATCTAAGTTATGATAAGAATCTTTGACCAAGGGCTCATTCGACTGAAGCAGGCTTATGTTGCTCGACGGAAGGAAAGTGTTCACGCTTTGGCACATGGGACGAAGACCATTTGAAATTTGAATTATTGGAGTGAAAGGTAGTTTTCATCAGCGTCTAAGGAGAGGCAACGTGGCAAAAAGCTATGGGTCGAGAGACATGCCAAAGACACTTGTCTTCATTCTAGCGCAGAATGTCCCCTCGACGGTTACCTACTTTTAGTATAAATTAAGAAGCTTGTGTAATTTTTAAGTGTGTTCAACCTATTGTACTAAAACTCTCAAATATTATCCAAGTAACTACTGCGTGAGAAAGGATAAAAGTTGAGCAATGTACGTTGGAAACACCTTTTTTACTTAATGAAAGTCTTTTTACATTACTTTACCATTATCCTGCAAAGTTATCCTTTTACTTATTTTACTTGCATTTTTATGCTTTTGCTTACTTTTCAACAATCTCAAACATCCATTCTCTGAGTCGAACGTGCGTTCTTCCTTCTTACGCATTTCACATAAAGATTAACATATGTTCTGGGATTAGTTTGGTCGATCCCGTAAGTAAACCAAAAACCTTACCTTTTTGGAGATCAACGGTTGTTTACCAAAAACAACGGTAAACAAATTGGCACACCTGGTGGGACGTTGCTAATTTTCTATGTTATTGTGTTTTTCCTGTACAGTTATAACATTGCATGTTATTAAGAAGTGGTAGAGTAACCAACCAATATACTGTTAGAAAGGAAAATAGAGAGAGTAGTATGGCTAACGAGCCAAACCATGGAGAAATACCTCTACCGATCACAGGAACAGCAGTTACTACTGCTGTCGAAGGGAATATCCCAACTTTTGTTGGATCAATGCCAGCGTTAACCACGAATCAAACTGGACCCTTACTTTCGTATGTGGGTCCTTTGGGAACACCCCCACCAAGGATAAACCTAGGGTCTCGATCAACTGTACCCCCAGGCTTTTCGACAACCTTGATGGGTCGAGAACAGCCATATGGCATGCCCACTACTGAGATGGCTAGCCTTATAAATGTTGCGTCCACCTTTTCAGAACCTTTGGTGAATGCAACATTACCATTACAAGGGTCTGGAGCCAGTAGAAACCAATTTTTGGGAGGGCCATCTCACATGATACCAAGCCTCACAAATGCTTCAACAACAATTTTGAGGCAACAAATGGACGAGAGTAATCATGAAATGGTACAAATGTTAGCACAAACTCTAAGTACAATGCTAAATCCCCTCATTCAGACTGCTACACAATCGAGTCAACAGATGACAGCACAAATGACGCGCATATCTGAATTCTTTGGGGTACCCCAAGTTGCTCAACTACCCCAAGTTGTTCGACAACCCCAGAGGGTACCAATAAGATTAAATCAAGGGGTAATCAAGGAAGAAGATTTGACCGTTAATCCAAACCCCCAAATGCCAAGGGTAGAAGTAGAACAACCAAGAATAGAGATACCTCGAAACCATCGAGAAATCGATCAAGGCGTTATTCTGGCTAATAGAAACCAAAACGCTAACGAATTAATACAACAAGTTCGACACCAGAAATATGGGGCGGATAATAATTTAACCGCTATGATCGAGAGAATCATGCTTCAAAACGGGATGAATGTTGGTTTTCATAGACCAAACTTTACATCCCCATTGTCCGAATATATTCTGCAAACGGACTTACCACCTAGGGGAAAAGTCCCAAAATTCACTAAATTTTTAGGGGATACGACAGAGTCGACTGTCGAACATGTGGCTAGATATTTGATAGAGGCTGGCGAGATAGCAAACAATGAGAACCTTAGAATCAAATATTTCCCAAGTTCCATAACTAAAAATGCTTTCACTTGGTTCACTACTCTCCCAGCCAATTCGATCCACAACTGGAACCAATTAGAAAGATTGTTCCATGAACAATTTTACATGGGTCAAACCAAGAAAAGTCTAAAAGAATTGGCTAGTGTAAAGAGAAGGTTCACAAAGCCAATTGATGAATATTTAAATAGGTTTGGACTACTCAAAGCCAGATGCTTTACTCAAGTGCCTGAACATGAACTAGTTGAAATAGAAGTAGGGGGCCTGGATTATTCGATTAGGAAAAAATTAGATACACAATACCTGAGAGATATGGCCCAACTTGCTGATAGAGTTCAACAAGTAGAACGCCTTAAAGCTGAAAAGGCTAAAACTGCCAAAACTCATCGACGGGACATGATAGATTATGTCGAAGTGGATGATAACGATCCAGAGGCATACAGCGACCCTATAGATGTCGAAGAAGGCGAAATTGATTTAGCTGAATTAAAACAAGGACCACCATATTCTTGTAAATTATTGGTGCCATCAAATGGGAAAAATCCAGTAGAACCTGAGAAAAGCAATGATAAATTTCATAAGAAAACTTATAGCTTCGACATATCCAAGTGTGACGAAATATTCGATCTATTAGTTAAAGATGGACAGATGATAGTGCCCCCAGGGGCTAAATTGCCTCCTTTAGAACAGAGAAAGAAAAGAGGTTTTTGTAAATACCATAATTTTTTGGGACATAAAACCTCACAATGTTTCCTTTTCAGGGATCTCGTTCAACATGCACTGAAGGAAGAAAGGCTGAAATTTGCTGACAAACCAGCAATGAAAATCGACACCAACCCACTGGAGACAGAAGCTCATTATGTCGAACCAGTTGGCATTCATATGGTGGAAGTGTCTGAAGATTTCATCATAAAACCCATCTTTGGAAGTTTCACTAAAAACATTTCTAGAAAAACTATTGAAGGGGTGAGAAAGGCCACTGGAGGCCTGGATTCGAAAAAGGAAGTTGGACAAGGGTCGAACAAGAAGGCTGCTGGTGGCCTGAAACTGATCAAACGGGTTACTGAAGACCCAAACAAAATCAAAGGAGTTGCTGAAAGCTCCAGCAAAAGAACCACCGTAGGTTCTTATTTGGCTGCTGCAAAGGGTTCGACATAGGACTTGGAAGCCAAAATGCAGAAGATGAACCTGGTTTCCAAAAGCAACATGCAGGTTAACGTGGTCGAAATCTCTGGAGCCAAAGCTTCAGAGGAAGCCATTCGACAAGAAGAAGTGAACAAAACTGCCTTCCTAAAGGAAGATGAAGATTTGGCAGATTTCCTGCATAGGTGCCAAAAGAAGAAATCAGAAGTAATGCTATGCCCTAGATGTAGCTCTATTTTCGATAAGAAAGCCGCTGAACACATACAAGTGATGCGGGCTGTAAAAGCAAAACAGGGAATCAATGCCCAACAAAGAATGGGTCCAGAAATTCGATTTGACCCCAGAAGGGGACATCAACAAAGACCCATGAATCTGGAAAGGAGGCCACCAACTTTCAGGCCTCCAACTAATGTGCCTACTGATACTTGGCTTAATACCATGGGAAGGAAACGACCAAATGAAGAAAGGTGGAAGACATTCGACGTACCAAGAGGTTCCTCTCTAGATTACAGAAAGGAATACCATGGTTATGCGTCGAACAAAATGACCCATGTGTCGAGCAACTATAAAGGAAAGAATCCTATGTCTCGTTCATAGTGGAGAAGGTTTCAAAGACGGCGAAAGGATGAGAAAGAGGCAGCTGGACCTCATCCAAAAGTTAGCACTAATGTGCAGAAAAGACAAAGGAAGCCTCTGGAGAGAAATCATGTGCCCTGGGAGGAAGAGTGTGGGTCGAATGATGAAGACGACTCTGACTCTAGTGACAGTTTAGACATCATGGTGAATGTCATATCTGTGTTGCCCAAAGAATATAACCGTGAGGTCGAAGTCGAAGAGACTGACCTAATGGTCGAACAAGAACTGGCTAGACACAAGCCAGTATGTTACTATATAATAAACAATGGATGCATGGAAGAACAGAACGCATTCTTTGAACATCCAACGGAGGCAATGGAGAGCCATCTGAAACCACTTTTCATTAGAGCAAAAGTTGGAGAGGTAACCATAAACAAAATTCTGGTTGATTGTGGAGAAACCATCAATATCATACCACAATTCATGCTGGAAAAGTTAGGCAAAGGAGATGCTGACATAAAGCCACACAACATGGTCTTATCCAACTATGAAGGGGGCATTAGCACCACAATGGGTGTTATTCAACTAGACCTCAAAGTGGGATCAATCCTTCAACCCACCATGTTTATGGTTATTTCAGCAAAGCCCAACTACAATCTACTCCTTGGTCGAGAGTGGATACATAGCATTGGAGCAGTGCCATCTTCGATGCACCAAAGGGTCATAATGTGGCGCCCCGACGGCATTGTGGAGAACATTGAAGAAGACCAGAGTTATTACCTGGGTGAAATAAACAGTGTCGGAAAGAATGATTTCGACAGGAATTTGGCTCACATAGGGCCTTGTAACCCTCCAAAGTTTAATTTAACTCCAACTCCTAATGTGTTCTGCTCTTTATACCTACACTCTGATTATGGCTTTCAGTGGGATAGAGAAGATTTATCCAACATAGACTTTGGAGGAGTCAGTGATATATGGCCAACAGGCTGGGGCAGCGAGTTTGATGATGATGATTGAGTCATTAACTCTCCAAAAGATTTCGGCTTATGTGGCCGAAAACAGAATGATAGCGGCCTTAGAGGCTGAAGTTAAATATGTGGCTTCCAAAGCCAATGAACAAGTCCTTTCGAAGATAGGGCCTGAGAAAGATTTCGACCCTGAACCTCCCGACTTGAGAATGGAAGACTTTCTAGACCAGAGGATAAACGCCATCTATGACGAAGAACCTCTTGGTTTCGAAAAGGACCCACTGGCGAACAATATCAGAATGTTGGCGCAAGATCCTCTAGAAGAGGTAAATCTAGGCGAAGGTCCTATGAACAGGCCCACATACATAAGCACAAAAATGGATCCAGGACTCAAGATCGAAATGATAAAATTACTGAAAGAGTTCAAGGACTGCTTCGCGTGGGACTATGATGAGATTCCTGGTCTCGACAGAGGATTGGTCGAACTGCAGTTACCAATAAAGCCTGGAAAGAAACCCGTTAAGCAGACTCCAAGACGGTTTGCGCCAGAGATTTTATCAAAAATCAAAACGGAGGCCGAAAGGCTACTGAGGTGCAAGTTCATTAGAACGACCAGGTATGTCGAATGGATTGCAAATATTTTACCTGTTATAAAGAAAAACGGTACCTTGAGGGTGTGCATCGATTTCAGAGATCTCAATGATGCAACACCCAAAGATGAATATCCAATGCCAGTGGCGGAAATGCTTGTGGATTCTGCTGCTGGTTTCGAATACATGAGTATGCTGGATGGCTACTCTGGATACAATCAAATCTTCATTGCTAAAGAAGATGTGTCGAAAACGGCCTTTCGTTGCCCTGGGGCTCTATGCACCTATGAATGGGTAGTGATGCCTTTTGGCCTAAAGAATGCAGGGGCAACGTACCAAAGAGCCATGAATTCGATCTTCCATGACTTTATTGACACTTTCATGCAAATTTATATTGATGATATTGTTGTCAAATCTGTTTCAGGGAAGGCTCGTATGGATTATCTTCAATAATCCTTTGAGAGGATGAGACACTACGGCCTGAAGATGAATCCTCTGAAGTGTGATTTTGGTGTAAAAGCAGGAGATTTCTTAGGTTTTGTGGTCCACAAGAAAGGCATTGAGATAAACCAAAACAAGACCAAAGCTATCTTACAGGCCAAAGCACCAACTAACAAAAAGGAATTGCAATCCTTACTTGGGAAGATAAATTTCCTAAGGAGATTTATATCTAACCTTAGTGGGAAAACGCAAGCCTTCTCGCCTTTACTTCGACTCAACAAAGGAGGGTTTGAATGGAGGGAAGAACATCAAGAGGCCTTCGACAAAATCAAAGAGTACCTCATTAAACCACCTATTATGGTGCCTCCTTGTCGAAGTAGAAGTATGAGACTGTACATAGCTGCGTCTGATAAGACTTTAGGGAGCATGCTGGCTCAGGAGGATGAACATGGTGTCGAAAGGCCCATCTACTACCTCAGTAGAGTTTTAAACGATGCATAAACTAGATATAATGAAGTTGAAAAACTGTGTTTATGTCTGTATTTTTCATGTACAAAACTTAAGCAATATATAAAGCCAGTTAATGTTTATGTTTCGTCTCATTTTGACATTTTCAAGTATATGTTGTCAAAACCCATTTTGCATAGTAGAGTTGGCAAATGGGCACTTGCATTAACTGAATATTCATTAACTTTTATGCCTCTCAAGGCTATGAAAGGCCAAGTGGTCGCAGACTTTATAGTCGACCACTCCATACAAGAAAGATCACTAAATCATTTAGAGATCGAACCATGGAAACTTTACTTTGATGGTTCTAGCTTTAAAGATGGAGTCGGAGTCGGAGTCCTTATTATTTCTCCAATACGAAGCATTAATCGTAGGCCTTGAAATCTTGTTGGAATTGGGGGCAACTCAAGTCGAAATAATGGGAGACTCAGAGTTAGTCCTAAAATAAATTACGAAAGAATACAAATGCATAAAAGAAAACCTTATTATGTATTTCGTAATAGCCAGACGGTTGTTGAAAAACTTCGAGGCAGTTAGCATTCGACACATACCCAGATTGGAAAATCAAGCAGCCAACGACTTGGCACAAATTGCTTCTGGGTATAAAGTTTCGAAAGAGAGGCTACAACAGGCAATCGAAGTTAGAGGAAGAGTAACTGCCACCAAATTATTTCCATCAGAATTAAAGACCACAAAGTTAGGATACACTGATCATGAAAATTTTGAAATTTCGTTCATAGACAATCTAACAGAGCAAGATTGGAGAAAGCTTGTAGTGGATTATTTACAAAATCCAGCAGCTTCGACAGAACGAAAGATAAAGTACAGAGCGCTGAGTTATGTGTTGATGGGAAATGAATTATTTAAGAAAACACCAGAAGGTGTACTTTTTAAATGCTTAAGTGAAACAGAAGCATATGTGGCTCTTTCCACCACACACGTTGGGGCATGTGGAGCACACCAAGTAGGCCAAAAAATGAAATGGTTATTGTTTCGACAAAGGCTTATATTGGCCCACTATGCTAAAAGATTATGTTAAATTTGCCAAAGGATGCCAAAAATGCCAAAAACATACAGGCATTCAACATGTGCCAGCAAATGAACTTCACTCGATTGTGAAACCTTGGCCTTTTAGAGGATGGGCTTTGGATCTCATTGGAGAAATTCGACCAGCATCTTTTAAAAGTCAGAAGTATATATTGGTGGGTGTTGTACCCCAAAATTTGCCCTCCCTTTTTCACAAGAAATCACAGCTTCGGGCTTTTCCTGATTTTTCAAATTGGCTCAAGAATCGATCAAACAGACTTTTCTTATCAGTCAAACAAAATTAGGGTTTCCATTAACTTTTGAATCAGTTCAAGCAAATTATTAGGGTTTGGTTGAGTTCGGCTCAGGGTTTGGTCAAGCAGACACTTCTTTGACATTAAATCAAGAATTAGGGTTTGCACGCACATTTTCGGAAGAATTTGAATCCACAGTGTCTAAATTGACTGTCACACTGCTTTGACGCTTGTTCAAGATTCCTGTTTGTTTCTCAAAGTCTAAACATCTGGGATGGAAGCTGAGGCTTCTGATTGAGAGTTTGAAGTGTTGGGTTAATCAGTGAAGTGAAAGGCGTATGGACGTTTGCAATGCTATTGATTATCTGGAACGCCGGGCTTATTATTGGTTAATACAAGGCTAGAAGGTTGCGACGTTTGTTGATTATTTATAATTTCTAAGTTAAGATTATTGGGATAATTTCCAATTATTATGACTCAAGAAATTTAAATAATTAAATAAGCAATTGCAGAAGAATTAAAAGAGATAGCTGACAAAAAAAAGATTTTTATTCATTTTCAATTGTTTGTTACAAATATTATTTGAATACTGTAAATTTATTTACAGTGTTTACAATAATGTTATTACAAATAATTAGAAATTAAATAAAACTATCCTAAATTGCTTGAAGTCTTCATCTTCTATTTCTCTTGCACCAATTGATATTTACCTGCAAAGACAAAAAAAGGAAGAAGTCAATATAGTTAAAATTAAAAAGGCAAACCAAACTGAAATGCCAAACAAACTGCATAAGTGCAAACCATCCAAGAGGCAATCCAAACTGTCAAAGGAACTAAACCAAATTGCATTGTCAAACTGAAAATACCAAACTAAGTCACAAGTTCCAAACTGTCAAAAGTTGTCAAAGAAGATACCAAAAGATATCAAAAACTGTCAAAAGCTGTCAACAAGTACACAAAAGCAATGCAGAAAATCTGGAGGTAAGAAGATATGCAGAGGAAAGACAAAATGCAAGCAAACTTGTAAAAGCTTTTATCATCATTTTCTGGCCAAAACCTTTTCAGAAAAATAAGCACTTTAAGCAATATAATATGCTTTAAGAGAGAGAGAGAAAAGAGGGAGAGAAGTAGAGGCTTACAGTACGCAGGCTTAAGACAAAGAGATATAAAACAAAGAGTATCAGAACAGTTCAAGAGGGGGGCAGAACACATAGAAAAAGAGAACACAACTTGTAACCTCAAAAACTGTTTTTCAAGGAAGCAAACTGAGAAGCCTAACACATCCTGCATCAAAGCCTCTCAAAAACAAACAAGTTTCCAACTGCCTCAAGCTTAGAAACCAGTTTCAACAAACCATAACCACAACCTCCAAGCTTTCCTGTCTCAAAAATTAAAACACCACAAGCCAGCATATAACACAAATCAAAAAGCCTCTCAAAAAACTAACAAACACATAAACAACAGCCTGCCTGCGTGTACCAGAAGTAAGACACAAACTCAGTTCACATAGCACAAGCCTGCTAAAACCTCAACAAACCTGCATCAAAACAAAAGCCAAAGAAACTGCAACCAGAACCAAGCCTAAGGCAACAAGCCTTAAGGCCTGTAACCAGCAAACCTGCTTGCCTGCATAAAACAAAACTCCAAACTATCTCAAGCCTGCCTCAAGCTTAAGGACCTGTTACAGAAGCAAACCTTTCAAGCCTGCCTCAAGCCTAAAAACCTGTCAAACTGTAGAACATATAACCTGCTTCAGAACTGCCTCAAACCTGAACAAACTGCACAATAAGCCTGCCTATAACCACAAGCCTGTCAAAGCCTAAACTTTCAAGCCTGTCAAAACCTGTTTCACTACCAAACCAAACAAAACTCAAACAAATCAAAACACCACCAAAATGCCTCAGAACATGTTCATCATAGGCTAAACAAGTACAAGATCTCAGATTTAACATCAACATATCAAGGAAGCAAGCCAATAAGCAACTCAGAAGCAAAGACACTGAAGCTAGCAACTCAGAAGCAAACATTCAAGCCAAAGTGCCTCAGAACCAAAGTTCATCATAGGCTAAACATATTCAAACACACTCTCAGAGCAAAAGCTCATCATCAAGGATCACAAAATCCAAAGAAAGCAACACAAAGGCAAGCATTCAGATACAAAATACCAGGAAGCAAGCCAGCAAGCAAGTCATCACGTTCCCTCCGCCCGACCGCCTAAGACGCCTCCTGTCCACTCCTCCGTCTCCTCTCCAAAGGTATCGTCCCTTCTTTCCCTTTTACACCTCACATAAACAAATAACAGAAGATCAAAACGTGTCAAAAAATAAAACATGCAAGAGAAAATCTGAAAACCCTAAGAGCATAGGAATGAATCGTTACCTTTTTCTTTCCGTCGCCCTGAGCAACTGAGGAGGAGGAAGCGGAGATGGCGCCTGGTGGCCTGAGGCGAGGAGAGGGACATAAGAGGCCATATCGGTTTGGGAACGAGAAAGACGAAGAAGAAGATGCAAAAGCGGCGCCGTTCTAAGACTCTGAACCCTATTCTGAACAAAACGATTCAACCCTAACAACAAAAACTTGTGAAGCACATTTGGGCCTATGCCCCATCAAAACCCTAAGCCCAATGGAATCTGGCACGTACCCCCTCTTTTTCTAATCCTGTCTGTTTTTGTTTGGGCCAAGCATATATCCCACAAAAGCCCATTTAATTTTTTATTTACTTCTTAGGTTTACAAATCAATATTTTTATATTATCACTTTATTTTCTTTTTTATATATAACTTAATTCCTGATTTTTTTTCTTGTTAAATAGGTAATGTATTAATTTTTCATAACAATACTTTTTATTACACTTAAAATATATAAATATTAGATTTATTAGGTTAATAGATTTTTTGTCTTAAACTTTTTTTGTTTAAAAAATCTTTTTATATAAATTTCTAAAAACATTAACAAATACATAAACAATAGATTTTTTTATTAAGTTAAAATTTTCTTTTCACTAAAACTTTTGTTTATACATAATTAACAAAAACACAAAAATAAATAACAATACTTAACTTGCATCATTTGTAAATAATCATGTGCACCTCACATTGCTTTTGATTCCTTTTTATTCTTATACTTTTACATTGAGAATACGATGATTCGATTTGGTTGTAAATAATATTTGGACACTACTATCCTGATAAGACTCATCCCCATTTGTAAACATTTGTACCCCCATCCCCGGATACTTGTTGTAATAATTTAGGACTTTACATTTCCGCACTTTAAAGCTTTCAATTATACCATGTTAGACTTAGGGTTTGTATGCAAATAAAATCAACAAGTAGTTTGACCTAAATGAAAGACAAAAAAGCATGAAAATTGAATACACAATTCACACTTGCACCCTTAGGGTAATTCCACTTGTTGCCTTCAAAAATGGGCCATGTTTGCATGTTGAGTTTCTTTGGCAAAACAAAACAAATCAAATGATCATAGTCCCTCGATGACGCTTTCGAAGTTGCCTAAGCAAAATGATCATAGTCCCTCAAGAAAATTGCCCAAAGACCCTTGACACTATTGCTTTCATGGTCTATACGATGACCCGCGCATGTCCCGTTAACATCCTAATACAAGGTTGTTCACCAAATACAATGGTGAAACAACACTGTTAAAAGGGTTAAAACATGAGAAAGATCTTTGAGAAACTTAGGGTAGATAGCTCTTGGTTACTTGATCCAAACTTGCAAAACATCCTTGCCATTTTTCAAAACACACATCACAACACAACTTCAAAACAAACTTCCAAAAAACATTGAAACATCTTTTCAAAAAGAAAAACACCTTTGTAAAACATTCAAGTAAAGAATTGTTACAATGGTTGCCTAGACAAGGCATCTTTTTCAAAACATTTTCAAAACCACACACACACACCACCATTTCAAGTAATTGAAAATCAAAGGCAAGTGATCTAAAACAAGTAACTAAGAGCCAATGGATAACCATGGATAAAAAGGGTGCTAGCACCTTCCCTTTTCATAATCTACCCCCCGAACCCACGAAAACATCTCAAAGGTCTTTCCTGTGCTTTTTGACCTTTCCTTAGGATAAATAAAAAGTCGGTGGCGACTCTTGCTAAATCGAACAAGTGCGAATACAAACGCAAAACCACAAGTCAGTTCTTCCACCGTATCACAGAACTGACGACTCTGCTGGGGAATTACTTAAAAGTGGGGTTACCTTAGGGTTTAAATCACCTTTACATGCTTGCTTTGATTGCTTTGATTGCTTTACTTTTTTGGGTTCCTTGTTTGGGTTTGTTGTAAATCCTACACCCGGATTTGGGGGCACCTTTTTAGGTAAATAGCAATAAACTGTGAGGGAACTGTGCGGGGTATACCGACATGGTTGAAGCAGTGGCTATGTTAGTGTAACATATTTGTGAGTATCGGTAGCCCTTGAGTAGTCAAGGAGAATACGGGGCCGCTGAGTGATGTCATGAAGCACTAACGAACTCTTAGAACCTTACTTGACCATCTTGGCCTTTTTAGGGGTAGTGAGATGACCGACTTTGGTGCAGTCCGAAGTTGGTAGATACTCGATACTACACTCATTGAGGGTTGTTTTCTTGGAATATTTTGGTCGCCAGTTAAGTGGCTAAACCAAAACAATGAACACAAAAAATAATCCAATGATATTGAGCTCCTTAGAACCCGGTTCCTATTTTAGGACAGGATAAGACAACTAACTTCAAGAGGGTACTCACCTACAAACCCCATGCAAGCCTAAACCTAAGGACTTGTTTGCTCTGTGTGAATATGATTGCCTATATATATATATTTGCTTACTTTTGCATACATGTACATAACATCATAACATCATACCATAGCATTTTCAATAACCGTTTCAAGGATCTCGAGGGTCTTTTGATACAGGGGCACGTTGAACCAGACGTCTACCAAAGGGTAAGAGGGTTCTCCTCTAAACAAATGCCATCAAAGATCAAGTGCAACAACTTGAATCAGGGGCTATGACCCACTTGACATGGTGAGCTTGATTCTCGTGGAAAGACATCCACCGATGCAAAGTTCTCCAATCAAAGATGTTGATCAAAGTTCAATCTCTAACATTTTCTTGTGTTTACCCCAAGAGATCCTTGAAAACATGCATCCACATATCATGCATTGCATCATAACAGTTTTTCCTTTTCAGGTTTCCTTATTCTCCTACTGTTTATTTCAGTAGGGATGGCTCTAGAACAGACTATCAAGGACATCCAGGCTCGAAACGCTCAACTTCAAGAGATGTTCTTGAACCTATCCAAGGGACAAGAAGAAGTCAAGGCGCTCCTCACCAGGGGCATGATCGTGGGAAATACTGGGGACGACAGAGACGACCGGTTGGGGCCACAAATTGAGATAGCCATATTGAAGGGGCAACTGGCGAGTCAGATGGTTCTTATCCAAAATCTGGCACAAGGACAAGAAGAGCTCAGGGCTCTCGTCAACAAACTTCTTCGAGATAACCAATGGGGAAGACAATTGGGGCTGAAGATCAAATCATCATTCAACCTTTTCTGAGACAAGAAGGCAAGGGAAAAGCTCCTCAACTTGCTTCAGGGTCACAAGCCCAACAACATCTTACGCCTGCTCAACAAAGACAGAGGCATTAGCGTAAGGAGGTTGCGCTCAAAAGACAATTCACCAAGATCAACATGTCACTAGCTCAAGCGCTACAACGCATGTTACAGGCAGAGCTGATTACGTCAAGGGCTCCTCTCCAGAACCCAAATACTTATGCTCCTGCTTATCATCCCAATGAAAGGTGTGCATACCACTCTGACAGTCTGGGACATGACACAAACAACTGTTGGGCCTTGAAAAACAAAACTCAGGATCTGATTAACAATGGAGTGTTGAAATTCATGCCGGATGGCGAGATGAAAATCTTCCGTTAAGGGTTTCTCCACCTGAAATGACAAAGCTCGAACTGAGAGACTTTTGTTTCATTTGAATTTTCAAGTTGAATTTCTTTGGTTATTCAAACAATTATCTGTTGATGTCAAACTCTGTTTCATTAATGCATTGCATATGTTTGTCTTGAATTCATCCATTCGTTTTCACTATTCTTATGCTTTCTTTATGATATTTAACTCTTGATAAAAAGCTGCAAGCCTTTAGAGGGAGGATGACGAAACAATACCGTAATCTCATACAATATGCTTTTGAACAGACCTTGCTGATGATGTACATGCATTTCTTTCAAATCCTAAACACCGGAGTTATAAGGAAGATAATCCCTAGTCAACCCCTTCGAGCCAAAGAAGTAGGAGTTTTCTGTTCTAAATAAATCGAAACCTTTGATTTAAACCTGGGGCGGGGTAGTCTCTCAGTTAATTCAAAAAAAGAAATGCGCATTAAAGTCGCAAACTCTCAGTTCGTAATACAACGAATGACATAAAAAAAACATTCCTTTGGAACCAAAAGACAGTGATGGTTCTTTATCTCATAGGCAGTCAATCTCTCAAAAGAGAAAAGCCCAATAAGCCAAAACCTATAAAGGAAGCTTAAGAAAGCTGGGGCATCCCGCTGACTGTAATCTCGAAAACAGGAACAGTCAGGCAAAAGTTAGGGATAATAAATCAAAAGAAAGAGGTCATTACAAATCCTCAACAACATGAAAAATGTTGCAAAATAAAAAAGATGATGACTGCCTTCCAAAATTCAATTGGTGAACCATCACCAAAAATGTCATTCCAAACTCAAAAAGAGTGTGACGCACAATTAACTGAGTCTAGGATTGAAGAACATCACGAAGAGCGGGTGGGTACAAATATACTTTGAGCCTTTATCCTTTGTTTCTTAAACCGTGAACCAAGCCACATTACAACCCTTCAAAAGTCCTAATTGAAGCATGGGTTAGTTCGAAAGCATACTGTTACAAAAGGTATCCTGACTCCTGTAAGGCTTTGCTCTAAATCTTGTGTTGATTTTGTCTTATGAAAAGTTTTCTGCTAAAAAATGCATTTTTCAAAACTTCAAGACAGACATAAACTTTGCATTACTTGAATATCACTGTTTGCATTTGGCTATTTATTTGACGGCGGAGAAATTCACACAACGAATATCCGATGAACGAAAGCTCTCTCAGTGAACCAAATCAATTCAAAAAGGATGACACTTCCATTGAGAAATCTCCTATCAACAAGGGGGCATGACATGTCACTATCCAGCACACCTGGGGCAGTCCAGTCAAGGTTTCAACAAATCTTTCAAAGTTCAGTTAACCTGGGGCAGTCCAGTCAAGGTTTCAAGAAATCTCTCAATTGTAGA
This sequence comes from Vicia faba, assembly GCA_948472305.1. Classification (NCBI taxonomy): domain Eukaryota; kingdom Viridiplantae; phylum Streptophyta; class Magnoliopsida; order Fabales; family Fabaceae; genus Vicia; species Vicia faba. The sequence continues at coordinate 431,301,241 of OX451739.1, read as the reverse complement.
GTGAACCCGGGGCAAGTCTCCCTCACCATCACTTGGGGCATTTAAACGTCAATCTCATCAAAGGGTTACGTGTAGTCCAAGTGTCCTGGCAATATCACAAGCATCTGATACTAGGGGCAGTGATGAAACCTCTCTGAAATCTTTCTGAAAAGAAATTCAAGTGTCCTCGAGAAGTTCATCACCTCTCTAAGCAGACTTGCAGTCATGGGTTTATTTCCCCAATATTTGTCAAGGATTTATTCTCCAAAACAAAATTACATTTCAACAACATTCTTAACATATGCAGATTGATCGACAGATTCCTTCATCTTTTGGAGTAGTAATCGTCAAAGATTCCTTCATCTTTTGGAGTAGTAATCAAAGATTCCTTCATCTTTTGGAGTAGTAATAAAAGGTTCCTTCATCTTTTGGAGTAGTAATCGTCAAAGATTCCATCATCTTTTGGAGTAGTAATCAAAGGTTCCTTCATCTTTTGGAGTAGTAATCAACAAAGGTTCCTTCATCTTTTGGAGTAGTCATCAAAGGTTCCTTCATCTTTTGGAGTAGTAATCAAAGATTCCTTCATCTTTTGGAGTAGTAATCATCAAAGGTTCCTTCATCTTTTGGAGTAGTAATCATCAAAGGTTCCTTCATCTTTTGGAGTAGTAATCAAAGATTCCTTCATCTTTTGGAGTAGTAATCATCAAAGGTTCCTTCATATTTTGGAGCAGTAATCAAAGATTCCTTCATCTTTTGGAGTAGTAATCATCAAAGGTTCCTTCATCTTTTGGAGTAGTAATCATCAAAGGTTCTTTCATCTTTTGGAGTAGTAATCAAAGATTCCTTCATCTTTTGGAGTAGTAATCATCAAAGGTTCCTTCATCTTTTGGAGTAGTAATCATCAAAGGTTCCTTCATCTTTTGGAGTAGTCATCAAAGGTTCCTTAATCTTTTGGAGTAGTAATCAAAGGTTCCTTCATCTTTTGGAGTAGTAATCAAAGGTTCCTTCATCTTTTGGAATAGTAATCATCAAAAATTTCTTCATCACCTGCTGGAAGTTACAACCACCAACAAGATAACAGACAACTGAAAATCTATTTCTCTCAAGAATGAAGACTCTCATCCTTAAAACCTCAGAAGATTGGTATACTCCCAATTTCTGACCCTTAACAGAATGAAGACTCTCATCCTTGAAACCCCAGTAGATTGTCATACACCCAAGCTACTGATATCCCCAACAGAATGAGGATTCTCATTCTCAAAGTGGCATATAACCTGAGTTCCTAATTCCCCAAACAGAGTTAAACTTCAGGATCCTCAGCAGAACAAGAGCTTTCTCAAAGCTGATTTCCCCATCCAGAGAGCCTTCCAGAATCTAATTCCCCTCAGTTTCAAGATCCCCAGTGGAGCCAAAACTGTTAATCCCCAGCGGAGCTAAAACTTCCAACTATCAATCCCCAAGCAGAAAGAAGACTCTCATTCTCAGTTCCTCACAGAGTACTCAGATATTCTCCAGTGAAGATCTCCTCAAGGCAGGAATCCCCAGTAGATTGGCATACAACCCAAACTCCTGATTTCCCCAACAGTGGTCCCAGGACTTCTCAGTTTCAACAATCAAAGGATTTTCAATCCCCAGCAGCAGTCAAGGATTTACTTTCCCCGACAGCAGTCAAAGATTTCAGGATTCGTCTTCCTCAGCAAGACAACTCATCAGCTTACATGCGCATTCTTTCATTCATATCATAAACATTGATATAACATACATTGCATCATACATTTCATGCAACATAACTTTGTGTTTCAGCTAATATTTTTACCCTTTTCAGGATAAGACTAATAAGCTTCAACTTCTGAAAACAGTTTACGGGTTCTCCAGATACGGATGTTAACCTATCGCTTGTTCAGATTTCAAAACCTCTGAAAATAGTTTACGGGTTCTCCAGATATGGATGTTAACCTATCGCTTGTTCAGATTCCAGACATCTGAAAACAGTTTACGGATTCTCCAAACACGGATGTTAATCTATCGCTTGTTCAGACTCAACTTTTGAAGACAGTTCACGGACGCTTCCCAACATGGATGCTGATCTATTGCTTATTCAACTTCAAGACTTCTGAAAACAGTTTACAGGTTCTCCAGATACAGATGTTAATCTATCGCTTGTTCAGATTCAAAACTACTGAAAACAGTTTACGGATGATTCCAAACATGGATGTCAATTCATTGCTTGTTCAGATCCCCATTTCAGAGATGTTCCAAACATGGATACCTTTATGATACTCGTCCACTCACCAACGACATACATTTCAACCAACATTCCAGATGGCATCTCTAAGCCCATCCCCCGACAAGATTCTGTCACATCTCCAGATGGCATCTCTAAGCCCATCCTCCTACCAACAATTTCCAAATGGCATCTCTAAGCCCATCCCCCGACAAGATTCTGTCACATCTCCAGATGGCATATATAAGCCCATCCTCCTACCAACATTCCAGATGGCATCTTTAAGCCTATCTCCAAATGGCATCTTTAAGCCCATTCCCCCAACTACGCTTTGACGAGTGCAAATTTTTGGGCACTCTAGTGTCCAATCTCCTTTTACCTTCGAGTCGCGAACGACAAACCTGCCAATCTAACTCTTCAGGTTCAAGAAGATTGAACAGGGGCAACTGTTGTACCCCAAAATTTGCCCTCCCTTTTTCACAAGAAATCACAGCTTCGGGCTTTTCCTGATTTTTCAAATTGGCTCAAGAATCAATCAAACAGACTTTTCTTATCAGTCAAACAAAATTAGGGTTTCCATTAACTTTTGAATCAGTTCAAGCAGATTATTAGGGTTTGGTTGAGTTTGGCTCAGGGTTTGGTCAAGCAGACGCTTCTTTGACATTAAATCAAGAATTAGGGTTTGCACGCGCATTTTCGGAAGAATTTGAATCCACAGTGTCTAAATTGACTGTCACACTACTTTGACGCTTGTTCAAGATTCCTGTTTGTTTCTCAAAGTCTAAACATCTGGGATGGAAGCTGAGGCTTCTGATTGAGAGTTTGAAGTGTTGGGTTAATCACTAAAGTGAAAGGCGTATGGACGTTTGCAATGCTATTGATTATCTGGAACGTCGGGCTTATTGTTGGTTAATACAAGGCTAGAAGGTTGCGACGTTTGTTGATTATTTATAATTTCTAAGTTAAGATTATTGGGATAATTTCCAATTATTATGACTCAAGAAATTTAAATAATTAAATAAGCAATTGCAGAAGAATTAAAAGAGATAGCTGACAAAAAAAAGATTTTTATTCATTTTCAATTGTTTGTTACAAATATTATTTGAATACTGTAAATTTATTTACAGTGTTTACAATAATGTTATTACAAATAATTAGAAATAAAATAAAACTATCCTAAATTGCTTGAAGTCTTCATCTTCTATTTCTCTTGCCCCAATTGATATTTACCTGCAAAGACAAAAAAAAGGAAGAAGTCAATACAGTTAAAATTAAAAAGGCAAACCAAACTGAAATTCCAAACAAACTGCATAAGTGCAAACCATCCAAGAGGCAATCCAAACTGTCAAAGGAACTAAACCAAATTGCATTGTCAAACTGAAAATACCAAACTAAGTAACAAGTTCCAAACTGTCAAAAGCTGTCAAAGAAGATACCAAAAGATATCAAAAACTGTCAAAAGCTGTCAACAAGTACACAAAAGCAATGCAGAAAATCTGGAGGTAAGAAGATATGCAGAGGAAAGACAAAATGCAAGCAAACTTGTAAAAGCTTTTATCATCATTTTCTGGCCAAAACCTTTTCAGAAAAATAAGCACTTTAAGCAATATAATATGCTTTAAGAGAGAGAGAGAGAAAAGAGGGAGAGAAGTAGAGGCTTACAGTAGGCAGGCTTAAGACAAAGAGATATAAAACAAAGAGTATCTGAACAGTTCAAGAGGGGGGCAGAACACATAGAAAAAGAGAACACAACTTGTAACCTCAAAAACTGTTTTTCAAGGAAGCAAACTAAGAAGCCTAACACATCCTGCATCAAAGCCTCTCAAAAACAAACAAGTTTCCAACTGCCTCAAGCTTAGAAACCAGTTTCAACAGACCATAACCACAACCTCCAAGCTTGCCTGTCTCAAAAATCAAAACACCACAAGCCAACATATAACACAAATCAAAAAGCCTCTCAAAAAACTAACAAACACATAAACAACAGCCTGCCTGCCTGTACCAGAAGTAAGACACAAACTCAGTTCACATAGCACAAGCCTGCTAAAACCTCAACAAACCTGCATCAAAACAAAAGCCAAAGAAACTGCAACCAGAAGCAAGCCTAAGGCAACAAGCCTTAAGGCCTGTAACCAGCAAACCTGCTTGCCTGCATAAAACAAAACTCCAAACTATCTCAAGCCCGCCTCAAGCTTAAGGACCTGTTACAGAAGCAAACCTTTCAAGCTTGCCTCAAGCCTAAAAACCTGTCAAACTGTAGAACATATAACCTGCTTCAGAACTGCCTCAAACCTGAACAAACTGCACAATAAGCCTGCCTATAACCACAAGCCTGTCAAAGCCTAAACTTTCAAGCCTGTCAAAACCTGTTTCACTACCAAACCAAACAAAACTCCGACAAATCAAAACACCACAAAAATGCCTCAGAACATGTTCATCATAGGCTAAACAAGTACAAGATCTCAGATTTAACATCAACATATCAAGGAAGCAAGCCAATAAGCAACTCAGAAGCAAAGACACTGAAGCTAGCAACTCAGAAGCAAACATTCAAGCCAAAGTGCCTCAGAACCAAAGTTCATCATAGGCTAAACATATTTAAACACACTCTCAGAGCAAAAGCTCATCATCAAGGATCACAAAATCCAAAGAAAGCAACACAAAGGCAAGCATTCAGATACAAAATACCAGGAAGCAAGCCAGCAAGCAAGTCATCGCGTTCCCTCCGCCCGACCGCCTAAGACGCCTCCTGTCCACTCCTCCGTCTCCTCTCCAAAGGTATCGTCCCTTCTTTCCCTTTTACACCTCACATAAACAAATAACAGAAGATCAAAACGTGTCAAAAAATAAAACATGCAAGAGAAAATCTGAAAACCCTAAGAGCATAGGAATGAATCGTTACCTTTTTCTTTCCGTCGCCCTGAGCAACTGAGAAGGAGGAAGCGGAGATGGCGCCTGGTGGCCTGAGGCGAGGAGAGGGACATAAGAGGCCATATCGGTTTGGGAACGAGAAAGACGAAGAAGAAGATGCAAAAGCGGCGCCGTTCTAAGACTCTGAACCCTATTCTGAACAAAACGATTCAACCCTAACAACAAAAACTTGTGAAGCACATTTGGGCCTCTGCCCCATCAAAACCCTAAGCCCAATGGAATCTGGCACGTACCCCCTCTTTTTCTAATCCTGTCTGTTTTTGTTTGGGCCAAGCATATATCCCACAAAAGCCCATTTAATTTTTTATTTACTTCTTAGGTTTACAAATCAATATTTTTATATTATCACTTTATTTTCTTTTTTATATATAACTTAATTCCTGATTTTTTTTCTTGTTAAATAGGTAATGTATTAATTTTTCATAACAATACTTTTTATTACACTTAAAATATATAAATATTAGATTTATTAGGTTAATAGATTTTTTGTCTTAAACTTTTTTTGTTTAAAAAATCTTTTTATATAAATTTCTAAAAACATTAACAAATACATAAACAATAGATTTTTTTATTAAGTTAAAATTTTCTTTTCACTAAAACTTTTGTTTATACATAATTAACAAAAACACAAAAATAAATAACAATACTTAACTTGCATCATTTGTAAATAATCATGTGCACCTCACATTGCTTTTGATTCCTTTTTATTCTTATACTTTTACATTGAGAATACGATGATTCGATTTGGTTGTAAATAATATTTGGACACTACTATCCTGATAAGACTCATCCCCATTTGTAAACATTTGTACCCCCATCCCCGGATACTTGTTGTAATAATTTAGGACTTTACATTTCCGCACTTTAAAGCTTTCAATTATACCATGTTAGACTTAGGGTTTGTATGCAAATAAAATCAACAAGTAGTTTGACCTAAATGAAAGACAAAAAAGCATGAAAATTGAATACACAATTCACACTTGCACCCTTAGGGTAATTCCACTTGTTGCCTTCAAAAATGGGCCATGTTTGCATGTTGAGTTTCTTTGGCAAAACAAAACAAATCAAATGATCATAGTCCCTCGATGACGCTTTTGAAGTTGCCTAAGCAAAATGATCATAGTCCCTCAAGAAAATTGCCCAAAGACCCTTGACACTATTGCTTTCATGGTCTATACGATGACCCGCGCCTGTCCCGTTAACATCCTAATACAAGGTTGTTCACCAAATACAATGGTGAAACAACACTGTTAAAAGGGTTAAAACACGAGAAAGATCTTTGAGAAACTTAGGGTAGATAGCTCTTGGTTACTTGATCCAAACTTGCAAAACATCCTTGCCATTTTTCAAAACACACATCACAACATAACTTCAAAACAAACTTCCAAAAAACATTGAAACATCTTTTCAAAAAGACAAACACCTTTGTAAAACATTCGAGTAAAGAATTGTTACAATGGTTGCCTAGACAAGGCATCTTTTTCAAAACATTTTCAAAACCACACACACACACCACCATTTCAAGTAATTGAAAATCAAAGGCAAGTGATCTAAAACAAGTAACTAAGAGCCCATGGATAACCATGGATGAAAAGGGTGCTAGCACCTTCCCTTTTCATAATCTACCCCCCGAACCCACGAAAACATCTCAAAGGTCTTTCCTGTGCTTTTTGACCTTTCCTTAGGATAAATAAAAAGTCGGTGGCGACTCTTGCTAAATCGAACAAGTGCGAATACAAACGCAAAACCACAAGTCAGTTCTCCCACCGTATCACAGAACTGGCGACTCTGCTGGGGAATTACATAAAAGTGGGGTTACCTTAGGGTTTAGATCACCTTTACATGCTTGCTTTGATTGCTTTACTTTTTTGGGTTCCTTGTTTGGGTTTGTTGTGAATCCTACACCCAGATTTGGGGCCACCTTTTTAGGTAAATAACAATAAACTGTGAGGGAACTGTGCGGGGTATACCGACATGGTTGAAGCAGTAGCTATGTTAGTGTGACATATTTGTGAGTACCGGTAGCCCTTGAGTAGTCAAGGAGAATACGGGGCCGCTGAGTGATGTCATGAAGCACTAACGAACTCTTAGTACCTTACTTGACCATCTTGGCCTTTTTAGGGGTAGTGAGATGATTGACTTTGGTGCAGTCTGAAGTTGGTAGATACTCGATACTACACTCATTGAGGGTTGTTTTCTTGGAATATTTTGGTCGCCAGTTAAGTGGCTAAACCAAAACAATGAACACAAAAAATAATCCAATGATATTGAGCTCCTTAGAACCCAGTTCCTATTTTAGGACAGGATGAGACAACTAACTTCAAGAGGGTACTTACCTATAAACCCCATGCAAGCCTAAACCTAAGGACTTGTTTGCTCTGTGTGAATATGATTGCCTGTATATATATATATTTGCTTACTTTTGCATACATGTACATAACATCATGACATCATACCATAGCATTTTCAATAATCGTTTCAAGGATCTCGAGGGTCTTTTGATACAGGGGCACGTTGAACCAGACGTCTACCAAAGGGCAAGAGGGTTCTCCTCTAAACAAATGCCATCAAAGATCAAGTGCAACAACTTGAATCAGGGGCTATGACCCACTTGACATGGTGAGCTTGATTCTCGTGGAAAGACATCCACCGATGCAAAGTTCTCCAATCAAAGATGTTGATCAAAGTTCAATCTCTAACATTGTCTTGTGTTTACCTCGAGAGATCCTTGAAAACATGCATCCACATATCATACATTGCATCATAACAGTTTTTCCTTTTTAGGTTTCCTTATTCTCCTACTGTTTATTTCAGTAGGGATGGCTCTAGAACAGACTATCAAGGACATTCAGGCTCAAAACGCTCAACTTCAAGATATGTTCTTGAACCTATCCAAGGGACAAGAAGAAGTCAAGGCGCTCCTCACCAGGGGCATGATCGTGGGAAATCCTTGGGACGACCGGTTGGGGCCATAAATTGAGATAGCCATATTGAAGGGGCAACTGGTGAGTCAGATGGTTCTTATCCAAAATCTGGCACAAGGACAAGAAGAGCTCAGGGCTCTCGTCAACAAACTGCTTCGAGATAACCAAGTGGGGCAGACAACTGGGGCTGAAGATCAAATCATCATTCAACCTTTTCTGAGACAAGAAGGCAAGGGAAAAGCTCCTCAACTTGCTTCAGGGTCACAAGCCCAACAACATCTTACACCTGCTCAACAAAGACAGGGGCATAAGCGTAAGGAGGTCGCGCTCAAAAGACAATTCACCAAGATCAACATGTCACTAGCTCAAGCGCTACAACGCATGTTACAGGCAGAGCTGATTACGTCAAGGGCTCATCTCCGGAACCCAAATACTTATGCTCCTGCTTATCATCCCAATGAAAGGTGTGCATACCACTCTGACAGTCCGGGACATGACACAAACAACTGTTGGGCCTTGAAAAACAAAACTCAGGATCTGATTAACAATGGAGTGTTGAAATTCATGCCGGATGGCGAGATGAAAATCTTCCGTTAAGGGTTTCTCCACCTGAAATGACAAAGCTCGAACTGAGAGACTTTTGTTTCATTTGAATTTTCAAGTTGTAATTTCTTTGGTTATTCAAACAATTATCTGTTGATGTCAAACTCTGTTTCATTAATGCATTGCATATGTTTGTCTTGAATTCATCCATTCGTTTTCACTATTCTTATGCTTTCTTCATGATATTTAACTCTTGATAAAAAGCTGCAAGCCTTTAGAGGGAGGATGACGAAACAATACCGTAATCTCATACAATATGCTTTTGAACAGACCTTGCTGATGATGTACAGGCATTTCTTTCAAATCCTAAACACCAGAGTTATAAGGAAGATAATCCCTAGTCAACCCCTTCGAGCCAAAGAAGTAGGAGTTTTCTGTTATAAATAAATCGAAACCTTTGATTTAAACCTGGGGCGGGGTAGTCTCTCAGTTAATTCAAAAAAAGAAATGCGCATTAAAGTCGCAAACTCTCAGTTCGTAATACAACGAATGACATAAAAAAAAACATTCCTTTGGAACCAAAAGACAGTGATGGTTCTTTATCTCATAGGCAGTCAATCTCTCAAAAGAGAAAAGCCCAATAAGCCAAAACCTATAAAGGAAGCTTAAGAAAGCTGGGGAATCCCGCTGACTGTAATCTCGAAAACAGGAACAGTCAGGCAAAAGTTAGGGATAATAAATCAAAAGAAAGAGGTCATTACAAATCCTTAACAACATGAAAAATGTTGCAAAAAAAAAGATGATGACTGCCTTCCAAAATTCAATTGGTGAACCATCACCCAAAATGTCATTCCAAACTCAAAAAGAGTGTGACGCACAATTAACTGAGTCTAGGATTGAAGAACATCACGAAGAGCGGGTGGGTACAAATATACTTTGAGCCTTTATCCTTTGTTTCTTAAACCGTGAACCAAGCCACATTACAACCCTTCAAAAGTCCTAATTGAAGCATGGGTTAGTTCGAAAGCATACTGTTACAAAAGGTATCCTGACTCCTGTAAGGCTTTGCTCTAAATCTTGTGTTGATTTTGTCTTATGAAAAGTTTTCTGCTAAAAAATGCATTTTTCAAAACTTCAAGACAGACATAAACTTTGCATTACTTGAATATCACTGTTTGCATTTGGCTATTTGTTTGACGGCGGAGAAATTCACACAACGAATATCCGATGAACGAAAGCTCTCTCAGTGAACCAAATCAATTCAAAAAGGATGACACTTCCATTGACAAATCTCCTATCAACAAGGGGGCATGACATGTCACTATCCAGCACACCTGGGGAAGTCCAGTCAAGGTTTCAACAGATCTTTCAAAGTTCAGTTAACCTGGGGCAGTCCAGTCAAGGTTTCAAGAAATCTCTCAATTGTAGAGTGAACCTGGGGCAAGTCTCCTTCACCATCACTTGGGGCATTTAAACGTCAATCTCATCAAAGGGTTACGTGCAGTCCAAGTGTCCTGGCAATATCACAAGCATCTGATACTAGGGGCAGTGATGAAACCTCTCCGAAATATTTCTGAAAAGAAATTCAAGTGTCCTCGAGAAGTTCATCACCTCTCTAAGCAGAACTGCAGTCATGGGTTTATTTCCCTAATATTTGTCAAGGATTTATTCTCCAAAACAAAATTACATTTCAACAACATTCTTAACATATGCAGATTGATCGACAGATTCCTTCATCTTTTAGAGTAGTAATCTTCAAAGATTCCTTCATCTTTTGGAGTAGTAATCAAAGATTCTTTCATCTTTTGGAGTAGTAATCAAAGGTTCCTTCATCTTTTGGAGTAGTAATCGTCAAAGATTCCTTCATATTTTGGAGTAGTAATCAAAGGTTCCTTCATCTTTTGGAGTAGTAATCATCAAAGGTTCCTTCATCTTTTGGAGTAGTCATCAAAGGTTCCTTCATCTTTTGGAGTAGTAATCATCAAAGGTTCCTTCATCTTTTGGAGTAGTCATCAAAGGTTCCTTCATCTTTTGGAGTAGTAATCAAAGATTACTTCATCTTTTGGAGTAGTAATCATCAAAGGTTCCTTCATCTTTTGGAGTAGTAATCATCAAAGGTTCCTTCATCTTTTGGAGTAGTAATCAAAGATTCCTTCATATTTTGGAGTAGTAATCATCAAAGGTTCCTTCTTCTTTTGGAGTAGTAATCAAAGATTCCTTCATCTTTTGGAGTAGTAATCATCAAAGGTTCCTTCATCTTTTGGAGTAGTAATCATCAAAGGTTCCTTCATATTTTGGAGTAGTAATCAAAGATTCCTTCATCTTTTGGAGTAGTAATCATCAAAGGTTCCTTCATCTTTTGGAGTAGTAATCATCAAAGGTTCCTTCATATTTTGTAGTAGTCATCAAAGGTTCCTTCATCTTTTAGAGTAGTAATCAAAGGTTCCTTCATCTTTTGGAGTAGTAATCAAAGGTTCCTTCATCTTTTGGAGTAGTAATCATCAAAAATTCCTTCATCACCTGCTGGAAGTTACAACCACCAACAAGATAACAGACAACTAAAAATCTGTTTCTCTCAAGAATGAAGACTCGCATCCTTAAAACCTCAGAAGATTGGTATACTCCCAATTTCTGACCCTTAACAGAATGAAGACTCTCATCCTTGAAACCCCAGTAGATTGGCATACACCCAAGCTCCTGATATCCCCAACAGAATGAGGATTCTCATTCTCAAAGTGGCATATAACCTGAGTTCCTAATTCCCCAAACAGAGTTAAACTTCAGGATCCTCAGCAGAACAAGAGCTTTCTCAAAGCTGATTTCCCCAGCCAGAGAGCCTTCCAGAATCTAATTCCCCTCAGTTTCAAGATCCCCAGTGGAGCCAAAACTGTTAATCCCCAGCGGAGCTAAAACTTCCAACTATCAATCCCCAAGCAGAATGAAGACTCTCATTCTCAGTTCCTCACAGAGTACTCAGATATTCTCCAGTGAAGATCTCCTCAAGGCAGGAATCCCCAGTAGATTGGCATACAACCCAAACTCCTGATTTCCCCAACAGTGGTCCCAGGACTTCTCAGTTTCAACAATCAAAGGATTTTCAATCCCCAGCAGCAGTCAAGGATTTACTTTCCCCGACAACAGTCAAAGATTTCAGGATTCGTCTTCCTCAGCAAGACAGCTCATCAGCTTACATGCACATTCATTACATTCATATCATAAACATTGATATAACATACATTGCATCATACATTTCATGCAACATAACTTTGTGTTTCAGCTAATATTTTTACCCTTTTCAGGATAAGACTAATAAGCTTCAACTTCTGAAAACAGGTTACGGGTTCTCCAGATACGGATGTTAACCTATCGCTTGTTCAGATTTCAAAACCTCTGAAAACAGTTTACGGGTTCTCCAGATACGGATGTTAACCTATTGCTTGTTCAGATTCCAGACTTTTAAAAACAGTTTACGGATTCTCCAAACACGGATGTTAATCTATCGCTTGTTCAGACTCAACTTTTGAAGACAGTTCACGGACGCTTCCCAACATGGATGCTGATCTATTGCTTATTCAACTTCAAGACTTCTGAAAACAGTTTACGGGTTCTCCAGATACGGGTGTTAATCTATCGCTTGTTCAGATTCAAAACTACTGAAAACAGTTTACGGATGATTCCAAACATGGATGTCAATTCATTGCTTGTTCAGATCCCCAGTTCAGAGATGTTCCAAACATGGATACCTTTCTGATACTCGTCCACTCACCAACGACATACAGTTCAACCAACATTCCAAATGGCATCTCTAAGCCCATCCCCCGACAAGATTCTGTCACATCTACAGATGGCATCTCTAAGCCCATCCTCCTACCAACAATTTCCAAATGGCATCTCTAAGCCCATCCCCCGACAAGATTCTGTCACATCTCCAGATGGCATCTATAAGCCCATCCTCCTACCAACATTTCAGATGGCATCTTTAAGCCCATCTCCAAATGGCATCTTTAAGCCCATTCCCCCAACTACGCTTTGACGAGTGCAAATTTTTGGGCACTCTAGTGTCCAATCTCCTTTTACCTTCGAGTCGCGAACGGCAAACCTGCCAATCTAACTCTTCAGGTTCAAGAAGATTGAACATGGGCAACTGTTGTACCCCAAAATTTGCCCTCCCTTTTTCACAAGAAATCACAGCTTCGGGCTTTTCCTGATTTTTCAAATTGGCTCAAGAATCGATCAAACAGACTTTTCTTTTCAGTCAAACAAAATTAGGGTTTCCATTAACTTTTGAATCAGTTCAAGAAAATTATTAGGGTTTGGTTGAGTTTGGCTCAGGGTTTGGTCAAGCAGACGCTTCTTTGACATTAAATCAAGAATTAGGGTTTGCACGCGCATTTTCGGAATAATTTGAATCCACAGTGTCTAAATTGACTGTCACACTGCTTTGACGCTTGTTTAAGATTCCTGTTTGTTTCTCAAAGTCTAAACATCTGGGATGGAAGCTGAGGCTTCTGATTGAGAGTTTGAAGTGTTGGGTTAATCAGTGAAGTGAAAGGCGTATGGACGTTTGCAATGCTATTGATTATCTGGAACGCCGGGCTTATTGTTGGTTAATACAAGGCTAGAAGGTTGCGACGTTTGTTAGTTATTTATAATTTCTAAGTTAAGATTATTGGGATAATTTCCAATTATTATGACTCAAGAAATTTAAATAATTAAATAAGCAATTGCAGAAGAATTAAAAGAGATAGCTGACAAAAAAAGATTTTTATTCATTTTCAATTGTTTGTTACAAATATTATTTGAATACTGTAAATTTATTTACAGTGTTTACAATAATGTTATTACAAATAATTAGAAATAAAATAAAACTATCCTAAATTTCTTGAAGTCTTCATATTCTATTTCTCTTGCCCCAATTGATATTTACATGCAAAGACAAAAAAAGGAAGAAGTCAATACAGTTAAAATTAAAAAGGCAAACCAAACTGAAATGCCAAACAAACTGCATAAGTGCAAACCATCCAAGAGGCAATCCAAACTGTCAAAGGAACTAAACCAAATTGCATTGTCAAACTGAAAATACCAAACTAAGTCACAAGTTCCAAACTGTCAAAAGCTGTCAAAGAAGATACCAAAAGATATAAAAAAATGTCAAAAGCTGTCAACAAGTACACAAAAGCAATGCAGAAAATCTGGAGGTAAGAAGATATGCAGAGGAAAGGCAAAATGCAAGCAAACTTGTAAAAGCTTTTATCATCATTTTCTGGCCAAAACCTTTTCAGAAAAATAAGCACTTTAAGCAATATAATATGCTTTAAGAGAGAGAGAAAAGAGGGAGAGAAGTAGAGGCTTACAGTAGGCAGGCTTAAGACAAAGAGATATAAAACAAAGAGTATCAGAACAGTTCAAGAGGGGGGCAGAACACATAGAAAAAGAGAACACAACTTGTAACCTCAAAAACTGTTTTTCAAGGAAGCAAACTGAGAAGCCTAACATATCCTGCATCAAAGCCTCTCAAAAACAAACAAGTTTCCAACTGCCTCAAGCTTAGAAACCAGTTTCAACAAACCATAACCACAACCTCCAAGCTTGCCTGTCTCAAAAATCAAAACACCACAAGCCAGCATATAACACAAATAAAAAAGCCTCTCAAAAAACTAACAAACACATAAACAACAGCCTGCCTGCGTGTACCAGAAGTAAGACACAAACTCAGTTTACATAGCACAAGCCTGCTAAAACCTCAACAAACCTACATCAAAACAAAAGCCAAAGAAACTGCAACCAGAAGCAAGCCTAAGGCAACAAGCCTTAAGGCCTGTAACCAGCAAACCTGCATAAAACAAAACTCCAAACTATCTCAAGCCTGCCTCAAGCTTAAGGACCTGTTACAGAAGCAAACCTTTCAAGCCTGCCTCAAGCCTAAAAACCTGTCAAACTGTAGAACATATAACCTGCTTCAGAACTGCCTCAAACCTGAACAAACTGCACAATAAGCCTGCCTATAACCACAAGCCTGTCAAAGCCTAAACTTTCAAGCCTGTCAAAACCTGTTTCACTACCAAACCAAACAAAACTCCAACAAATCAAAACACCACCAAAATGCCTCAGAACATGTTCATCATAGGCTAAACAAGTCCAAGATCTCAGATTTAACATCAACATATCAAGGAAGCAAGCCAATAAGCAACTCAGAAGCAAAGACACTGAAGCTAGCAACTCAGAAGCAAACATTCAAGCCAAAGTGCCTCAGAACCAAAGTTCATCATAGGCTAAACATATTCAAACACACTCTCAGAGCAAAAGCTCATCATCAAGGATCACAAAATCCAAAGAAAGCAACACAAAGGCAAGCATTCAGATACAAAATACCAGGAAGCAAGCCAGCAAGAAAGTCACCGCGTTCCCTCACCCCGGCCGCCTAAGACGCCTCCTGTCCACACCTCCGTCTCCTCTCCAAAAGTATCGTCCCTTCTTCCCCTTTTACACCTCACATAAACAAATAATAGAAGATCAAAATGTGTCAAAAAATAAAACATGCAAGAGAAAATCTAAAAACCCTAAGAGCATAGGAATGAATCGTTACCTTTTTCTTTCCGTCGCCCTGAGCAACTGAGGAGGAGGAAGCGGAGATGGCGCCTGGTGGCCTGAGGCAAGGAGAGGGACATCAGAGGCCATATCAGTTTGGGAACGAGAAAGACGAAGAAGAAGATGGAAAAGCGGCGCCGTTCTAAGACTCTGAACCCTATTCTGAACAAAACGATTCAACCATAACAACAAAAACTTGTGAAGCACATTTGGGCCTCTGCCCCATCAAAACCCTAAGCCCAATGGAATCTGGCACGTACCCCCTCTTTTACTAATCCTGTCTGTTTTTGTTTGGGCCAAGCATATATCCCACAAAAGGCCATTTAATTTTTTATTTACTTCTTAGGTTTACAAATCAATATTTTTATATTATCACTTTATTTTATTTTTTATATATAACTTAATTCCTGATTTTTTTTCTTGTTAAATAGGTAATGTATTAATTTTTCATAACAATACTTTTTATTACACTTAAAATATATAAATATTAGATTTATTAGGTTAATAGATTTTTTGTCTTAAACTTTTTTTGTTTAAAAAATCTTTTTATATAAATTTCTAAAAACATTAACAAATACATAAACAATAGATTTTTTTATTCAGTTACAATTTTCTTTTCACTAAAACTTTTGTTTATACATAATTAACAAAAACACAAAAATAAATAACAATACTTAACTTGCATCATTTATAAATAATCATGTGCACCTCACATTGCTTTTGATTCCTTTTTATTCTTATACTTTTACATTGAGAATACGATGATTCGATTTGGTTGTAAATAATATTTGGACACTACTATCCTGATAAGACTCATCCCCATTTGTAAACATTTGTACCCCCATCCCCGGATACTTGTTGTAATAATTTAGGACTTTACATTTCCGCACTTTAAAGCTTTCAATTATACCATGTTAGACTTAGGGTTTGTATGCAAATAAAATCAACAAGTAGTTTGACCTAAATGAAAGACAAAAAAGCATGAAAATTAAATACACAATTCACACTTGCACCCTTAGGGTAATTCCACTTGTTGCCTTAAAAAATGGGCCATGTTTGCATGTTGAGTTTCTTTGGCAAAACAAAACAAATCAAATGATCATAGTCCCTCGATGACGCTTTCGAAGTTGCCTAAGCAAAATGATCATAGTCCCTCAAGAAAATTGCCCAAAGACCCTTGACACTATTGCTTTCATGGTCTATACGATGACCCGCGCCTGTCCCGTTAACATCTTAATACAAGGTTGTTCACCAAATACAATGGTGAAACAACACTGTTAAAAGGGTTAAACATGAGAAAGATCTTTGAGAAACTTAGAGTAGATAGCTCTTGGTTACTTGATCCAAACTTGCAAAACATCCTTGCCATTTTTCAAAACACACATCACAACACAACTTCAAAACAAACTTCCAAAAAACATTGAAACATCTTTTCAAAAAGACAAACACCTTTGTAAAACATTCGAGTAAAGAATTGTTATAATGGTTGCCTAGACAAGGCATCTTTTTCAAAACATTTTCAAAACCACACACACACACCACCATTTCAAGTAATTGAAAATCAAAGGCAAGTGATCTAAAACAAGTAACTAAGAGCCCATGGATAACCATGGATGAAAAGGGTGCTAGCACCTTCCCTTTTCATAATCTACCCCCCGAACCCACGAAAACATCTCAAAGGTCTTTCCTGTGCTTTTTGACCTTTCCTTAGGATAAATAAAAAGTCGGTGGCGACTCTTACTAAACCGAACAAGTGCGAATACAAACGCAAAACCACAAGTCAGTTCTCCCACCGTATCACAGTGGGCATTGATTATTTTACTAAGTGGATCGAAGCGATTCCTTTAGTCAATGTAGACCAGGAGAATGTCATTGAATTCATTCAAAAGTACATCATATACAGATTTGGAATCCCTGAAACAATAACTACAGACCAAGGATCAGTCTTCACTGGTCGAAAGATGAAAGAATTCGCTGTAGAGATGGGGTTTAAACTGTTAACATCAACGCCCTATTATGCGCAGGGCAATGGCCAGGTCGAAGCAACAAATAAAGTAGTGATCAGTTTAATAAAGAAACACGTGGGAAAGAAACCCAAAAACTGGCACAAGACACTGGATCAAGTCATGTGGGTATGTCGAACTTATCCAAAAGAAGCCACAGGGACAACACTATTTCACCTAACCTATGGTCATGATGTAGTGTTACCAGTGGAAATCCACTTGCAAGCGACAAGGGTTTAGATGCATCATGAAATCCCTTCTGAAGTCTATTGGAGCATGATGTTGGATGAACTAGTAGACTTAGACGAAGAAAGGTTGAAAGCTTTGGATCTTTTGAGACTACAGAAGAAGCGAGTCGAGAAATCCTACAATCGAAGGGTAAAGTCCAAGACGTTTCAACCTGAAGATCTAGTTTGGAAAGTAATACTCCCAATGGATCGAAAAGACAGAAGCTTGGGAAAATGGTCCCCTAAGTGGGAAGGACCTTTTAAGATTGTGCAAACATTCTCAGGCGGAGCCTATGAGATCGAAGAATTAAGCGAAGATTAAAGACTCTTGAAGGTAAATGGTAAATACTTGAAAACGTATAGACATATGCTTCAAAAGATAAAAATAAATAATATATAATCACTGATTATAAAGAATGCCAAAATGGAAACTTAAAATTTTTCATTAAGGGTGCCAAAATGGCTCTGAAATCGTTACAGAAAGTGATTACATAATTGAGAGAAAACAGGATTCAAAAGGGAAGATTGGCTTTAATCTGGATATACTTGATTCTTTGCAATTCTAGCCGTCGATCACATAGAGCTTTCAATTGGTGAAGGGTTTCGAGCTTAGCATCCAGAGATTGAGCTCGATCGGCGTGTTTTAACCCTTCAGCCAATTCTTCTTGGCTTTCTGATTCATTGTTCACAGCAAGAAGCTCCTCTTTCTTTTTGTCGTTGGCAGCAATTTTTGCTTCCAACTCTGCAATCTGTGCTCTCAACTGAACATTGTCTTGATCAATCTCCTCGACCACCTTTTGCCTAGCCTCCTGGGCCTTCAACAAGTCCTTTACTCTAGAAGCGGATTCAGTAGCAGCATGCCAAGCAGCAACCACTTGACCATTGGCCTCTTCGATCTCACGATTGAGAATTCTCTGACGGTTATAATCCGCTGATACCTGATCAACAATAGAGAGTAAATCCAAGATTACACTGGCTACATCCGGAGGAGCAACAAGAAGATCGACAACTTTCAAGATAGTCTTCAGAAAGGAAGGAGCCGTTGGTTCCCCCTCAAGAGTTAACATCAAATCTCTTTTAAAGATTTGTGCTTTAACCTTTTGAAGAGCCTCGTCGAGAGGGGAAGTCGAGGTAGATCTTCCGGATGCAGTCGAGGCACTGCGATCAGAGGAACTCTCTCGACCCTCCAAAATTGCAGTCAGATAACCTAACAGATTTTGTTGCTTCAGTAAAGCCAAATCCTTTTTGGTTCTGGATCCCGTCGAAGGGATACTTGCGTTGGCTGTAATAACCACGTTGGCTACTTGAGTTAGAATTGCCTCAGTGCCTGGAGGATTTTGGTTTCCTTCAGAAAAAACTTCTTCACCCTCAGCTTCTGGGATATCTACATTTTCCCTCTCTGTTTCAGTTTCGACACCATGGATACCTTCCTCCTCAGTCTCTTGCACTTCGACCAGCGGAATCCTAATCTCCTCTTGGTTTCCTGCAGCTTCTTCATCAGCTTCTTCTATGGTTTCGTGCTGGGGTTCAGAAGTCTGATTTACTTCGTCAGCTGAACTCATAAAAGAGCCTTTCGCTGAAGATGGCCTGTAAGTAGGATTCCCGTCACTATTCAAGCAAGTGGTCGAATCCTCGACATGAGTAGGAATTCATGTCGAAGTCCCAGCAGTGTCTTGGGAAATAGAAAGAATTTATTGCTTTTAGAATCATCACAAAGTAAAAGAGAGTGGAAGAAGTAAATAATAAGCAGTTGAAGTAAATACCTGGACTGGGATTTCAGCATCAGGACTAGAGTTGTCACTTTCGCTGGGATTGTTTAACCTAGCGATTACCTCCTATTCAGTAGGTTCATTAATGACTACAGGAGGTAGCCTCCCAACCGTAGTTTTAATCCTAATTTTTGGACGGGGTTCAACGACAGGAGTTGGTTTTTTAAATCTTCGTCTCTGTAAAGGAACAAGAGGAGACTCCTCTTCCTCATCGCTAGAGATTTGGATCTCTTAAACCTTCCATTTTTTCGGGGTAGATTTCTGAATACCCAGGAAATCAAGTCGAAGGGGTCGGCACTTGTGTTATATAAAAAATGAGGATTCGAAGGAAAAGTAAATACCTTAGGAGAAGGGTTGACGATAGAGTCTCCCCCTTTCGAACTCTCAACAGTTTTCTTCGAGGCGGCTCTCTTGATAGCTAAACAGAAGACAAGACAACTATAGTTAAGTAAGTGTCGAAAGACGAATATAGCACGAAGAGATGGAGAAGAATAATACCTTTCTTGACTCTGTCGAGAACATCTTGAATGCCTCACGTAGATGGTGGGAAAAGTCCTTCTCATCGAAGAACTCTTCACCATAGTAATGTTTCCACCACGTCTCAAAAGTGATGGAACTCAGGAAATAAAGGTTGAAGTCGAAGAAGGTCAGTATAGTTCGACCAGAATACCTACCAATGTGCTTGGTAACGACATCTTCCGAGTAATCTGCATTGTAAAAAAGCAGCAGCTTCTCTCGAGAGTAAATGGGTGAAGGGAGTAATTGAGCAATACCAAATTGTCGAGAGACAAGATTTGGTTGGTAAGCAATCAAGCTCAATTGATTTTTTGAGCTCTTGAATCTTAAGGGCATGATCCTGGGGCGCAAGAACGATTCCCACATGCTCACGAACTCATCAGTCACGTCATCCTCCATATTCGAAGGGTATGGCCTAGTAAACCATTCCGGACTAACTTTTCGACTGGCAAAGGGAGCCATAGTCGAAACAAAGCTCTTTCGCTCCGCAAACATCATTACGAAGCTGGTTAAAGCCTTTTGAAACTGTTGGCCTTCATCAGTGGGAGTTAGTAATGCAAGCCTGGTGCCCTCGACTCTCCTGTTCAGAATCTCAGGAGCCTCTTCGTTGATCTTGTTCTTCTGGGGAAGGAAAGATTCGAAGGTGGCGTTAAGCCACAATTGCATAAGCCAAAAGGGACCGGATAACAGCAAGCTTCCCCTGTATCCTAGAACCTTAAGTTGAGTCACACCATTACTGATGGACTCATATAAGTTGACCAGAATCAATTCGACCAAGCAAAGAGGATATTTGTGGTGCAGCTGCGTTGCGAGCGTCAACATCTTTTTTGTCACCTGCAGTGACTTAGTACAAAAAACAAATCGAGACAGCCACATAGCCAATAAAGCTATATGCTCCACCTCTGACACGGTATTAGAGGTTTTATCATGAAAGTGGTTTATAAAGGTAGTATAAGTGGGTTTTGTAGCAGCAAACCCAATAGGATCCTCAGACAAGTCTTTAGGGTCGAAATAGTCACCAGTGGGTCGAAGACCAGTGATGGCAGCTATGTCGAATAAAGTAGGAGTCATCATCCCACAAGGAAGATGAGAAGTGAAATGTGCACTATCCCAAAAGTACAATGAAGATACCAGCATAAGGGGGCAGTAAGGCAATCATGTCTTCAACAGCATCACCAGGTCATAAATACCCATCTCCTTCCAAACAGAAGCTTGCACCCTCTCCATCTTACTCAGCCAGTCTGAATATTCAGAAGAAAGATTAGGGCTTGAGTGAAAGATTCGATTCCCCTTGTTCATGAACTGGAGGTTGATATCCTCTGTAGTCTGAGGATGCTGCTGGTTCGCCGGAGTGGTGTCTTCGGGGTCATCCCTAGGTTTTTTGGCGCAACCTATGGGTCTAAGCCTTGGGTGTGTAGGAAAAAAGGCGCGGTTTTTTAAGGGATTTTCGACGCATAAGGATAAAGGACCGGACATAGCATACATGTTTCCTCCGTATCTGATGGGAATAAGGAGTTGAGAATCATAGGCCTCTCGCCATTCTCTGGTTATAGGTTCAGCAATGTACTTGTTAGACGAGGAAGAAGGAGGGTTGGTGGAAAAGATCTTTGGTGGTTTCTGAACATCATTAGTGTTTTTTGGTTGAGGATTGTTTGGAGCATTAGAGAGAAAGGCCATTGTTAAAGATTTAAGAGAAAGAGCGAAGGTGACAGTACAATGTTGTGAGAATGCAAGGGATTTGGAAAAGCTGGAAATGATAAAAGTTCCAAATAGAAAAGCTTGGAAGTATTTATAGCCTTCAGAAGAGGGAGATGTCTCGTCAAGGGAATTTAATGTTTCGCATGTAGTGGGGCACGTGGAAAAGCGTGAAACGGTTATCGTGCAGGCATTGGGAAACCTTGGGACATGCTTGCCTAGATTATAGGAATATGGCCATCATGGCAAGCGTGATAACGACAGTTTTGAAGAGACATCTTGGAGAAAAGTGATGATGGTTTTACCAAGTATGGCAGCTATTGGAAGGCGAAAAGCACACGTCAAAACTTGTTGGACAACTGGGAAGACAGGTGTCGAATGGGAAGTTCAAAGAATGGCTATTTCTTTGAGCGTCGAAATAGACATTCTTAGGGGGCAATTTGTTGGCTCCCAAATTGGACACTTACTGTATTTGGTCTTTTGGATCAAACAACTGGAATGAACTAAACCAGGAGGTATGATTCAACACATGAGATAAATTAGGAAAAAGGATCTAAGTTATGATAAGAATCTTCGACCAAGGGCTCATTCGACTGAAGCAGGTTTATGTTGCTCGACGGAAGGAAAGTGTTCACGCTTTGGCACATGGGACGAAGACCATTTGAAATTTGAATTATTGGAGGGAAAGGTAGTTTTCATCAGCGTCTAAGGAGAGGCAACGTGGCAAAAAGCTATGGGTCGAGAGGCATGCAGAAGACACTTGTCTTCATTCTAGCGCAGAATGTCCCCTCGATGGTTACCTACTGTAATACGGTGGGAAGAGAACTGACTGTTTTTTGGAATGCTGGTTCGCATTTTGCGTTTGTTTTTGCAAAATGTCGCGGTAAGCAAGAGTCGCCACCGTCTTTTATTTTAACCAACAAGGAAAGGAAAAAAGCACAGAAAAATTCCTTTTTCGAGATGTTTCTCGGGTCCGGGGGGTAAATTATAGAAAGGGAAGGTGTTAGCACCCTTTCTATCCGTGGTTATCCACGGGCTCTTAGGTACTTGCTCAAAGTGTTTTCAAAATTTGCTTTTCTTTGTGTTTGTGGGATCGAAAAGAGTTTTTGTTTTGAAAAGGAGTGTAAGTGTGAAAAGTTTTGTTTTGTTTTGAAAGGAACAAGTACTTAAGAACCATCTACCTACTCGAAAAAGGAATTAATCTGTGCAAATGTTTGTTAGACAGTGCTATCCCACTATTGATGAGTAGGTAGCACCGTCGTTGGAGTTTTAAGGGTCAATTCGATTAAGGGACGTGTGGTCACTAAAGCAATGTTAAGACGCCTTAGCGGCAACCCTGATGTCTTAGATCATTTTTTCCGAGGCAACCGTTTCGAGGCAACTTATGATCTTTGGACAAGAGGGCGACCTCTAAAACTTCTTATACCCAATGACTACTTTCGAAGGCAACAAAGTGAGGTGTACCCTAAGAGTGCGCAAGTGCGAGTGTGTTGTTTTCAGTTAATTTTATCTTTGTACATGTCAATGGTTATCTATATTGATTTTAGGTTTATACATTCAATCTTGTCATGCATTCCCTATTATCAAACATCTAACAATGTATAGTTGCGGAATTAAAATTGTGGAAATTAAATCTAAACTATTACAAGGCGTCGGGTATTTACATCGCCAAAAACAACCCTTGAAATTTAAATTGCGGAAAATAAAATAAAGCGATAGAATAAAGTCCTAATTAAAAGCTATTACATACCGGAAGCAATTACAATATTGGTAAAATAGGTCGCGTGCGAGAAATTAAAATGACGCATTTTTTAGGGTTTCGACCCTTTTTGAAAGAAAGCATTTTTTTGTTTGTTTTTTTTGAATTAAATGGAAATTAAATCTAAATTGACAATTAAATTAATTAATTAATAAAAATATTATTTTTGGATTTTTGAGTATTTAAGGAAATAAAATAAATTGGATTAATGTTAATAAAACCTAATTATCTAAGTTGATTTTAAATATTGCAAAAATAGTAAAAGTTAAACCTAATTAATGCTAAATTGCTTAAATTAATTTATTTACAAAAATAAAGTCATGGATTTAGTTTTAATAAATAAAAATATATTTTTGTGTTTTTGATTTTATGAGAAAAAGATTTTAATTGGTTAGTTTAAAAATAATAAAACAAATAACAATAAATAGAAATAAGAAAATAATGAAAGAAATAAAAAAAAAGCAAACTCATGGGGGTTTGGGCCCAGATTTGAGGTTTGATTGGCAATTCTTTGGCCCAACAGGCGCAGGCCTGTATTGACTTTCCACAATTCCACACGTGCCTGTTGACTTAGGAGTATGGTGAGCTTTCAATCTTGGCCATCAGATTTGGCCTGGAGGCCATCTGGCGCTTGGGATATGGAGGAGTATGATAGACCACGCCTTGGATGTTGCATAGGATGACCTGAAGAAAAATGAAACAAATGTATTGGGGGACCTGGGCCATTGGATTTTCCACTAGTACCTTCACCAACTGAGCCATTGTATTTAATTGTTAATGGAATAAGTGGAGAATATTATATATGAAAAACATGCAATGTGCTGAAAATAAAAAAAGAAAACGCACGAGATTTGAAATAGCCAACGGGGGAGGGACATATGATCATCTTCTTCGTTACAACCTGGTTATTTACCTGCGGATTTTTATCCGCAGCTAAATCCGTAGGTTCATCCTAACATGAATTCTAGGCTGTAAAAATGCAATCCAAGACCACATTCATGATCGTCTCTTCCTCCTGATTTCATCTATATCCATTGTTAGTGCTGATTTTACCTGAAACTGAAACGCCTAAAAACAAGAAACCCAAACCCTAGTTTCGGGTATGGCTTTACAGGCTACGAAAACAAAATCAAATATTGCAGATAGTTTGGAAATCATACAAAGATCAAGAATATGCCCATGGTTTGTCAAAAAAAATGAAAGAATGAGATATTATGATTTCGTGTACAAGGGTATGTTTCGAAGGACTTACAACGCGATTCAGGGAGTGAAAGGGCTTGATTTTGATTCCAATAGACTCAGTGGATGTCTAGCAAGAGAACCACGTTGAGTTTTGGCCTTGAATTTTCCTCTAGAATGGATTTCAGTTTCAAGCTTTTTTGAGTTTTTTTCAAGTTTGGTATTGGTGATTATGCAGCCTCTAGGTTCTGAACTCGTATGCCTTGTGTTGTATATGTATCCAACAATGCATTAGGTCAAAGTTTGGGCTTTGAATCTTTGTGAATTGATGATTGAAGATGTGATATGATCCTCCATGAAAACCTTTCCAAAAATGTCTCAAATCCAATATTTTGTTCATAACATGGCTTAATTCGGATTTGATTGTGTCCATAATGATATTAAAGACCTGTAATGATCAAAAAGATACCAAGTGATTAAGATTTGGATTTTATTTGGATTTAAATTGATTTAAAATGAATTATATCAATAAAAATCAAATAAAAATAGAAAAATTAATAATTGGACACAAGGCTGAAGATAGGACACATGTATAGTGTGATAAGACCAAATCAAGTGGGAAAAAAGTGGGCCCTTTTGACAAAATTTGAAGTTTTGGGGATAGTTGACTTTTGGCAATTTTAAAAAAATGCCCAACTTCAACAATGCATAACTTCTTCAATTTTGAACTTTTGGAAGTGTTCGTGGACTTTTTAGAAACCTTGAGATGTCGTATAACCAACCATTTTGGTCTCATCTCATTTTGATATTCCATGCCCAAGTTATAAGCTTTGGAAAAAAAAGGTGTTTTTGTTGACTTTCAAAAATGACCTATAATGTCCAAATTTGTAACTTTTTGTGAGTGAATTTCTTGATCTTGGGGTATGAAGATGGATTGTATGAAATTGCATCCTATTCAAAATGAGATTTGGATGGGTCATTTCTCATAAAGTATGAGAAAGTTATGCTTAGTCAAAGTTGAGTTGACTTTTCCTATAAAACCCTAATTTAGCAACTTTTGAATCTTGATGAATCTTGAGAAATCCTTGATGAATCATGATCAACCCTTGATTAAATGATGAATAATACTTCAAAATGAGAATGTTGACAAAAAATCTTGAGGTTTGACTATTCATAGGTCACAATTGACTTTTGCCCTAGCACAGTCGATTTTTGGGCCTCTTGAGCAATTGACTGACCAAACTTCTTCTGCAAGGCTTGAATTTTGACATGGATGAACTTGAGAGCATATTCGGACATTTGGGAGCACTTGGGGTCATTTGGATGTAAGGACCTTGATGCAACTCAAAACCCTAATTTTGGATTGACTGGCTTAAGAGGTGACTTGACTGTCCAACTCTTGAGCAATCTTGAGCAACTTGGAGATTATTCTTGACATGTCTTGAGAAATATGGGAGGGAAATTTTTGGGGTATAACAGTTTCCCCTGTTCAATCTTCTTAAACCGGAGGATATAGATTGGCTTTCGGGCCTTTCGTGATCCGAAGGTGGAAGATGATTGAACACTAGAGTGCCCAGAAATTTGCACTCACATGAAGTGTTATCAACATTGTGATGTCGGGAATGGGCTTACAGATGCCATTTGGAGATTGTTGGTAGGCGATCTTGTCTTCTTTGACTGGATTTCCATCAGAAAAATCTTTAGGAATCGATTTAACTGGTCTTGTCTCTTTTGACTGGATTGGCATTAGAAAAATCTTTAGGAATCGATTTAACTGGTTTTGTCTCTTTTGACTGGATTAGCATCAGAAAAATCTTTAGGAATCAATTTAACTGGATTTGTCTCTTTTGACTGGATTAGCATCAGAAAAATCTTTAGGAATCGATTTAACTGGATTTGTCTCTTTTGACTGGGTTGGCCTCAAAAAAATCTTTAGGAATTGATTTAACTGGTTTTGTCTCCTTTGACGGGTTGGCCTCAGAAAAATCTTTAGGAATCAATTTAACTGGTCTTGTCTCCTTTGACTTGTTTGCCTCAGAAAAATCTTTAGGAATCGATTTAACTGGTCTTGTCTCCTTTGACGGATTTGTCTCCTTTGACTGGATTTGTCTCCTTTGACTGGATTTATCTCCTTTGACTGTATTTGTCTCCTTTGACTGGATTTGTCTCCTTTGACTGTATTTGTCTCCTTTGACTGTATTAGCATCAGAAAAATCTTTAGGAATCGATTTAACTGGATTTGTCTCCTTTGACTGGTGATAACCTTAACTGCATCTTTCCTGAAAGGCCAAGGTCAGTCATATGCAATGCATGATATGGATCAAGCAATGATGTTCTCAATATAAATGAGATTGTGTTATATGATGCATATATGCATGTATCATGATGTATGGAAATGTGATGTTTAGCTGGGAAAATAAATCCCGGATAGCTGCTGAAGAATAGAGTTGAATTCTTTGTTTCCGCTGGGGATGATGAACGAAGGTAATTGCGAGAATAAACCTGCAGGAGAAAATAACTCTGCTGGGGAATAAACTGATGAAGAGATTACTCTGTGGGGAAGAGATGCTCTACTGAGGATTTTAACGATAAACTCTGCTGGGTATTCCGCTGATAAACTTCGCTGGGGATGGATTACCGTTGTTGGTGATATTGAATCTGTTGAGGATTGAATTCCTGTTTGGGGAAAGAAAGAACTTCACTGGGGATGATCTTCAGTTGCGACTTGTCGGGGATAACCCTGTTAGACTTTTGTAGGGATAATCCTCTGAGTTCTACTAGGGATGATCCTTTGAACTTGGCTGGGGAGATTTATTGTACTCCGCTGGGAATAAACTTCCAGAGTTTACTGGGGAAAGAGGTTTCAACTCTGTTGGGGGAGCTTTTTCAGACCGTGCTGGGGAAATATTGACTCCACTGAGGGTATCTTATATTCTGCCGGGGAACATTCTTATACTCCGTTGGGGAATATTAAGACTGTCGGGGATACTCTTATACGTGTTGGAGAATATTCTTATACTCCGCAGGGGAATATTAATACCTTTTTAGTGCTGATGGTAGATCAATTCTGCTTGGGGAGAGTATTGCTGATTCGTTCTCGGTTGCAAGTCTCAGCTGGGAGAGCTACCATTACTGTATTATTCCGCGCGGAGTGAAAGTATCTTAGCCATATTCTTCAGCTGAATCTACCTTTGTACCTGGTGGACAGAATAACTATATAACTTGGACAACTTTTTATTGCCCCTGTTTCTGATATTACCAGTAATTCGTCTTTCGTTTCGCATGTAAGTATTTATGAGCAACAATTAATGTCAAATGCATATATCAAAAATGAACATTGGACGTTCTTTGCAAAACAAAACAGATAAAGGTAAAATAGTTTGAAAATTTGTCTGAAAATGAATTTGTATTGATTTTGAAGTTTGGCCTGTAAATAGGCGTTTTTGTACAAGAGGCTGACGTCCTAGTAAGAGAACCCCGCCGAATAATAGAATTTACACAATTTGTGAAAAGAAAACAAAAACAGGTATGTGAATGATCCCACTGGGTTCCAACTCTGCTATTGCCCTTATATCCTCGAGTATCTCATCACTTTGCTGTTGGTTGAAGGTAGATCAGATTGATTAGTGTCGTCCGAGCTTGATAGTCGATATCGAAGTCTGGATACAAGGTGATCCAATGAGACATAGTGTTACACTTTGATCCCTAATTTTTGCCTGAACCGCCCTTTCGGGTTTTCAGTCCACCGGGATACCCTTTTTTGCCCAAGTCGCCTTTTCAGGTTTTCGACTTGCCGGGTGTACATTTTTATTTATTTTCATCCCTTATTTTTGCCTAGGCCAGTCAACCTAGCGGGTCTTTGATTATGCATAGTATCTTTTCACTATGTCTGCATTGACGGGGTGAGGAAGGTCGTCACCATCCATGGTGGTTAGAATCATAGCTCCTCCTGAGAAAATATTCTTAACCACAAATGGCCCTTCGTAAGTAGGGGTCCATTTACCACTGGGATCACCTTGAGGTAGAATAATGTGCTTGATTACCAGATCCCTAACTTGATACTCTTGTCGTCTGACTTTCTTGTTAAATGCCTTGATCATCCGTTTTTGGTACGTCTGACCATGACAAATAGCAATAAGTCTCTTTTCGTCGATTAGGTTCAGCTGATCAAGCCGGGTCTGATTCCAATCATCTTCACTCAAACCTGTATCCTTCATGATCTGAAGAGAGGGTATCTGAACTTCGATAGGCAAGACTGCTTCCATGCCGTAAACCAAAGAATAGGGTGTTGCCCCTGTTGACGTCCGTGCTGAGGTACGGTACCCGTGAAAAGCAATTGGTAACATCTCGTGCCAATCTTTGTATGTCACCGTCATCTTCTGCACAATCTTCTTAATGTTTTTATTTTCCGCTTCTACAGCCCCGTTCATCTTCGGCCGGTAAGGAGAAGAGTTGTGATGCTGTATCTTGAACTGCTCACAAGGCTCGGTGATTATCTTGTTATTGAGATTGGTACCATTGTCCGTAATGATCCTCTCTGGTACACCATATCGACAGATCAGATTGTGCCGAATGAATCGTGCCACGATGTTCTTGGTTACAGTAGCAAAGGAAGCTTCTTCAACCCACTTCGTAAAGTAATCTATTGCTACCAGGATGAAACGATGCCCATTAGATGTCGTAGGTCTGATCTCTCCGATCATATCAATGCCCTACATTGCAAAAGGCCAAGGTGCCGTCAAGACATTCAGAGGAACTAGAGGTATGTGCACCTTATCAGTATAGACTTGGCACTTATGACATGTCCGAGAATGCTGATAGCAGTCGGCTTCCATTGTGGACCAATAATATCCTGCCCGTAGGATCTTCTTTGCCATGGTGTGTCCACTGGAATGTGTTCTGAAAGTCCCTTCATGTAACTCCGCCATGATTCTTTCTGCTTCATTCTTATCCACACAACGCAGTAAGGTCGAATCATGGTTACACTTATAAAGAATGCCATTGCTAATGAAGAACTTTGCCGCGAACCTCCTCAGAAACTTCTTGTCATTAACAGATGCACCCTCGGGGTATTCTTGAGCCTTAAGGTACCTTTTTACCTCATGAAACCAGGGCTTTTCTGTTACCTCTTCAGTCTCAATGTCGCAACAATGTGCAGGTTCGTCCAATCTTTCAATGATGATCCGGGGAGCCTTGTTGTCCCAATTGACTTTGAACATAGAAGACATTATAGCCAGCGCGTCCGCCAACTGATTCTCCTCTCTAGGGAAGTGTTCAAAGGTTATCTCCTTGAAATAGGGAAGCAACGTCAACACATACTCCTTGTAAGGAATAAGATTTGGGTGTTTCGTATCCCACTCGCCTTTGATCTGACTGATCACGAGAGAGGAATCTCCGAAGACACTTAGAAACTTAACCCTTAGGTCAATTGCTGCTCGAAGACCCATAATGCATGCTTTATACTCCGCCATATTGTTGGTGCAGTTGAAACATAGTCGGGCGGTGAACGGAGTATGAGAGCCTTTAGGGGATATGATCACGACGCCAATGCCATTACCCAAAGCGTTTGAAGCTCCATCAAAGTACATAGACCATCGAGATCCTTCCTCAGGTCCTTCATCCAGTCCAGGTGTCTCACAATCAGTTACCAACATGATATTCTCGTCCGGAAATTCAAAGTTCATAGACTGGTAATCATCCACTGCCCGATGGGCCAAATGGTCTGCCGACACACTTCCCATGATTGCCTTTTGAGTCGTGTACTAGATGTCATACTCAGTCAAGATCATCTACCATCTTGCTATTCTTCCAGACAAGGCAGGCTTCTCGAAGATATACTTGATTGGATCCATCTTTGAAATCAACAGAGTAGTGTGAGTCAACATAAACTGTCTCAGCCGGCGAGCAGCCCATGCCAAAGCGCAACAAGTTTTCTCGAGCAGTGAGTATCGGGTCTCACAGTCGGTAAACTTTTTGCTAAGGTAATAAATAGTATGCTCTTTTAGGCCAGACTCGTCATGCTGCCCCAACACACACCCCATTGAGTTGTCGAGTACTGTCAAGTATAAGATCAAAGGTCTCCCTTCAACTGGAGGCATCAGAATAGGTGGCTCTTGGAGATACTCTTTGATCCTTTCGAAAGCAGCCTGCCATTCATCGTTCCAACGTACCACTTGATCTTTCTTCAGCAGCTTGAAGATTGGCTCACAAGTAGCAGTCAGGTGTGAGATGAATCGGGCAATGTAATTCAGTCGTCCTAGGAAGCCTCTGACTTTTTTCTCTGTTCTGGGAGCTGGCATTTCCTGTATAGCTTTCACCTTTGCCGGATCCACTTGAATACCTTTGTCACTCACGACGAAACCCAGTAGTTTACCAGACCTCACCCCGAAGGTGCACTTGTTCGGGTTTAACCTCAGCTTGTACAACTTCAACCTATCAAACAGCTTCTGCAGATGGTCAAGGCGTTCCTCCTCAGTGTGGGACCTTGCAATCATGTCGTCAACGTATACCTCAATCTCATGATGGATCATGTCATGAAACAGAACAACCATGGCACGCTGATACGTTGCCCCAACATTTTTCAGTCCAAAAGGCATGACCTTGTAGCAAAAGGTACCCCACTAAGTAACAAAGGTTGTCTTCTCCATGTCTTCGGGAGCCATTTTAATCTGATTATAACTGGAGAAACCATCCATGAAGGAGAATACCTTATGATGTGCGGTGTTGTCAACCAGAACGTGAATATGAGGTAGAGGGAAATCATCCTTGGGGCTTGCCCTGTTCAAATCCTTATAGTCAACACACATTTGAACCTTATCATCCTTCTTCGATACAGGAACGAAATTGGCAACCCACTGAGGGTAAGAAGTAACTGCTAGAAAACCGACGTCAAATTGTTTCATAACTTGAGCTTTGATTTTCTCAGACATCTCTGGGCGCATTCGGCAGACCTTCTGTTTCACTGGAGGACAATCTTCCTTGGTAGGCAGGCGATGAACCACAATATCAGTATCCAACCCAGGAATGTCTTTGTAAGACCAGACAAAGATCTCAACATAGTCACGCAACATCTGAATCAACCGTTGTTTCACACTAAGCTCCAGATTTGCACCGATCTTAATTTCCTTCTTGTCTGTCTCGGTACCCAGATTCACAGATTCCACCGGCTCTTCGTGCGGCTGAATAGACCTCTCTTCTTGGAGTAACAGTCTTGCAAGTTCACTAGGCACTTTGCAATCACCTTCACCTTCGTCTTAGGCTAAGTTGATCGGATTTTCGAAGTCATAACTGGCAGTAGCAGAGTCGTTACCAGTGAGATCCAGAGTGGATGTAGACCTGTATATGTGAGTGTGTGTAAAATAGCTATTTTGCAATATATAATAAAGAAAACAAGGAGCACAAAATTTGAAATGCAAGAACTTCCAATGCTTTTATTAATGATATATGAAAATGACACACATAAAACCCTCACAAATGAAGCCACGGTGCCCCAGGTAAGACATCGGGCCATAAAGTTTAAACATTGTCTGTTGCAAATTAAAAACAAAAGTTTCATTACTGGGTAACAAAAGTAATAGGGATGAAGTCCTTTGCTGTCCAGTTGCTTGGTCCACCGTCGGTCGTAGGATAGATCCAGCTGTCGAATTCAGACTCTTCCACATCATCTTCAATGGCACTCACTCCCGAGTTGCTGATAAACACAGGAGGTCTTCCGATCCTTGCATTCCGAACAGCCCGTTGAGCTTCTGCAGTGAAACCAAAACCAAACTTGTTAGTCTTCTGTGTAAAATCAGGGAGTTGTCCCCAATTCGCACACCCACCTTTCTCAACAATAGCCCGGGCATCCTTGAGGGAAGCCATCTTCATAGGAGAATCTTTAGCCACAGTCTCAGCTGATGCCAGTGTCTGGGGAACCTCTTCAAAATGCTGAAATGGGGTCTCAATGAACTCCCCATCCATCTCTATATATCGGAAAGAGTTGAGGTGACTCACCATGTACTCTTCCTCTCCTTGAACTGTCATAATCTTCCCTTTGACCGGGTACTTCAGCTTCTGGTGGAGCGTTAAGGTTACGGCCCCAGCTTTGTGGATCCATGGACGACCCAGCAGGTAAGAATAAGATGTCCGAATGTCCATCACATAGAATGTAGAGTTGAAGACCTGAGAACCAACCTTAATCGGGATATCGACTTCTCCATACACCATCCTTTTAGACCCGTCAAAGGCCCTAACAACAATGTTACTTGGTTTCAGCTTCAACCCTTCACAGTCCAACCGGTCTAGAGCTTTCTTAGGCAAGACATTCAATGAGGAACCAATATCCACCAATACATGTGCAAGAGTAGTACCCATGCATTCAATGGAGACATGCAGGGCATCGTTGTGATTCTTCCCTTTAGCAGTTAAGTCGGCATCAGAGAAACCCAACCCATTATCAGCAGTCAAATTGGCCATGCAATCTGTAAACTGATCAGCTGATGTCTCTTGTGGTACGTGAGCAGTTTTCAAGAAGGTAATTAGAGCCTTGGCATGGTCTTCTGAGCACAACAACAGTGACAACATAGAAATCTTGGATGGGGTTTGCCCCAACTGTTCAACTACATTGTAGTCACTCTTTTTGATGATCTTCAGGATCTCTTCCATCTCTTGTTTAGAAGCTTCAACAGTAATCATTTTCGGTGCCTCCGTCTGGGCAGGCACATCAGTGGTAATCCCTTTGCCCCGAGTGTCAGATGACTCAGCGACAGGGGTAAGAATAGGAACTTGAACAGGAATGGTAGCAGGTACACTGGCAGGTGTAATAACAACAGGTCTTCGGGCAGTTGGTGGAGAGATATCAGGTGAGAAAAGTCTTCCGTTGCGGGTGACTTTAGCAGGTCCAACAATATTACTGATGTCAGTATCAGCATCCAACTCTTGTTTAACTCCATGAAAATAGACATCAGCCCTGTAGTGCCAAGGGACAGCTTTATCATAGGTATAGGGGATGGGCCCCGGGACAGTGATGATCATAGGTGCGATTCTCGGAACAAATGTAATTATAACAGGCTTCCTCGGGGGAGCCTTGGAAGAATTGTCGAAAATGGTAATGATGGCAACTTCTTCATTATGGACTACAGGTATAACAGTCTTCTCAAACAAAATTTCTTTACTATCCATCAGGCGCTGGACACCTGACTTCAAGAGATGGCAACTGGTAGGCAGAACAGAACACAAATGGCAACCTTCGTCACAGCCCGGAAATAAACCGACTAGCAAAAGGTTCTTCTTGACAGTCATCAGAGGGGTAACAATATCATCCACAGAAACCACAAACGAGTCTTCGTTTATAGCATTCACTCCATGCTTGGGCATATGAGCAGTCACAACATTAGGCCTTTCGGGCGCCTCAAACTTAATCTCCTTTGCATCAATTAAGTCCTGTATCTTATTCTTCAAAGTCCAACAATCATTTGTATTATGCCCCGGGCTATCAGAGTGATAAGCACAACGGGCATTAGGGTTATACCTTGGTGACGTTGTATTTGAATTCTTTGGGGCTTCTTTTAGAATCACCAGATTGGTCTTCAGCAACTGTGGCAGGATCTGAGATAAGATCATGTTGAGACGAGTGAATTGCCTCTTAGGTCTCTCGTCCTTTTGTTGATTCTTGTACTGAGGAGCACCAGCAGGTTTTGAAATAACAACCGCATTAACAGCTTGGCGGTGTTCAGGTCTATTCTGTCTTCTCGAGCTGTAGACAACACTGGACTCTTTCTTAAACGGCTTCTTCTCGGTGCTTGATGAGGCACCCTTCTGTATCTTACCATCCTTAATTCCAGCCTCAATTCTCTCACCGGTCAAAATAAGCTCTGTAAACCCAGCCGAAGAGCTTCCAATCAGGTGGTTGAAGAATGGACCAGACAAGGTCCCCAGAAACATGTCCACAAGCTCCCGATCAGCCAAGGGTGGTTGCACTCTTCCGGCGAGATCCCTCCACTTCTGAGCATAATCTTTGAAACCTTCGCCCGTTCCCATTGACATACCCTGGAGTTGGGTACGCGTAGGAGCGAGGTCAGAATTGTACTGATATTGCCTGTAGAAGGCAGTGGCCAAATCCTTCCAACTGCGAATACTGGCTCCGTCTAACTGATAGAACCACTCAAGCTGAGTCCCTGAGAGACTGTCTTGAAAGAAATGGATCCATAGGTTCTTATCAGCAGTGTATGGTTAAATATTTCTCACATATGACCGGAGGTGCAGCTTCGGACAAGAAACTCCGTCGTAGTTAGCAAAGGCTGGTGCCTTGAATTTGTGGGGAATCACCACCCCAGATGATAGACCTAGATCACCAAAGTCCAGACCAGGCACTTTATGAACTTACATAGCACTCAACCGGTCTTCCAGTTGCTTGTATCTATCCTCAGCAGGAGGATACTGTTCTTCGTCGAAGTCCGTCTCATTGTCGGAGACCACAGGGCTAGGAGACCTCCTTTCCTCTTGACTATCTTTCCCTCCAGATGAGGTGGTCAAATCAACTTCATTCCGAAGCCTGTTTCCAAACCTGGGACCAGTGTTGAACAGGACTGTCCTCTTCTTCTTCTTCTTCTTCTTCTCTTTCAAAATTAGGGTCTTCAGGTCTTGCTGACCCTTAGCAATATTCACGAACAGCTCTTGAAATTGGGCATTCTGGGCTTGGAGGGCCTTGATGGCTTGCTCAGTTGAAGGTTCAACAGACATGATGAGTGCTGAAATAAACAACGAAGAAGATAAGAGACCTTTAACGGGTACCTGTTATGAAGTGCATGGGATGAAATGCGTATGATTATGATTTCAAAGACAATTGAGAGATTCAAATTTGTAAACCAGAAAGGAAACACACTTTATTAGATAAACTTTGGAATTCAAATTGTTCAACAAGTTGCCCTTAAGGCGTTACAAGAATGGAAATACTGAAAAGTAAATGAAAACTGGAAAGGAAATAATCAAAGGCCCATCAATGCTCCCATGGTCTCTTCTTGTCGGTGCGGACATAGTCATTAAGAATCCGCTCGTTCTCCAGCTGCCTAGTCAGCTTCTGGATGTTCTGCTCTTGCTCGTTGAACCTTTCTCGGTAAGAATCTCGTTCCTCTCTCAGCTGCATCCAAGATCTTTTTAGTGCCCCAATGTCAGTGGGCATATAAGGATGGAGGATGGTTGGAAGAACCCCTTCTTCATTAGCAACTTCAAGAATGACAGGCCGGACAACTTCATATGGCATACCCAGCTTTTGGGCACGGATGCAAACCCATATGAGATATGGCTCCATTGGAAGTGAAGTCTTTGGGCCCAACTCATGTGGATCAGATTGGTGAACTCTATCCCAAGCCCTTATGAATCTGCGGCGTAGCTCATCGCCATCCCCTTGAAAATCAAAGATGATATGAGGCATTAGCAGCTCATGAGGTCCTTCTCTTCTGGCATGCCCAAACTGACGTAAGGCTAAGCATGGATTGTAAGAAATTCCTCCATGGGTTCCTATCATTGGAACATTAGGGTACTCCCCACAACGATCAATGATAGTCACCTTGTCCATACCCTTGAGAGTCCAGATGATGTCATTATGGGAGAGAGACATAACCCTATAGGCCCAGCCCATGCCTTCTTTGTTTTTCAGCACTGTCTTAGGAAGGTGCGAAATAAACCACCTCGCCAATAAGGGAGCACAACACATCAAGGTTTCGTGCTTTCGGGCAGTACGAGCATAAAGCTGATGAAGGATGTCACCCAAGAGAGTGGGTACAGGATTCCGAGAGATGAAGATCTTTACCGCATTAACATCAACAAAGGAGTTAGAGTTCGGAAACAATACCAAGCCATATATCAGATGATCCAGAATATCCTCGAATTCCTGTAAGTCTAGACTATCCCAGAAATAATTAGCCTTACCAACCAAAAACTTAGTCAAAAAGCCCTTTGCTCCACTTCTAGTCTCCCAATTAGCCATTACCTCTTCCTTTGTCATATGAAGGGCTGCAGCAATCTCTTCGGGCCTAAGGGTCTTCTCCCAACTAGTAAACGGGGTCTGCTCCCGGATAGGGATACCAAGCAGCTCAGAGAACTCTTCTAAGGTGGGAACCAACTGGTAGTCCTGAAAAGTAAAGCAATGGTACATCGGATCATAGAATTGGATCAGGACACTCATTATCTGTTCGTCCAATTTGGAGGTGACAAACTGAGAAGGTAACCATGCCTCCTGAGGAAGGAAGTAGTATCAGGCATCTTTGCAACCAACTCTTTAAGCAAGATGGGAACTTGGACAAAGTTGATCCGGATGGTATTCTTACGCATGGGCATCATGATGACCTACAAAACAGAACAAAGATGAATCCCTCCTGTCTTTGAAATAGGTTAGTCCAATGCAAGATGTATGCAATGTCATGTTGTCATGATGTCATTATAGTAAGCACACCACAAGTATCCACAAATAGCAAACATGGTAAAGGCACACAAGTCACACAGAGAGCCCTTAGATTTAAGGCTGGCAAGGAGCTTAGGTACTACCCTCTTTCAGTTCAGTTGGTTTAAACCTGTCCTAAAAATAGTAACCGGGTTCTAGAGGATCTCAATATCACTGACTACCCTCAATCGGTCATAATTCCAGTTTAGCAACCTTTTCTTGCGGCCGGAATCATAGCGAGAGTTTAGTCTCAATGAGTGTAGCATACTACTACTGTTCTATGGCCAAGTTGGTTAATTTAAAGGTTCTAAGGTCAGTTGGTGCTTAATGACCCCTTAGAAGACCCATATTCTCCTCGTTCCAACATAAGGGATATCGGTACAGACTAAAGTGCCACACCAGCGTAGCTACTGCTTCAACCGTGTCGATCTATGCTGGAAAGTTCCCTCATAGTTTATTGCTACTTACTTAAAGGGTACCCCCAGATCCGGGTTAGGATCTATAGAAACTCCGATACAAGCCCACAAAATTAAAGCATATAAAGCATACAATTGAAAACACAATGATCTAATCCTAAGGTACACCTCACTTTATTAAATTCCCCAGCAGAGTCGCCAGTTCTGTGATACGGTGGGAAGAGAACTGACTGTTTTTTGGAATGCTGGTTCGCGTTTTGCGTTTGTTTTCGCAAAATGTCGCAGTAAGCAAGAGTCGCCACCGTCTTTTATTTTATCCAACAAGGAAAGGAAAAAAGCACAGAAAAATTCCTTTTTCGAGATGTTTCTCGGGTCCGGGGGGTAAATTATAGAAAGGGAAGGTGTTAGCACCCTTTCTATCCGTGGTTATCCACGGGCTCTTAGGTACTTGCTCAAAGTGTTTTCAAAATTTGCTTTTCTTTGTGTTTGTGGGATCGAAAAGAGTTTTTGTTTTGAAAAAGAGTGTAAGTGTGAAAAGTTTTGTTTTGTTTTGAAAGGAGCAAGTACTTAAGAACCATCTACCTACTCGAAAAAGGAATTAATCTGTGCAAATGTTCTTTAGACAGTGCTATCCCACTATTGATGAGTAGGTAGCACCGTCATTGGAGTTTTAAGGGTCAATTCGATTAAGGGACGTGTGGTCACTAAAGCAATGTTAGGACGCCTTAGCGGTAACCCTAATGTCTTAGATCATTTTTTCCGAGGCAACCGTTTCGAGGCAACTTATGATCTTTGGACAAGAGGGCGACCTCTAAAACTTCCTATACTCAATGACTACTTTCAAAGGCAACCAAGTGAGGTGTACCCTAAGAGTGCGCATGTGCGAGTGTGTTGTTTTCAGTTAATTTTATCTTTGTACATGTCAATGGTTATCTATGTTAATTTTAGGTTTATACATTCGATCTTGTCATGCATTCCCTATTATCAAACATCTAACAATGTATAGTTGCGGAATTAAAATTGCGGAAATTAAATCTAAACTATTACAAGGCGTCGGGTATTTACATCGCCAAAAACAACCCTTGAAATTTAAATTGTGGAAAATAAAATAAAGCGATAGAATAAAGTCCTAATTAAAAGCTATTACATACCGGAAGCAATTACAATATTTGTAAAATAGGTCGCGTGCGAGAAATTAAAACGGCGCATTTTTTAGGGTTTCGACCCTTTTTGAAAGAAAGCATTTTTTTTTGAATTAAATGGAAATTAAATCTAAATTGACAATTGAATTAATTAATTAATAAAAATATTATTTTTGGATTTTTGAGTATTTAAGGAAATAAAATAAATTGGATTAATGTTAATAAAACCTAATTATCTAAGTTGATTTTAAATATTGCAAAAATAGTAAAAGTTAAACCTAATTAATGCTAAATTGCTTAAATTAATTTATTTACAAAAATAAAGTCATGGATTTAATTTTAATAAATAAAAATATATTTTTGTGTTTTTTATTTTATGAGAAAAAGATTTTAATTGGTTTGTTTAAAAATAATAAAACAAATAACAATAAATAGAAATAAGAAAATAATGAAAGAAATAAAAGAAAAAGCAAACTCAGGGGGGTTTGGGCCCAGAGTGGAGGTTTGATTGGCAATTATTTGGCCCAACAGGCGCATGCCTGTATTGATTTTCCACAATTCCACACGTGCCTGTTGACTTAGGAGTATGGTGAGCTTTTAATCTTGGCCATCAGATTTGGCCTGGAGGCCATCTGGCGCTTGGGATATGGAGGAGTATGATAGACCACGCCTTGGATGTTGCATAGGATGACCTGAAGAAAAATGAAACAAATGTATTGGGGGACCTGGGATTCGAACCCAGGTCCCATTGGATTTTCCACTAGCGCCTTCACCAACTGAGCCATTGTATTTAATTGTTAATGGAATAAGTGGAGAATATTATATATGAAAAACAAGCAATGTGCTGAAAATAAAAAAAGAAAACGCGCGTGTGATACAGTGGGAGAACTGACTTGAGGTTTTGCATTTGTGTTCGCAAATGTTTCGGTTTAGCAAGAGTCGCCACCGACTTTTTATTTTATCCTAAGGAAAGGTCAAAAAGCACAGGAAAGACCTTTTAGATGTTTTCTTGGGTTCGGGGAGTAGATTATAGAAAGGGAAGGTATTAACACCCTTTCTATCCATGGTTATCCATGGGCTCTTAGATCACTTGCTTAGATCACTTGCTTTGCATTTCTATTGTTTGAAATGGTGCTTTTCAATTGTTTGAAATGGTGCTTTGTGTGTGATTTTGAAAGATGTTTTGGAAAGAGGCCATCGTTGTGGAAACCTTTGTAATGATTCTTGTTTGAATGTATACAAAGGTGTTTTTTGTCTTTTGAAAAGTTTTCAATGTTTGAAAGTAGGGTTTTGAAATTGTGTTGTGAAATGTGTTTTGAAAAATAGCAAGGATGTTTTTTCAAGTTTGATCAAGTAACTAAGAGCTATCTACCCTATTTTACTCAAAGATCTTTCTTATGTTTTTAACCCTTTTAATAGTGTTGCTTCACCATTGTATTTGGTGAACAACCTTGTGTTAGGATGTTTAAACGGGACAGGCGCAAGTCATCGTATAGACCATGATAGCAATAGTGTCAAGTATTTTGGCAATTTTCTTGAGGGACTAGATCATTTTTGTTTAGGCAACTCAGATAGCATCATTGAGGGACTATGATCTTTTGTTTTGTTTTTGTTTTGCCAAAGTACTTGACATGCAACCATGGCCCATTTTTGAAGGCAACAAGTGGATGAAACCCTACGGGTGCAAGTGTGCATTGTGTTTGTTTTTCATACATGTTTATCTTGGATTAGGTCAAGCTAGTTGTTGATTTTATTTTGCATACAAACCCTAAGTCTACGCATGGCATAATTTGGAATCTTTTAAATGTGCGAGAATTTAAAAGCTACACTATTACAACATGATATAGGGAGGGGGGTACAAATTTGAATTGAGAGTATTTGACAAGAAAATAAATTCTAAGTTATTACAACCATATTGAATGTATAGGCAATATTTAATATTTAAATAAATACAATTAAACAAATATCAAATAAAATGTATTATGCAAAAAAGATTTTCATGTATGTAAAAAGTATTTTTTCAATGTGAACATGTCAACTAATTCCCTATCTGATAGCGGTGGCTGCACCCTTCCAGCCAGGTCGCGCCACTTCTGGGCGTACTCCTTAAACCCTTCATTTGAAGCCATCCCCATACTTTGTAGCTGAGTATGGGTAGGCGCCAAATCAGTGTTGTACTGATACTGACGATAGAAAGCAGCTGCCAAGTCTTCCTAATTGTGAACTTCTGATCTCTCGAGTTGATAAAACCAATCTAATTGAGTGCCATACAAGTTGTCTTGGAAAAAGTGTACCCAGAGGTCTTTATCGGATGAATGAGGTTGGATCTTTCTAACATACGACCTCAGATGCATCTTAGGGCAAGACAAACCGTCGTACTTGGCAAACGTTGGTACCTTGAACTTGGGAGGGATTACAATCCCAGTTCCTCAAAATCCAATTCGAGCATCCTCTGCAACTCCATAGCTGCCAATCTATCTTCAAGGTTCTTATATTTGTCGTCCACTGGTGGATACTGTTGCTCGGAATAATACTCGTCTTCTTCCTCTTCCTCCTCTTCTACCTCAGACTCAGAAGGTACAGTAACTCCTTTCCCTTTGCCAATTCCTTCGTCAGACGTTGAAGGGAACTCAAGAGTTCTTCTACCATCGCCCTCAAACCTTCTTCCGAAAGTGGCTACCCCCGGTCTCTTTTTCTTTTTCTTCTCTTTATTCTTCTATAGCAGAACTTTGAGATCCTCTTGACCCTTTGCCAAGGTCATGAGGAGTTGCTGAAATTGTGAATTTTGTGCCTGCAGATCCTTTACCATTTGCTCCAAATCCATCTCGCTGAAATAAACAGCAAAAAGATAAGGAAACCTGGCTTGAAGACCTGTTTATGCATATGATGAATGGTATGTTATGCATTCAAGGGTTCAAAATTCAAATTTGTTGTAAGCAAAAAGAACGCACGTCATATTAAGAAGAAATTGTTAGTACATAAGTACCCCATGGGCGAAATATTACAAAATTCTTAATGTAGAAAGACATTGCGCATCCTCTTTGGTGCGATGTAGGTGTTGAGAGTTTCCTCCTCGTGAAGTCGGCGGGTGAGCTCTAAAACCTTCTTCTCACTGGCATAGAAGCTGGCTTCAAAAGTATCCCGTTCTTCTTTGAGTTGGATCCAACTCTTTTGCATTTCTTCCCATGATGTTGGCATGTTAGGATGTAGGATGGTGTATGGAACCTCTCCTTCCATAACAGGCTCTTTGATCAAGGGGAGAATGTGAGGATATGGCATCATAAGATTCTGGGAGCGGGTTCGTACCCACTTGAGGTAAGGCTCAGGGGGGATGGAATTCTTGTGCCCCGGTGTCTTACTATCCACCTTGTTAGGCATCCTCCAAGCTCTGATGAACCTTTGTCGAAGTCCTTGCGCATTGTTGTCGAAGTCAAAAACTAGGTCAGGGATCAACATGTCATGAGGGCCATCCCTTCTAGCATATCCAAATTGTCTCAAAGCTAGACAGGGGTTATAGGTAATGCCTCCCCTAATGCCAAGTAATGGGACATTAGGAAATTCACCACAACGATCAATGATGATGACATTTTCTCTGGACCGAGAACACCAATGTACATCAGAATGTGTGATGGTTATCAACCGTTGTGACCACCTTAAACCCTGCTTATTCTTCAAAACTGATTGTGGAAGGTGAGAAATAAACCACCTTGCTAGGAGAGGAGTACAGTACATGAGAACACCTCTTTTCCTCATTGTTCGTGTGTAAAATGAGTGTAGGATGTCCCCAAGCAATGTAGGTACGGGATTCCTGGATATGAAAATCTTGACAGCATCCACATCTATAAGTTGGTCAGGGTTTGGGAACAAGACCAACCCATAGATAAGGAGTGCCACAATCTCTTCAAAGGCTTGTAGATCAAGAGAATTCCATCATTCTTGTGCCTTCTCAAACAAAAACTTTGCCAAGAATCCCTTGACACCACTTCTAGTTTCCCAATGCCCCTTGATGTCAGATGGTTGCAAGTGTAATGCTTGAGCAACATCTTTAGGTTTTGGTTCTTTTTCCGTACCGTTGTAGGGTAGTTGATTAAGAATAGGAATTCTCAAGAGTTGAGAAAATTCCTCCAAAGTAGGCATCAACTGATAATCAGGGAATGTGAAACAGTGGTGGAGAGGGTCAAAGAACTGGAACAACACTTTCACCATGTCTTCTTCAACGCTGGTGTTGACTAAGTTGAGGAGTCTACCATGTCTTTCATTGAAGAGATAATTCTCTGGAATCCTGGAAGTAAGCTCCTTGAGTTGAGGAGGGATTCTCACAAGATTGACTTGAATTGTTTTCCTGCGAAGAGATTCCATGACCTACAAAACAAGAACAAAGATGAAGATCCAAACCCTTGAAATGGTTAGTGGATGCATATGATGCTTTATGATGTTCATGATGTATGCACAAACACATGTACAAGAAAGTCACACAAAACCCTAGTTTCAGGCTTGCACGGGGTTTCATAGGTAAGTACCCTCTTGAGTTTAGTTGGCTCAAAACCTGTCCTATAAATAGTAACCAGGTTCTAAGGAGCTCAATATCATTGGATTGTTTTCTATGTTCATTGTTTTGGTTTAGCCACTTAACTAGCGACCAAAATATTCCAAGAAAACAACCGTCAATGAGTGTAGTATCGAGTATCTACCAACTTCGGACTGCACCAAAGCCGGTCATCTCACTACCCCTAATAAAAGGCCAAGATGGCCAAGTAAGGTTCTAGTTCATTAGTGCTTAATGACATCACTCAGCGGCCCCGTATTCTCTTTGATTGACTCAAAGGGTACCGGTACTCACAAATATGTCACACTAATATAGCTATTGCTTCAACCGTGTCGGTATACCCCACACAGTTTCCACAACGTATTACTATCTATGAATGTTTCCCAAATCCGGGTGGAGGATTTCAAGCCCAAACAAGAGAACCAAAATGTAAAGCAATCAAAGCAAATAATTAATCATGCAAAGGGTTATCTAAGCCCTAAGGTTACTCCACTTTTAAAGATCTCCCCGGTAGAGTCGCCAGTTCTATGATACGATGGAAGAACTGACTTGGGATTTTGCGTTTGTGTTCGCAAATGTTTCGGTTTAGCAAGAGTTGCCACCGACTTTTTATTTTATCCTAAGGAAAGGTCAAAAAGCACAGGAAAGACCTTTGAGATGTTTTCTTGGGTTCGGGGAGTAGATTATAGAAAGGGAAGGTATTATCACCCTTTATATCCATGATTATCCATGGGCTCTTAGTTACTTGCTTAGATCACTTGCTTTGCATTTCTATTGTTTGAAATGGTGCTTTGTGTGTGATTTTGAAAGATGTTTTGAAAAGAGGCCATCGTTGTGGCAACCTTTGTAATGATTCTTGTTTGAATGTATACAAAGGTGTTTTTTGTCTTTTGAAAAGTTTCCAATGTTTGAAAGTAGGGTTTTGAAATTGTGTTGTGAAGTGTGTTTGAAAATAGCAAGGATGTTTTTGCAAGCTTTTGATCAAGTAACTAAGAGCTATCTACCCTATTTTACTCAAAGATCTTTCTTATGTTTTAACCCTTTTAACAGTGTTGTTTCATGATTGTATTTGGTGAACAACCTTGTGTTAGGATATTAACGGGACAGGCACGGGTCATCGTATAGACCATGAAAGCAATGGTGTCAAGTATTTTTGGCAATTTTCTTAAGGGACTTGATCATTTTGTTTAGGCAACTCAGATAGCATCATCGAGGGACTATGATCTTTTGTTTTGTTTTTATTTTGCCAAAGTACTTGACATGCAACCATGGCCCATTTTTGAAGGCAACAAGTGGATGAAACCCTAGGGGTGCAAGTGTGCATTGTGATTGTTTTTCATGCATGTTTATCTTGGATTAGGTCAAACTAATTATTGATTGATTTTGCACACAAACCCTAGTTCTCTAATCATGGCATAATTGAAAGCT
Organism: Vicia faba; assembly: GCA_948472305.1. Classification (NCBI taxonomy): domain Eukaryota; kingdom Viridiplantae; phylum Streptophyta; class Magnoliopsida; order Fabales; family Fabaceae; genus Vicia; species Vicia faba. Next base: position 431,256,954 of record OX451739.1, on the reverse strand, counting down.
TTAAATGTGCGAGAATTTAAAAGCTACACTATTACGACATGATATAGGGAGGGGGGTACAAATTTGAATTGGGGATATTTTGACAAGAAAATAAATTCTAAGTTATTACAACCATATCGAATGTACAAGATACAATATTTAAATGTACAACAATTGAAATACAATAAATAAATGTAAATAAAATGTATTATGCAAAAATGTTTTTAATATGTAAAAAGTATATTTTTTGGTGGGAAATGTGAATAAAATAAAAAAAGTCAATTTTTATTATTTTTCTATTTTTAAGGCAAGAAACCCTAATTTCTTAAATGAATAGTATTATTTATTATTTATATACAATAAGGTATTAATTTGTACAAAAAATAAAAGTATATTATAAAAGGGGCATTTTTAATATAAAATATTAATAAGAATAAAAATGTATTATTTTTGGCATTTTTTGTCCTAATTAAAATATGTATGTATATATATATATATATATATTAAATATATTAAATATGCTAAGTGTGTATAAAATAAAATAAATTATTTACAAAGTGTATGTATTTCAAGAAAACATTTTCAAATATGAATAAAAATAATAAATGAAAATAAAACATATTTTTGCATTATTTTTTAAATTTAAACAAAAGATAATATAAGTATTTAAACATTTAAATGTTAGAAAAAATTCAAATAAATACCAAATAAATATAAAAACTTGTGAAAATATTTTTTAAATATTTTTTATAATTGAAAATAAAATATCAAAGTCATAAATAAAATAAAAAATGCAAAAATAACAAAAATACAAGAAATGGGCCAGGGGGTGTAAACTGAAAATGTGGGGTGCCAGAAGCAAGCCTGTACAGGCCCAGCCCAAGCCAGCTTCTTCTTCCTTGGAACAAAACCTGCGCGCGTGCTATGTCCAAAAACGTAACTCCTGATTCTTTGATCTTTTGACAAAACTCATAACATGAACATTGTAGAGCATCAAATAACGAATTCAACCATATAAAAAACTTGGATTAACTCTTAAAGACCAGAGAGAATTTCTCTGGCCCTAATTTTTAACCTAGTTTTTTCAGCAAGTTCATGAGTGAAATTCTCCCAGCACGATTAATGTAAATGAAAACTAAGCATATGTATAGCTTCAGGGCTATGAGTACAACATATTTCATTCACAAACCTAAGCCTAACCATTCCTAAATAGAGAGATAGAAGTCCATGAAATACCTGTTTCAGTTGACTTCGAGCTGGGCAATGTATCAACCTTCAATGGTGTTTGAGCTTCTTTTGAGCTTGCCTGAAGTCCAAGGAAGCTTCTCCAATGCTTTGCTTGCTTTAAAACAAACTGAATCGTGCTGTAGAACTCCACCTGCAAAGCTTTGAAATGAAAATGGAAAAGTGTGTTAGAGGTGTTACAACTTGCAATGGAGGTCTGGGATAGTTCAGGTGGATGGAATGGAAGGTGTTTGAACAGGTTTGGGCCAAAACGCACGAGCAAATTGTGTTGTGGAACTCAATCTGCAGGGAGTGCCCTGTTTTGCCAAATGAAGATGATTTTGAGCTATGGGAGGTTTCAGGACTCAAAGGCTCGTGTTTTAGGTTCAATGTAATGTGTAAAAGTTGTCTCAAGAGCTTGCACAAGTTGGTTCTATCTGATGTTCTTGTTCTAGTGTTTTGGACATATTTCTTGTATATGAAGCAAAGATGTGTAAGTTTCGTTTACAGGCCTGTACAAGCCATATTGTATGCTTCACACAATCCTCTAGGCCCCTCTAATCCCTGGATTTGGTTTGCAGTCTCAGATCTTTGTTCAAGGCTCAATGCTTAGTGTTTTGACATAAAGCAACTTTTGCAAAAATGACAATATACCTTTTACTATTTAGGGCTTAATTTTGTAGGTAATGTCCATATGAACAAGATAATCCCTCAACTCAATGGTTACGCATTAAATTATGGAGTTTAAACTGGTTTTGAGGCCTGCAAGCTAGCATCAAACATGCTGATTTGAAAATGCAAGTTTGTATGAACATGTATTGGCCATGGACAAAAGTGAGTTTTTGCCAACTTTGAGAATTCGATTCTCTCTAACCACAAGGGTGTTTGAGGAGTTTTTGGACAATTTGGAAATCTTGGAACATGTACTATAATACATATTTGAAATGAAACTTGAAACTCCAAGTGGAACTATGTGAAAAGTGGCCAAGAAGATGGGTCAAAATCCTGCCTAGATTAGGGCAAATTTTCTCTAAGTTAAAAGTTTTAGGTACCCTTGTTCCAAAAATCATAACTTGAGATACAAGCCTCTTTTGAGAAAACTTTGTGAATCAAAGATGTAGACTTTGTGATGGACTACAACATTGATGTTGCAAGTTTTGTTTGAATCCATTTGCATCTTGGTGAAAAAATGGGACAAATTTAGGAAAAAATAAGAAAATTTTATAACTTAGAAAATTTCTAAGTTATGAAAATTTTCCATTTTAAACCCTAATTTGCATTTTTGGGTTTCTTGATGAACAAGTTTCAAAATTTGACATGTCTTGATGGAAAATGAATCTTGGCACTTGATTTTGACCAAAAAGTCAAAGTTTGACTTTTCAGTGTACAGTCAAATTTTGATCAGTTGACTGAAAAATTCATCTGTCAACCTTATGCATTTGAGATCTTTTGAACTTGTTGAATTGGTCAAGAAAATGTCATTGAGTCCTTGAGTCCATAAGTGAGCTTGGTTTTCCATTGGCTAGGTCAAACAGTAAAAAATTACCTTTATGCAGTCAAAACCCTAAAAATGACCATTTTGCCCTTTTGATGATCTGATCAAATTTCTTGTGGAATTGTGGTCCAAACTTGATCAAATGGTTCATATGAGTTCATAATTTTGATGTGGGTCAAATTTCATGAGGTTTGACTGTCAATTGGCCACAATTGACTTTTTCCCCAATACAGCTGATTTCTAGGTCAACTGTCCAATTGACTGGGCAAAGATTTGAATCAAGGCTTGATACTTGGTATGGACAAACTTGTGGGTCCAACATGGAATATGAAAGTCACTTTGGGCATTGTAGGTCAAAATATCCATGTGAAAACTCAAACCCTAATTTAGGTCAACAGTGCAAGGAAGTGTCTTGAGCAGAGCAAACCCTAGCTTGATCTTCAGTTCCAAGAGTCTTGTGATGAGAAAATGTTGGTGAAATGGGAGGGAAAATTTTGGGGTACAACATGTTCGGGGAGTAGATTATAGAAAGGGAAGGTATTAGCACAATTTATATCCATGGTTATCCATGGGCTCTTAGTTACTTGCTTAGATCACTTGCTTTGCATTTCTATTATTTGAAATGGTGCTTTTCAATTGTTTGAAATGGTGCTTTGTGTGTGATTTTGAAAGATGTTTTGGAAAGAGGCCACCGTTGTGGAAACCTTTGTAATGATTCTTGTTTGAATGTATACAAAGGTGTTTTTTGTCTTTTGAAAAGTTTTCAATGTTTGAAAGTAGGGTTTTGAAATTGTGTTGTGAAGTGTGTTTTTAAAAATAGCAAGGATGTTTTTGCAAGTTTGATCAAGTAACTAAGAGCTATCTACCCTATTTTACTCAAAGATCTTTCTTATGTTTTTAACCCTTTTAACAGTGTTGCTTCTTCATTATATTTGGTGAACAACCTTGTGTTAGGATGTTTAAACGGGACAGGCGCGAGTCATCGTATAGACCATGATAGCAATAGTGTCAAGTATTTTGGCAATTTTCTTGAGGGACTAGATCATTTTTGTTTAGGCAACTCAGATATCGTCATTGAGGGACTATGATCTTTTGTTTTGTTTTTGTTTTGCCAAAGTACTTAACATGCAACCATGGCCCATTTTTGAAGGCAACAAGTGGATGAAACCCTAGGGGTGCAAGTGTGCATTGTGTTTATTTTTCATACATGTTTATCTTGGATTAGGTCAAGCTAGTTGTTGATTTTATTTTGCATACAGACCCTAAGTCTAAGCATGGCATAATTTGGAAGCTTTTAAATGTGCGAGAATTTAAAAGCTACACTATTACAACATGATATAGGGAGGGGGGTACAAATTTGAATTGGGAGTATTTGACAAGAAAATAAACTCTAAGTTATTACAACCATATTAAATGTATAGGCAATATTTAATATTTAAATAAATACAATTAAACAAATATCAAATAAAATGTATTATGCAAAAAAGATTTTCATGTATGTAAAAAGTATTTTTTCAATGTGAAATGTAAATAAAAAAAAAAGGTCAATTTTAATTATTTTTCTATTTAGGGCAAAAAAACCTAATTCTTAATAAATAATATTATTTATTAATTATATACAATAATATATTAATTTATACAAAAAAATAAAAGTATATTATAAAAAATGATATTTTTAGTACAAAATATTAATAAAAATTAAAATGTAGTATTTTTGTATTTCTTGACCTAATTATTTAATAAAACAAGTATATAAGTATACATATATATATTAAACATATTAGATATATAAAAAATAAAAATTAATTATTAAAAAAAGTGTATATTTAAGAAAAGTGTTTTTAAGTATATAAAAAAAATAATAAATAAAAATAGGTATATTTTATATTTTTTTTTTTGGGTTTTAATAAAAGAAAAATAAACTATTTATATATTTATATTAGTAAGATAAAAATAAAAATCAAATAAATATGAAAAATATAGAAAATAATTTTTTGGCATTTTTTACATTTAGATAAAAAATAATAAAGTCAAAATAAAAAATAAAAATAACACAATGACAAATATTCAAATAAATGGGCCAGGGGAGTGTAAACTGAATGAAGGGGTGTCAAAAGCAACAGAAACCAGGCCCAACCCAGAATCCACTTCTTCTTCTTTCTTTGAACAACCTGCGTGCGTGCTATGTACAAAACTGTAACTCCTGATTCTTTGATTTTTTGACAAAACTCATAACATGATCATTGCAGAGAATTAAACAACGAGTCCAACCATATAAAAAACTTGGATTAACTCTCAAAGACCAGAGAGAATTTCTCTGGCCCTAATTTCTAACATAGTTTTTTCAGAAAGTTCATGAGTGAAATTCTCTTAGCACGATTAATGTAAATGAAAACTAAGCATATATATGGCTTTAGGGCTATGAGTACAACATATTTCATTCACAAACCTAAGCCTAACCATTCCTAAATAGAGAGATAGAAGTCCATAAAATACCTGTTTCAATTGACTTCGAGTTGGACAATGTAGCAACCTTCAATGGTGTTTGAGCTTCTATTGAGCTTTCCTGAAGTCCAAGGAAGCTTTTCCAATGCTTGGCTTGTTTTGAAACAGCTTGAATCATGCTGTAGAACTCAACCTGCAGAGCTTTAAAACAAAAATGGCAAAGTGTGTTAGAGGTGTTACAGCTTGCAATGGGGGTGTGATCGGTGGAAATAGAACTGACTGTTTTTAATGCTGGTTCGCGTTTACGTTTCGCAAAATGTCGCGGTAAGCAAGAGTCGCCACTGTCTTTTATTTTCTCCAACAAGGAAAGGACAAAAGCACAGCAAAATTCCTTTTCGATATGTTTCTCGGGTTCGGGAGGTAGATTATAGAAAGGGAAGGTATTAGCACCCTTTCTATCCGTGGTTATCCACGGGCTCTTAGGTACTTGCTCACTGTGTTTTCAAAAAGTTTTTCTTTTCTTGTGTTTGTGGGTTTTGAAAAAAAGTCTTGTTTGAAAACTTTGATTTAACTCTTGTTTCTGTCCTCAAGAGCGTGATGAAGTGTTATTTGAAAACTTTGTTTGAAAAGTGTAAGTGCGAAAAGTTGTTTTGTTTTGAAAGAGCAAGTACCTAAGAACCTCTACCTACTCAAAAGAAATTAAGTTGTGTAAATATCCTTTAGACAGTACTATCCCACTATTGAGAAGTAGGTAGCACCGTCGTTGGAGTTTTCGGGTCAATTCGATTATAGGACATGTGTGGTCACTAAAGCAATAGTAGGACGCCTTAGCGGTAACCCTAATGTCTTAGATCATTCTTTATCGAGGCAACTGTTTCGAGGCAACTTTGATCTTTAGACAGGAGGGCGACCTCTAAAACTTCCTATACTCAATGACCACGTCGAGGCAACCAAGTGAGGCGTACCCTAGGAGTGGCATGTGCAAGTGTGTCGAGTTTCAGTTATGTTATCTTTGTACATGTTATGGTGATCTACAATTGATTTTAATTTAAGGATAAGTCTTGTCATGCATAGCCTAGTTAGCATACATCTAGCAGTTAATAATTGCGGAAAGTAAAACTAAGCTATTACAAGGCGTCAGGTATTTACATCGCCAAAAACAACCCTTTAATTTAAATTGCGGAAAGTAAAATAAAGCGATAAAATAAAGTCCTAATTAAAAGTTATTACATTCCGGGAAACAGATACAATAATATGATAAAATAGATCGCGTGCGGGAAATAAGTTGAATCAGAGAGTTTGGTAGGGTTTTGACCCTTTTTTGTTAAAGAAAGAAATTTTTGTTATTTTTGCACTTAATTAAATTAAACCTAGACTAATTAATTAATTAAATAAAAGGAAGATATTTTTTTGAGTTTTTTTTATGTTTTTTAAGGAAATAAAAAGGAAATAAAAAATAAAAGGATTACAATTGTCAAAACCCTAGTTCTACATTGATTTTATTTATTGTGAAAATATTAAAATTAATCTAATTAACTAAATTAATTTATGTTAGTATTTATTTACAAAAATAATGAATTAAGGGTGAAATTAATAAATAATAATAAAAAATAATATTATTTTTAGTTTTCTGATTTTATTATGAAAAAAAAATTAATTTGGTTAATTAAGTGATAACAATAATAATTAATGGTAAAATAATTAAGTGTGTTTTGAAAATTGTGGCCCAACAAACTGCAAGCCTCTTTGACTTTTTTGGACCGTCCCCACGTGCATTGACCAAGGAGTACGCTAGTCTTCCAATCTAGGCCACAGAATTTGAGTTTGAGGCCACTTGGCGCCTGGGAATTGGGACCACATGGTAGAACACCTTTTGAAACCTGCATGTGATTATATGAAACAAAATAGGATAAATGTTTTGGGGGACCTGGGATTCGAACCCAGGTCCCAATAGCCTTTCCACCCACCTGCTTGCCAATCCAACTAACGCGTTTATTCATTATAGGAATAACAAATAAACATAATATGTAAAACTTAATTAATATGCTGAAGCCATGAAAAAACACACTAAGATTTAAACCGGCCAACCAGGTATCAACACCTCATCATCTTCTTCGTTTACCCTGAAAAAAACAATATTAGATAGCGGGGGGTTTTAACCCCCACTAATTCCTGCGACCAAAAATAGCGATTAGAGCTACAGCAAGCATAAATATTTTGCGATGGGTGGGTTAGATTCGTATCGTCCTCACGAATTCAGTCATATGTCTTATAGGTCCTAATTTTTCCTGGTTTAGGAATCCCCAATTTGAAGCTCACGAACCCTAAAAATTCAGCTATGGCATCTTGTGATTCAGACCATTATAATTCAATTAAATGATACCATTAGCTTCGTATGGTTCCTAGTAATGCAAAACAAACACAAAAACACGTTAAATGTGCATGAATCAATGAATACGATTTTGAAATATGAAGGCAAACCGTGAGACTGTGATGGACGATTCTTTGAGCTTTAAGGCTTGAATTTGATTGCAACACGTTCCTGGGAACTACCGCAAGGTGTTTGAATAATCAAAATGCCTTGAATTGGCCTAGAAAGCAAAAATCAGTTTTGACTTTTTCTTGAAATTTCTCAATATGCTATGGCTTTTTTCTGCAGCTTTTTCACGTCCTTTGATCAGGGTTAGCTTGCATATGTATAAGAGAAGGGAATTAGGTCAAAAACTTGGGCCAATATCCATTGCATTGATGCTTGAATCCTTGATTGGAAATCAAATCTTTTTGATTTTTCATGATTGGAAAATGTTACCAAATTTGGAGATTTTGTATCTTTGACTTGGTGCTCGAAATTGCCAGCATGCTGAGGTCCTATTTGCTTCACAAAAAGATTGAAAACATCAAATCTTCTATTTTCCTACAATTTAAATTAATTAAATGAATTAATATTAATTAAAAATCCAATTAATCAATAAAAATAAGAAAATAAATTCAATTAAGCTTGATGGGTCGTGCATAGGCCATGGATGAAGTTTCAAGAAGAGATTTGAGGCCCATTAGCAAAATAAGGTGTTTTGAGCAAAGTTGACTTTTGCAAATTCATGAAAATTTCCCAACTTCTCCAATGCACAACTTGCTCAATTTTAATCATATGACCATGTTCTTTGACATTTTGGAAAGCTCTTGAAGTCCTCTAACCAATGCCTTTAGTCCCATGTCATTTGGATTCACCAATCTCAAGTTATGGCCTTTGACCCAAAGTGTACTTTTGTTTGACTTTTGAAAAGGACCTATAATGTCCAAATTGGTAACTTTTTGTGAGAGCATTTCTTGAACTTGGAGTGTGAATATGGATTGTAGGATATGGAATCCTCTTCAAAATGAGCTTTGGATGGGATTTTTCTGATGAACCATGAAAAAGTTATGCCCTAGTCAAAGTACAGTTGACTTTTCTACTGTCCAAAAATAGTAACTTTTTGCATCTTTATGATTTTTGAGCTATCCTTGTGGTATCATGATCAAGGCTTGATCAAATGATGATTGTGAACTCAAAATAAGATGTTGACCAAAAATTCTGACTTTTGACTGCAAAATGACCATTTTGCCCCTGCAGTTGACTGTAGATCAAATGGAGCTTTTGACTGTGCAAATTGGCACTGTGAACCTTGAAACTTGGCATGTAGGTGCTAGAGAATGTGTAGAGGCCTATGAGACTTGATTGAACTATTGAGAATCCCAAATTCCTTGCAAGAACCAAAAGCCTAATTTCAACTGTCTTAAGAGGTGACTTGATTGTACAACCCTTGAACAATTTTGAGCAATTTGAAGATCATTCTTGACAATGTCTTGAGGAATATGTGAGGGCAAATTTTGGGGTACAACAGTTGCCCCTGTTCAATTTTCTTAAACCTATGTGTTGTACCCCAAAATTTGCCCTCACATATTCTTCAAGATTTGACAAGAATGATCTTCAAATTGGTCAAGATTGCTCAAAGGATTGCACAGTCAAACCATCTCCTAAGCTAGTCAAAATTAGGGTTTTGGTTCCTTTAAGGAATTGGAGGTTTTCAATGGTCCAATCAAGTCTCATAGGCCTATACACATTCTCAAGCATCTACATGCCAAGTCTCAAGACTCACAGTGTCAAATTCCACAGTCAAAAGTTTCATTTGCTTCATAATCAACTGCAGGGGTAAATGGTCATTTTACAGTCAAAAGTCAGAATTTTTGGTCAACATATTATTTTGATCTCACAATCATCATTTGATCAAGTCTTGATCATGATTCCACAAGAATGGCTCAAAAATCATCAAGATGCAAAAAGTTACTATTTTTGGACAGTAGAAAAGTCAACTGTATCTTGACCAGGGCATAACTTTTTCATGGTTCATCAGAAAAATTCCATCCAATGCTCATTTTGAAGGGGATGGCATTTCCTACAACTCATCTTCACATTACAAGTCCAAGAATTGCTCTCACAAAAAGTTATCAATTTCTACATTATAGGTCAAATTCAAAAATCAACAAAAATGCACTTTAAGTCAAAGACCATAACTTGAGATTGGTAAATCTAAATGACATGGGACCAAAGGCATTGGTTAGAGGACTTCAATACCTTTCCAAAATGTCCAAGAACATGTTCATATGACCAAAATTGAGCAAGATATGCATTGGAGAAGTTGGGAAATTTTTGTGAATTTGCAAAAGTCAACTTTGCTCAAAACACTTTGTTTTTGCTAATGGGCCCCAAATTTCTTCTTGAAACTTTATCCAAGGCCTATGCACGACCCATCAAGCCTATTTAAATTTATTTTCTTATTTTTATTAATTATTTGGATTTTTAATCAATTTTAATTCATTTAATTAATTTAAATTGTAGGAAAATATAAAGATATGGTTTTTCAATCTTTTTGTGAAGCAAGAATGACCTAATCATGCTGGCAATTTCGTGTATCAATCAAGGATATCAAAAACTCCAAAGATGGAAACTTTCTTCAATCAAAAAGATTCAAAAATATTTGATTTTCAATCAAATATTCAAATCATTATTCAATGGATCTTTGCTCAAGGATTTGACCTAAATTCAGTCCCCTATAAGTACACAAGTGAACCCTACTCATGCAGACGTAAAAACTGCTGCAAGAAAGCCATAACCACTTTGAAAAAAAACTCAAGAAATTTGAAAACCGATTTCCATATTCTAACGTGATTCAAAGGCTTTTGTGGTTTCTAATCTCTTGCAGGAGGTTCCAAGAACGATTTGCAATCAAAACCAAGCTTCATAGCTCAAAGAATCATCACTTACAGTCGCACGGTTTACCACTGTTTTCCATAATTGTAACTCATGATTCATGCATCATTAACATGATTTCTTGTTTGTTTTGTGTTGCTAGCAATCATACAAAGCTTTTGGCATAATTTAATTAGATTATAGTGTACAGAATCGCAAGATGCCATTGATGAAATCTAGGGTTCTTGAGCTCTAAAATTGGGGCTTTACAATATAGGAAAAATTGAGACTCTTAAGACCCATGGTTGAAACCGTCAGAACAAGACGAATCCAATGCCACCCTCGCGAAATATTTATGTTGCTCACAACCCTATTCGCTATTTTTGGTCATGGCAGTTTGTGGGGGTTAAAAACCCCCGCTATTTGATTTGTTTTTGCAGGTATACGAGAAGAAGATGAAGACGTGTTGGCTTTTGGTTGGGCCATTCAAAAAATAGGCGCGCGTGTTTTTGTTTTCCAGCATTTTGATTGTTTCTAAATAAAATAATTGTCACTTGTTTTACTAACGAATAAAGCGCGCAATTGGAGTGGTTAAGGCATTGGAGTATTGATCGTTGGGACCTGGGTTCGAGTCCCAGGTCTACCCAAAACACTTATATTATTTTGTTTGACATGATTATATGCAGGCTTCCAAATGATGAACATCATGCACCTCATGCTTCAGCGTGCCAAGTGGCTGGCAAAGCAGATCCAGTGGCCAAAAGATGATGAGTATCATACTCCCTAGTCAAAGCACGCATGGACAATCCAGAAAGTCAAAGCAGACTTGTGTTAATGGGCTTGGAAATTGCAAAGAAACCTCCATCTGGGCCCATCACCCCCCTGGTTTAATTATTTCTTTTCTTCCTTTTTTATTTTGTTTTCTTTTAATTGTTTTATTATTAATTATTATTATTATTTAATTAACTCACAAACTAATTATTTTCATAATAAAATCAGAAGACCTAAAATACAATATTTTTATTATTATAATTATTTATTAAATTCACTACTAGTTTATTATTTTGTAAATAAATACTAACAAATTAATTTAGTTAATTAGGTTAACTTTAATTTTTTTTTATAATAAATAAAATTAACATAGAATTTAGGGTTTTTGCTAACTTTTGACTTTTTATTTTATTTTCATTAAAACATTAAAAACTAAAAAATACTTTGTTTTCTTTTAATTAATTAATTCATTAGTTTTAGGTTTAATAGTTAATTAAATGCAAAAAGGACCAAAATTCATTCTTTTCTAAAAAAAAGGGGTCAAAACCCTAAGACTTTTTCCGATTCAATTTCTCGCGCGCATAATATTTTTGATCATATTTATGTAATTGCTCCGAGGATGTAATAGCGTAATTAGGACTTTTTATCACTTTCTTTATTTTCTCGCATTTATTTTCAAGGGTTATGTTTTTGGCGATGTAAATACCCGACGCCTTGTAATAGCATAGATTTACTTTCCGCAATTTATTTTCCACAATTATTAACTATTAACTATGCATGACAAGACTTTCCTGAAATTAAAATCAACCCGTAGCTCATCATAATATGTGCAAAGATAAAAATAAATTGAAACTTGACACACTCGCACATGCCACTCCTAGGGTACGCCTCACTTGGTTGCCTCGAGGTGGTCATTGAGTATAGGGTGTTTTAGTGGTCGCCCTCCTGTCTAAAGATCCAAGTTGCCTCGAAACGGTTGCCTCGGATAAAAAGGATCTAGGACATTAGGGTTACCGCTAAGGCGTCCTACTATTGCTTTGTTGACCACACATGTCCCTATAATCGAATTGACCCGAAAACTCCAACGACGGTGCTACCTACTTCTCAATAGTGGGATAGTGCTGTCTAAAGGACATTTACACAACTTAATTTCTTTTGAGTAGGTAGATTTCTCCTGGGTACTTGCTCTTTCAAAACAAAACAAAAATACTTTTCGCACTTACACTTTTTCAAACAAAGTTTTCAAACAAACACTTCATACACTCTTGAGGACTGATACAAGAGTTAAAACGAAGTTTTTCAAACAAACTTTTTTCAAAACCCACAAACACAAGAAAAGCAAACATTTTTGAAAACATAGTGAGCAAGTACCTAAGAGCCCGTGGATAACCACTGATAGAAAGGGTGCTAACACCTTCCCTTTCTATAATCTACCTCCCGAACCGAGAAACATCTCGAAAAGGAATTTTGCTGTGCTTTTGTCCTTTCCTTATTGGAGAACATAAAAGACGGTGGCGACTCTTGCTTACCGCGACATTTCGCGAACCAGCTTTAAAACAGTTAGTTCTATTCCCACCGATCACAGAATTGGCGACTCTGCTGGGGAATATTTAAAAGTGAGGTGTACCTTAGGATTAAGACCACTTGTGTTTTCAATTGTATGCCTTGATTGCTTTAATTTTGTGGGCTTGTATCGGAGTTTCATAGATCCTAACCCGGATCTGGGGAATACCCTTTCTAGGTAGCAATAAACTGTGAGGGACTTGTCCGGCGTAGACCGACACGGGTGAAGCAATAGCTACGTTGGTGTGGCACCTTGGTCTGTACCGATATCCCTTGTGTTAGAACAAGGAGAATATGGGTCTTCTGAGGAGTCATTAAACACCAACTGACCTTAGCACCTTAAATGACCCAACTTGGCCATAGAACAGTAGCAATATGCTACACTCATTGAGGCTAAAATCTCGCGATGGTTCCGGCCGCAAGAAAAGGTTGCGAAGCTGGAGTTATGACCGATTGAGGGTAGTCAGTGATATTGAGATCCTCTAGAACCCGATTACTATTTTCTAGGACAGGTCTTAACCAACTGAAACTAAAAGAGGGTAGTACCTAAACTTCATGCTGGCCTGAACCCTAAGGGCTGTCTTGTGTGACTTGTGTGCCTTACCATGTTTGCCTTCTGTGAATACTTGTGGTGTGCCTTTATCATGACATCATACCATCATACCATTGCATGCATCCTGCATAAGGACTAACCCATTTCAAAGACAAGAAGGTTTCATCTTTTCTCTGTTTTGTAGGACATCATGATGCCCATGCGTAGGAATACTATCTGGCTCAACTTTGTTCAACCACCTGTTTTGCTTAAGGAATTGGTTGACAGGATTCTAAACACTACTTCTTTCATCAAGAGGCATGGTTCTCTTCTCGGTTTAGTCACTTCAAAGTGGGATCAACAATTGATGAGTGTCCTGGTCCAGTTTTATGATCCGCTATACCATTGCTTCACCTTTCAAGACTTCCAGCTGGTCCCTACCCTGGAAGAATTCTCTGAGCTACTTGGTATCCCTGTTCTGGAGCAGACCCCATTCATTGGTTGGGAAAAGACTCTTAGACCTGAAGAGATTGTTGCAGCCCTTCACTTGACCAAGGAGGAGGAAAAGGCTAACTGGGAGACTAGAAGTGGAGTTAAGGGTTTTCTGGCTAAATTTCTGGTTGGCAGAGCTAATGGTTTCTGGAATGACTTAGACTTCCAAGCGTACGAGGACATTCTGGATCTTTTGATCTATGGCCTGGTATTGTTTCCAAATCCTGATACCTTTGTTGATGTTAATTCCATAAGGATCTTCATCTCTCGGAACCCCGTTCCCACTCTCTTGGGTGATATCCTTTATCAGCTCTATACCCGTACTGCCCGAAGACGGGGAACTTTGTGGTGTTGTGCTCCTTTATTGGCGAGGTGGTTTATTTCGCACCTCCCCAAGTCTGTACTGAAGAATCAAGAAGGAAGGGGCTGGGCTCATAGAATAATGTCTCTTACTGATAATGACATCATTTGGACTCTCAGAGGCTTAGATGAGGTGGCCGTCATTGATCGTTGTGGAGAGTATCCTAATGTTCCATTGATCAGAACCCGTGGAGGAATCTCTTATAACCCGTGTTTAGCTCTCCGTCAGTTTGGAAGAGCCAGAAGAGCAGGGCCTCATGACATGTTGATACCTCATATCGTCTTTGATTTTCAGGTAGATAGCGACGAGCTGCGTCGTAGATTCATCAGGGCTTGGGATAAAGTTCACAAAGCTAACCCACATGAGTTGGGACCAAAAACTTCTCTGCCTATGGAATCCTACTTCAGATGGGTCCGCATCCGTGCTCAGAAGTTAAGTATGCCATACGAAGTTGTCAGGCCTTTTACTCTTGAAGTTCCTGATAAAGACGGGGTTCCTCCAACTGTCCTCCATCCTCAGATACCCACTGATGTTGACACACTAAAGAGATCTTGGGCGCAACTACAGGAAGAACGGGATTCTTATCGGGAAAGGTTCAGCAAACAGGAACAGAAGATCCAGAAGCTGACTAAACAATTGGAAAACGAGCGGATCTTGAATGACTACATCTGTACTGAAAAGAAGAGGCCATGGGAGCACTGATGGGCTTTGGATGTTTCTTTTATAGCTTTTATTTACTTTTCAATATTTTCATTCTTGTAACGCCTAAGGGTAACTTGTTGAACAATTTAAATTCCGAAGTTTAATCTAATAAAGTGTGTTTCCTTTTTGGTTACAAAGTTGAATCCCGATTGTCTTTGAAAACATAAATCATACGCATTCCATTCATCATATGCATAGCAGGTACCCCTTTTTACAGGTCACTTATCTTCTTCGCTGTTTATTTCAGCAATCATCATGACTTCTGAACCTACTACTGAACAAGCTATCAAGGCCCTCCAGGCCCAGAATGCCCAGTTCCAAGAGTTGGTTATGAGCTTAGCCCAGGGTCAGCAGGAGTTGAAGACTCTGATTCTGAAAGGGAAGAAGAAGAAGAAGAAGAGGACCGTCTTGTTCAACACTGGACGCAGATTTTGAAATAGCCTGCAGAATGAGGTTGAGCTGACTACCCCATCTGCAGAAAAAGACAACCCCCAAGAGAGAAGGGTTCCTAGTCCCGTGGTCTTCGACAACGAGACAGATTATGATGAAGAGCAGTACCCTCCTGCTGAGGACAGGTACAAACAGCTGGAGGACCGTCTAAGTGCTATGGAGATTCAGAATGTGCCCGGGTTGGACTTTGGAGATCTAGGCTTATCCTCTGGGGTGGTGATTCCCCATAAGTTCAAAGCACCTGCTTTTGCCAAGTACGACGGAGCTTCCTGTCCTAAGTTGCACCTCCGGTCGTATGTAAGGAAGATTCAACCTTACACAGCTGACAAGAATTTGTGGATCCATTTTTTCCAGGATAGTCTTTCAGGGACTCAACTCGAATGGTTTTATCAGCTAGATGGAGCCAGTATTCGTAACTGGGAGGACTTGGCTACTGCGTTCTATAAGCAGTATCAGTATAATTCTGACCTCGCTCCTACGCGTACCTAACTCCAGGGTATGTCACTAGGAACGGGAGAAGGATTCAAGGAATATGCCCAAAAATGGAGAGACCTGGCTGGAAGGGTGCAGCCACCTCTAAATGACCGTGAACTTGTGGATATGTTCTTAGGGACCCTGTCTGGTCCGTTCTTTAACCATTTGATTGGCAATTCTTCTGCTGGGTTTACAGACCTTATCTTGACTGGGGAGAGAATAGAAGATGGTATCAAGTCTAGGAAGATACAAAAGGGTGCCTCCTCGAGCACTGAAAAGAAGCCCTTCAAGAAAGAATCTAGTGCTGTTTATGGTTCAAAGAGACAGAATAAACCGGAACGCCGCCAAGCTGTCAACGCGGTGGTAATTTCAAAGCCTGCCGCTGCTCCTCAGCAATATAACCAACCAAGGGGTGAGAGACCTAGAAGGCAGTTCACTCGACTCAGTATGACCTTGTCCCAGATATTGCCGCAACTACTGTCGACCAATCTGGTAACTGTCAAAGAAGCTCCGAAGGTGGTAAACACAACATCTCCAAAGTACAATCCCAACGCCCGCTGCGCTTATCACTCTGACAGCCCGGGGCATAACACGGATGATTGTTGGGCTCTAAAGAATAAGGTTCAGGACCTTATTGATGCTAAAGAGATAGAGTTCGAGGCGCCTGAAAGACCCAATGTTGTGACCGCTCCCATGCCCAAGCATGGAGTGAATGCTGTAGAGGAAGACCCGTATGTAGCCTCTGTGGATGATATTGTTACTCCGCTATTGACTGTCAAGAGAAACCTGTTGCTAGCCGGTTTATTTCCGGGTTGTAGCAAAGGTTGCTGTCCATGTTCTGTTTCACCTACTGGTTGTCCTTTATTGAGGGCAGGTATCCAAAGCCTGATGGATAATAAAGAGATCTTGTTCGAGAAGATTGTTGTTCCTGCTACCCCTACTGAAGAAGTGTCCATTGTTACTATTTTCAACAACTCTCCCAAGGCTCCTTCAAAGAAGCCTGTCAAAATCATGTCTGCTCAAAAGGTTTCACCTATCATCATTACTGTTCCGGGGCCCATCCCCTATGCATCCGACAAAGTTGTCCCTTGGCACTATGGGGCAGATGTTTATGTGCTCAGAGTGAAACGAGAGTTTGATACTAGTACCGGCGTCAGCAACATCACCGGTCCTGCTAAAGTCACCCGCAGCGGTAGGCTTTTCTCACCTGACATTGCACCACCAACTATCCGGAGACCCCTTGTCATCACACCTGCAAATGTGCCCACCTCCCTTCCTGACCAAGTTCCTGTTTCTACCCCTGCTGCCGAGTCATCTGACGCTCGGGGAAAAGGGATAGCTACTGATATGCCTTCCTAGACGGAGGCACCAAAGACAACCACTATTGAAGCTTCCAAGCAGGAGATGGAAGAGATTCTCAAGATTATCAAGAAGAGTGATTTTAATGTAGTTGAGCAGCTGGGGCACACCCCATCGAAGATTTCTATGCTATCACTGTTGTTGTGTTCAGAGGCCCATGCCAAGGCCCTGATTACCTTCCTGAAGACGGCCCACGTGCCACAAGAAACGTCAACTGATCAATTTACCGATTGTGTGGCTAACTTAACTGCTGATAATGGTTTGGGTTTCTCTGACGCTGATCTGACTGCTAAAGGGAAGAACCACAATGATGCCCTGCATGTCTCCATTAAATGCAGGGGCACTACTCTTGCCCATGTGTTGGTTGACACTGGTTCCTCGTTGAACGTATTACCCAAGAAAGCTCTAGACAGGTTGGACTGCGAGAGGTTGAAACTAAAGCCAAGTAACATTGTTGTTCGGGCCTTTGACGGGTCCAAAAGGATGGTACATGGTGAAGTTGACATTCCAATCAAAGTTGGTTCTCAGGTCTTTGATTCTACATTCTACGTGATGGACATCCGACCGTCCTATTCTTGTTTGCTGGGTCGTCCTTGGATCCATAAGGCTGGAGCTGTGACCTCCACACTACATCAGAAGCTGAAATACCCGGTCAGAGGGAAGATTGTGACAGTCTAGGGGGAGGAGGAATACATGGTCAGCCACCTCCACTTGTTCCGGTACATAGAGATGGATGGGGAGTTCATCGAGACCCCTTTTCAACACTTTGAAGAGGTGCCTCAGACGCTGGCGTCAGCAGAGACTGTGATCGAAGATTCTCCTTTGAAGATGGCTTCCTTAAAGGATGCTCGGGCTGTTATTGAGAAGGGTGAGTGCGCTAACTGGGGCCGACTTCCTGATTTCACTCAGAAGACTGACAAGTTCGGTTTGGGTTTCACTGCAGAAGCTCAGAGGGCTGTTCGTAAGGCAAGGATTAGAAGACCTCCTGTATTCATCACCAACCCGGGAGTAAATGCTATTGGGGATGATGAGGACATCGAGGAGTCTGAATTTGACAGCTGGATCTACCCAACGACCGACGATGGACCAAGCAACTGGACTACGACAGACTTCATCCCTATTACTTTTGTCACTCAGTAATGAACTCCTTTGTTTTGAATTTGTAACAAACAATAATATGAAACTTTATGGCCTGGTGTCCTACCCGGGGCACCGTGGCTTCATTTGTGAGGGATTTTGTGTGTCATTTGCATATATCATTAATAAAAGCATTGGACGTTTTTTTGCATTTCAAATCTTGCGCTCCTTGTCTTTCTTTATTATATATTGCAAAACAGCTATATTTACACACACTCACATATACAGGTCTCAATCCACTCTGGATCTCACTGGTAACGACTCTGCTACTGCCAGTTATGACTTCAAAAATCCAATCAACTTAGCCGAAGACGAAGGTGAAGATGATTGTGAAGTGCCTGGTGAGCTTGCAAGACTGCTACTCCAGGAAGAGAGGGCCATTCAGTCCCATGAAGAGCCAGTGGAAACGGTAAATCTGGGTACCGAGACTAATAGAAAGGAAGTCAAGATTGGTGCCAATCTGGAGGCTAGTGTGAAACAACAGTTGATTCAGATGCTGCATGACTACATGGAAATCTTTGCCTGGTCTTACAAAGATATGCCTGGGTTGGATACCGACATTGTGGTTCATCACTTGCCTACCAAGGAAGAATGCCCTCCGGTAAAACAAAAGGTCCGCCGTATGTGCCCAGAGATGTCCGAGAAAATCAAAGCTGAGGTTATGAAACAATTTGACGCAGGTTTTCTAGCAGTAACTTCTTACCCTCAGTGGGTTGCCAATGTGGTTCCGGTACCAAAGAAAGATGGAAAGGTCAGAATGTGTGTTGACTACAGGGATTTGAACAGGGCGAGCCCTAAGGATGACTTCCCTCTGCCTCACATCGACGTTCTGGTTGACAACACTGCTCAGCATAAGGTATTCTCATTCATGGACGGGTTCTCCGGTTATAATCAAATCAAGATGGCTCTCGAAGACATGGAAAAGACCACTTTTGTTACTCAGTGGGGCACCTTCTGCTACAAGGTCATGCCTTTTGGGTTGAAAAATGTTGGGGCAACATATCAGCGTGCCATGGTTGCTCTATTTCATGAAATGATCCATCATGAGATCGAAGTCTACGTCGACGATATGATTGCAAGGTCTCAAACTGAGGAGGAACACCTTGACCATCTACAAAAGCTGTTTGATCGGTTGAAGTTGTACAAGTTGAGATTAAACCCGAACAAGTGCACCTTCGGGGTAAGATCTGGAAAATTGCTAGGCTTCGTCGTGAGCGACAAAGGTATTCAAGTGGACCCTGCCAAAGTGAAATCTATACAAGAGATGCCGGTTCCCAAGACAGAGAAAGAAGTCAGAGGCTTTCTAGGACGGTTGAACTACATTGCCCGATTCATCTCGCACCTAACGGCTACTTGTGAACCAATCTTCAAGCTACTGAAGAAAGATCAAGTGGTACGTTGGAACGATGAATGTCAGGCTGCTTTCTTAAGAATCAAAGAGTATCTCCAAGAGCCACCCATTCTTATGCCACCGGTTGAAGGGAGACCTCTAATCTTATACTTGACAGTACTTGACAGCTCAATGGGGTGTGTGCTGGGGCAGCATGACGAGTCTGGCCGAAAAGAGCACGCTATTTATTATCTTAGCAAAAAGTTTACCGACTGTGAGACCCGATACTCACTGCTCGAGAAAACTTGTTGCGCTTTGGTATGGGTTGCTCGCCGGCTGAGACATTATATGTTGACTCACACTACTCTGTTGATTTCAAAGATGGATCCAATCAAGTACATCTTCGAAAAGCCTGCCTTGTCCGGAAGAATAGCAAGATGGCAGATGATCTTGACTGAATATGACATCCAGTACACGACTCAAAAGGCAATCAAGGGAAGTGTGTTGGCAGACCATTTGGCACATCAGGCAGTGGATGATTACCATTCGATGAACTTTGAATTTCCAGACGAGAATATCATGGTAGTGACTGATTGCGAGATACCTGGACCGGATGAAGGACCTGAGGAAGGATCCCGATGGTCTATGCACTTTGACGGAGCCTCAAACGCTTTGGGTAACGGTATTGGCGCTGTGATAATATCTCCAAAAGGCTCTCATACTCCACTTACTTCCCGACTATGTTTCAACTGCACCAACAACATGGCGGAGTATGAAGCGTGCATCATGGGTCTTCAAGCTGCAATTGACCTAAGGATCAAGTTTCTGAGTGTCTTCGGAGATTCCGCTCTAGTGATCAGTCAGATCAAAGGCGAGTGGGATACGAAACACCCAAATCTTATTCCTTACAAGGAGTATGTGTTGACATTGATCCCCCATTTCGAGGAGATAACCTTTGAACACTTCCTAAGAGAAGAAAATCAGTTGGCGGACGCGCTAGCTACGATGTCTTCTATGTTCAAATTCAAATGGGACAACGAGGCTCCCCGGATCATTATTTGGAAGCTGGATGAACCTGCATATTGTTGTGATCTTGAGACCGAAGAGGTAACAGAAAAGCCATGGTATCATGAAGTGAAGAGGTATCTTGAAGCTCAAGAATACCCCGAGGGTGCATCCGTTAATGAAAAAAAGTTTCTGAGAAGGTTCGCGGAAAAGTTCTTCCTCAGCAATGACATTCTTTATAAACGAAACCATGATTCAACCTTAATGCGTTGTGTGGATAAGACTGAAGCAGAAAGGATCATGGAGGAGCTGCATGAAGGTACCTTCGGAACACATTCCAGTGGACATACTATGGCAAAGAAGATCCTTCGGGCAGGGTATTACTGGTCCACAATGGAAGCCAACTGTTATCAGCATTCTCGGACATGTCACAAGTGCCAGATCTATGCTGATAAGGTGCACATTCCGCCAGTCCCTCTGAACGTCTTGACAACACCTTGGCCTTTTGCAATGTGGGGCATTGATATGATCGGCGAGATCAGACCTACGGCATCCAACGGGCATCGATTCATCCTGGTAGCAATTGATTACTTTACGAAGTGGGTTAAAGCAGCTTCCTTTGCCACTGTAACCAAGAACGTCGTGGCACGGTTCATTCGGCATAACCTGATCTGTCGATACGGCGTACCAGAGAGGATCATTACGGACAATGGTACCAATCTTAACAACAAGATGATCACTGAGCTCTGCGAGCAATTCAAGATACAACACCACAACTCTTCTCCTTACCGACCGAAGATGAATGGGGCTGTAGAAGCAGCTAATAAGAACATCAAGAAGATTGTGCAGAAGATGACAGTGACCTACAAAGATTGGCACGAGATGTTACCGTTTGCTCTTCATGGGTACCGTACCTCAGCACGGACGTCAACAAGGGCAACACCCTATTCCTTGGTATATGGCATGGAGGCAGTCTTGCCCATTGAAGTTCAAATACCCTCTCTCCGGATAATGAAGGATGCAGGTTTGAGCGAAAATGACTGGATCCAGACTCGGCTTGATCAACTAAACCTAATCGACAAAAAGAGACTCACTGCTATTTGTCATGGTCAGACGTACCAAAAACGGATGATCAAGGCATTTAACAAGAAAGTCAGACGACAAGAGTATCAAGTTGGGGACCTGGTAATCAAGCGCATTATTCTACCTCAATGTGATCCCAGGGGCAAATGGACCCCTACGTGTGAAGGGCCATTTGTGGTTAAGAACATCTTCTCAGGAGGAGCAATGATTCTAACCACCATGGATGGTGACGACCTTCCTCACCCCGCCAATGCAGACATAGTAAAAAGATACTACGTATGATTAAAGACCCGCTAGGTTGACACACCTAGGCAAAAATAAGGGCTTCCCGGCGAACCAAAAGGGTTCGGGCAAAAATAAGGGATGAAATTGAAAAAAAAAATTTGTACACCCGGCAAGTCGAAAACCTGAAAAGGCGGCTTGGGAAAAAATGGGTATCCCGGTGGACTGAAAACCCGAAAGGGCGGTCCAGGAAAAAATTAGGGATAAGCGTAATACTATGTCTCATTGGATCACCCTGCATCCGGACTTCGGTATCAACTGTCAAGCTCAGACGACACCAATCAATCAGCTTCATCTCCAACTAAGCAGCAAAGTAATCAGACACTTGAAGACATAAAGGCGATAGCAGAGTGGGAACCCAGTGAGATTTTTCACATAGCTGTTTTGTTTTCTTTTGTAAACTCTATTTTGTTCGGCGGCGTTCTCTTACTAGGACGTCAGCCTCTTGTACACCAACGCCTATTTACAGGCAAAAATTTCAAAGATCAATACAAGCTCATTTTTCAGACAAATTGCCAATTGTTTTTTCTTTTTATCTGTTTTGTTTTGCAAAGAACGTCCAATGTTCATTTTTGATATATGCATTTGATATTAATTGCTAACTCATAAATACTTGCATGCGAAACAAAGGACTAATTACAGGTGACATCGGAAATAGGGACAATAAGAATTATCTAAGCGATCTAGTTGCTTTGTCCGCCAAAGTGCCAAGGTGAGTTCAGCTGAAGAATATGACCAAGACACCTTCACTCCCCGCAGAGTAAGACAAGACTCAGCAATACTCTCTCCGAGCAGAGTTGGTCTCCCATAAGCCCTAAAAAGGCACAATATCTCCAGCAAGTCAGCAACACTCTCCCCAAGCAGAGTTAGGCTTCTGTCAGCCTTAAGGAAGTTGGGTATCCCCAGAAGATCTTAACATTCTCCAGCAAAGTATACAGATATTCCTCAGCAAGCATCCCCAGCAGTCTTAATATTCATCAACAAAATATAAGATTATTCCCCGACGGAATACAAGATACCCCCAGTGGAGCCATTTCCCAATGCAGTCTGAAAACGTTTCCCCAGGAGAGTTGAATCATCTTCCCCAGTAGATTCTGGAAGTTTGTCCCTTGCAGAGTACAAATGCATCTCCCCAGCCATATTCAAAGGTTGTTCCCCACCAGAGTCTAACTGGGTTATCCTCAGCAAATTGCAACGGAAAGATTATCCCCGGCGAAGTTCTTTCTGTCCCCCAGCGGAGTTCATCAAAATCCTCAGCAAAGCTTATCAACGGAATCCCCAGCGGAGTTATCGTTAAATTCTCAGCGAAGGATCTCTTCCCATAGAGTAATTCCCCGCAGGGTAATCTCTTCAACAGGTTTATTCCCCAACAGAGTCATCTTCTCCTATCGGTTTATTCTTGCAGCCATCTTTGTTCATCATCCCCAGCGGAAACGAAGAACTCTACTCTTCAAACATCAGCCCAGGATTCAACGAACTTCCCGGCATTCGTCAAGGATTTATTTTCCCAGACGAAAATACATTCATAAACATTTCACGTTTCATACCTCCTATTTACATACATGATAAAGTGCATACGACACGATCTCATTTATTTTTGAGAACATCGTGACATCATGCACTTCATACATCATGACATTGCATACAACTAATGTTTTGCCTTTTCAGGAAAAAGTCAATCCAAAGATGATCACCATCAACCTTTGTTAAGTTCCAGATTCGATACCTGTATCTAGCCAGGGCATATCTGTGAGCGATTGATTGTAGATCTACACCTGTATCTAGCCAGGAAAGTATCTGCATGAAGAGTTTGAACATCAACACCTGTAACAGGCCAGTAAATTATCTTTCATTCTCAGGTCAGAGGTCTACACCTGTATCCAGCCAGGAAAGCTATCTCGACCAACCTTTTAAGTTCCAGATTCGATACCTGTATCTAGCCAGGGCATATCTGTGAGCGATTGATTGTAGATCTACACCTATATCTAGCCAGGAAAGTATCTGCATGAGGAGACTGAAGATCAACACCTGTAACAGGCCAGGAAATTATCTTTCATTCTCAGGTCAGAGATCTACACCTGTATCCAGCCAGGAAAGCTATCTCGACCAACCTTTTTGAGTTCCAGATTCGATACTTATATCTAGCCAGGGCATATCTGTGAGCGATTGATTGTAGATCTATACCTGTATCTAGCCAGGAAAGTATCTGCATGAAGAGTTTGAAGATCAATACCTGTATCTAGCCAGGAAGTCATCTTTCATTCTCAGGTCAGAGATCAATACCTGAATCCAGCCAGGACAACTATCTCCTTGACCAACCTTTTGAAGTTCCAGATTCGATACCTGTATCTAGCCAGGGCATATCTGTGAACAATTGATTGTAGATCTATACCTGTATCTAGCCAGGAAAGTATTTGCATGAAGAGATTGAAGATTAACCCCTGTAACAGGACAGGAAACTATCTTTCTTCCTCCAGTCAGAGATCAATACCTGAATCCAGTCAGGACAACTATCTCCTTGACCAACCTTTCAAGTTCCAGATCAATACCTGTAACTAGCCAGGAAATATCTGTGGACGATGGATCATAGATTAATACCTGAAACCAGACAGGACAACTATCTACCTGACCATCATCAAGCAACCCTACACAGGTTCCTTCTTTCAACCTACCAGGTTACAGCTCAACAAACATTTCCAGATGGCATCTTTAAGCCCATCTCCACCACTATTCATTACATCCCCAGATGGCATCTATAAGCCCATCTCCACCACTATTCATTACATCCCCATATGGCATCTATAAGCCCATCTCCACAACTATTCTGTTACATCTCCCAATGGCATCTATAAGCCCATCCTCCTATCCACCATATCTCCAAATGGCATCTGTAAGCCCATTCCGACATCACATTGCTGACACCACACTATGCGAGTGCAAATTTCTGGGCACTCTAGTGTTCAATCATCTTCCACCTTCGGATCACGAAAGGCACGCAAGCCAATCTACATCCTCAGGTTTAAGAAGATTGAACAGGGGCAACTGTTGTACCCCAAAATTTTCCCTCCCATATTCTTCAAGATTTGACAAGAATGATCTTCAAATTGGTCAAGATTGCTCAAAGGATTGCACAGTCAAACCATCTCCTAAGCCAGTCAAAATTAAGGTTTTGGTTCCTTCAAGGAATTGGAGGTTTTCAATGGTCCAATAAAGTCTCATAGGCCTATACACATTCTCAAGCATCTACATGCCAAGTCTCAAGACTCACAGTGTCAAATTCCACAGTCAAAAGTTTCATTTGCTTCACAATCAACTGCAGGGGTAAAATGGTCTTTTTACAGTCAAAAGTCAGAATTTTTGGTCAACATCTTATTTTGAGCTCACAATCATCATTTGATCAATTCTTGATCATGATTCCACAAGAATGGCTCAAAAATCATCAAGATGCAAAAAGTTACTATTTTTGGACAGTAGAAAAGTCAACTGTATCTTGACCAGGGCATAACTTTTTCATGGTTCATCATAAAAATTCCATCCAATGCTCATTTTGAAGGGGATGACATTTCCTACAACTCATATTCACATTCCAAGTCCAAGAAATGCTCTCACAAAAAGTTATCAATTTCTACATTATATGTCAAATTCAAAAATCAACAAAAATGCACTTTAAGTCAAAGACCATAACTTGAGATTGGTAAATCCAAATGACATGGGACCAAAGGCATTGGTTAGAGGACTTCAATACCTTTCCAAAATGTCCAAGAACATGTTCATATGATCAAAATTGAGCAAGATATGCATTGGAGAAGTTGGAAAATTTTTGTGAATTTGCAAAAGTCAACTTTGCTCAAAACACTTTGTTTTTGCTAATGGGCCCCAAATTTCTTCTTGAAACTTTATCCAAGGTCTATGCACGACCAATCAAGCCTATTTGAATTTATTTTCTTAATTTTATTAATTATTTGGATTTTTAATCAATTTTAATTCATTTAATTAATTTAAATTGTAGGAAAATATAAAGATATGGTTTTTCAATCTTTTTGTGAAGCAAGAATGACCTAATCATGCTGGCAATTTCGCGTATCAATCAAGGATATCAAAAAATCCAAAGATGGCAACTTTCTTCAATCAAAAAGATTCAAAAATATTTGATTTTCAATCAAATATTCAAATCATTATTCAATGGATCTTTGCTCAAGGATTTGACCTAAATTCAGTCCCCTATAAGTACACAAGTGAACCCTACTCATGCAGACGTAAAAACTGCTGCAAGAAAGCCATAACCACTTTGAAAAAAACTCAAGAAATTTGAAAACTGATTTCCATATTCTAACGTGATTCAAAGGCTTTTGTGGTTTCTAATCTCTTGCAGGAGGTTCCCAGAACGATTTGCAATCAAAACCAAGCTTCATAGCTCAAAGAATCATCACTTACAGTCGCACGGTTTACCACTGTTTTCCATAATTGTAACTCATGATTCATGCATCATTAACATGATTTCTTGTTTGTTTTGTGTTGCTAGCAATCATACAAAGCTTTTGGCATAGTTTAATTGGATTATAGTGTACAGAATCGCAAGATGCCATTGATGAAATCTAGGGTTCTTGAGCTCTAAAATTGGGGCTTTACAATATAGGAAAAATTGAGACTCTTAAGACCCATGGTTGAAACCGTCAGAACAAGACGAATCCAATGCCACCCTCGTGAAATATTTATGTTGCTCACAGCCCTATTCGCTATTTTTGGTCATGGCAGTTTGTGGGGGTTAAAAACCCCCGCTATTTGATTTGTTTTTGCAGGTATACAGGAAGAAGATGAAGACGTGTTGGCTTTTGGTTGGGCCATTCAAAAAATAGGCGCGCGTGTTTTTGTTTTCCAGCATTTTGATTGTTTCTTAATAAAATAATTGTCACTTGTTTTACTAACGAATAAAGCGCGCAGTTGGAGTGGTTAAGGCATTGGAGTATTGATCGTTGGGACCTGGGTTCGAGTCCCAGGTCCACCCAAAACACTTATATTATTTTGTTTGACATGATTATATGCAGGCTTCCAAATGATGAACATCATGCACCTCACGCTTCAGCGTGCCAAGTGGCTGGCAAAGCAGATCCAGTGGCCAAAAGATGATGAGTACCATACTCCCTAGTCAAAGCACGCATGGACAATCCAGAAAGTCAAAGCAGGCTTGTGTTAATGGGCTTGGAAATTGCAAAGAAACCTCCATCTGGGCCCATCACCCCCCTGGTTTAATTATTTCTTTTCTTCCTTTTTTATTTTGTTTTCTTTTAATTGTTTTATTATTAATTATTATTATTATTTAATTAACTCACAAACTAATTATTTTCATAATAAAATCAGAAGACCTAAAATAAAATAAAATATTTTTATTATTATAATTATTTATTAAATTCACTACTAGTTTATTATTTTGTAAATAAATACTAACAAATTAATTTAGTTAATTAGGTTAACTTCAATTTTTTTTATAATAAATAAAATTAACATAGAATTTAGGGTTTTTGCTAACTTTTGACTTTTTATTTTATTTTCATTAAAACATTAAAAACTAAAAAATACTTTGTTTTCTTTTAATTAATTAATTAATTAGTTTTAGGTTTAATAGTTAATTAAATGCAAAAAGGACCAAAATTCATTCTTTTCTAAAAAAAAGGGGTCAAAACCCTAAGACTTTTTCCGATTCAATTTCTCGCGCGCATAATATTTTTGATCATATTTATGTAATTGCTCCGAGGATGTAATAGCGTAATTAGGACTTTTTATCGCTTTCTTTATTTTCTCGCATTTATTTTCAAGGGTTATGTTTTTGGCGTGTAAATACCCGACACCTTGTAATAGCGTAGATTTACTTTCCGCAATTTATTTTCCGCAATTATTAACTATTAACTATGCATGACAAGACTTGCCTGAAATTAAAATCAACCCGTAGCTCATCATAATATGTGCAAAGATAAAAATAAATTGAAACTTGACACACTCGCACATGCCACTCCTAGGGTACGCCTCACTTGGTTGCCTCGAGGTGGTCATTGAGTATAGGGTGTTTTAGAGGTCGCCCTCCTGTCTAAAGATCCAAGTTGCCTCGAAACGGTTGCCTCGGATAAAAAGGATCTAGGACATTAGGGTTACCGCTAAGGCGTCCTACTATTGCTTTGGTGACCACACATGTCCCTATAATCGAATTGACCCGAAAACTCCAACGACGGCGCTACCTATTTCTCAATAGTTGGATAGTGCTGTCTAAAGGACATTTACACAACTTAATTTCTTTTGAGTAGGTAGATTTCTCCTGGGTACTTGCTCTTTCAAAACAAAACAAAAATACTTTTTGCACTTACACTTTTTCAAACAGAGTTTTCAAACAAACACTTCATACACTCTTGAGGACTGATACAAGAGTTAAAACGAAGTTTTTCAAACAAACTTTTTTCAAAACCCACAAACACAAGAAAAGCAAACATTTTTGAAAACATAGTGAGCAAGTACCTAAGAGCCCGTGGATAACCACGGATAGAAAGGGTGCTAACACCTTCCCTTTCTATAATCTACCTCCCGAACCGAGAAACATCTCGAAAAGGAATTTTGTTGTGCTTTTGTCCTTTCCTTATTGGAGAACATAAAATACGGTGGCGACTCTTGCTTACCGCGACATTTCGCGAACCAGCTTTAAAACAGTCAGTTCTATTCCCACTGATCACACTGAGGATATAGATCGACGTTCGAGCCTTTCGTGATCCGAAGGTGGAAGATAATTGAACACTAGAGTGCCCAGAAATTTGCACTCACATGGTGTAGTTTCAGCATTGTAATGTCGGGAATGGGCTTACAGATGCCATTTGGAGAGATGGTGGATAGGAGGATGGACTTATAGATGCCATCTGGATATTGTTGGTAGGAGGATGGCTTATAGATGCCATCTGGAGATTGTTTGTTGAATTGTAATTTTGTGAGTTGAAAGAAGGAACCTGTGTAGGGTTGCCTGATGATGAGTCCATGTAAAACTGCATTTGGGAAGGAAGGAAACCTGTGTAGGGTTGACTGATGATGAGTCCGTGTGAAACTGCATCTTAGAAGGAAGGAAACCTGTGTAGGGTTGACTGATGATGAGTCCGTGTGAAACTGCATCTTGGAAGGAAGGAAACCTGTGTAGGGTTGACTGATGATGAGTCCGTGTGAAACTGCATCTTGGAAGGAAGGAAACCTGTGTAGGGTTGACTGATGATGAGTCCGTGTGAAACTGCATCTTGGAAAGAAGGAAACCTGTGTAGGGTTGACTGATGATGAGTCCGTGTGAAACTGCATCTTAGAAGGATGGAAACCTGTATAGGGTTGACTGATGATGAGTCCGTGTGAAACTGCATCTTAGAAGGATGGAAACCTGTGTAGGGTTGCTTTGCAAGGAATTTGGGTAAAACTACGTCGGGAAATTGTAAGGAGGAACCTGGGTAAGGTTACTTTGGGATAAGTTTGTGTAAAACTTCAGGAGGAACCTGGGTAAGGTTACTTTGATGATGAGTTCGTGTAAAACTGCATTTGGGAAGAGAAGGAATCGGTGTAGGGTTGTAAGTCCGTGTAAAACTTCTGGAGGAACCTGGGTAAGGTGATAAGTCCGTGTAAAACTTCTGGAGGAGAAGGAACCGGTGTAGGGTTTCCTGATGATGAGTCCGTGTGAAACTTCATCTTGGAAATGAGAAGGAACCGGTGTAGGGTTGCCTGAGGGTGAGTCTGTGTAAAACTTCATCTGAAATTGAGAAGGAACCGGTGTAAGGTTACTTTGTGATAAGTTCGTGTAAAACTTCAGGAGAAACCGGGGTAAGGTTATTTTGTGATAAGTTCGTGTAAAACTTCAGGAGAAACCGGGGTAAGGTTACTTTGTAATAAGTTCGTGTAAAACTTCAGGAGAAACCGGGGTAAGGTTACTTTGTAATAAGTTCGTGTAAAACTTCAGGAGAAACCGGGGTAAGGTTACTTTGGGATAAGTTCGTGTAAAACTTCAGGAGAAACCGGGGTAAGGTTACTTTGTAATAAGTTCGTGTAAAACTTCAGGAGAAACCGGGGTAAGGTTACTTTGGGATAAGTTCGTGTAAAACTTCAGGAGAAACCGGGGTAAGGTTACTTTGTAATAAGTTCGTGTAAAACTTCAGGAGAAACCGGGGTAAGGTTACTTTATAATAAGTCCGTGTAAAACTTCAGGAGAAACCGGGGTAAGGTTACTTTGGGATAAGTCCGTGTAAAACTTCAGGAGAAACCGGGGTAAGGTTACTTTGTAATAAGTTCGTGTAAAACTTCAGGAGAAACCGGGGTAAGGTTACTTGATGATGAGTCCATGTAAAACTTCATCTTGAAAGAGAGAAGGATCCGGTGTAGGGTTACTTGATGATAAGTTCGTGTAAAACTTCATCTTGGAAATGAGCAGGAACCGGTGTAGGGTTGCTCCCTGACGGTCAAATAGATAATTGTCCTGTCTGGTTTCAGGTATTAATCTGGAACTTGAAAATGTTGATGATAACCATCTGTTGATTGAACTCTTTTTCTGAAAAAGGTAAAATGTTAGTTGTATGCAATGTCATGATGCATGATGTCATGATGTTCTCAAAATAAATGAGATTTGTGTTGTATGATGCGTATGCATGTCATGATGTATGGAGATGTGATGTTTCTAGCCGGGGAAAATAAATCCCGGAGCTGCTGGAGAATAGAGTTGAATTCTTCGTTTCCGCTGGGGATGATGAACGAAGGTGATTGTGAGAATAAACCTGCAGGAGAAACGAACTCCGTTGGGGAATAAACTTGATGAAGAGATTACTCTGCGGGGAATTACTCTGTGGGAAGAGATACTTTTCTGACGATTTTAACGATAACTCTGTTGGGGATTCCGTTGATAAGCTATGTTGGGAATTTTGATGATGAACTCCGCTGGGGGATAGAAAGAACTTCGCTGGGGGATAGAAAGAACTTCGCTGGGGGATATCCAACCTTTTTGGGGCTGATGGTAGACTAACTCTGCTTGGGATAGTATTGCTGATTCCTTCGTAGTTACAAGTCTTGGCGGGGAGCTTCCCTTACTGTCTTACTCTGCGGGGAGTGAAGGTATCTTAGCCATATTCTTTAGCTGAATCTACCTTGTACCTGGTGGACAGAGCAGCTTGTACAGTTCGGACAATTCTTATTGCCCCAGTTTCTGCGGGAGGAGAAGGCCTATGAGGTGCTTGATACTTGCCGATTGACAAATCTTCTTCTGGTAGGAAAGTGATGAGATGACGAGACGTAGTCGTACGCTTTGATCCGTAACTTTTTCCTGGACCGCCCTTTCGGGTTTTCAGTCCATCGGGATACCCTTTTTTGCCCAAGCCGCCTTTTCAGGTTTTCGACTTGCCGAGTGTACAGATTTTTTATTTTCATCCCTTATTTTTGCCCGAACCCTTTTGGTTCACCGGGAAGCCCTTATTTTTGCCTAGGCCAGTCGACCTAGCGGGTCTTTGATTATGCGTAGTATTTTTTTTGACTATGTCTACGTTCTCAGAGATGTAGGGAGTTGTCACCGTCAGTAGTGTTGTGTTGTCATACTACCAGAAGATCTTCGTTTGATCATGCAAGATTCGTTGTTGGAATTCATGTCCAATGCCCTAATTGATTTTGATGGAGATTTGCCCCTGGCTATTTGGCATCTTGAGAGATTCCTTGAATCTTGACATGACTGCCCCAGAAGATGGACAATGATCATGTCTGCCCCTTGATTGGAAGTGTTTCTTCCGCTTGAGGTGACATTTTTTATTGAAAAGGTTTTTGTTCACTAGATATTCTTCGTGCGAATTTCTCTGCTGTTGAACAAATATTCATATGCAAACAATGTTATTTTAAGAATGCAAAGCTTATGTCTGTCTTGAAGTTTTTTGAAAATGCATTTTTCAGTAAAACAGGCAAATTTTGTAAAATGTGATGTCAACTCAGGATTTTACAGCAAGCCCTACAGGAGTCAGGATACCTTTTGTAACAGTACGCTTTCGAACTAACCCATGCTTCAGTTAGGACTTTTAAGGGTTATAACGTGGCCTGGTTCACAGTTTAAGAAACAAAGGATAAAGGCTCAAATTTATTTGTACCCACCCGTTCTTCGTGATGTTCTTCGATCCTAAACTCAGCTAATCGTGCATTAGATCCCGTTTGAGTCTTTGCTCTGATATTCCGGTGATGGTTCGGATACTGACCATTTATTTTGAATAGGCAATCATTTTTGTTGAGAGTCTGTAGGATCTCTTTCTTTTTGATTTTATTATCCCTGTCTTTTTGCCTGAGCTGTTTTTTTTATGATTACAGTCAGCGGGATGCCCCCGTTTTGTAAGTCTCCTTCATAGGTTTTGACTTATTAGGCTTTTATTTTGAGAGATAATGACTGCCTATCCTGACGATTATAGGGAACCATCACTGTCTTTTGCTTCGGAAGGACTTCTTTGATGCCATTCATTGTGCACCTGGATCAACTGAGAAAACTACCCTGCCCCAGGTTATAATTAAGGGTTTTAATTTTGCGTGAAAAGAAAAACTCCAACTTCTTCGGCTCAAAGGGGTTGACTAGGGATTATCTTCCTTATAACTCCACTGTTTAGGATTTGAAACAATGCCTGTACCTCATCAGCGGGGTCTGTTCAAAAGCATATTGTAAAGGTCGTGGTATCGTTTTCGTCATCCTCACTCAAAAGGCTTAGAATTTTTTTTAATCGAGAGTTGGACATCACAAAAGGTGAAAGCAATTTGAATATAGTGAATACGATTAATTCAAAACAGACACGTGTAATGCATTAATGAAATAAAAGAGTTTGACATGATAATTGTTTGAATAAGCAAAGAAAAATACAACTTCGGAATTCAAATGAGCAAAAGTCTTTCAATCCTAGCCAGGTTTTGGCAAGGGAGTAGTGATCACATTGGGAGTCTCAGGAGGGTCAAATTGGATCTCTTTGGCATCAATCATATCTTGGACCTTGTTCTTTAGAGCCCAACAGTTGTTTGTGTCATGTCCCGGACTGTCGGAGTGGTATGCACACCTTTCATTGGGATGATAGGTAGGAGCGGAAGTATTTGGGTTCCGGAGAGGAGCCCTTAATGTAATCAGCCCTGCCTTCAACATGTGTTGCAACGCTTGAGCCAGTGACATGTTGTTCTTCGTGAATTGTCTTTTGGCCATATTTGGCTTACTCTGATCAACCTGTTGCTTTTGGTGAGGTTGTTGTTGGACCTGTGAGGTAGCAGCAACTTGAAGAGGTCTATTCTTCATCAAACCAAACCTTTGACTTCTTGGAAGTTGATTCATGACTTGATCTTCAGCCTTGACTATTTGCTTCATACTGTTGTATCTGTCTTAATGAAGCTGGTTGATCATGGTTCTCAACTCTTCTTTCTCCCGAGCCAAGCCTTGGATAAGAGCCATCTTCCCCAGCATCTGGGTTCTCATTGCATCTACCTCAGCTTGCAGATGTTTCAGCCGTTCGTCCTTATTGTCTTCAGGACTTTTCTCGACCAAATTCCCCATGAGGAGTGTTCTCAACTTTTCCTGCCCCTTGGATAGGTTTAGGAAGATTTCCCTGAACTGAGTCTCTTGAGTATGAAGATCCAGGTTGTCTTGTTGGAGAGCCATTGCTGAAATAAACAGCGAGAACATGAGAGACCTGCAAAGGGTGACTTATTATGCAATGATATGAATGTATGCAATGTTTTCAAGGATCTCGCGGGGTAAAAAAGAAACTGTTAGAATCTGAATCTGGTAGCTTGATTGAAGGAACTTTATGTTGCTGAGAGTCCTTCTTCAAGAGTCAAGCTCACCATATCGAGTGGGTCATAGCCCCTGACTCAAGTTATCGTACTTGGATTTCTAGACAACCTTGGCTAGAGGAAAATAAATCCCCTTTGCCCCTTGTTTGACGTCTGGTTCATC
This sequence comes from Vicia faba, assembly GCA_948472305.1. Lineage (NCBI taxonomy): Eukaryota > Viridiplantae > Streptophyta > Magnoliopsida > Fabales > Fabaceae > Vicia > Vicia faba. The sequence goes on along the minus strand of OX451739.1, from coordinate 431,223,093 downwards.
ATGACCTGTATCACAAACCCTTGAGATCCTTGAAATGGTTAAGGGAATGCTATGGTATGATGTTATGATGTGTATGCTATGCGTTTAAGCAAATGTGAGGTGTTGTAGGTAAGGCCTGCAATGAATAAGGGCTGTAAACAAAACCTGCAAGGAACTCATGCTGTCAGATAACAAGAATGTGCAAGTAGTTCAAGTTTGAAGGCACACAAGTCACACGAATAGCCTTAAGTTTAGGCTGGCATGGAGTTTAGGTATTACCCTCTTGAAGTTAGTTGGCTTAAAACCTGTCCTATAAATAGTAACCGGGTTCTAATGAGCTCAATATCATTGGATTGTTTTCTATGTTCATTGTTTTGATTTAGCCACTTAACTGGCGACCAAAATATTCCAAGAAAATAACCCTCAATAAGTGTAGTATCGAGTATCTACCAACTTCGGACTGCACCAAAGTCGGTCATCTCACTACCCCTAAAAAGGCCAGGATGGTCAAGTAAGGCTCTAAGGTCATTTGATACTTCACGACACCACGCGGCGGCCCCGTACTCTCCTTGACTTGACTCAAGGGTTACCGGTACTCACCAAAGTGCCACATCAACGTAGCAACTGCTTCAACCATGTCGGTAAACCCCGCACAGTTCCCTCACAGTTTGTTGCTACTTCTAAAGGGTATCCCGAGATCCGGGTTAGGATCTATAGAACTCCGATACAAGCCTACAAATATAAAGCATACAAGTCAAGCAATTGAAAACACAAGTGATCTTAATCCTAAGGTACACCTCACTTTTTAATATCCCCAGCAGAGTCGCCAGTTCTGTGATCGATGGAAATAGAACTGACTGTTTTTAATGCTGGTTCGCGTTTGCGTTTCGCAAAATGTCGCGGTAAGCAAGAGTCGCCACCGTCTTTTATTTTCTCCAACAAGGAAAGGACAAAAGCACAGCAAAATTCCTTTTCGAGATGTTTCTCGGGTTCGGGAGGTAGATTATAGAAAGGGAAGGTATTAGCACCCTTTCTATCTGTCGTTATCCACGGGCTCTTAGGTACTTGCTCACTATGTTTTCAAAAAGTTTTGCTTTTCTTGTGTTTGTGGGTTTTGAAAAAAACTCTTGTTTGAAAACTTCGATTTAACTCTTGTTTCTGTCCTCAAGAGCGTGATGAAGTGTTGTTTGAAAACTTTGTTTGAAAAGTGTAAGTGCGAAAATTTGTTTTGTTTTGAAAAAGCAAGTACCTAAGAACCTCTACCTACTCAAAAGAAATTAAGCTGTGTAAATGTCCTTTAGACAGTATTATCCCACTATCGAGAAGTAGGTAGCACCGTCGTTGGAGTTTTCAGGTCAATTCGGTTATAGGACATGTGTGGTCACTAAAGCAATAGTAGGACGCCTTAGCGGTAACCCTAATGTCTTAGATCATTCTTTATCGAGGCAACCGTTTCGAGGCAACTTTGATCTTTAGACAGGAGGGCGACCTCTAAAACTTCCTATACTCAATGACCACGTCGAGGCAACCAAGTGAGGCGTACCCTAGGAGTGGCATGTGCAAGTGTGTCGGGTTTCAGTTATGTTATCTTTGTACATGTTATGGTGATCTACGATTGATTTTAATTTAAGGATAAGTCTTGTCATGCATAGCCTAGTTAGCATACATCTAGCAGTTAATAGTTGCGGAAAGTAAAACTAAGCTATTACAAGGCATCGGGTATTTACATCGCCAAAAACAATCCTTTAATTTAAATTGCGGAAAGTAAAATAAAGCGATAAAATAAAGTCCTAATTAAAAGTTATTACATTACGGGAAACAGATACAATAATATGATAAAATAGATCGCGTGCGGGAAATAAGTTGAATCAGAGAGTTTGGTAGGGTTTTGACCCTTTTTTGTTAAAGAAAGAAATTTTTGTTATTTTTGCACTTAATTAAATTAAACCTAGACTAATTAATTAATTAAATAAAAGGAAGACATTTTTTTGAGTTTTTTATGTTTTTTAAGGAAATAAAAAGGAAATAAAAAATAAAAGGATTACAATTGTCAAAACCCTAGTTCTACATTGATTTTATTTATTGTGAAAATATTAAAATTAACCTAATTAACTAAATTAATTTATGTTAGTATTTATTTACAAAAATAATGAATTAAGGGTCAAATTAATAAATAATAATAAAAAATAATATTATTTTTAGTTTTCTGATTTTATTATGAAAAAAAAATTAATTTGGTTAATTAAGTGATAACAATAATAATTAATGGTAAAATAATTAAATGAAAAAATATAAAAGAATAATAAAAGAAGAATAAACCAGGGGGGTGCTGGCCCAATTAGGAGGTGTGTTTTGAAAATTGTGGCCCAACAAACTGCAAGCCTCTTTGACTTTTTTGGACCGTCCACACGTGCATTGACCAAGGAGTACGCTAGTATTCCAATCTAGGCCACAGGATTTGAGTTTGAGGCCACTTGGTGCCTGGGAATTGAGAGCACATGGTAGAACACCTTTTGAAATCTGCATGTGATTATATAAAACAAAATAGGATAAATGTTTTGGGGGACCTGGGATTCGAACCCAGGTCCCAATAGCCTTTCCACCCACCTGCTTGCCAATCCAACTAACGCGTTTATTCATTATAGGAATAGCAAATAAACATAATATGTAAAACTTAATTAATATGCTGAAGCCATGAAAAAACGCGCTAAGATTTAAACCGGCCAACCAGGTATCAACACCTCATCATCTTCTTCGTTTTCCCTGAAAAAAACAATATTAGATAGTGGGGGTTTTTAACCCCCACTAATTCCTGCGACCAAAAATAGCGATTAGAGCTACAACAAGCATAAATATTTCGCGATGGGTGGGTTAGATTCGTCTCATCCTCACGAATTCAGTCATATGTCTTATAGGTCCTAATTTTTCCTGGTTTAGGAATCCCCAATTTGAAGCTCACGAACCCTAAAAATTCAGTTATGGCATCTTGTGATTCAGGCCATTATAATTCAATTAAATGATACCATTAGCTTCGTATGGTTCTTAGTAATGCAAAACAAACACAAAAACACGTTAAATGTGCATGAATCAATGAATACGATTTTGAAATATGAAGGCAAACCGTGAGACTGTGATGGACGATTCTTTGAGCTTTAAGGCTTGAATTTGATTGCAACACGTTCCTGGGAACTACTGCAAGGTGTTTGAATAATCAAAATGCCTTGAATTGGCCTAGAAAGCAAAAATCAGTTTTGACTTTTTCTTGAAATTTCTCAATATGCTATGGCTTTTTTCTGCAACTTTTTTACGTCCTTTGATCAGGGTTAGCTTGCATATGTATAAGAGAATGGAATTAGGTCAAAAAGTTGGGCCAATATCCATTGCATTGATGCTTGAATCCTTGATTGGAAATCAAATCTTTTTGATTTTTCATGATTGGAAAATGTTGCCAAATTTGGAGATTTTGTATCTTTGACTTGGTGCTCGAAATTTCCAGCATGCTGAGGTCCTATTTGCTTCACAAAAAGATTGAAAACATCAAATCTTCTATTTTCCTACAATTTAAATTAATTAAATGAATTAATATTAATTAAAAATCCAATTAATCAATAAAAATAAGAAAATAAATTCAATTAAGCTTGATGGGTCGTGCATAGGCCATGGATGAAGTTTCAAGAAGAGATTTGAGGCCCATTAGCAAAATAAGGTGTTTTGAGCAAAGTTGACTTTTGCAAATTCATGAAAAGTTCCCAACTTCTCCAATGCACAACTTGCTCAATTTTAATCATATGACTATGTTCTTGGAAATTTTGGAAAGCTCTTGAAGTCCTCTAACCAATGCCTTTGGTCCCATGTCATTTGGATTCACCAATCTCAAGTTATGGCCTTTGACCCAAAGTGTACTTTTGTTTGACTTTTGAAAAGGACCTATAATGTCCAAATTGGTCAATTTTTGTGAGAGCATTTCTTGAACTTGGAGTGTGAATATGGATTGTAGGAGATGGCATCCTATTCAAAATGAGCTTTGGATGGGATTTTTCTGATGAAACATGAAAAAGTTATGCCCTAGTCAAAGTACAGTTGACTTTTCTACTGTCCAAAAATAGTAACTTTTTGCATCTTGATGATTTTTGAGCTATCCTTGTGGAATCATGATCAAGGCTTGATCAAATGATGATTGTGAACTCGAAATAAGATGTTGACCAAAAATTCTGACTTTTGACTGCAAAATGACCATTTTGCCCCTGCAGTTGACTGTAGATCAAATGGAGCTTTTGACTGTGCAAATTGGCATTGTGAACCTTAAAACTTGGCATGTAGGTGCTAGAGAATGTGTAGAGGCCTATGAGACTTGATTGAACTATTGAGAATCCCAAATTCCTTGCAAGAACCAAAAGCCTAATTTCAACTGTCTTAAGAGGTGACTTGATTGTACAACCCTTGAACAATTTTGAGCAATTTGAAGATCATTCTTGACAATGTCTTGAGGAATATGTGAAGGAAAATTTTGGGGTACAACAGGGGGCCTGGGATAGTTCAGGTGAGTTGGTTGGAAGGTGTTTGTAGTATCTTTGGGTAAAACGCACGATGAAATTTGGCTATGGCTTGAAGTTTGCAGAACTGATTCTGTTTTGCAGAAAAATGGAGGTTTTGAGTATGAGGAGGTTTGAGTGATGAAGGGGTCGTGTTTATGGCTTGTTGGGAGGTATGGAACTTGTCTACAATGTTTGTGTAAGCTTGTCTTAATAGATATGAGAGATGGTGTATGTTTTGCCACTTTTCTTCTTTTTCAAGCAAGAATGTGGAAGTGATGTTATAGCCTTGTACAAGCCCTCCTATCACCCTGCACACAACACTCTTGGCCCCTCCAATTCATGGATCTAGTTTGCAGTCTCAGATTTTGTTCAAGGCTCAATGCTTGGTGTTTTGACATAAAGTAACCTTTTGCAAAAATGGCAATATACCTTTTACCATTTAGGGCTTAATCTTGTGTACAATTCCCTAATGACCAAGACAAAACCTTAAATCAATGGATATACATTAAATTATGGAATACAAGTTGGTTTTGAGGCCTGAAATCTAGCACCAAACATGCTAATTTGAAAATGCAAGTTTGTATGAACATGTATTGGCCATGGACAAAAGTGAGTTTTTGCCAACTTCAAGCATTCGATTCTCTCTAACCACAAGGGTGTTTGAGGAGTTCTTGGACAATTTGGAAAGCTTGGAACATGTACTATAATACATATTTGAAATGCAACTTGAAACTCCAAGTGTAACTATGTGAAAAATGGCCAAGAAGATGGGTCAAAATCCTGCCTAGATTAGGGCAAATTTTCTCTAAGTTAAAAGTTTTAGGTACCCTTGTTCCAAAAATCATAACTTGAGATACAAGACTCTTTTGAGAAAACCTTGTGAATCAAAGTTGTAGACTTTGTGATGGAATACAACTTTCATGTTGCAAGTTTTGTTTGAATCCATTTTCATCTTGGTGAAAAAATGGGACAAAGTTAGGAAAAAATAAGAAAATTTCATAACTTAGAAAATTTCTAAGTTATGAAATTTTTCCATTTTAAACCCTAATTTGTATTTTTGGGTTTCTTGATGAAAAAGTTTCATAATTTGACATGTCTTGATGAAAAATAACTCTTGCCACTTGATTTTGACCAAAAAGTCAAAGTTTGACTTTTCAGTGTACAGTCAAATTTTGATCAGTTGACTGAAAAATTCATCTGTCAACCCTATGCATTTGAGATCTTTTGAACTTGTTGAATGGGTAAATACAATGTCATTGAGTCCTTGAGTCCATGTGTGAGCTTAATTTGCCATTGGCTAGGTCAAACAATCAAAATTTGCCTTTGTACAGTCAAAACCCTAAAAATGACCATTTTGCCCTTTTGATGATCTGATCAAATTTCTTGTGGAATTGTGATCCAAACTTGATAAAATGGTTCATATGAGTTCATAATGTTGATGTGGGTCAAATTTCATGAGGTTTGACTATCAATTGGCCACAGTTGACTTTTCCCCAATACAACTGATTTTAGGTCAACTGTCCAATTGACTGGGCAAAAATTTGAATCAAGGCTTGAAATTTGGTATGGAAAAACTTGTGAATCCAACATGAAGTATGAAAGTCAATTTGGGCATTGTAGGTCAAAATATCCCTGTGCAAACTCAAACCCTAATTTGGGTCAATAGTGCAAGGAGGTGTCTTGAGCAGAGCAAACTCTAACTTGATACTGAATTCCAAGAGTCTTGTGATGAGAAATATTAATGAAAGGAGAGGGAAAATTTTTGGGTACAACAGCGCGAGATTTGAATCAGCCAACGGGGGAGGGACACGTGATCATCTTCTTCGTTACAACTTGGTTATTTACCAGCGGATTTTTATCCGCAACTAAATCCGTAGGTTCATCCTAACATGAATTCTAGGTTGTAAAAATGCAATCCAAGACCATATTCATGATCGTCTCTTCCTCCTGATTTCATCTATATCCATTGTTAGTGCTGATTTTACCTGAAACTGAAACGCCTAAAAACAAGAAACCCAAACCCTAGTTTCGGGTATGGCTTTACAGGCTACGAAAATAAAATCAAATATTGCAGATAGTTTGGAAATCATACAAAGATCAAGAATATGCCCATGGTTTGTCAAAAAAATGCAAGAATGAGAGATAATGATTTTGTGTACAGGGGTATGTTTCGAAGGACTTACAACGTGATTCAGGGAGGGAGAGGGCTTGATTTTGATTCCAATAGACTCAGTGGATGTCTAGCAAGAGAACCACGTTGAGTTTTGGCCTTGAATTTGCCTCTAGAATGGAATTCAGTTTCAAGCTTTTTTGAGTTTTTTTCAAGTTTGGTATTGGTGATTATGCAGCCTCTAGGTTCTGAACTCGTATGCCTTGTGTTGTATATGTATCCAGCAATGCATTAGGTCAAAGTTTAGGCTTTGAATCTTTGCGAATTGATGATTGAAGATGTGATATGATCCTCCATGAAAACCTTTCCAAAAATGTCTCAAATCCAATATTTTGTTCATAACATGGCTTGATTCGGATTTGATTGTGTCCATAATGATATTAAAAACTTGTAATGATCAAAAAGATACCAAGTGATTAAGATTTGGATTTTATTTGGATTTAAATTGATTTAAAATGAATTAAATCAATAAAAATCAAATAAAAATAGAAAAATTAATAATTGGACACAAGGCTGAAGATAAAACACGTGTATAGTGTGATAAGACCAAATCAAGTGGAAACAAAGTGGGCCCTTTTGACAAAATTTGAAGTTTTGGGGATAGTTGACTTTTGGCAATTTTGGAAAATGCCCAACTTCAACAATGCATAACTTCTTAAATTTTGAACTTTTGGAAGTATTCTTGAACTTTTTATAAACCTTGAGATGTCCTCTAACCAACCCTTTTGGTCTAATCTCATTTTGATATTCCATGCTCAAGTTATAAGCTTTGGCAAAAAAGGTGTTTTTGTTGACTTTCAAAAATGACCTATAATGTCCAAATTTGTAACTTTTTGTGAGTGCATTTCTTGATCTTGGGGTATTAAGATGTGTTGTACCCCAAAATTTGCCCTCCCATATTCTTCAAGATTTGCAAAGAGCATGCTTCAAAATCTCCCAAGAGTTGCACAGTCCAATGGCCTCCTAACAGTCAAAAACTAGGGTTTTGGTTCTGGCAAAGAAGTTGAAGGTTCCAAGGGTACAAACAAGTCCCACATGACTATAAACATTGTCAAGCACCCTTGTGCCAAGTTTCAAGACTCACAGCACAAAATTGCACAGTCAAAAACCCTAATTGCTCAACAGTCAACTGCATGGGCAAAATGGTCATTTGACAGTCAAAAGTCAAAATTTTTGGTCAACATCTTATTTTGAAGCCACAAACATCATTTGATAAATTCTTGATCATGATTCTCAAGGCATGGCTCAAAAAGTCTCAAGATGCAAAAGTTTCTATATTTAGACAGCTGAAAAAGTCAACTACAAATTGACCAGGGCATAACTTCCACATGGTTTATCAGAAAAATTCCATCCAAAGCTCATTTTAAACAGAATGACATTTCCTACAACTCATCTTCACACTTCAAGTCCAAGAAATGCTCTCACAAAAAGTTATCAATCTCAATATTATAGGTCATTTTCAAAAGTCAACAAAAAGGCACTTTAAGTCAAAGACCATAACTTGAGATTGGTAAATCAAAATGACATGGGACCAAAGGCATTGGTTAGAGGAATTCAAGACCTTTCCAAAATGTCCAAGAACATGATCAAAGCTTAAAAGTTGAGCAAGATATGCCTTGTGGAAGTTGGGAAATGTTTGGGAATTTTGAAAAGTCAACTTTACTTCAAATGCCTCAAAATTGCTAATGGGCCACAATTTCTTCCAAGAATCATCACCCAAAAGCTATGCACGACCCATTGACCCAAAGGGGAGTTATTTTCTTATTTTTAATTTATTAATTGAATTTTTAAAACCATTAATTCATTTAATTAAAATTAAATATGAGAAAAATACTAAACAAATGTTTTTGAATCTTTTTATGCAGCATATGCCCTCATTATTCACTCAAGATCTCGTGCACATCAAAAAAGGAAAGATTTTATGCAAATTGACATGTTCTTCATGATGAAAAGATTGAAAAAGATTCATGAAAATCAAGTTTTGAAAATCATTAAAGACAAAGCTTTGGGCTTGGATTGTTGACCTAAATCATTCCTCATATATGCACAAAGCTAAACCTAATCACAAGAACAGGCAAGCTGCGCCCAAGGACACCAAACAACTTTGCATTTTTTCACCAAAAAACTTCAAATCTGTTTTCATAGTTTCAGTGTGTTTCAGGACCTAAAAACTATTCCATAAGCTTGCTTACATTGCCAGGGATCTTTCCCAATCAAAATCAAATCTCCATACATCCAGAAACGGTAGAAATACGTTGCCCTGTTCATAACTTTTTACCTATTCGTGTTTTCATTTTCACGCCATATCAATACATTTTCATTATTGTTTTATACTAATATGTTGATTCTGAAGCTAATGGCATAATTTAATTGAAGAATGCTTGCATGTATGGAAAGTTACCATGAACGATGCCTAGGGTTTCAGGAACCTTGAATTGGGGTTTTATGCATAAGGCAAAATTAGTCAACCAAAATAGGACCATTGAACTCAGGACGTTCAGACGAATACAATCATCACATCGCGCCTTTTTTATGATTGCCCAATTTCTATTCGCTATTATTTATGGTTTCAGGTTGTGGGGGTTTAAAACCCCCGCTATCTATCTCATATTTTCAGGTAAAACGAAGCAGCCATGAAGAAGATGCTGAGTTGTCTCAACCAGACTGGACCATTCAAACATTCGCGCGTGTTTTTTTTTATGTTTACCAATAGCACTTATTCTCTCTCATATTAATCATGTTCCACTAAATGAACAAACAAACGCATTTGGCTGGTTGGTGAGTGAGGTGTCCTTCAAGCATTGGGACCTGGGTTCGATTCCCAGGTCCCCCATATTTCTTCATAATTTTCATGTTAACATGTTCAGGTGGTCATCACGCTCAAGGGAGTACCATATGCCTTCACATGCTGGCTTGCCACATAATCCAGGAGATCAATCTGAAGGCCATAATGAGGATTCCATGGTACACACTAGTCCACCATGCACACGTGACCATTGAAAAGTCAACAGGCCCTGACTTATTGGGCCAAAATTGCTTGCAAAAAGCCTCCAAATTGGGCAGACACCCCCCAAAGTTTGTATATCCTTTAATCTCTTTTCTTTTCTTTCCCTTTTTTAATTCTTTTGATCATTTTTTTTATTTTATTTAATTTACTTCAGATAATTAATTTTCATATAAAAACCAAAAAATCAGAAAATTCCAAAATAAAATATATTTATTTATTTAATGCATTAATGCTTTTTGTAAATAAAATTCTAATAATCAATTAGTTTTAATTTTAGTTTTAACTTTAACATTTTTCTTAAATAAATTAAAACACATAAAAATTAGGTTTTGTAGCATTTTACCTTTTTTTTTCCAATAATTAAATTTCCTCATCATCATTATTATTAATTCTTAATTAATTTGTAAATACTTGTAATTAAATAATTAGGTTAAATTAGGTCAAACCTAAACATTTTTCTTTAATAAATTAAAAACAACTAGAACTAGGGTTTTATTTTTAATTTTAATCCATTTTCTTTATTTTCATTAAATACCAAAAACATCAAAAATAAGTTCTTTTCTTTAATTAATTAATAATTTCAATTCAATTCCTTAAAGGGTCCAACGCCCTCGCACCTCCGATTATAATTCCTTTTCACGCATTTATTTTTATTTCTTTTATGAATGTAATGTATTTGCCCCAAAGCCTTGTAATAGATAATTAGAACATTTATGTCCCGCATTTTTATTTATTCAAATCGGGTCTTGGTTTAATTTGGCGATGTAGACCCGCGCCTTGTAATAGCGTAGGACTTTTATTTCCGCATTTTAAATTCCGCACCCTTAACTGCTAATAATCACATGAAAGAATGTATGCAAAAATAAAATCAAAGCGTAGAACACTCAATGCATGATCAAGACAAATAATAACTGAAAATGACACACAATTCACATACCACCCCTAGGGTACGCCTCACTGTTGCCTTGCCCCTCGAAACGTGGTCGTCGAGTAGAGGACGTTTTAGTAAGTCCTCATGTCCATGAACATGGCATGGGGGTAGCTTCTAAGGTATCCTCCTATTGCTCTGGTGACCACACTGTCCCTAACTCTCGAATTGACCCGAACACCTCCAACGGTGGTGCTACCTACCTCTCAATGGTGGGATGGCACTACCTTAAGGACATTTACACAGACTAATTCCTTAGGGTAGGTAGATGACTCGTAGATACTTGCTCTAATTCAAAACAAATCAAAAACTTCTTTTCACACCGACACTTTGCAAAAAGCTTTCAAAAAACAACTTTTCAAACACTCTTGAGGACCGATACAAGAGTCGAACTAAAATTTTAAACGAAACTTTTTCAAACCCACTCACCTTGAAAAGCAAACAAACATTTTGAAAACACAATGAGCAAGTATCTAAGAGCCCATGGATAACCATGGATAGAAAGGGTGCTAACACCTTCCCTTTCTATAAATCTACCTCCCGAACCGAGAACTAATCTCAATAAGGAATTTTTCTGTGCTTTTGTCCTTTCCATATTGGAGAAAATAAAAGACAGTGGCGACTCTTGCTTCCGCGACATTTCGCGAACCAGCGTTAAACAGTCAGTTCCAGATCCACCGATCACAGAACTGGCGACTCTGCTGGGGATACTTATAAAGTGAGGTGTACCTTAGGATAGTTCATAACTGTGTTTTCAATTGTTTTGACTTGTTTGCTTTAAATTGTGGGTTGCATCGGAGTTACATAGATCCTAACCCGGATCTGGGGATACCCTGTTTAGGTAGCATAAGCTGTGAGGGACCTGTCTGGCGTAGACCGACATGGGTGAAGCAGTGGCTACGTTGGTGTGGCGCCTTGGTCTGTACTGATATCCCTTGTGTCGCAACGAGGAGAATATGGGTCTTCTGAGGAGTCATTAAGCACCAACAGACCTTAGAACCTTAAATGACACAACTTGGCCAATAGAACAGTAGCAGTATGCTACGCCCATTGAGGCTAAACTCTCGTGATGGTTCTGGCTGCAAGAAAAGATTGCGATGCTGGAGTTATGACCGATTGAGGGTAGTCAGTGATATTGGGATCCTCTAAGAACCCGGTTACTTTTGATAGGACAGGTATGAACCAACAAACTGAAAGAGGGTAATACCTAGACCTCATGCTGGCCTAAACTTTAAGGGCTTGTCTTGTGTGACTTGTGTGCCTTATCGTGTTTGCCTTTGTAAATATTTGTGGTGTGCTTTATCATAACATCATAACATCATGAGCATTGCATGCATCCTGCATAAGGACTGACCATTTTAAAGACAAGAGGGTTTCACCTTTGCTCTGTTTTGTAGGACATCATGATGCCTGTGCGAAGGAATACTGTGATCGGTGGATCTGGAACTGATTGTTTAACGCTGGTTCGCGAAATGTCGCGGAAGCAAGAGTCGCCACCGTCTTTTATTTTCTCCAAATGGAAAGGACAAAAGCACATAAAAATTCCTTAAAGAGATTGCTCTCGGTTCGGGAGGTAGATTATAGAAAGGGAAGGTGTTAGCACCCTTTCTATCCATGGTTATCCATGGGCTCTTAGATACTTGCTCACTTGTGTTTTCAAAAATGGTTTGTTTGCTTTTCAACTGTGGGTTTTAAAAAAAGTTTCTTTGAAAATTCCAGTTCGACTCTTGTATCGGTCCTCAAGAGTGTTTGAAAAGTTGCTTTCGAAAGCTTTTTGAAAAGGTGTCGGTGTGAAAAGTATTTTTTGAATTTGTTTTGAAATTTAGAGCAAGTATCTAGAGTCGTCTACCTACCCTAAGGAATTCGTCTGTGTAAATGTCCTTTAAAGTAATGCCATCCCACCATTGAGAGGTAGGTAGCACCACCGTTGGAGGTGTTCGGGTCAATTAGAGGTTCGGGACATGGTGATCACCAGAGCAATGGGAAGACACCTTAGAAGCTACCCTCATGCCAGGTTCCTGGATCATGAGGACTTACTGTTGGCTCCTAAATTCGACACCCTTGTTTTATTAATGTCAGCCATTAAAGCTGGAGGATGCTTTCGACCAGCTAGGTCCGTCGAAATACCCATCGAAAGATGGCAAGGTACTTAGAAGATTTCTTCCAAGGGAGAAGTTGGTTGCCTTCGACGTCGAAGGTGTTTGTCGTCGAAGATGCTTCTCGACGAAGGTGTTCGATGGTTCAGAATGGAACGGTTTGAAATTCAAGTGTTTGGAGGGAAAACGGTTTCCAGCGGTTACCAAGTGCAACGTGCAAAGATCTGGAGCGTCGAACGTTGAGAGCGTGCCAAGTGGAATCATCTCGAAGCAGTGTAACTGCCCGACGGTTACTTGGGATGTTTTAGTATAAATAGTAGTAGTCATGTAGTTTCTCGCGTGTGTTCACAGTTCTATACAAAGTCACTCATATAGATTCGAGTACCCAGCGTGTGAGAAAGAATTGTTGAGAAATGTATGTGTGAAACACCAACTTTATCAATCAAAGTCATTTACTTTTCCAGAAATTTACTTGCTTTCTCCTTTAATTTCCTGTCGAACCCTTTCATTTAAAGCTTTATTTATTTTGCCAAGTCCTTTCTTTATGCAATTTATTTACAACCTCTTTATCTTATTGTCACTTAACCCATATCCAACTTAATCAAACTTCAAAATCAACCTATGTCCTAGGATCAATCTGATCGATCCTGCGAGTAACCAAATAAGTAACCATTTGGAGGATCAGCGGTTGTTTACCAAAAACCAAGGTAAACAAATTGGCACACCTGATGGGACAGTGTATTGATTGTTGAAAATAATCTCATCTTTTCAAGGAGTGTTGTATGTTATTGAGAAGTGGTAGAATATACACTAACAATAACAATACTGCCACAGGAAGGGAAGAGATGGCGAATCCTCCAAACAATAACGAAATCCCACAAACGAATGTGGGAGCAACGGTTAGTACGACCGTGAGTGAAGCAATAACCGCTGGTTCGATACCAGCAGTAACGGTCACAACAACGGGGCCATTACCTCCGTTCACAGGCCCCAGAGTGCCTTTGGGAACTCCCCCACCAAGGGGAAATTTAGGCACAAGGCCTTTTGTTCCCCCAGGATTTATGCCACTCTATGGCATGCCAACTTCTGAATTGGCTAGCCTGACGAATGCTACGTCCACTTTCTCAGACCCTTTAGTGAGTGCCTCTTCGCCACTCCAAGGTTCTGGAGTAGGCATGGCGAATAGAAATAGGACCCAACTCTTAGGAGGAACGTCCCAAGTAGCCCATGGCCTTACAAATGCCTCGACCGCAGTCTTGAGGCAACAAATGGACGAAAGCAACCATGATATGGTGCAAATGTTGGCACAAACTTTGAGTACAGTGCTAAACCCTCTAATACAGAACACTACTCAATCGAATCAGAAGATGACAGTGCAAATGACGCGTTTAGCTGATTTCTTTGGAGTACCCCAACCTGTTCGACAGCCCCAAAGGGCGCAAATAAGGGGAAACCATGGGATATTCTTAGAGGAAGAGACCACCATCAGCCAGGCTCAACAGCCTGTCGAAGAAAACCTTAGGGCACGATTGGAGCAACCCGTCGAGGAACCTAGGGTAATAACCCCAGAGGTAAGGTTAATTAACAGAAACCAAAATGCTGACGAAGTAGTTCAGCATGTCCAGTACCAAAACATGGGTTTGGAAAACAATCTGGCAACCATGATCGAAAGGATCATGACTCAAAATGGAATGAATATGGGCTTTCGAAGGCCCAACTTTACATCTCCATTGTCAGAGTACGTGTTACAGACAGACTTACCTCCTAGATGCAAAGTCCCCAAATTTACTAAGTTCTCTGGGGACACGACAGAATCTACTGTCGAGCATGTGGCGAGATACTTGATCGAAGCAGGTGACATCTCGAATAACGAAAACCTAAGGATCAAGTACTTCCCAAGTTCTTTAACAAAGAATGCTTTTACTTGGTTTACAACTCTCCCCCCCAATTCGATCCATCATTGGACCCAGTTGGAAAGATTGTTCCATGAACAATTCTATATGGGGCAAACCAAGATAAGCCTGAAAGAACTGGCCAGTGTAAAGAGACGTTTCACTGAACCTATAGACGAATATCTAAATAGGTTTAGGTTGCTCAAGGCGAGATGCTTTACACAAGTGCCAGAACATGAGCTAGTCGAAATAGCCGCAGGCGGTTTAGATTATTCCATTAGGAAGAAGCTAGATACCCAATACCTGAGAGACATGGCCCAACTGGCCGATAGAGTTCGACAGGTAGAGCGCCTCAAAGCTGAAAAAGCTAAGGCAACGAAAACTCACAAGAGAGAGAGGATAGCGTACGTTGAGATGGATGACGAAGATCCGGAATCCTTCGACGAAACTTTAGCTGTCGAAGAAGGAGAAGTCGATTTAGCAGAACTGAAACAAGGGCCACCATACTCTTGTAAACTGTTAGTCCCCTCAAGTGGGAAAAATCCCATTGGTCCAGAAAAGACCAACGATAGGTTCCCCAAAAAGACTTATAGTTTTGACATCACAAAATGTGATGAAATATTCGACTTGCTTGTTAAAGATGGCCAAATGATAGTGCCCCCAGGGGTAAAAGTGCCTCCTCTTGATCAAAGAAAGAAGAGAGGTTTTTGCAAATATCATAATTTTTTGGGCCATAAAACTTCTCAATGTTTTCTTTTCAGGAATCTTGTGCAAGACGCTATCGAGGAAGGGAGGTTGAAGTTTGCTGACAAAACCCCCATGGCTGTCGACTCAAATCCATTGCAGGCTGAAGCCCACTATGCTGAGCCCTCTGAGGTGAACGTGATAGAGGCAACCAGGAGCTAGTCGAAGAAGCCAGGAATCACAATGGTCGAAGTCTCAAAGGACCATATCAACATGCCAATCTTTGGCAGTTTTTCTGGAAATTTATCCAGGAAGACAATTGAAGCAGTTCAGAAAGCGGTCGAAAGCCCGAAGTTGGAGACCGTTAAAGCACAAAAAACTGGACCAAAACCCAGTTCCCACTTGGCCACAGTTCAAGGCCAGACGGAGAATCTGGAGATACAAATGAAGCAGTTAACTCTTGCTAACAAAGATACAATGAATATCAACATGGTCGAACTCTCTGACCCAAAAGCATCAGAAGAGGTCATGAGGCAAGAACAAGCTAATAAGACTGCTTTCCCTCGGGAAAATGAAAACTTGGCAGATTTTCTACAAAGATGCCAGAAAAAGAAATCAGAGGTGATGCTGTGTCCAAGATGCAGTTCGATCTTTGACAAAAAGGCTGCTGAGCACATTCAAGGCGTAAGAGCAGCGAATAAGAGAAGGGAAAATGTTGATCTTCGACATGATCCCAGAAGAGCCTCCCAAAGGGGTTCAAACCAAGAAAAGAGGCCATCGACTTTTAGGCCTCCCACAAATGTGCCAGTAGATACTTGGTACAAAACCTCGGGTCGAAAAAGGCCAAGTGAGGAGAAATGGCACTCTTTCGACGTGCCAAGGGGTTCCTCTTTGACTCAAAAGAAAGAGCCTCAAGTTGCTACACCTAAAGTTGCGCAAGTGTCAAGCAACTACAAAGGTAAAAATCCCATGTCTCGATCTCAATGGAGGAGATACCAAAGGAGACGAAAAGCTGAAAGGGAGGCTGCCAACGAACCAAAGGCAGAAACCAGTTCGAACGTTCCTCAAAGGAAGCAAAGGAAACCTCTAGAAAGAGAGCCAGTAACCAACAGGCTAGTTTGGCCTAACCAAGGTGAAGTCGAAGACGAAGACGGTTCTGAGTCTGATGATACTTTGGACATAATGGTGAATATAGTCTCAGTGCTACCCAGAGAATTCAACCGACAGGTGGAAGTCGAAACAAGTGATTGGGAAGTGGAGCAGGAAATGGCCAAACACAGGCCAGTGTGCTATTTCGTCATGGACAATGGCACCACTGAGGAACAAAATGGCTTCTTCGAGCCACCTACGGAGGCGATGAAAAATCACCTCAAGCCTTTATTTATAAGGGCTAAACTCGAAGAAACCACTGTGAATAAAATTTTGGTGGATTGCGGGGCGACCATCAACATTATCCCTCACTCTATGCTAACGAAAATTGGCAAAAGGGATGAGGACATTAAGCCTCATAACATGGTCCTGTCGAACTATGAGGGCGGCATAGGGACCACTATGGGAGTGATACAGTTAGATATCAAAGTAGGGTCTATCCTTCGACCAACAATGTTCATGGTCATATCGGCCAAACCTAACTATAATCTTTTGTTGGGCCGTGAATGGATTCATGGTGTTGGAGCTGTGCCATCATCAATGCATCAGAGGCTGCTCCTATGGCGTCCAGATGGGATGGTCGAAAACATAGAGGCAGATCAAAGTTATTACCTAGGCGAAGTGAATCACCTAGGGTTGGCAGATTTCGACAAGAACTTGGCTCACATAGGGCCATGTCCAACACCTGACTTCGACATGGCGCCAGCGCCAAACACTTTTTGTTCCCTATACCTGCATCCTGAGCATGGTTTCCAATGGGACAGAGAAGACTTGTCCCACATAGACTTCAGTGGGTTAACTGATATCCAACCAACTGGTTGGGGAAGTGAATTCAGTGATAATGACTGAGTCACAATCTTTGAAGCGAATTTCGGCTTATGTAGCCGAAACTAAGATGATAACGGCTCTCGAAGCCGAAGTAAAGTACATGGCCACACAGGCCAATGATCAACAGTTATCTGCTGCAGGTCCAGGGAAGGATTTCGATCCAAAACCCCCTGATATCATGCCAGAAGAAATGCAGGAACAGAGGCTCGACGCCATCTATGACGATGAGCCTTTGGGCTTCGAAAAGGACCCTCTGGCGAACAACATTAAAATGTTAGCGCAGGATCCTTTAGAAGAAATCAACTTAGGCGAAGGGTCAGAGAAAAGGCCAACTTACATCAGCGCCAAAATTGATCCAGAACTTAGGTTGGAAGTAATCCAATTGCTGAAAGAGTTCAAAGACTGTTTTGCATGGGATTATGACGAAATGCCTGGTCTCGACAGAGGATTGGTAGAACTTCAGTTGCCAATTAAACCTGGGAAGAAGCCAATCAAGCAAAATCCAAGGCGCTTCGCTCCAGAAATACTGTCGAAGATCAAGACGGAAGTCGAAAGACTGCTGAAATGCAAATTCATACGCGTTACAAGGTATGTCGAATGGATTGCAAACATTGTGCCAGTAATTAAGAAAAATGGCACGTTAAGGGTGTGCATAGATTTCAGAGATTTGAATGCTGCTACACCCAAAGATGAATATCCTATGCCTGTGGCGGAAATGCTAGTCGATTCTGCCGCTGGCTATGAATACCTGAGTATGCTCGATGGTTATTCAGGATATAATCAAATATTCATTGCTGAAGAGGATGTGTCGAAAACAGCTTTTCGATGCCCTGGGGCCTTAGGCACTTACGAATGGGTAGTAATGCCTTTTGGCCTAAAGAACGCTGGGGCAACGTACCAGCGAGCAATGAATACTATCTTCCATGATTTTATTAACACTTTTATGCAAGTATATATTGATGACATTGTTATAAAATCTGTTTCCAGGAAGAATCATATTGACCACCTTCGACAATCATTCGAAAGAATGAGAGAACATGGTCTGAAGATGAACCCTTTGAAGTGTGCATTCTGTGTGAAAGCTGGAGATTTCTTGGGCTTCGTTGTCCACAAGAAAGGAATCGAAATCAACCAGAACAAGACGAAGGCAATTCTGGAAGCGAAAGCGCCATCGAATAAGAAGGAATTGCAATCTCTCTTAGGCAAGATAAATTTCTTAAGGAGGTTTATATCTAATATAAGTGGGAAAGCTCAGGCCTTTTCACCCTTACTTCGACTGAATAAAGAAGGGTTCGAATGGGGACAAGAGCAACAAGAAGCCTTCGACAAAATCAAAGGGTACCTCACTAAGCCACCTATTTTGGTGCCTCCTTGTAGCAATAGGAGTATGAGATTGTACATAGCTGCATCCGACAAAACTTTGGGAAGCATGTTAGCCCAAGAGGATGAAAATGGAGTCGAAAGACCCATTTACTATCTCAGTAGAGTTTTGAATGATGCAAAAACTAGATATAGTGAAGTTGAAAAATTGTGTCTATGTCTGTATTTCTCTTGTACAAAACTCAAGCAATATATAAAACCAGTTGATGTGTATGTTTCGTCTCATTTTGATGTTTTCAAGTATATGTTGTCGAAACCTATCTTGCACAGTCGAATTGGCAAGTGGGCATTAGCATTAACTGAATACTCCTTGACCTTTATGCCTCTTAAGGCAGTAAAAGGACAAGTGGTTGCAGACTTCATAGTCGACCACTCCATTCAAGTCGAGGATATTAATTATGTGGAGATAGAGCCTTGGAAATTCTACTTCGATGGTTCCAGCCATAAAGATGGAACAGGGGTAGGAGTCTTGATCATTTCTCCAGAAAAAATTCCAACAACATTCAAGTACAAAATATCAGGTTCTTGTTCGAACAATGAGGCTGAGTATGAAGCTCTAATTACTGGCCTTGAGATATTGTTGGAATTGGGGGAAACTCGAGTCGAAATAATGGGAGACTCAGAGTTAGTCATTAAGCAAGTCACAAAAGAATATAAATGCATAAGAGAGAATCTCATTATGTACTTTGTGATAGCAAATCGTTTATTGAAAAAATTTGAAACGGTCAATATTCGACACATACCCAGAGTCGAAAATCAAATAGCCAACGACTTGGCACAAATTGCATCTGGGTATAAGATTTCGAAAACGAGATTACAAAGAGCAATCGAAGTTCGAGAAAAGATAAAAGCAACTTGTCTATCACCAACAGACTTGGAATCGACGAGACTAGGATATGCTGATCAAAGTAACTTCGAGATTTCGTTCATAGATAATTTGTCAGACCAAGATTGGAGGAAACCCATTATGGACTATCTTCAAAATCCGGGAGCTTCGACAGAACGAAAAACAAAGTATAGGGCGTTGAGTTATGTACTCATGAGTAATGAGTTATTCAAGAAGACGCCTGAAGGGGTATTACTGAAATGCTTAAGTGAAACTGAGGCATACATAGCCCTTTCAACTACGCACGCTGGAGCATGTGGGGCTCACCAAGCAGGCCATAAGATGAAATGGTTGTTGTTTCGGCAAGGACTATATTGGCCCACTATGCTGAAAGATTGTGTTGAGTTCGCCAAAGGTTGTCAAGAGTGTCAAGTCCATACAGGCATCCAACATGTACCAGCAAGCGAACTTCATTCGATAGTGAAGCCTTGGCCCTTTAGAGGATGGGCGTTGGACCTCATTGGAGAAATTCGACCAGCATCCTCAAAGAGTCAGAAATACATACTGGTAGGCATCGATTACTTTACTAAGTGGATCGAAGCTATCCCTTTAGTCAATGTAGACCAAGAAAATGTCATTGAATTTATTCAAAAGAACATTATCTTTAGGTATGGAATCCCTGAGACTATAACAACTGATCAAGGATCAGTTTTCACTGGTCGAAAGATGCAGGAATTTGCTCAGGAAACAGGTTTCAAACTCCTAACATCAACGCCTTATTATGCACAGGCCAATGGTCAAGTCGAAGCAGCCAACAAAGTGGTGATTGGCTTGATAAAGAAGCATGTTGGGAAGAAACCAAAGAATTGGCATAAGACGTTAGACCAGATTTTATGGGCTTGTCGAACGTCCCCAAAAGAAGCCACAGGTACAACACCATATAGGCTAACTTTTGGCCATGATGCAGTGTTGCCAGCAGAAATTTGTCTTCAATCTACAAGAGTTCAGAGGCATTATGGTATTCCCTCTGAAATTTATTGGAACATGATGTTAGACGAACTGGTGGATTTAGACGAAGAGAGATTGCGCGCTCTTGACCTACTCAGGCTTCAGAAGAAAAGAGTAGAAGACTCTTATAATAAAAAGGTAAAACCTAAGGTATTTTTGCCTGAAGAACTAGTTTGGAAGGTAATTCTTCCCATGGATCGAAGGGATCGAAGCATGGGGAAATGGTCACCCAAATGGGAAGGACCATTCAGAGTTATCCAAACTTTTTCTGGTGGAGCCTATGAAGTCGAAGAGTTAGGTGAAGATAAAAGGCTCTTGAGAGTAAATGGTAAATATTTGAAAAAATACAAACCTACACTCCAAGAGATAAAAATAAAATAATAAAATAACAAGACTAAATTAACCATAAAAAGCCAAAATGGAAATTTTTTATAAATCTAGCCAAGATGGCAATGTTGTCGAATATAGATTATAGAATATGGTTACAAAAGCTGAATCAATCAGAAGGAAACAGAGTCCTTGAGTCGAAGGTATTTGACTTGCAGCAGCTCCAATCTTTTCTTGCACCAGGCATTCTCTTGCACAAGCTTAGCAATCTGAGCGTCGAAGCCTTGGGCCTTCTCAGCAAATTCCAGGCCCTGTTTGATTTCAGTTTGGCTCTCGGTGTCTGGGATGGTCGAAAGAAGTTCCTCCTTGCGTTTAGTGTTGGAATTTATCTTAGCCTCTATTTCTTCGATTTGTGCCCTGAAGGAAGCATTCTCTCGATCGATGGCATCGACTTCTTCCTGCGTAGATGCTTTTTGCTTCGACAACTCCGCAATTCGAGAAGTCGTCTCCAAAACAGCAGTCCATGCAGAGGAGCTTTTGCCATATAACACCTCAAGCTGACTATTAAAGCCCCTTTGGCGCCTATAATCTGCTGAGCCCTGATCAATCATGGAGTGTAACTCCATGATCAAGCTTGAAACTTCTGGAGCTACCGCTAACAAGTCGACAGCATTCAAAACATCCCTCAAGTATGATGGAGCAGTGGGGTCCCCCTCTAAAGCCTTCATCAAGTCCTTCTTGAAAAATTGGGCCTTAACCTTCGCTAAAGCTTCGTCAAGAGGAGAGGTTTCAGTGGACTTCCCCGACAAGGTAGGAACCTCCTGACTAGCATCGGACAAACTCTTGCTCTCGATGATCGCGTTAAGATAGCTAACAGGGTCAGTTTGTTTCAAGAGTTCTAAGTCCTCTTTCGACTTGTGCTTCGTTGAGGTAACATCCCTTGCAACAGCATTGTCTTGGGTTTGAGGTTGTTGAATGTCAGGTGTCTCGACTTGTATCCCTTCGACTCGGACTGGGGCAGTACCAGCGTCATCTTGGTGCACTTTGCCAGTGACACCTTGGTTTTCTTCGCCAGCATTGCCATGGTCCCCTTCGTCACAATTCTCTTCCGACAGATCCACCACCGAAACCTCTTTTGGCTGTTTTCCTTCCGTCTGAGGATCTTCCGCTGGTTTTTCCACCGTCTCAGCATTGGCATCATTTATTTCAGTATGGGCTTCGTCAGTTCCCAAGCCTTTTTCTTGCGGCCTGCTGAGTT
The DNA here is from genome assembly GCA_948472305.1 of Vicia faba. Taxonomy (NCBI): domain Eukaryota; kingdom Viridiplantae; phylum Streptophyta; class Magnoliopsida; order Fabales; family Fabaceae; genus Vicia; species Vicia faba. The sequence continues at coordinate 431,201,026 of OX451739.1, read as the reverse complement.
CAGCAAACTCCAGTGTTTCAGAGGTCCTTGGCGGAGAACTTTCAGTGGTGTCCTGAGAAGGGAAAGAGGAAAAATCTTCAGAAATCGAAAGAGACATAGTCGAATGTAGGTATCTACACCTAAGTTACAAAAAGGTCTAAGAGATTACCTGCAAGTTAGCTTCAGCCCCAGGGCTGGAATTGTCGCTTTCGACAGGCTTGTTGAGAAGAACGTTTAGTTCCTCCTCCGTTGGCTCCTCAATGATCACTGGAGGTGGCCTAGGCTTTCTTCCAGCAACCTTTATCCTAATTGTTCGACCCTCAGGAGCAGGAGCGTCCTTCGTCAGCTTTCGCCTTTTTAGAGGAGTAGGGGGAGAATCACCTTCTTCATCGCTCCCAGATTCGACCACCAGTGCTGGCCGTTTCTTGGGCGAAGGTGCCTAAAAAACCAATGGGAATTCGACTTAGCAATTGCATCAAAAGTCAAAAATCGAAAGTCAGAAGAAAATAATGAAAGTCTGGTTACCGATACAGACGGCTTTTTCGAAGGGCCTTCCCCCTTTTGGTTGATTGTAGTCTTCACCGGCGCTATGGTCTTCGCCGGCGGTGGAGGTTTTGTTGAGGGGCATCCTCCCTGTTGGCTTTCTACGGCCTTTTTGGTTACAGGCTTTCGAACAACTGAAATCAAATAAATAGTTAATAAGCTAACAGTCGAAAGAGAAAGACAAAGTAATGTGAGTGGATGAACTTACAGTGCTTTATTTTGTCCAACACAAGGACAAAAGATTTTTTAAGCTCATCCACGAAGTCCTTCTCATCGAAAAACTCCTCAGCATAATAAATTTTCCACCACTCCTCGAAGGATGGTGAGAAAAGAAAGTTGAGTTGGTAGTCAAACAACGAGAGAACTGTTCGACCAGCATATCTTCCGATATGTTTAGTGGCAGCTTCTTCGGTGTAATCATTGCAGAAGTACAACATAGACTTCTCTCTTGGGAAAATTGGAGAGGGTAAGGTTTGAATAATACCAAACTGGCGAGATACCAGGTTTGGTTGGTATGCAATCAGACTCAAGTGAGTCTTAGAACTCTTGAATCGAAGAGGCATGATCCTTGGTGTGAGGAACGCCTCCCACATTGTTGTGTGTTCATCAACTTGAGGACCGCTCGACGTCCTTGGATGTGGCCTTGTGAACCATGCTGGGCCTACCTTCCGTCGAGCAAACGGAGCCATAGTCGAAACAAACTCTTTCCTTCGAGCAAACATCAGAACGAAGTTGGTGAAAGTTTGCTGAAACTCCAGCCCATCTTCCATAAGCGTCAACAGAGCCAGTCTGGTTCCTTCGACGCGTCTGTTCGCTATCTCTGGAGCCTGATCATTTATTTGAATCTTCTTAGGCAAGAAAGATTCGAAGGTGGCATTGAGCCACAGTTGGAGCAGCCAAAAAGGCCCAACAAGTAGCAAACTGGCCCTGTTCTCGATAATTTTTAGAAGAGTGGCCCCATTGCTAATCGATTCGTACAGGTTCGCCAGAATCAATTCTGCCAAACAGATGTTTTGGCCGTGGTGGAGTTGAGTGGTGAGAGTGACCATCTTTTTGGTCACCTGTAAAGATTTGGTGCAGAACACAAAGCGTGACAGCCATAAGGCTAGAAACGCTATGTGTTCGACATCCGACACAGCATCTGTCGACCTGTCGTGGTAGTGATTGATGAAGGTGGTATAAGTTGGTTTGGTGGCAGAGAATCCAATTTGGTCCTCCGACATCTCCTCCGGATCGAAGTAGTCCCCGGTGGGTCGAAGGCCAGTGATAGCGGCCACATCGAAGAGTGTAGGAGTCAGCATCCCACGGGGAAGATGAAAAGTAAAGTGGGAGTAGTCCCAGAAAAGTAGAGAAGCTATCAACATCTCCGGAGAATAGCTAAGACCTGTCTTCGACAGCATCACCAGGTCGAAAATCCCCATATCTTTCCAGATCGAAGCTTGGTGTTTCTCCATCTTTTCCAACCAAGCAACGTAATCAGGAGTAAGGCTAGGGCTAGACCTAAAAGCCCTAACGCCTTTGTTGAAGAAACGAAGGTCGATCTTCTCTTTAGCGGGTTCTTCAGTGTCCTCTGCATCTTTCTTGGCGCATGCAACCGGTTTGAGTTTCTCAACTACCGGGAAATAACTCTTGAGTTTCATGGCCTCAGCGATACTTGGATACAGTGGGCCAGACATAGCGAAAACTTGGTTGGAATACCCAACCGGGATCATAAGGTGGCGTGAGTAAACGTCACGTACGGCGATGTCCAAGGGTTCAGGGACCCTTCGTTGGCCCGCAGGAGTTACTACTGGAGCAGTGACGAAAACCTTAGGTTTGACGTTTCCAGATGGTACGGTAGCGCTAGGAGCATTGGAACCAGATGCCATTGTTAATGATGAGGTTGAAGACGAAGTGAAGGAGGAAAGTTTTTCTTGCAAAGATGACAAGTTTGTATGAAAACAGAGAAGTCTGAAAGCTAGATGGCGTAAAAAGTCCCACAATGGGGTACTTACTACTATTTATAGTAGTGGGGGAAAATCCCCAAAACCGAGGACATTAAATGCCATTTAATGTTGCAGGAGATAGTGGGACACGTGGCATCCCCCTGTTGTTTTAGCCGTTCTGCAGAAATAGAGGGATGCAGCGTGCGTCCTCGTTTTTGGGAATTGTCATAATGACAAATTCTGAAATGACGTTTTGCACTGCACACTGTGCTGAATTGACGTCTTAGGTACGGATAAATGATGGTTTTCTTGGGATTGCCAGTGGTTGGTAGAAGACAAAAAGAGTTCACGATTTAATTTGTGACTAAGCGTGAAATGACAGGTGTCGAATGGCGTTTCAAAGAATGCCTCTTTCTTTTAGAGTCGAAATAAGGCATTCTTGGGGGGCAATTTGTTGGCTCCTAAATTCGACACCCTTGTTTTATTAATGTCAGCCATTAAAGCTGGAGGATGCTTTCGACCAGCTAGGTCCGTCGAAATACCCATCGAAAGATGGCAAGGTACTTAGAAGATTTCTTCCAAGGGAGAAGTTGGTTGCCTTCGACGTCGAAGGTGTTTGTCGTCGAAGATGCTTCTCGACGAAGGTGTTCGATGGTTCAGAATGGAACGGTTTGAAATTCAAGTGTTTGGAGGGAAAACGGTTTCCAGCGTTACCAAGTGCAACGTGCAAAGATCTGGAGCGTCGAACGTTGAGAGCGTGCCAAGTGGAATCATCTCGAAGCAGTGTAACTGCCCGACGGTTACTTGGGATGTTTTAGTATAAATAGTAGTAGTCATGTAGTTTCTCGCGTGTGTTCACAGTTCTATACAAAGTCACTCATATAGATTCGAGTACCCAGCGTGTGAGAAAGAATTGTTGAGAAATGTATGTGTGAAACACCAACTTTATCAATCAAAGTCATTTACTTTTCCAGAAATTTACTTGCTTTCTCCTTTAATTTCCTGTCGAACCCTTTCATTTAAAGCTTTATTTATTTTGCCAAGTCCTTTCTTTATGCAATTTATTTACAACCTCTTTATCTTATTGTCACTTAACCCATATCCAACTTAATCAAACTTCAAAATCAACCTATGTCCTAGGATCAATCTGATCGATCCTGCGAGTAACCAAATAAGTAACCATTTGGAGGATCAGCGGTTGTTTATCAAAAACCAAGGTAAACACTTACTAAGACATCCTCTACTCGACGATCACCTTTCGAGGCAAGGCAACAGTGAGGCGTACCCTAGGGGTGGTGTGTGATTTGTGTATCGTTTTCATTTATTTTTGTCTTGTTCATGTCATGGTGATCTACGCGTTTGTTTTTATTTAATCATTCATTCTTGCATGCCATTATTAACAGTTAAAAATTGCGAGAAAGATAAAATTCTAAACTATTACAAAAGGCGCGGGTCCACATCGCCAAAATTTCCAGAACCCGATTTGACAGAAAAATAAAGAATTAAAAATGCGAAAGATAAATATTACATGGCCTTGGGAGAGGTACATAAAAGTTTAAAAGAAAATAAATAAATACGCGAGTTGAATTAAACTGGAAACGAGGGCGTTGGACCCTTTTTAATGGAATTAAATTAAATCGTTAAATTAATGAAATTAAAAAGAAAAAAAGGAATTATTTTTTGAGTTTTTTGTATTTATGAGAATTTAATGAAATTAAAACCTAATTCTACAATTTTTTAATGTATTAAGAAAAAATATTTAAAGTTAAACCTAAATTAACCTAATTAATTATATGGTAATTTAATTACAAAAATAAATAACATTTAATTATTAATGAAAAGAAAAGGATAAAAATTAATTAAAACCCTAATTCTACTAATTTTAGTTTATTAAGAAAAACATTAAGATTTAAACCTAAATTAAAACTAATAATCAATTGATATTATTTATTTACAAAAATATTAATTAAATAAATATATTTTAATTTTGTCCTTTCTGATTTTTGTATTTTTTATATTATTGTGAAAATATTTAAATTAAAGAATTAAAAGAAATTAGTTAAACTAAAGAAAAGAAAAAATATAAGAAAAGGATAAAGGAAGCAAACCCTAGGGGGTTCAGTCCCACATTGGGAGGTATTTTGTAGCATTCAGGCCCAAGGTCCTAAGGCCCTTTTTTGACTTTCATTGCCAGCGTGTGGAGGTGTTGACTACAGTCCACCATGGTCCTCAGATCTGGTCCCTTGATTGAATGCATTGGCCAAGTGGCACGCTGGATTTGAGAGATGCGTGGTAGTCTTCAAGGGGTAAACTGCACAGGAGCGTTATATGAAAAATAACATGATAGGGGGTGGGGGACCTGGGATCGAACCCAGGTCCTTTTGGTTACCTGCCCACTTGCTTGCCACTGAACCACTTAGCGCGCTTTGTATATATAGAGATAAACAAATAATATAAGACAAAAGCAATGGTTAGTGGAATTTGCGCGCAAAAATTTGAATGATCCAACTAATGCTTTACACCTCATCTTCTTCTTCTTCGTTTTCTTTTTTTCCTGAAACACAAAAGAATTGGCCACGGTTTTCAACTGTCCCCTTATACCCCATATTCCAAAATAGCGATTAGCTCATGGAGGCTCATAAATTAAGCGCGAGGGCTGTGTCCAAACCGTCCAAGCACGCTGAATCCAGTTATGGTACTGTGGTGTCTTAATTTTTCTTTAACTGGGAAACCCCAATTCAAAGTTCTGCAAACCCTAAAATATGACAATGGTAGATTCGCATAGGGTGCATAAAAATTCAATCAAACAATTGGGTTAGCTTCAGAATCAGTTAATTAAGAAGAATCCATGAACAAAATGCAAAGAATGTGCTTAAATTGTAAAACACGATTATGAGAAAAAGGTGAAAAAGCTTGAATCCTCTATACCGATTCTGGGTGTTAGGGACGATGATTTTGATCTGTGTATGTTCCTTGAAGCCTCAGGAACACAATGGAGTCAATGTTGTGGCTTGCAACGACCTAGAACTCAGTTTTCAGTTTTGAGTTTTTTGGCAAAAATTTCAAGTTTGGTTGTTGATCTATGGCGCAGCTTCCAGTCCATTGGCATTAGGGTTGCGTTTTGTATTTGTATGTGAGTGATTAGGGTTGGAAAAGAGGTCCAAAAACCTTTGCAATTATGGAATAGATCTTTGATTTTCATGGCCATAATTTTCCAATCTTTTCATGCATATTTGCTCTCAATCATATCCAATCACCTTCAATTCTTCCCTAATCTGATTTGCACGAAATCTTGGAGATCTTTTATGTACAAAAAGATTTGAAACATTAGGTTTAACATTTTTCATGTATTTTAATTAATTTAAATGAATTATTAATAATAAAAATCCAAATAAATAAATAAAAAATGAAGAAAAACTTCCCTTTGGGCCAAATGGTCGTGCACATGCCTTGGATGATGAATTGTGGAAGAAAAAGAGGCCCATTAGCAATTTTAGGTCATTTGAATCAATGTTGACTTTTCAAAATATCCAAAAATTTCCCAACTTCCACAAGGCATAACTTTATCAATTTTTAAGCTTTGATCATGTTCTTGGACATTTTGGAAAGGTCTTTGAGTCCTCTAACCAATGTCTTTGGTCCCATGTCATTTTGATTTACCAATCTAAAGTTATGGCCTTTGACTTAAAGTCCCTTTTTGTTGACTTTTGAAAATGACCTATAATGTTGAAATTGATAACTTTTTGTGAGAGCATTTCTTGGACTTGAAGTATGAAGAGGAGTTGTAGGAAATGTCTTTATCTTCAAAATGAGCTTTGGATGGAATTTTTCTGATAATCCATGTGAAAGTTATTCCCTGGTCAATTTACAATTGACTTTTTCAACTGTCCAAATAAGGAAACTTTTGCATCTTGATGATTTTTTGAGCCAAGCTTTGAGAATCATGATCAAGCATTGATCAAATGATGTTTGTGGCTTCAAAATGAGATGTTGACCAAAAATTTGGACTTTTGACTGTCAAATGACCATTTTGCCCCTACAGTTGGCTGTAGTGCAATTAGGGTTTTTGACTGTGCAATTTTGTGCTGAAAGTCTTGAAACTTGGTATGAGGATACTTGACCATATTTGTAGGCATGTGGGACTTGATTGGACCCTTGGAAACTTCATTTACTTTGTTAGAACCAAAACCCTAATTTTGACTGTTTAGGAGGCCCTTGAACTGTGCAACCCTTGGGGAATTTTGAAGCATGACTTGGCAAATCTTGAAGAATATGGGAGGGCAAATTTTGGGGTACAACAGTTGCCCCTGTTCAATCTTCTTAGACCTGAGGATGCAGATTGGCTGACGTGCCTTTCGTAATCCGAGGGTGGAAGATGATTGAACACTAGAGTGCCCAGAAATTTGCGCTCACATAGTAGTATGATGATGGGAATGGGCTTATAGATGCCATTTGGAGATTGATGGATAGGATGATGGGCTTATAGATGCCATGCTAAGAGATGGTGGAAGGTGGATGGGCTTGTAGATGCCATCTGGATGTCAATCGCATAAGAGATTCCTTAGCGAGAACTTGCGTACCTGCAAAAGAAAAATGATTTACCTGACCTTTTACAGGAGCTAGTCTTCAGATAGATGTGTCCTGACTGGTTACAGGAGCTGGATCTGGAGCTTCAAACGGTGATGAATGAACTAGGGATGGTTACTACCTCAACAGGAACGGTGAGAGAACCTTGGATGATTTTAACCTCAACAGTAATCGTTGAGAAAATCTTGGATAACTTCACTTCAACAGCAATCATTGAGCGAAATCTGGGATTACCACCTCCGTAGTATCGGGGAGAGAACCGTAGGTGACTACAACCTCAACAGCAAACATTGAGAGAACCCTGGATAACTTCAACTTCAACAGCAATCGTTGAGAGAAGCCTGGGATTACCAACTCCGCAGGATCGGGGAGAGAACCATAGGCGATTACAACCTCAATAACAATCATTGAGAAAACCTTGGGTGGAATTATCATCTCCGCAATATCGGGGAGAGAACCATAGGCGATTACAATCTCAATAGCAATCATTGAGAAAACCTTGGGTGGAATTATCATCTCCGCAGTATCGGGGAGAGAACCATATGCGATTACAACCTCAATAGCAATCATTGAGAAAACCTTGGATGGAATTATCATCTCCGCAGTATCGGGGAGAGAACCATAGGCGATTACAATCTCAATAGCAATCATTGAGAAAACCTTGGGTGGAATTATCATCTCCGCAGTATTAGGGAGAGAACCATAGGCGATTACAATCTCAATAGCAATCATTGAGAAAACCTTGGATAACTTCTACTGAGTCTTCATCAGAAAAATCTGTTTGGGGTCGATTTAACTGGACCAGAGAAGGCCTTTGACTGGATAAAAAATAGAGAAATCTTTGGAGTCGATTTAACTGAACCGGTCTAGGTCTTGAAATGTCTTCAACTGGATAAGAAACAGGGAGATCTTGGGGTCGATCTGACTGAACCAGAGAAGGCCTTTGACTGGATAAGAAACAGAGAAATCTTTGGAGTCGATTTAACTGAATCGGTCTAGGTCTTGAGATAGCTGAGAACTTAACTGGATCTTTTCCTGAAAGGTAAAGGTCAGTCATATGCAATGCATGATATGGGTCAAGCAATGATGTTCTCAACATAAATGAGATTTGTAAGATATGATGCGTGTATGTTTTTCGTCTAGGAAAGTAAATCCTTGACGGGTGTCGGGAAGTCACTCCTGGGCTGATGTTGGAGAATATATTTTTGCCTCTGCCGGGGACGATAGTTGCAAGCATACCGGTAGGAGAAGATAACTCCATTGGGGAATAAACTTGGCGAATGGATTACTCTGCGGGGAGAAAAGTACCCTAGCGATCTTGCTGGGGAGCAATACTCGGTGGGGAGAGAGATACTTTGCTGAGTTGTTGATAATAACTTGCTGGGGATGCCTTTGTTGTGTTGGAAGTGTTAATAGACTTTGCTGGGGATAAAAAGACTTCGTCGGGGACGCTCTTTCCGTGGCTTTTGGCTGAGGATGACCCAGTTATATCCTAGTAGGGAAATAACTTATTTGAATAAAGCCGGGAGACGCGTTCGTGCTCTGCGAGGATAAGCTTCCAGAATCTACTGGGGATAAGCTTACTGCTTGGGGAGATGGATTCCAACTTTCCTGGGGAACTGGATTGGACTCTCTGGGGGAAGTTTTGAGCTGCATCGGGGAAGTGACTCCTTTGAATATTTGATATACCGCCGGGGAACAATCTTTAGACCAAGACTGCCGGGGATGCTTGTTAAGAATATATATGCTGCTGGGGAATGTTGAGATCTGCTGGAGGATACTCAACTTCCTTAAGTTTGATAGTAGCTTCGCTTGAGGAGAGTGCACTGACTGCTGACTTACTCTCTGGGGAATTAAGGTGTCTGGTTATGTTCTTTGGCTGAACCTACCTTGGTACCTTGGGGAATAGAACAATTAGATTGCTTAGACAACTCTTCATTGCCCCTGTTTCTAATGTTACCTGTAATTAATCCTTTGTTTCGTATGCAAATATTCATGAGTTAGCAAATTATTGTCAACGCATATATCACAAATTGAACCTTGGACGTTCTTCGCAAAACAAAACAGAAAAGAAAAACAATTGGCAATTTTAACTGAAAAATATATTTATATTGATTTTTGAATGGCCTGAAAATAGGCGTTTTGTGTACAAGAGGCTGACGTCCTAGTAAGAGAACGCCGCCGAATAAGAGAGTTTATACAAATTTTTTACAAAAGAAAATAAAACAGCTGTGTGAAATGAATGATCCCACTGGGTTTCAACTCTGCTATTGCCGTTATATCTCCGAGCGTCTCATCACTTGATGACCTTGGTTGAAGGTGAAGCTGACTGATCGATGCCGTCTGAACTTGATGTAGATACCAGATTCTGGATGCAAAGTGATCCAATGAGACATGGTATTACGCTTTTATCCCTAACTTTCGCCTGGACCGCCCTTTCGGGTTTTCAGTCCACCGGGATACCCATTTTTGCCCAAGCCGCCTTTTCAGGTTTTCGACTTGCCGGGTGTACAGATTTTTTTTCATTTTCATCCCTTCATTTTGCCCGAACCCTTTTGGTTCGCCGGGAAGCCCTAATTTTTGCCTAGGCATGTCAGCCTAGCGGGTCTTTTTTATGCATAGTATCTTTTTACTATGTATGCATTGGCGGGGTGAGGAAGGTCGTCACCATCCATACTGGTTAGAATCATGGCTCCTCCTGAGAACACATGTTTAACCACAAATGTCCCTTCGTACGTAGGGGTCCATTTGCCCCTTGGATCACTCTGAGGAAGGATGATTCGCTTGATTACCAGATCCCCAACTTGATATTCCTGTGGTCTGACCTTTTTGTTAAATACCCTGATCATCCGTTTCTGATACGTCTGACCATGACAGATAGCAGCAAGCCTCTTTTCATCAATAAGGTTGAGCTGATCAAGTCGTGTCTGGATCCAATCATCCTCGTTCAGATTTGCATCCTTCATTATCCGGAGAGAGGGTATCTGCACTTCGATTGGTAGGACTGCCTCCATACCATAAACCAAAGAGAAAGGAGTTGCCCCGGTTCACGTCCTAGCTGAGGTACGGTACCCATGTAGAGCGAACGGTAACATCTCGTGCCAATCTTTATAAGTCACTGTCATCTTCTGCATGATTTTCTTGATATTTTTATTTGCTGCTTCTACAGCCCCATTCATCTTCGGTCTGTAAGGAGAAGAATTGTGGTGCTGTATTTTGAACTGCTCGCAGAGCTCAGTGATCATCTTATTATTCAGATTGGTACCGTTGTCTGTAATGATCCTCTCTGGGATGCCGTACCGACAGATCAGATTATGCCGAATGAACCATGCCACAACCGTCTTGGTTACCGTAGCGTAGGAAGCTGCTTCAACCCACTTTGTAAAATAATCAATCGCCACTAGGATGAAGCGATGCCCATTAGATGCCATAGGTTTAATCTCACCGATCATGTCTATGCCCCACATTGCAAACGGCCAAGGCGCAGTCAGCACATTCAGAGGAACTGGAGGAACATGCACCTTGTCTGCATATATCTGGCACTTATGGCACGTCCGAGAATGTTGATAGCAGTCAGCTTCCATTGTGGACCAGTAATACCCTGCCCGAAAGATCTTCTTCGCCATTGTATGTCCACTGGAGTGTGTACCAAAGGTCCCTTCATGTAGCTCTTCCATGATCCTTTCTGCTTCAGTCTTATCCACACAACGCAGTAAGGTTGAATCGTGGTTTCGCTTGTACAAGATGCCGTTGCTAAGGAAGAATTTTTCCGCGAACCTTCTCAGGAACTTCTTATCATTGACAGAGGCGCCCTCAGGGTATTCCTGAGCTTCCAGATATCTCTTCACCTCATGGTACCAAGGCTTCTCAGTCACCAATTCAGTCTCGAGATCGCAACAGTATGCTGGTTCGTCCAGTTTCCAGATGATGATCCGGGGAGCCTCATTATCCCATTTAACTTTGAACATAGAAGACATTGTAGCTAACGCGTCCGCCAGCTGATTCTCCTCTCTTGGAAAGTGTTCAAAGGTTATCTTCGTGAAGTGAGGGATCAAGGTCAACACACATTCTCTGTAAGGAATAAGATTCGGATGTTTCGTATCCCACTCTCCTTTGATCTGATTGATCACAAGAGCGGAATCTCCGAAGACACTCAGAAACTTGATCCTTAGGTCGATCGCATCTTGAAGACCCATGATGCATGCCTCATACTCCGCCATGTTGTTGGTACAGTTGAAACATAGTCGGGCAGTGAGTGGAGTATGAGTGCCTTGTGGGGATATGATTACAGCGCCAATGCCGTTTCCCAAAGCGTTGGAGGCTCCGTCAAAGTGCATAGACCATCGGGATCCTTCCTCAGGTCCTTCATCCGGTCCAGGTACTTCACAATCAGTCACAATCATGATGCTTTCGTCTGGAAACTCGAAGTTCATCGATTGGTAATCGTCTACGGCCTGATGTGCCAAGTGGTCTGCCAATACACTTCCCTTGATGGCTTTCTGGGTCGTGTACTGAATGTCGTATTCCGTCAAGATCATTTGCCATCTTGCAATTCTCCCAGACAGAGCAGGCTTTTCAAATATGTACTTTATAGGATCCATCTTTGAAATCAACAAGGTAGTGTGAGTCAGCATATATTGTCTCAGCCGGCGAGCAGCCCATACCAAAGCGCAACAAGTTTTCTCGAGCAGTGAGTATCGGGTCTCACAGTCGGTAAACTTTTTGCTAAGGTAATAAATGGCATGCTCTTTTCGGTCAGACTCGTCATGCTGCCCCAACACACACCCCATTGAGTTGTCAAGTACTGTCAGGTATAGTATCAGAGGTCTCCCTTCAACTGGTGGCTTAAGAATGGGTGGTTCTTGGAGATACTCTTTGATTCTGTCAAAAGCGGCATGACATTCATCATTCCAACGTACTACCTGATCTTTTTTCAGCAGCTTAAAGATTGGTTCACAGGTAGCGGTTAGGTGCGAGATGAAGCGAGCAATGTAGTTCAGGCGTCCTAAAAAGCCTCTGACCTCTTTCTCTGTCTTGGGAACTGGCATCTCTTGAATAGCTTTGACCTTGGCAGGGTCCACTTGAATACCCTTATCACTTACCACGAAGCCTAGCAACTTTCCAGATCTTACCCCGAAGGTGCACTTGTTCGGGTTCAGCCTCAATTTGTATAGTTTCAACCGGTCAAACAATTTCTGCAGATGATCTAGGTGCTCTTCCTCAGTCTGGGACCTTGCGATCATGTCGTCCACATACACTTCTATCTCATGATGGATCATGTCATGAAATAAAGCAACCATGGCACGTTGGTAGGTCGCCCCAGCGTTCTTCAGTCCAAAAGGCATGACCTTGTAGCAGAAGGTGCCCCACTGAGTAACAAATGTAGTCTTTTCCATGTCTTCAGGTGCCATCTTGATCTGATTATATCCTGAAAAACCATCCATGAAAGAGAACACCTTATGCTGAGCTGTATTGTCAACAAGGACATCAATGTGAGGTAACGGGAAGTCATCCTTGGGGCTGGCCCTGTTCAGATCCCTGTAATCAACACACATTCTGACCTTACCGTCTTTCTTTGGTACCGACACCACATTAGCAACCCACTGAGGGTAAGAAGTCACTGCAAGGAAACCAGCATCAAACTGTTTCATAACCTCAGCTTTAATCTTTTCAGACATCTCTGGACGCATACGACGAACCTTTTGCTTAACCGGAGGGCAGTCTTCCTTAGTAGGCAAGTGATGGACCACAATATCGGTATCCAACCCGGGCATGTCTTCGTAGGACCAGGCAAAGATCTCCATATAATCATGTAGCATCTTAGTCAACCGTTGCTTCACGCTGAGCTCTAGGTTGGCACCAATCTTTACCTCTTTCCTATCTGTCTCAGTACCCAAGTTTATTATTTCCACTGGCTCTTCATGTGATTGAATTGCCCTCTCTTCCTGAAGCAACAGTCTTGCAAGCTCGCCAGGCACTTCGCAATCATCTTCACCTTCGTCTTCGGCTAAGTTGATCGGATTTTTCGAAGTCATAACTGGCAGTAGCAGAGTCGTTACCAGTGAGATCCAGAGTGGATTGGAACATGTACGAGTGAGTGTGTGTAAATACAGCTGTTTTGAAAAATATGTAAAGGAAGGAAAGACAGAAAAGGAGCATAAGATTTGAAATGCGAGAAAACGTCCAAGATTTTCATTTATGATATATGAAATGACAATTTATATGCCCTCACAAATGAAACCACGGTGCCTCGGGTAAGACACCGGGCCATAAAGTTCGATTTATTGTTTATTACAAATAACAAAACAAGGAAGTTTATTACTGCGTAACAAGAGAAACATGTAGGTTGTCCTTCGCACTCCAATTGCTAGGTCCACTGTCGGCTGCCGGGTAAATCCAGCTATCGAACTCAGCTTCATCCACTTCCTCTTCGTCCCCAATAGCATTCACCCCGTGAGCAGGCAGGGGAGCTGTCACTACATTAGGCTTCTCAGATGCCTCAAATTGTACCTCCTTGGCGTCAATAAGGTCCTGCAGCTTGTTCCTTAAGGCCCAACAGTCATCAGTGGAATGCCCCGGGCTATCAGAATGGTAAGCACAGCGGGCATTTGGGTTGTACTTCGGAGAGGCAGTGTTTACACCTTTGGGGGCCTCTCTGACAGTCACTAGATTGGTGGATAACAACTGTGGCAAGATTTGGGATAGGGTCATGCTCAAACGGGTAAACTCTCTCCGGGGTCTTTCAGCCCTTTGTGGATTGGTTGGCCGAGGAGTGGCAGCAGGCTTGGCAATCATTACCGCACTGACAGATTGACGGCGCTCAGATTTCTCTGGTCTTCGGGAGCCATATACAGCACTAGCCTCCTTTTTGAAGGGTTTCTTCTCAGAACTAGACGATGCACCCTTCGGAATCTTTCCAGACTTCAACCCAGCCTCAATTCTCTCTCCAGTCAGAATCAGATCAGTGAACCCTGCAGACGAATTCCCGATAAGATGGTTGAAAAATGGCCCAGATAGGGTCCCCAAGAACATGTCTACCAACTCCCGGTCAGTCAACGGAGGCTGCACCCTGCCAGCCAGATCCCTCCACTTCTGAGCGTACTCCTTAAAACCTTCACTTGAACCTAACGACATACCCTGGAGTTGGGTACGTGTAGGGGCAAGGTCAGCATTATATTGATACTGCTTATAGAAAGCAGTAGCCAACTCCTCCCAGTTACGAACCTTGGTCCCATCCAGCTGATAGAACCATTCGAGATGAGTCCCTGAAAAACTCTCCTGGAAGAAGTGGATCCACAAATTCTTATCCACTGAGTACGGTTGAATCTTCCGAACATAGGACCTGAGATGTAGCTTGGGACAAGACGCCCCGTCATATTTGGTGAAGGATGGTGCTTTGAATTTACGAGGAATGATCACACCAGTAGACAAACCCAAATCTCCGAAATCCAGCCCAGGTACCTGTTGTATCTCCATAGCATTCAACCTGTCCTCCAACTGCTTGTATCTATCCTCTGCAGGAGGATACTGCTCTTCATCAAAATCAGTCTCGTTGTCGGAGACTACCGGACTAGGACCTTTTTCTGCTTGAGGAGTACTCTTGCCAATGGAAGAACCAGCCTCTTCATTTTGCAGAGTGTTACCAAACCTTCGGCCCGAGTTGAACAGAACAGTTCTTCTCTTCTTCTTCTTCTCCTTCTTCAGGAGCAGAGCCTTCAACTCTTCTTGGCCTTGAGCCAGACCCATGATTAATTCCTAACATTGCGCGCTCTGCGCCTGAAGAGCTTTGATGGACATCTCAGTTGATGACGAGTCAGGATTCATGATGCTGAAATAAACAGAGAAGAACTGTAAGCAACCTGAAAAGAGGAAAACCTGCTATGCACATGATGAATGATATGTGTTTATGCAATGCATTCAAGGGTTCGAAAGTTCAAATTTGTTGTAGACAAAAAAGAACACACGTTATCATTAAGGAAATAATTGTTCAGTACATCAAAGCCTCATGGGCAAAATAATACAAAAGCAAATCAATCCCAAAATACATTGCGCATCCTCTTTGGAGCTATGTAAGTGTTGAGATTCCTCTCCTCATGCAACAGGCGGGTGAGCTCCAAGACTTTCTTTTCACTAGCATGTAGACTGGTCTCAAGAGAATTACGTTCTTCCTTAAGCTGGATCCAGCTCTTCTGCATCTCTTCCCAGGATGTGGGCATATCAGGGTGCTGAATGGTGCAGGACACTTCTCCTTCCAAGACTGGTTCTTTGATTACTGGGAGCATATGAGGATAAGGCATTACTAACTTCTGGGAGCGGGAACGTACCCACTTGAGATAAGGTTCCAATGGGATGGAGTTCCTGTGCCCCAGTGTCTTGCTGTCTATCCTACTGGGCATCCTCCAAGCTCTGATAAATCTCTGGCGAAGTCCTTGTGCATCGTTGTCGAAGTCAAAAACTATGTCAGGAATTAACATGTCATGAGGACCATCCCTCCGAGCATAACCAAACTGTCTCCAAGCCAGGCATGGGTTGTAAGTAATACCTCCTCTGATTCCAAGTAAAGGGACATTAGGGTATTCCCCGCAACGATCAATGATAGTGACATCTTCTCTGGACCGAGGGCACCAATGTATATCTGCGTGCGTGAGAGTCATCAACCGTTGTGACCACCTCAAACCCCGTTCGTTCTTCAAAACTGATTGTGGAAGGTGCAAAATAAACCACCTTCCCAGGAGAGGAGTGCAACACATAAGGACACATCTTTTTCTCATGGTTCGAGTGTAACATGAGTGAAGGATGTCCCCCAACAACGTAGGTATAGGATTCCTGGACATGAAGATCTGGACAGCACTGACATCTATAAGTTGATCTGGGTTAGGGAACAACACCAAACCATAGACAAGGAGAGCCACAACTTCTTCAAAAGCTTGTAAGTCAAGGGAGTTCCAACATTCATGGGCCTTTTCAAACAGAAACCTGGCTAAGAACCCTTTGATACCACTTCTAACTTCCCAATGTCCCTTGAGGTCAGATGACTGTAGGTGCAAGGCTTTAGCAATCTCTTCAAGCTTGGGTTCCTTTTTCGTACCGTTGTAGGGTAGTTGATCAAGGATAGGGATCTTCAGGAGCCGGGAGAACTCCTCCAATGTAGGTACCAGCTGATAATCCAAGAAGGTGAAACAGTGATGCAGAGGGTCAAAGAACTGGAACAGGACCTTTATCATGTCTTCCTCAATGTTGGTGTTGACCAAGCTGATGAGACTTCCATGTCTTTCACTGAATGAAGAGCTCTCGGGAATCCTGGATATAAGTTCCTTAAGCTGAGGAGGGATCCTTACAAGACTGATTTGGATTGTCTTTCTGCGAACAGTTTCCATGTCCTACAAAACAAGAACAAAGATGAAGATTCGAACCCTTGAAATGGTTAGTCAATGCATATGATGCTGGATGATGTCATGATGCCATGATTAAACACACCACAGATATTTACAAAGACAAACATGTAAGGCACACAAGGCACACCAGACAAGCCCTTAGGATTTAAGGCCAGCATGGGGTCTGGGTAGTACCCTCTTGAAGTTGGTGGGTTCAACCTGTCCTATTAGAAGTAACCGGGTTCTAAGGGTCCCAATATCACTGGATTGCTTTCATTGTTCATCGTTTCAATTTAGCCACTGAACTGGAGACCGAAATATTCCAGGAAAGAAAACCTCAATTGAGTGTAGTATCGAGTATCAACCAACCTCGGACTGCACCAAAGTCAGTTATCTCACTACCCTAAAGAGGCCAAGATAGTTCAATTAAGGTTCCTAAGGTCTGTTGATGCTTCATGACACCACGCGGAGGCCCCGTACTCTCCTTGACTGAACTCAAGGGTTACCGGTACACACCAAAGTGCCACATCAGCGTAGCAGACTGTTTCAACCATGTCGGTATACCCCGCACAGTTCCCTCACAGCCTTGTTGCTACTTTCTAAGAAGGTATCCCCAGATCCGGGTTAGGATCTATAGAACTCCCAAGACAGTCCCACAATTTTAAAGCAAGCAAATCAATACAATTGAAAACACAGTTATGAACTAACCCTAAGGTACACCTCACTTTATAAAGAGTCCCTAGCAGAGTCGCCAGTTCTGTGATCGGTGGATCTGGAACTGACTGTTTAACGCTGGTTCGCGAAATGTCGCGGAAGCAAGAGTCGCCACCGTCTTTTATTTTCTCCAAATGGAAAGGACAAAAGCACAGAAAAATTCCTTAAAGAGATTGCTCTCGGTTCAGGAGGTAGATTATAGAAAGGGAAGGTGTTAGCATCCTTTCTATCCATGGTTATCCATGGGCTCTTAGATACTTGCTCACTTGTGTTTTCAAAAATGGTTTGTTTGCTTTTCAACTGTGGGTTTTAAAAAAAGTTTCTTTGAAAATTCCAGTTCGACTCTTGTATCGGTCCTCAAGAGTGTTTGAAAAGTTGCTTTCGAAAGCTTTTTGAAAAGGTGTCGGTGTGAAAAGTATTTTTTGAATTTGTTTTGAAATTTAGAGCAAGTATCTAGAGTCGTCTACCTACCCTAAGGAATTCGTCTGTGTAAATGTCCTTTAAAGTAATACCATCCCACCATTGAGAGGTAGGTAGCACCACCGTTGGAGGTGTTCGGGTCAATTCGAGGTTCGGGACATGGTGATCACCAGAGCAATGGGAAGACACCTTAGAAGCTACCCTCATGCCAGGTTCCCGGATCATGAGGACTTACTAAGACATCCTCTACTCGACGATCACCTTTCGAGGCAAGGCAACAGTGAGGCGTACCCTAGGGGTGGTGTGTGATATGTGTATCGTTTTCATTTATTTTTGTCTTGTTCATGTCATGGTGATCTACGCGTTTGTTTTTATTTAATCATTCATTCTTGCATGCCATTATTAACAGTTAAAAATTGCGAGAAAGATAAAATTCTAAACTATTACAAAAGGCGCGGGTCCACATCGCCAAAATTTCCAGAACCCGATTTGACAGAAAAATAAAGAATTAAAAATGCGAAAGATAAATATTACATGGCCTTGGGAGAGGTACATAAAAGTTTAAAAGAAAAAAATAAATACGCGAGTTGAATTAAACTGGAAACGAGGGCGTTGGACCCTTTTTAATGGAATTAAATTAAAGCGTTAAATTAATGAAATTAAAAAGAAAAAAAGGAATTATTTTTTGAGTTTTTTGTATTTATGAGAATTTAATGAAATTAAAACCTAATTCTATAATTTTTTAATGTATTAAGAAAAAATATTTAAAGTTAAACCTAAATTAACCTAATTAATTATATGGTAATTTAATTACAAAAATAAATAACATTTAATTATTAATGAAAAGAAAAGGATATAAATTAATTAAAACCCTAATTCTACTAATTTTAGTTTATTAAGAAAAACATTAAGATTTAAACCTAAATTAAAACTAATAATCAATTGATATTATTTATTTATAAAAATATTAATTAAATAAATATATTTTAATTTTGTCCTTTCTGATTTTTGTATTTTTTATATTATTGTGAAAATATTTAAATTAAAGAATTAAAAGAAATTAATTAAAATAAAGAAAAGAAAAAATATAAGAAAAGGATAAAGGAAGCAAACCCTAGGGGGTTCAGTCCCACATTGGGAGGTATTTTGTAGCATTCAGGCCCAAGGTCCTAAGGCCCTTTTTTTACTTTCATTGCCAGCGTGTGGAGGTGTTGACTACAGTCCACCATGGTCCTCAGATCTGGTCCCTTGATTGAATGCATTGGCCAAGTGGCACGCTGGATTTGAGAGATGCGTGGTAGTCTTCAAGGGGTAAACTGCACAGGAGCGTTATATGAAAAATAACATGAAAGGGGGTGGGGGACCTGGGATCGAACCCAGGTCCTTTTGGTTACCTGCCCACTTGCTTGCCACTGAACCACTTAGCGCGCTTTGTATATATAGAGATAAACAAATAATATAAGACAAAAGCAATGGTTAGTGGAATTTGCGCGCAAAAATTTGAATGATCCAACCAATGCTTTACACCTCATCTTCTTCTTCTTCGTTTTCTTTTTTTCCTGAAACACAAAAGAATTGGCCACGGTTTTCAACTGTCCCCTTATACCCCATATTCCAAAATAGCGATTAGCTCATGGAGGCTCATAAATTGAGCGCGAGGGTTGTGTCCAAACCGTCCAAGCACGCTGAATCCAGTTATGGTACTGTGGTGTCTTAATTTTTCTTTAACTGGGAAACCCCAATTCAAAGTTCTGCAAACCCTAAAATATGACAATGGTAGATTCGCATAGGGTGCATAAAAATTCAATTAAACAATCGGGTTAGCTTCAGAATCAGTTAATTAAGAAGAATCCATGAACAAAATGCAAAGAATGTGCTTAAATTGTAAAACACGATTATGAGAAAAAGGTGAAAAAGCTTGAATCCTCTATACCGATTCTGGGTGTTAGGGACGATGATTTTGATCTGTGTATGTTCCTTGAAGCCTCAGGAACACAATGGAGTCAGTGTTGTGGCTTGCAACGACCTAGAACTCAGTTTTCAGTTTTGAGTTTTTTGGCAAAAATTTCAAGTTTGGTTGTTGATCTATGGCGCAGCTTCCAGTCCATTGGCATTAGGGTTGCGTTTTGTATTTGTATGTGAGTGATTAGGGTTGGAAAAGAGGTCCAAAAACCTTTGCAATTATGGAATAGATCTTTGATTTTCATGGCCATAATTTTCCAATCTTTTCATGCACATTTGCTCTCAATCATATCCAATCACCTTCAATTCTTCCCTAATCTGATTTGCACGAAATCTTGGAGATGTTTTATGTACAAAAAGATTTGAAACATTAGGTTTAACATTTTTCATGTATTTTAATTAATTTAAATGAATTATTAATAATAAAAATCCAAATAAATAAATAAAAAATGAAGAAAAACTTCCCTTTGGGCCAAATGGTCGTGCACATTCCTTGGATGATGAATTGTGGAAGAAAAAGAGGCCCATTAGCAATTTTAGGTCATTTGAATCAATGTTGACTTTTCAAAATATCCAAAAATTTTCCAACTTCCACAAGGCATAACTTGCTCAATATTTAAGATTTGCTCATGTTCTTGGACATTTTGAAAAGGTCTTTGAGTCCTCTAACCAATGTCTTTGGTCCCATGTCATTTGGATTTACCAATCTCAAGTTATGGCCTTTGACTTAAAGTCCCTTTTTGTTGACTTTTGAAAATGACCTATAATGTTGAAATTGATAACTTTTTGTGAGAGCATTTCTTGGACTTGAAGTGTGAAGAGGAGTTGTAGGAAATGTCTTTATCTTCAAAATGAGCTTTGGATGGAATTTTTCTGATAATCCATGTGAAAGTTATGCCCTGGTCAATTTACAGTTGACTTTTTCAACTGTCCAAATAAGGAAACTTTTGCATCTTGATGATTTTTTGAGCCAAGCTTTGAGAATCATGATCAAGCATTGATCAAATGATGTTTGTGGCTTCAAAATGAGATGTTGACCAAAAATTTGGACTTTTGACTGTCAAATGACCATTTTGCCCCTACAGTTGGCTGTAGTGCAATTAGGGTTTTTGACTGTGCAATTTTGTGCTGAAAGTCTTGAAACTTGGTATGATGATACTTGACCATATTTGTAGGCATGTGGGACTTGATTGGACCCTTGGAAACTTCATTTACTTTGTTAGAACCAAAACCCTAATTTTGACTGTTTAGGAGGCCCTTGAACTGTGCAACCCTTGGGGAATTTTGAAGCATGACTTGGCAAATCTTGAAGAATATGGGAGTGTAAATTTTGGGGTACAACAAATACTATCCGGTTCAATTTTGTTCACCTACCTGAGTTGCTTGAAGAGTTGGTTAGCAGAATTCCAAACACCACTTCCTTCATCCAGAGGCATGGTTCTCTTCTCAGTTTAGTCACTGCAAAGTGGGATCAACAGTTGATGAGTGTCCTGACCCAGTTCTATGACCCTATGTACCAGTGCTTCACCTTTCAAGACTTCCAGCTGGTCCCTACCCTGGAAGAGTTCTCTAATTTGCTTGGTATCCCTATCTTGGATCAGACTCCCTTCACTGGTTGGGAAAAGACTCTTAGGCTTGAGGAGGTTGCTGCAGTTCTTCCCTTGACACATCAAGAAGTAATGGACAACTGGGTGACTAGAAGCGGAGTCAAGGGTTTCTTGGCCAAGTTTCTGATTGGTAAAGCTAACAGTTTCTGGAATGATTTGGACGTTAGGGCATATGAAGACATCCTGGCTCTCTTAATCTATGGGCTAGTCTTGTTTCCTAATCCTGACAACTTCATCAATGTCACTGCCATAAGGATCTTCATGTCTCAGAATCTTGTGCCCACTCTCTTGGGTGACATCCTGCAACAACTTTATGCTCGTACTGCCCGAAGACGAGGAACTCTGTGGTGTTGCATCCCTTTGTTGGTGAGGTGGTTTATTTTGCACCTCCCTAAGTTCGTACTGAAGAACCAAGAAGGAAGAGGTTGGGCTCATAGGTTAATGTCTCTCACTGATAAAGACATCATTTGGACTTTCAGAGGTTTGGATGAGATAGCTGTTATTGATTGTTGCGGAGAATACCCTAATGTTCCCCTGATTGGTACCCAAGGAGGAATCTCTTACAATCCATGTCTAGCGCTCCGTCAGTTTGGAAGAGCCAGAAGAGCAGGGCCTCATGAGATATTGGTGCCTCACATCAGTTTTGAGTTTCAGGTGGATAGTGACGAGCTGCGTCGTAGGTTCATCAAGGCTTGGGACAAAGTTCATAAAGCTGACCCACAAGAGTTGGGGCCAAAGACTTCTCTACCTATGGAAGCCTACTACAAATGGGTTCGCATCCGTGCTCAGAAGTTAGGTATGCCATATGAAGCTGTCAGGCCCGTCATTCTTGAATATCCTGACAAAGATGGGGCTCCTCCAACTGTCCTCCCTCCTCAGATACCTACTGATTATGAGACATTAAAGAGGTCTTGGTCGCAACTGCGAGAAGAACGGGATTCTTATCGGGAAAAGTTCAACGAGTAGGAATTGAAGATCCAGAAGCTGACAAAGCAGTTAGAGAATGAGCGAGCTCTGAATGACTATATCCGTACTGAGAAGAGGAGACCCTGGGATCAATGAGGAGCTCTGGATGTTCTTTTACAGTTTTATTTCCTTTTTTTTAGTATTTCCATTACTATGTAACGCCTAAGGGCAACCTGTTGAACAATTTAAAATTCAAAGTTGAATCTAATGAAATGTGTTCCTTTTTGTTTACAAAGTTGATTCCCGATTGTCTTTGAAAACATAAATCATACGCATTCCATTCATCATGTGCATAGAAGGTATTCCTCTTTTCAGGTTGCTTACTGTTCTTCGCTGTTTATTTTAGCATCATGAACCCTGAATCATCAACCGAGATGTCTATCAAGGCCCTTCAGGCGCAGAACGCACAATTTCAAGAGCTGATCATGGGTCTGGCCCAAGGTCAAGAAGAGCTGAAGGCTTTGCTCCTGAAGAAGGAGAAGAAGAAGAAGATAACTGTTCTTTTCAACTCGGGCCGGAGGTTTGGTAACACTCTGCAGAATGAGGAAGATGGTTCTTCTGTAGGCAAAGACAGTCCCCAGGGGGGAAAAGCTCCAAGTCCAGTAGTCTCTGACAACGAGACTGACTTTAATGAGGAACAGTATCCTCCAGCTGAAGACCGGTACAAGCAGTTGGAAGATAGACTGAATGCCATGGAAATTCAACAAGTGCCTGGTTTGGATTTCGGAGACTTGGGTTTGTCTACTGGTGTGTTCATCCCTCACAAGTTTAAGGCACCATCTTTCACCAAGTATGACGGGGCGTCTTGCCCCAAGCTACACCTCAGATCTTATGTGCGGAAGATTCAGCCGTACACAATGGATAAGAACTTGTGGATCCACTTCTTCCAGGAGAGTCTTTCAGGGACTCATCTCGAATGGTTCTATCAGCTGGATGGGACCAAAGTTCGTAACTGGGAGGAGTTGGCTACTGCTTTTTACAAGCAGTATCAATATAATGCCGACCTTTCTCCTACACGTACCCAACTCCAGGGTATGTCGCTAGGATCAAGCGAAGGTTTTAAAGAGTATGCACAAAAGTGGAGGGATCTGGCTGGCAGGGTGCAGCCACCATTAACTGACCATGAGCTGGTAGATATGTTCTTGGGGACCCTATCTGGGCCATTTTTCAATCATCTTATCGGTAACTCATCTGCAGGGTTTACTGATCTTATTCTGACTGGGGAGAGGATAGAGGCTGGAATGAAGTCCGGTAAAATTCAGAAAGGTGCGTCTTCGAGTTCTGAGAAGAAACCCTTTAAGAAGGAGGCCAGTGATGTGTATGGGCCTAGGAGGCAAGATAAACCAGAGCGCCGTCAATCTGTCAACGCGGTGATGATTGCTAAGCCTGCTGCCGCTCCTCGGCAAACCAATCAACAAAGGGCTGAAAGACCCAGAAGAGAGTTTACCCGGCTGAGTATGACCTTGTCACAAATCTTGCCGCAGTTGCTATCCACCAACTTGGTGACTGTCAGGGAGGCCCCGAAGGTTGTGAATACTGCCTCTCCGAAGTATAATCCAAATGCTCGCTGTGCTTATCACTCCGATAGCCCGGGGCACTCTACTGATGATTGTTGGGCCTTAAGGAATAAGGTGCAAGACCTTATTGATGCAAAGGAGGTTCAGTTTGAGGCGCCTGAGAAGCCTAATGTGGTGACTGCTCCCATGCATAACCATGGAGTAAATGCTATTGGGGAAGAGGATGAAGTGGAAGAATCCGAGTTCAACAGCTGAATTTACTCAACGACCGACAGTGGACCTAGCAATTGGACTGCAAAAGACAACCTACCTGTTACTTTTGTTACGCAGTAATAAACTCCTTTGTTTTGTTATTTGTAATAAACAATGAATTAAAACTCTATGGCCCGGTGTCTTACCCGGGGCACCGTGGCTTCATTTGTGAGGGCATATTAATTGTCATTTCATATATCATGAATAAAGGCCTTGGATGTTTTCTCGCACTTCAAATCTTATGCTCCTTTTCTTTCTTTCCTTTCTTTATATATTGCAAAACAGCTGTATTTACACACACTCACTCATACAGGTTTCAATCCACTCTGGATCTCACTGGTAACGACTCTGCTACTGCCAGTTATGACTTCGAAAATCCGATCAACTTAGCCGAAGACGAAGGTGAAGATGATTGCGAAGTGCCTGGCGAGCTTGCAAGACTGTTACTCTAGGAAGAGAGGGCAATTCAACCACATGAAGAGCCGGTGGAAACAATAAATTTGGGTACTGAGACAGATAGAAAGGAAGTTAAGATTGGTGCCAACCTAGAGCTCAGCGTGAAGCAACGGTTGACTTAAATGTTACATGATTATGTGGAGATCTTTGCTTGGTCCTACGAAGACATGCCCGGGTTGGATACCGACATTGTGGTCCATCACCTGCCTACCAAGGAAGACTGCCCTTCGGTTAAGCAAAAGGTCCGTCGTATGCGTCCAGAGATGTCTGAGAAGATCAAAGCTGAGGTAATGAAGCAATTCGATGTCGGGTTTCTTGCAGTGACTTCTTACCCTCAGTGGGTTGCTAATGCGGTACCGGTACCGAAGAAAGATGGTAAGGTCAGAATGTGTGTTGATTACAGGGATCTGAACAGGGCCAGCCCCAAAGATGACTTCCCCTACCTCACATTGACGTCCTGGTTGACAATACTGCTCAACATAAGGTGTTCTCTTTCATGGATGGTTTTTCAGGTTACAATCAAATCAAGATGGCTCCTGAAGACATGGAAAAGACTACCTTTGTTACTCAGTGGGGCACCTTCTGCTACAAAGTCATGCCATTCGGGTTGAAAAATGCTGGGGCAACCTACCAACGTGCCATGGTTGCTTTATTTCATGAAATGATCCATCATGAGATTGAAGTGTATGTCGACGACATGATTGCAAGGTCCCAAACTGAGGAGGAACACCTTGATCATCTACAGAAATTGTTTGACCGTCTGAAGTTGTACAAGCTGAGGTTGAACCCAAACAAGTGCACCTTCGGGGTAAGATCTGGGAAATTGCTAGGCTTCGTTGTAAGTGACAAGGGTATTCAAGTGGACCCTGCCAAGGTTAAAGCCATTCAAGAGATGCCAGTTCCTAAGACAGAGAAAGAGGTTAGAGGCTTTCTAGGACGCCTGAATTACATTGCCCGATTCATCTCACACCTAACCGCTACCTGTGAACCAATCTTTAAGCTGCTGAAAAAAGATCAGGTAGTACGTTGGAATGATGAATGTCAGGCCGCTTTTGACAGAATCAAAGAGTATCTCCAAGAACCACCCATTCTTAAGCCACCAGTTGAAGGGAGACCTCTGATACTATACCTGACAGTACTTGACAACTCAATGGGGTGTGTGCTGGGGCAGCATGACGAGTCTGACCGAAAAGAGCATGCCATTTATTACCTTAGCAAAAAGTTTACCGACTGTGAGACCCGATACTCACTGCTCGAGAAAACTTGCTGCGCTTTGGTATGGGCTGCTCGCCGGCTGAGACAGTATATGCTGACTCACACTACCTTGTTGATTTCAAAGATGGATCCTATAAAGTACATATTTGAAAAGCCTACTCTGTCTGGGAGAATAGCAAGATGGCAGATGATCTTGACAGAATACGACATCCAGTACACGACTCAGAAAGCCATCAAAGGAAGTGTATTGGCAGACCACTTGGCACATCAGGCAGTAGACGACTATCAGTCAATGAACTTTGAGTTTCCAGACGAGAGCATCATGATTGTGACTGATTGTGAAGTACTTGGACCGGATGAAGGACCTGAGGAAGGATCTCGATGGTCTATGCACTTTGACGGGGCATCCAATGCTTTGGGTAATGGTATCGGCGCTGTAATCATATCCCCTCAAGGCACTCATACTCCACTCACTGCCCGACTATGTTTCAACTGCACCAACAACATGGCGGAGTATGAGGCATGCATCATGGGTCTCCAAGCTGCGATCGACTTAAGGATCAAGTTTTTGAGTGTCTTCGGAGATTCCGCTCTCGTGATCAATCAGATCAAAGGAGAGTGGGATACGAAACATCTGAATCTTATTCCTTACAGAGAATGTGTGTTGACATTGATCCCCCATTTCACAAAGATTACCTTTGAACACTTTCCAAGAGAGGAGAATCAGTTGGCGGGCGCGTTAGCTACGATGTCTTCCATGTTCAAAGTCAAATGGGACAATGAGGCTCCCCAGGTCATTATTTGGAAACTGGACGAACCGGCATACTGTTGTGATCTTGAGACTGAGTTGGTAACTGAGAAGCCTTGGTACCATGAGGTGAAGAGGTACTTGGAAGCTCAAGAGTATCCTGAAGGTGCATCTGTCAACGATAAAAAGTTTCTGAGAAGGTTCGCAGCGAAGTTCTTCCTTAGCAACGGCATTCTGTACAAGCGAAATCATGATTCAACCTTACTGCGTTGTGTGGATAAGACTGAAGCAGAAAGGATCATGGAAGAGCTACATGAAGGTACCTTCGGAACGCATTCCAGTGGACATACCATGGCAAAGAAGATCCTTCGGGTAGGGTATTTCTGGTCCACAATGGAAGCCGACTGTTACCAACATTCTCGGACATGTCATAAATGCCAGATTTATGCAGACAAGGTGCATGTTCCTCCAGTTCCTCTGAATGTCCTGACTGCACCTTGGCCTTTTGCAATGTGGGGCATAGATATGATCGGCGATATTAAACCTACAACATCCAACGGGCATCGCTTCATCCTAGTGGCGATCGATTACTTTACGGGGTGGGTTGAAGCAGCTTCCTACGCCACTGTAACCAAGAACGTCGTGGCACGGTTCATTCGTCATAACCTGATCTGTCGATACGGCGTCCCAGAAAGGATCATTACAGACAATGGTACCAATCTCAATAACAAGATGATCACTGAGCTCTGCGAGCAATTCAAGATACAGCACCACAACTCTTCTTCTTACCGGCCGAAGATGAATGGGGCTGTAGAAGCAGCGAATAAAAATATCAAGAAAATTGTGCAGAAGATGACAGTGACTTATAAAGATTGGCATGAGATGTTACCGTTTTCTCTACATGGGTATCGTACCTCAGCACGGACGTCAACCGGGGCAACTCCTTTCTCCTTGGTCTACGGCATGGAGGCAGTCTTACCGATTGAAGTGCAGATACCCTCTCTCCGGATAATGAAGGATGCAGATCTAAGCGAAGATGATTGGATCCAGACACGACTTGATCAGTTAAATCTAATCGACGAAAAGAGACTTGCTGCTATTTGTCATGGTCAGACGTATCAAAAACGGATGATCAGGGCATTTAACAAAAAGGTCATACCACAAGAATATCAAGTTGGGGATCTGGTAATCAAGCGTATCATCCTTCCTCAGAGTGATCCAAGGGGCAAATGGACCCCTACATACGAAGGGCCATTTGTGGTTAAACATGTGTTCTCAGGAGGAGCCATGATTCTAACTACCATGGATGGTGACGACCTTCCTCACCCCGCCAATGCAGACATAGTAAAAAGATACTACGCATGATAAAAGACCCGCTAGGTTGACATACCTAGGCAAAAATTAGGGCTTCTCGGCGAACCAAAAGGGTTCGGGTAAAATGAAGGGATGAAATGAAAAAAATCTGTACACCCGGCAAGTCGAAAACCTGAAAAGGCGGCTTGGGCAAAAATGGGTATCCCGGTGGACCGAAAACCCGAAAGGGCGGTCCAGGCAAAAGTTAGGGATAAAGCGTAATACTATGTCTCATTGGATCACTTTGCATCCAGAATCCGGTATCAACATCAAGTTCAGACGGCATCAGTCAATCAGCTTCATCTTCAGCTAGGTCATCAAGTGATGAGACGCTCGAAGATATAAAGGCGATAGCAGAGTTGGAACCCAGTGGGATTATTCCTTTCACACAGCTGTTTTATTTTCCCTTTGTACAAATTGTATAAATTCTTTTGTTCGGCGGTGTTCTCTTACTAGGACGTCAGCCTCTTGTACATAAACACCTATTTACAGGCAAATTCAAAAAAATCAATATAAATTCACTTTTCAATTGCCAATTGTTTTTCCTTTTTCTGTTTTGTTTTGCGAAGAACGTCCAAGGTTCAATTTGTGATATATGCATTTAACGCTAATTGCTAACTCATAAATATTTGCATACGAAACAAAGGATTAATTACAGGTAACATTAGAAGCAGGGGCAATAATGAGTTGTCTAAAGCGATCTAATTGCTCTGTCCACCAAGGTACCAAGGTAAGTTCAGCTGAAGAACATAACCATATATCTTAATTCCCCGGAGAGTGAGCCAGCAAGTCAAGGCACTCTCCCCAAGCAAAGATATACAATCAGTCTTAAGGAAGTTGGGTATCCTCCAGCAGATCTCAACATTCCCAGAGCAATATCCAAACATTCTTAACAAGCATCCCCGACAGTCTTGATCTAGGATTGTTCCCCGGCGGTCTACCAGACATTCAGCGGAGTCACTTCCAGTACATCTCAAAGATTTCCCCAGGAGAGTCCAATCAAGATTTCCCCAAGAAAGTTTGAATCATCTCCCCGGCAGGAAGCTTATCCCCAGTAGAGTCTGGAAGCTTGCCTCCCGCAGAGCACGAACGCGTCTCCCGGCTGTGTTCAAAGGTTATTTCCCTACCAGGATATAACTGGGTTATCCTCAGCCAAAAGCCATGAAAAGATCGTCCTCGGCGAAGTCTTCTTATCCCCAGCGGAGTCTATTAACACTTCCAACATAACAACGGTATCCCCAGCGGAGTTACCATCAATATCCCAGCAAAGTACCTCTCTCCCCACAGAGTATTGATCCCCAACAAGATCGCTAGAGTAGTTATTCCCCGCAGAGTAATCTCTTCATCAAGTTTATTCCCCAACAGAGTTATCTTCTCCTACCGGTATTATTGCAACCATCACTCCCCAGTGAAAACAACAAGGCACTATTCTCCAATATCAGCCCAGGATGTGACTTCCCGGCACCCGTCAAGGATTTACTTTCCTAGACAAAAACATACATTCATAAAACATCTCATACATCATGATACATGCATGAACGCATCGCACAATCTCATTTATGTTGAGAACATCATTGCTTGATCCATATCATGCATTGCATATGACTGACCTTTACCTTTCAGGAAAGATCCAGTTAAAGTTCTCAGCTATGTCCAAGACTTTTGTCTGGTTCAGTCAGATTGACCCTAAGATCTCCCTGATTCTTATCCAGTTGAAGTTATTTCAAGACCTTGTCCGGTTCAGTCAGATCGACCCTAAGATCTCCCTGATTCTTATCCAGTCAAAGGCCTTCTCTGGTTCAGTCAGATCGACCCTAAGATCTCCCTGATTCTTATTCCAGTTGAAGATTTCAAGACCTTGTCCGGTTCAGTCAGATCGACCCTAAGATCTCCCTGATTCTTATCCAGTCAAAGGCCTTCTCTGGTTCAGTCAGATCGATCCTAAGATCTCCCTGATTCTTATTCCAGTTGAAGATTCCAAGACCTTGCCTGGTTCAGTTAAATCGACCCTAAGATTTTTCTGATTCTTATCCAGTCAAAGGCCTTCTCTGGTTCAGTCAGATCGACCCTAAGATCTCCCTGATTCTTATTCCAGTTGAAGATTCCAAGACCTTGCCTGGTTCAGTTAAATCGACCCTAAGATTTTTCTGATTCTTATCCAGTCAAAGGCCTTCTCTGGTTCAGTCAGATCGACCCTAAGATCTCCCTGATTCTTATTCCAGTTGAAGATTCCAAGACCTTGCCTGGTTCAGTTAAATCGACTCCTAAAGATTTTTCTGATTCTTATCCAGTCAAAGGCCTTCTCCGGTCCAGTTAAATCGATTCCTAAAGATTTTCCTAATAAAGACTCAGTAGAAGACATCCCAGATTCTCTCAACGTTACTGTTGAGGTAGTAATCACCCCAGGTTCTCTCATCGTTACTGTTGAGGTAGTAATCGCCCCAGGTTTTCTCAATGTTACTGTTGAGGTAGTCAACGTTACTGTTGAGGTAGTAATCGTCCAAGGTTCTCTCACCGTCCCGTTGAGATAGTAACCATCCCTGATTCATTCATCACCTTTTGAAGCTCCAGATTCAATTCCTGTAACCAGTCAGGGCACATTTACACAAAGAATTTGAAGACCAACTCTTGTAACAGGTCAGGTAATCATCTTTCTTTTTTCAGGTACGCAAGTTCTCGCTAAGGAGTCTCTTATGCGATCGACACCCAGATGGCATCTATAAGCCCATCCACCTATCCATCACCTCTCAACATGGCATATGTAAGCCCATAATCCTATCCATCAATCTCCAAATGGCATCTGTAAGCCCATTCCCACCATCACACTACTATGTGAGCGCAAATTTCTGGGCACTCTAGTGTTCAATCATCTTCCACCTTCGGATTACGAAAGGCACGCTAGCCAATCTACATCCTCAGGTTTAAGAAGATTGAACAGGGGCAACTGTTGTACCCCAAAATTTTCCCTCCCATATTCTTCAAGATTTGCAAAGAGCATGCTTCAAAATCTCCCAAGAGTTGCACAGTCCAATGGCCTCCTAACAGTCAAAAACTAGGGTTTTGGTTCTGGCAAAGAAGTTGAAGGTTTCAAGGGTCCAAACAAGTCCCACATGACTATAAACATTGTCAAGCACCCTTGTGCCAAGTTTCAAGACTCACAGCACAAAATTGCACAGTCAAAAACCCTAATTGCTCAACAGTCAACTGCAGGGGCAAAATGGTCATTTGACAGTCAAAAGTCAAAATTTTTGGTCAACATCTTATTTTGAAGCCACAAACATCATTTGATCAATTCTTGATCATGATTCTCAAGGCATGGCTCAAAAAGTCTCAAGATGCAAAAGTTTCTATATTTGGACAGCTGAAAAAGTCAACTGCAAATTGACCAGGGCATAACTTCCACATGGTTTATCAGAAAAATTCCATCCAAAGTTCATTTTGAAGAGAATGACATTTCCTACAACTCATCTTCACACTTCAAGTCCAAGAAATTCTCTCACAAAAAGTTATCAATCTCAACATTATAGGTCATTTTCAAAAGTCAACAAAAAGGCACTTTAAGTCAAAGACCATAACTTGAGATTGGTAAATCAAAATGACATGGGACCAAAGGCATTGGTTATAGGACTTCAAGACCTTTCCAAAATGTCCAAGAACATGATCAAAGCTTAAAAATTGAGTAAGATATGCCTTGTGGAAGTTGGGAAATTTTTGGGAATTTTGAAAAGTCAACTTTACTTCAAATGCCTCAAAATTGCTAATGGGCCACAATTTCTTCCAAGAATCATCACCCAAAAGCTATGCACGACCCATTGACCCAAAGGGGAGTTATTTTCTTATTTTTAATTTATTAATTGAATTTTTAAAACCATTAATTCATTTAATTAAAATTAAATATGAGAAAAATACTAAACAAATGTTTTTGAATCTTTTTATGCAGCATATGCCCTCATTATTCACTCAAGATCTCGTGCACATCAAAAAAGGAAAGATTTTATGCAAATTGACATGTTCTTCATGATGAAAAGATTGAAAAAGATTCATGAAAATCAAGTTTTGAAAATCATTAAAGACAAAGCTTTGGGCTTGGATTGTTGACCTAAATCATTCCTCATATATGCACAAAGCTAAACCTAATCACAAGAACAGGTAAGCTGCGCCCAAGGACACCAAACAACTTTGCATTTTTTCACCAAAAAACTTCAAATCTGTTTTCATAGTTTCAGTGTGTTTCAGGACCTAAAAACTATTCCATAAGCTTGCTTACATTGCCAGGGATCTTTCCCAATCAAAATCAAATCTCCATACATCCAGAAACGGTAGAAATACGTTGCCCTGTTCATAACTTTTTACCTATTCGTGTTTTCATTTTCACGCCATATCAATACATTTTCATTATTGTTTTATACTAATATGTTGATTCTGAAGCTAATGGCATAATTTAATTGAAGAATGCTTGCATGTATGGAAAGTTACCATGAACGATGCCTAGGGTTTCAGGAACCTTGAATTGGGGTTTTATGCATAAGGCAAAATTAGTCAACCAAAATAGGACCATTGAACTCAGGACGTTCAGACGAATACAATCATCACATCGCGCCTTTTTTATGATTGCCCAATTTCTATTCGCTATTATTTGTGGTTTCAGGTTGTGGGGGTTTAAAACCCCCGCTATCTATCTCATATTTTCAGGTAAAACGAAGCAGCCATGAAGAAGATGCTGAGTTGTCTCAACCAGACTGGACCATTCAAACATTCGCGCGTGTTTTTTTTTATGTTTACCAATAGCACTTATTCTCTCTCATATTAATCATGTTCCACTAAATGAACAAACAAACGCGTTTGGCTGGTTGGTGAGTGAGGTGTCCTTCAAGCATTGGGACCTGGGTTCGATTCCCAGGTCCCCCATATTTCTGCATATTTTTCATGTTAACATGTTCATGTGGTCATCACGCTCAAGGGAGTACCATATGCCTTCACATGCTGGCTTGCCACATAATCCAGGAGATCAATCTGAAGGCCATAATGAGGATTCCAGGGTACACACTAGTCCACCATGCACACGTGACCATTGAAAAGTCAACAGGCCCTGACTTATTGGGCCAAAATTGCTTGCAAAAAGCCTCCAAATTGGGCAGACACCCCCCAAAGTTTGTATATCCTTTAATCTCTTTTCTTTTCTTTCCCTTTTTTAATTCTTTTGATCATTTTTTTATTTTATTTAATTTACTTCAGATAATTAATTTTCATATAAAAACCAAAAAATCAGAAAATTCCAAAATAAAATATATTTATTTATTTAATGCATTAATGCTTTTTGTAAATAAAATTCTAATAATCAATTAGTTTTAATTTTAGTTTTAACTTTAACATTTTTCTTAAATAAATTAAAACACATAAAAATTAGGTTTTGTAGCATTTTACCTTTTTTTTTCCAATAATTAAATTTCCTCATCATCATTATTATTAATTCTTAATTAATTTGTAAATACTTGTAATTAAATAATTAGGTTAAATTAGGTCAAACCTAAACATTTTTCTTTAATAAATTAAAAACAACTAGAACTAGGGTTTTATTTTTAATTTTAATCCATTTTCTTTATTTTCATTAAATACCAAAAACATCAAAAATAAGTTCTTTTCTTTAATTAATTAATAATTTCAATTCAATTCCTTAAAGGGTCCAACGCCCTCGCACCTCCGATTATAATTCCTTTTCGCGCATTTATTTTTATTTCTTTTATGAATGTAATGTATTTGCCCCAAAGCCTTGTAATAGATAATTAGAACATTTATTTCCCGCATTTTTATTTATTCAAATCGGGTCTTGGTTTAATTTGGCGATGTAGACCCACGCCTTGTAATAGCGTAGGACTTTTATTTCCGCATTTTAAATTCCGCACCCTTAACTGCTAATAATCACATGAAAGAATGTATGCAAAAATAAAATCAAAGCGTAGAACACTCAATGCATGATCAAGACAAATAATAACTGAAAATGACACACAATTCACACACCACCCCTAGGGTACGCCTCACTGTTGCCTTGCCCCTCGAAACGTGGTCGTTGAGTAGAGGACGTTTTAGTAAGTCCTCATGTCCATGAACATGGCATGGGGGTAGCTTCTAAGGTATCCTCCTATTGCTCTGGTGACCACACTGTCCCTAACTCTCGAATTGACCCGAACACCTCCAACGGTGGTGCTACCTACCTCTCAATGGTGGGATGGCACTACCTTAAGGACATTTACACAGACTAATTCCTTAGGGTAGGTAGATGACTCGTAGATACTTGCTCTAACTCAAAACAAATCAAAAACTTCTTTTCACACCGACACTTTGCAAAAATCTTTCAAAAAACAACTTTTCAAACACTCTTGAGGACCGATACAAGAGTCGAACTGAAATTTTAAACGAAACTTTTTCAAACCCACTCACCTTGAAAAGCAAACAAACATTTTGAAAACACAATGAGCAAGTATCTAAGAGCCCATGGATAACCATGGATAGAAAGGGTGCTAACACCTTCCCTTTCTATAAATCTACCTCCCGAACTGAGAACTAATCTCAATAAGGAATTTTTCTGTGCTTTTGTCCTTTCCATATTGGAGAAAATAAAAGACGGTGGCGACTCTTGCTTCCGCGACATTTCGCGAACCAGCGTTAAACAGTCAGTTCCAGATCCACCGATCACAAGATGGATTGTAGGAAATTGAATCCTCTTCAAAATGAGCTTTTTATGGGTCATTTCTCATAAAGTATGAGAAAGTTATGCTTGGTCAAAGTTGAGTTGACTTTTCCTGCAAAACCCTAATTTAGCAACTTTTGAATCTTGATGAATCTTGAGCAATCCTTGATTAATCATGATCAAACCTTGATCAAATGATGAATAATACTTCAAAATGAGAATGTTTACAAAAAATCTTGAGGTTTGACTGTTCATAGGTCACAGTTGACTTTTGCCCTAGCACAGTCGATTTTTGGGACTCTTGAGCAATTGACTGACCAAACTTCCTCTGCAAGGCTTGAATTTTGACATGGATGAACTTGAGAGCATATTAGGACATTGGGGAGCACTTGGGGTCATTTGGATGTAAGGACCTTGATGCAACTCAAAACCCTAATTTTGGATTGACTGCCTTAGGAGGTGACTTGACTGTCCAACTCTTGAGCAATCTTGAGCAACTTGGAGATTATTCTTGACATGTCTTGAGAAATATGGGAGGGAAAATTTTGGGGTACAACACCTACTTTTAGTATAAATTAAGAATCTTGTGTAATTTTTAAGTGTGTTTAACCTATTGTACTAAAACTCTCAAATATTATCCAAGTAACTACTGCGTGAGAAAGGATAAAAGCTGAGCAATGTACGTTGGAAACAACTTTTTTACTTAATGAAAGTCTTTTTACATTACTTTACCAATATCCTGAAAAGTTATTCTTTTACTTTCATTTTTATGCTTTTGCTTACTTTTCAACAATCTCAAACATCCTTTCTCTGGGTCGAACGTGCGTTCTTCCTTCTTACGCATTTCACATAAAGATTAGCATATGTTTTGGGATTAGTTTGGTCGATCCCGTAAGTAAACCAAAAACCTTACCTTTTTGGAGATCAGCGATTGTTTACCAAAAACAACGGTAAACAATGGCGTAGTCGAAGCGACCAACAAAAACATTAAGAAGATGGTGCAGAAGATGGTAGTACCTACAAGGACTGGCATGAGATGTTATCGTTTGCTCTTCATGGCTACTGTACTTCAGCTAGAACATTAACTGGGGCAACTCCCTTTTATTTGGTCTATGACATGGAAGTTGTGTTGCCAATGGAAGTTCAGATTCCCTCTCTAAGGATTATGAATGAGGCAGGCTTAGGCGAAGACGAGTGGATTCAGACAAGATTGGATCAATTGAACTTGATCGACGAAAAACGACTGGCTACTGTATGTCATGGTCAAACGTACCAAAAACGTATGATCAATGCTTTCAATAAAAAGATCAAGCCTCGAGTATATCAAGTTGGTAACTTGGTGATAAAGCGCATCATTCTGCCATAAGGCGACCCCAGGGGCAAATGGACTCCCACCTACGAAGGGCCATTTGTTGTCAAGAGAGTGTTATCTGGTGGTGCCATGATGCTAACTACCATGGATGGTGAAGACTTTCCACATCATGTGAATGCAGACATAGTTAAAAAATACTACGCATAAGAGACCCGCTAGGTTGACACACCTAGGAAAAATAAGGGCATCCCAGCAAACCAAAACGTTTGGGCAAAAATTAGGGATATATGCAAAAGATTGTACACCCGGCAAGTTGAAAACCCGAAAGGGCGACTTGGGCTAAAATGGGTATCCTGGTGGTCTAAAAACCCGAAAGGGTGGTCCAGGCAAAAGTTAAGGATTGAAAGCATATGACTATGTCCTGTGGAATCACCACAATCGAATTTATTACCAAGGTCTGAGTTCAAACGGCCCAAGATCAACCCAATCAACTTCTGTCAATGACAAGGGACATTCAAAGACATTGGGGCAATAGTAGAGTTGGAATGTAATGAGATCATTTCCACATGGCTTTTTTTGTTTTTAAAATTTTGTTTTCCTTTCGACAATTTCCTCTTACTAGGATCTCCGTCTCTTTGTACAAAAACGCCTATTCATGGGCCAAATATCAATACAAATATACTTTGAAGTGCAAAAATTCTGTTTTATTTTTAATGCAAAATTGTCCAATGACTAAAATTGAACAAACATATGCATATTGTGATACAGTGGGAGAACTGACTTGGTTGTTTTGCGTTTGATCGCAAATGTTGCGGTTAGTAAGAGTCACCACCGACTTTTCTTTTATCCAAAAGGAAAGGCTGAAAAGAACATGAAAGACCTTTGAGATGTTTTCTTGAGTTCGGGGGGTAGATTATGAAAAGGGAAGGTATTAGCACCCTTTTCATCCATGGTTTTCCATGGTATCTCAGTTACTTGCTAGATCACTTGCTTTTGTTTGAAAATGTGCTTTATGTGGTTTTTGAAAGTATTTTGTAAAGATGCCATCGTTTAGGCAAACTTTGTAATGATTCTCGTTCGTAAGAATGTATACAAAGTGTTTGATCTTTTGAAAATGTTTTCAGGTTTGAAAGATGTTTTGAAAATGTTGGTATTTTGAAAATAGCAAGGATGTTTTGGTTTTGAAAATTGAGCAAGTAACTAGGAACATTCTACCTACTGAAAAGTCTTTCATGTTCATATCCTCTTTCCTTTGACATTGTTATCTTACCATTGATTTGGTAAGTAACCCTATCTTTGGATGTAAAAGGGACGGGTGTGGGTCATTGTATAACCATGATTAGAAATGTTGTAAGATATATTATCATTTTCTTTAAGGGACTAAGATCATTTTTAAAGGCAACATGGATAGCGTCATTGAGGGACTATGATCTTGTATTTTGTTTGTTTTTGCTAAGGTACATCACATGCATAATATGGACATTTTTGTAAGGCAACCAAGTGGATTTACCCTAAGGGTGTAAGTGTGCAAGTGTATTGATTTACATGCTTGATTTGTCTTTGATTAGGGTTTGCTATTTGTTGATTTTAATCTTTCCATACAAAACCCTAATTACTAGCATTTGTATATAAAGCATTTAAATTGCGGAAAATAAAAATACTAAGCTATTACATGATTAGGGGGATGGGGTATACAAATTTACAAATGGGGATGACAAGTAAAGTAAATCCTAATTACTATTACAAGGCTTTGACAATTGCATAATTTATAATGCAAAAATAGTAAAATATGCAAGAAGATGTAAAGTGAGAGAAATTGTTTTTTAGGGTTTTTTATAGAAAAGGTTTTGTAATTTAATTTCATTGAAGAAAAACCTAAGTCTAAGTTAAATTTTAAAAAAAAAACTAATTGTTTAGATTTTTTTTGAGGTTTCATTTGAAAACAAAGGTTTTACAGTGTTAGGTCATTTCCAAGCAATGCAATATGTCCAAAATAAGCTAAAAAAACTCAAAAATCAAGAAAATTGGTGCCTGAGCTGACACGGGCCGTGTCAGTGGACACGAGCATCTGTGTCAGGACCTGTCCATGACTTCTCTACACTTTTTTTTGTTCCAGCCAATCTGACATGGCTGTGTCGTGTGACACGGGCGCCCGTGTCACCCACTGTCCATCTTTTTTCTACTCGTGTCTGAACCAGTAACACTGACACGGGCCGTGTCGTTTAACACAGGCACCCATGTCATCCCCTATACCTGCATTTTGTTATGTTTTTAACCCAACTAAGCTGACACGGGCACCCGTGTGAGCCTCTGGTCTGGCTTTTTACTAGTTTTTTTCTCTCTTTGATCTGTCTTATTATATCTTTTGAACGTAGAAGCAAATGATGTATGAACAATGATATCACAGTTTGGGAAAGTTTACCTCTCGAAGTGGAAGCTTTAGAACATGTACGGATGTTTTAGGGTGAAAAGTGGTGATTGATCGAGCTCCTTCGAACCTTCTTGAAGTAGCTCCAACCTTCCCTTTATGCTGAAAATGGTTGAACCTCTCCAACCAAGTCAAGTCAATGTATGTTTTTTTTTAGTTTGGAAGATGGTGATAGTGAAGTTACGGAAGTTATTCTTATGTTTTAACAACTTCTATATGGTTTATGTGAAGTGTTTGAATTGTTTGTTTGGAGAAAACTTGCAAGGTATGAGATTCAAAGATTTGGACTTCAAAGCTCAAAAATGGAGGTTTTATGGACAAATCTGGTTTTTGATAGCAAAAATGATTTTGAGTGTTAGTTTCTCCTTCTATTTT
This sequence comes from Vicia faba, assembly GCA_948472305.1. Taxonomy (NCBI): domain Eukaryota; kingdom Viridiplantae; phylum Streptophyta; class Magnoliopsida; order Fabales; family Fabaceae; genus Vicia; species Vicia faba. The sequence goes on along the minus strand of OX451739.1, from coordinate 431,162,605 downwards.
TTGGCCTCTTTCTCATGCAATTAGCCTCTCTATTTATAGAGAAGGTTTGAGACTTCAAACAACTCAGATTTTGAATCACATGTTATGGCTATCTTGCTTGTTTTTGAAGCAAGCATGAAGAACATGTTTCCAATGCTTGTACCAAGCTATGTAAATTGGTTGATCACTTTAAACATGTTTGTTCTGACTTGTAGAAGTTGAGTGTGATTAAAACAACAATTTATAGGCTCAAGAAATTGACTTTATGATTAAAGTGAACTTTGCAAGAATGACAATGGTGCCTTTGTGCCAAAAATGGAAAGATGTAATGGACAATACTTGAACCACTTGGATAATGGTTTAATCAATTGTGTAAAAATCTTATTATGGATAGATTTTCAAGTCAAGAGGCCTGCAAATTGAATATTATGCAGCATGGCTAAGATTTTGGCTCCTTGTTCATCACAAATCTGCCTTGTAAATCAAGAATGAATGTCCAACTTCAGATCCTTGAATCTCCTAGCTCAAATATGATAAATTCATGCTCTTGGATGTTTTGGAAAGCTTGAAACACCATCTATAACTTTCATGTTTCCCATTTTGACAAAATCATCATGTAACTATGTTAAAAAATTCCAAGAAGTTGGGATAAAATCCTGACTAAAACAGCTGAAAATTTCTCCAAGTGTTTATTCAAAAATGCCATGACTTCATAAATTTATAACTAAAAATCCAAGCATTTCTAGAAAAGTCCTGTCCTACAAAGTTTTAGATATCATTGAGATCTACAACTTTCATGTTATAAGTTTTCCTTGAATCATCTTGCATCATGGTGAAAAGTTGGCATGAAGAAATGAAATTATCATGTATAAAAAACACTTAGAAAAATTTCTAAGTCTTGAAGTGTTTGAATTTTCACATTGACTTTTGACTTTCTTGATTTCTTGATGATCAAGTTTCATATTTTTGAATGTCTTGATGAATTTTGATCTTTGAGACTTAATGTTGACCAAAAAGTCAAAGTTTGACTTTTGGTGCTACAATTGACTTTTTCATCAGTACAACTAATTTTTGGTCTCTTTGTCAATTGACTGAGAAGACTTGAAACTTGACATGAGCATTCTTGAAGGTCCATAATGATCCAAGAACTTCAATTGAAGTATTATAAGTCCAATTGTTCTTATGCAAATTCAAACTCTAATCTTGAGGTATCAGTGTTGAGGAGATGACTTGACCTAGTCAATATTGGTGCAAGCTCGAGCTTTCGCGGATCTTTGTGAGAAATGTCTTGATAAATGAGAGGGAAAATTTTGGGGTACAACACATATGAACATGATTATTAATATTTGACACATGTGTCCTGCTAAGTGTTGTACCCCAATTTTTGCCCCTAAGATTCCCCTATCATATCATGTCAACTTGATCATAACAAGATCACATTAGGGTTAGTTCTTCATCTTTTTCTATCTCCTATCTTTAAGTTTGCTCTTGAGGAATTTCCAAGCACCTTGGTTGTGTATCTTGTATATGTGTTGTTGACTAACTTCTAATCAAAATACAAAAAAATATTTGTCTTTGTCTTTGCACAATTTGTGTTTTGTAGGTACCAAGTCGAAGCATCCAACAAATAAGCTCATGCAAAGTTGATTTGATCCTGTATTGTGGCAAAAGACAGCATGCATCGACCCATAAAGGTATGTATCGACTCATTTTGCTGTGCATAACTAGCATGTGTCGACACATGCATGTATGTATCGACTCATCCTGCTTAAATAACTAGCATGTGTTGACACATGCATGTATGTATCGACTCCTCCTGTTTGAATAACTAGCATGTGTCGACACATCCGTGTTATGTATCGACTCATGCAGTTTGTGTGATTCTGTAATGTGTTGGAATAACAATATGTATCGACACATATAGGCATGTATCGACACATGTTGTGTTATGCAGCTAGGATGTATCGACACATACCACTCATGTATCGACTCATAATGGCAAAATGCACGTGTTTTTTGAAAAAAAAAAGCCAGCAAATTCAAATTGTCATCATTTTGGCTCCAATTTTTTCTGCATAATTTGAAATTATATCATTAATTAAAATTTGGCTCCAAGAATCAATTACCATATTACCACTAATCCCAATCCTAAAAATCTATAAATAGAGACCTCATTTCATTCAAATCACAAGCTTTTGATAACCAAACTCATCTTGCTAAAAAATCTCTCAATTCTCTCCATTTTACCAAATTCACTCAAAGCTCCATTTTCAAAAAGTTAGTAAGCTTTGTATTGAAGCTTACTAATATTTGAGCTAAACCTTCATCCAAACACTTTTTCTCCATCAATTCTCTACATCCAAGCTTTGGTAATTGATTCTAGTGGTTGAATTGAAGCAAATTCTGAAGTTATTTGATAATTCTCAAATTCTACCTTTGGTAAGTTGGATCATCATCTTTCACAATGTGATCTCTTGTGGATTTCTGGTTTTGATTCATTGAGCACTGTTTTATGATTCCATTAGTGCTATTTTCTCAAAATTTGCTGGAATTTTCATGCTCAATTGGATTCATGATCATAAGGTGTTTGATGAAAAGTTGGAACAAAAATTTGATCTTTAAAATGTTGTTTTTTACTGATTTTTAACAGGTTGCAATCAATTGTTGTAACATTGCAATTGATTGTCACAGAAAATTGATTTGATAAAAAAACTGCACTGACGCAATAGGTTACTGTCTAGGCACAATTTATTGTAACAGTGCCAAAAATACTATTTCAGCTTTATTTTGGGGCTGTTTTGACTCAAATATTTTTCTGGTCACTCTCTTTGATGGATAATTTGGATTGCAATTTTAAATGTCCAATTTGTTTTTAAACTCAATGAACTTTGTGATGTAGATGAATTTGGATAAATGTTCATCAATTCAAATCTACCTAAGAGTGAATTATTTAATTCATTTTTGGTGCTTTAGATTAATGATATATTTAGTGCTTTAATCCATCTAGAGGAGTGGTTGAATTTAAAGATGAAAGAATTTTGAAATGGTAATGCAAATTAGCTTATCATTCCCCTCCCTCTTCATCTTATCCCTTTCTTTTTTAATTGTGCTACATGTTAAGGGATGGTGATCTCTATATCATTTATCCAAACATAAAGTACATAGATTACTATTGACTGGCCTCAAAATAGGTGTGACTTCTACATAAGTCCACTTACGATTGCTTAACATAGCGCTAAATTTTGTCCCGATTCGAATAAATGATCATTTGTGTCCCAAACTTATGATTGCAAGCCCAAGTATGTTAATTTGATCTCTTTGATCCAATAACATTGAGATTCATTATGTGGAGGCTTTGGTTCTACCAATCCTCTAATGGATCTACAACACCTTTGGTCAACGCGGATCACTTAAACATCGTTGATCATTAAATGTTACTTTTTGAGGATTCCAAAATGGATGACATACTTGACAAAAAGCAAATGCAACTTGTTGTATGGAGGCTTTGGTTCTACCAATCCTCTAATGAGTTCCAAATGCAAGTTTCAATATGTTCATCCAACTAACCACTAATTTCTAACAATTGACTTTACTTTATGCTTTTTATTTTTTATGCTTTATGTACCATTTAATTTGAGCATTTACATTTCATGTCATTTTTTATTTTTGCTCACTTGAGCATTTACTTTTATGTCATTTTTATTTTGCTCACTTGAGCTTTTCTTTTCCTTTTAAAGACACCTAATAATCAACATGAACCATAAAAATTTTTAATGATGCTTAGACCATTTGGTTACTATCCTTGGCATTATGGAGCATTGGACTTCTTGGACTTAGGATTAGAGACTTTGGCCTATCTTGGAGACTTTATGAATTTATTCATTATTTTGTCTGGAGTTCTTGAGGTTTACCTCAAGACATTGGGTTGTTTGTTTGTTTTGTGTGCAGGTTATTGTGATTACATACTTTGTTTATAATTTGGAATTCACCCGTATATAGCCGTTACTCTGCCCAATTTTTGCGAAGACTTAATACACTTGAAGTTTGTTTCTCTCAAGAGGTCTAGTATCTTTGCTTGCTTGGTTTTAATCCAAAGAATGGGAATTCTATATTGACTCATAATGTCAAGTATTGGCTTCTTGTTGGTTAGATGGTTCTTATCCCTAGCTCTTACCTTATGCTTTAGGATAGTCTCTTCTTCTCCTCCCATCTTCTTTAATTTCAAAAATCTTCTCCCTCCTTTTAGAAACTCTTCTTATTTCTAAACTCGAAATACTTTCATAATAAACTTGGACTTAGGTCCATGCATTTTCAAAATATTTTCATAAATAAATTTCAATCAATTTGATAATACCTTGACATTTTTGTGAGAAGACTAAAAGTCAATCAATCTCATTTCAAACCATTTTTGCCACTTTGGCTTTTTTATCTTAAAACTTTTCTTAAAAGATTAGACTCTTGTCAATCCTTGTAGTGATGCAAACAACTATACTTCTACAATATGTAGTAAAGAGAGATATTTTTCACTTGGGTGTTGAGTGGGGCATTGTTGATTTTAAAATCCAAGTCATATCCTCCACTTTGAGATGATGCAAATTCTCCTTTCTCATGATTGTGGGTAGTAAGTATGTTTTCCACACGGACAATGATAATGATGTCTTATCTTATAAAATTAACCAACACACTTGTGTTTCAAATTTTTAAAAGAGGAACTACGTGTACTCTGATCCCCTATTACATGAAAGGTGGTACGTAGGCACTAAAGGTTCGCAACCGCGGCGGGTGGAAAAATCATAAAAATATTTCTTTTCTCACCTCCACCATCCATTTTATATATAACACATTTTCATAGCCAAAAATACAGATTTTTCAAAGAGGTTCCTACGGAGTACCGTAGATGTTTAGGGTGCTAATACCTTCCCTTTGCATAACCAACCCCCTTACCTTGAATCTTTCCCACTTTTTGGGTTATTCGCTCTTTTCCCATTCCTTTAGAAACAATAAAGCGCGGTGGCGATTTCATTTTGATTTGTATAAAGTCGTCTAGTCAATTCAATGGCTTAGTCTTGAACATTTCTACCGCTACACTAAGCAACAACAAGCATCTCTTTAATGTATATGGAATATCCCTAGAGTTATTTCATTTACATTATCCCCACAAGACCGACTACAATAAACCAATCCTCAACAGATTTACCCACAAAGTTTCTTTGCATAGGTGGATTCCTAGCCAGAGTCTCAATCTCTTGATAGTTTTCTCCCCAGATAAGTTGATCTTACAGGAAGAAGAACTCATCTCTTCAACAGTTCATCAAGTATTCATCAACAGGGTTTATTTCCCCAACAGGGTTTATTTCCCCAATAAACAAACAAGTAACAAAACTCCCCAGCTGAGTCTGTATCCCCCGACATAGTCTATCCTCCCAAGCTGAGTCTGTATTCCCCACACATAGAATCTTGTTCAAACTCAAGGACAATATTTTGTGATAACTTTTCGAACCAAAAGCAAACCCCATGTGACAACTCTTCGAATTCTAGAACCGTCCAGGCAGCAGTTCAAGTTCGAAACCCACACACAAGCTTTGAGGTAAGTCTTTCTGACTTTAACTCTTTCATTTCAAGCATCTTTATTGATTCATATTCGAGGCCAACATGTAATAACCATGGCCTTCGATGTTAATCTTTTGTGTTTTCCTTAAAGAACTAATCTGTACAGACCCTAAAAAATGTTGGAGTAAAAAAAAGCATACTTCGATATAAAGCCTTTAGGCTTCGACAGGCTCAAACAGCAAGGAAAAGAATGTGTGCTTCGACACACACCTGTTCGTTGCATACATGCTTTGATACACCTGCTTCGATGCACACACATGCTTCGACACGGACATGTTCATCACATACGCACGTGCTTCGATACACACTTGCTTCAAACATACTGACTTGCAGGCCCAAATGAAGGAAAGCAGAAGAGATGTGTGAATCGAAGAACCTACGCTTCGAATCACACTGGTTTTGATTTGGAGAAGCAGGGTCGAAGGAGAGATGTTTCGATGCACACATGCATGATTCGAAATATGCCTCAACACTGGAAATTGAAGGATTTGTTTTCCTTTATTTTTGCGCTATTCTTTTCACATGTTTTCATATTTTTGCTTCATAGCTTATTTCAATATGGTTGTAATATTTAGACATTCGCTTCATCCCACTTGTAATTTGTACCCCCACTCCCCTACTAATGTAATAGTGTAGGATTTAATTTTTCCGTAAACTTACCACTTTTCATTGCTAGTAAAATATGGTGTGGCAAGATAAAAATAAATCTTAGACAACTCTAACAAAAAACAATGCATGCAATCAAACAGACTTGCACACTTACACCTCTAGGGTAACTTTCGCTTGTTGCCTCAGAAAATAGTCATGTCCCTTGAATATGGGACGCTTTAGCAAAGACCCTTTTGATAAAAATATCGTAGTCCCTCGATGACCCTTCGATGGTTCCTTCGATAAACTGATCTCGTCCCTTACGAAAATTGCTAAAGTGTCACATAAGTTGCCTTCTATGACTATACAAATGTCCCATGCTCATCCCTTCACATCCAATGATGGAGCTTCTTACCAAAACAATGGTAAGATAACAACATCTAAAGGAGGAGGAAAAGAATACTAAAGACCTTTTGAGTAGGTAGGATGCTCCCAGTTGCTCGCTTGCTCACAACAAAAACATTTTTTACACCCACACTTTCATTTGAAACATTTTCAAAAGTTAAAACACTTTGTACGCGTTCTTATAGAAACGAGAACCATTACAAAGACACCTTTTCAAAATCACTTTCAAAAACACATTCCACAAATACCTCTTTGAACTATTTTCAAAATAACACTTTGTACGCGTTCTTATAGAAACGAGAACCATTACAAAGACGTTTTTAAAATACTTTCGAAACCCACACCACAAGCACATTTTCAAACAAAAGCAAGTGATCTAGCAAGCAAATAAGAGCCTATAGATAACTACGGATGAAAAGGGTGCTAACACCTTCCCTTTTCATAACCTACCCCCGAACTCAAGAAATAATCTCGAAAGGTATTTCCTGTTCTTTTCAACCTTTCCTTTAGGATAAAAGAAAAGTCGGTGGTGACTCTTGCTATCCGCAACAATTGCGATCAAACATAAAACACCTAAGTCAGCTCTCCCACCGTGTTACAAAACTGGCGAATCTGTTGGGGACTCTGCTTAAAAGTGGGGTTACCTTAGGGATAGATCACCTTTACTTACTTTTCATTGTTTGACTTGCTTGCTTTACATTATGCTTCCTTATTTGGGCTTGTTTTGATCCTCTACCCGGATCCGGGGCACCTTTTTAGGTAAGTAGCAATAAGTTGTGGAAACTGTGTGGGGTATACCGACATGGTCAAAGCAATAACTATGTTAGTGTGGCACATTTGTTGGTACCGGTAGTCCTTGAGTAGTCAAGGAGAATGCAGGGCCGTTGTGTAGTGTCATGAAGCACTAACTGACTTTAGAACCTTACTTGACCAACTTGGCCATTAGGAAGTAGTGAGGTAGCCGACTTTGGTGTAGTCTGAAGCTAGTTGATACTCGATGCTACACTCATTGAGATCGTACTTTCGGGATATTTCGGTCGCCATTAAAGAGGCTCGTGCTGAAACAATGCCCTATGAAGAAAGATCAGTGATATTGAGATCCCCTAGAACCCGGTTACATTCTAGGACAGGTTGAGCCAACTAAACTTCAAGAGGGTGCTTACCTATCAAACTCCATGCAAGACTTGTCTGCTTTATGTATATATGACTATTTGTACATAACAACTTGCTTGCTTTGCATACTTGTACATAACATCATGACATCATACCATAGCATTTTCAATAACCATTTCAAGGATCTCAAGGGTCTGTGATGCAGGGACACGTTGAACCAAACGCTTATCACAGGGAAAGAGGATTTATTCTCCTCTAATCAAAAACACCGTCAAAGACTAAAGCACGGTAACTTGAGTCAAGGGCTATGACCCACTTGACATGGTGAGCTCGATTATCGTAGAAGGACATTCAACGATGCAAAAGCTGTAATCAAAGTTCAACTTTTAACATCTTCTTGTGTTTACCCCGCGAGTTCCTTGAAAATATTGCATCCACATAACATGCATCATATCATGACAGATTTTTCCCACATATCTCTCATCTGCTTATTGTTTATTTCAGTAGAGATGGCTCTAGAACAAATTATCATGGATATTCAAACTCAAAATGCTCAACTTCAGGAAATGTTCTTGAACCTGTCCAAGGGATAAGAAGAGGTGAAATCACTCCTCACTAGGGGCGTGATCATGGGGAATCCTGAGGACAACAAGGATGACCAGTTGGAACGGCTACAAACTGAAATAGCAACAATGAAAGTCCAGATAATGGGATAACTGGTGGGCCAGATGGCTCTTATCCAAAACTTAGCTCAGGGAGAAGAGGAGCTAAGGACCCTCGTCAACAAACTTCATAAAGACAATTACAACTATATGAAACAAATCGTCGATATTGGGGATCAAGTCATCATTCATCCTCCCATGAGGCAAGGGGTCAGTTTGGCGGAAAGTAAACCTTTCCAATTTGTTGCCACGTCACGAGTCCAACAACAACCTCGCCAACAACAATAGGGGAATCAGCGAAAAAAAGGTCGCACCTAAGAGGCAATTTACCAGGATCGGCATGTCGCTAGCTCAGGTGCTATAACACATGTTGAAAGCAGAGCTAATTACATTAAAGGCTCCTCCCCGGAATCCTAACACTGATGCTCCCAGTTACCATCCCAAGGAGAGATATGCATACCATTATGATAGTCATGGGCATGATACGAATGGTTGTTGGGCTCTGAAGAACAAAATTCAAGATTTAATCAACGAAGGGGTGTTGGAATTTACACAAGATGATCAACTAGATCTCTTCTATCACCCCTCAAGGGCATCCATATGAAGTGACAATCTGGGCAAGGAAATTTTCTGTTTATTCGAATTTTCAGTTGTAATTTCTTTGTTTACTTAAACACTTATCTATATGTCATACTTTGGTCATCTTCATTAATGCATTAAATATGTTTGTCTTGAATTAATCCATTCATTTTCATTCTATTTAAACTATGATTTTTTTACTCCCTTTATGATATTCAACTCTTGTTTTAAAAGTTGCAAGCCTTTAGAGGGAGGATGACGAAAACAATGCCATAATCTCATACAATATACTTTTTGACAGACCTTGCTGACGATGTACATGCGTTCTTTCAATTCCTAAACACTGGAGTTATAAGGAGGATAATCCCTAGTCAACCCCTTCGAGCCAAAGAAGTAGAAGTTTTCTTTTTTACACAAATTGAAACCTTTAATCAAAACCTGGGGCAGGGTATTCTCTCAGTTAATTCAAACGCGCGTTCAGTCGCAAAATTTCACTTCATTTACAACGAATGACATCAAAACATTCCTCTGGAATCAAAAGACGGTGATGGTGCCCTACCAAATAGGCAGTCATTACCTCTCAAGAGAAAAGCGCACTAAGTCAAAACCTACGAAAGAGACTTAAGAAAAATTGGGGCATCCCGCTGATTGTAATCTAAAAAACAAGAACAACCAGGAAAAATAAGGGATAATAAATCAAAAAGAGGTCACTACAAATCCTCAACAACATTGAAAATATGGAAAAATGACTGCCTTCCAAAAAAAAAACTTAACTTGTCCGAACCATCACCAAAACGCCATTCCAGACTCAATTGGAGTTCAAACGTATAATTAATTGAGTTTAGGACTGAAGGACATCACAAAGAACGGGCGGGTACAAATACACTTTGAGCCTTATCCTTTGTTTCTTAAACCGTGAATCAAGCCACGTTAAAACCCTTCAAAAGTCCTAATTGAAGCATGGGTTAGTTCAAAAGCATATTGTTACAAAAGATATCCTGAATCCTGTAAGGCTTACTCTAAATCCTGATTTGAATTCACATACTTGCAAAATTCTTTTATCTACTAAAACGCATTTTCAAAACTTCAAGACAAGCATAAACTTTGCATTATTTGAATACCGTTGTTTGCATATAGCTATTTGCTTGACAATAGAGAAATTCACACAACGAATATCGAGCGAACGAAAGCTTTCTCAGTGAACAAAATCACTTTAAATTGGATGACACTTCGAACGATAAATCTCCTATAAACAGGGGGCACATCGTGATCATTGTCCAACATATCTGGGGAAGTCAAGTCCAGATTCCAAGAAATCTCTCAGGAAGTGCTAAAAAACCAGGGGTAGATTTGCATCCGAGTCACTTGGGGCATTGAATATGAACTCCAACAAAGGGTTGTATACAGTCAAGCAAATGTTTCCTAGCAATACTACGAATACTTGCTACTAGGGGTAGTGACAAATCTCCCACAAAGTCCTTGTCATAGGTTGATCCCTAACCAGAGTTTCAATCTTTGAAAACTTCTCCCCAATTGAGTTGATTTCAAGAACCCTCGAGGAGTTCTGCCAAAAGGAAACACCTCTCCAACAGATTGGCGACATGGTTTATTTCCCCAATAAATGGCAAGACTCCCCAACTTGAATTTTCCTCTCATACTATCCCACATCAAGGGACCACAACTCCTCTTCCCCAATAGACTTTCCTACAATCCCCAATAGCTCCCCAGCAGAGCAACGAACAACGAAGACTCCTGATTTCCTTTCCCCAAGCAGGAACCAACACTCTCCATGGATTTTTCTTCTCAAGCTGAATCAACTTTCCCCAACGGAGTTCTCCTCAAACAACAAAACAGGAATCCCCAGCGAAAACATTCTAAAAGCAAGGTCTGGAAGGGTGTGCACACCCTTCATCCCCAACGGCCGTTCGGGATTCAACTTCCCGAAACTCCCCAGCACTTGTCAAGGATTTATTTTCCAAAGACAAAATTACATTCCAACAACATTTCATGCATCATATTTACATACATGATAAATGCATACAACATAATCTCATTTATTTTGAGAACACTATCACGCCATGCATTTCATACATCATGACATTGCATGCAACTAATTTTTTACCTTTTCAGGAAAGATCAAGCAACAGATAAATATCATCAACAGTTTTCAACAGTTCCAGATTAAATACTTGTAACAAGACAAGATAACTATATGTGGATGACCGATTGTAGATTAATATCTGTAACAAGCCAGGAAAGTTATCTTTCTTTCTGAGGTCAAAGACCAATACCTGAAACAAGCCAGGGCAACTATCTACACGACCATCATGAAATAACCCTGCCCAGATGAAGTTTAACATAGACTCATCATGAAGCAACCCTACCCAGGTTCCTTCTCATACATTTCCAGATGCGGTTTGACATGGACTCATCTTAAAGTAACCCTACCCAGGTTCCTTCTCATAATTTCCAGATGCAGTTTTGCACTGACTTATATTAAAGTAACCCTACCCAGGTTCCTTCTCATAATTTCCAGATGCAGTTTTACACGGACTCATCCTGAAGCAACCCTACCCAGGTTCCTTCTCATAATTTCCAGATGTAGTTTTACACGGACTCATCTTGAAGCAACCCTACCCAGGTTCCTTCTCATACAATTCCAGATGAAGTTTAACACGGAATCATCATGAAGCAACCCTACCCAGGTTCCTTCTCATAATTTCCAGATGCAGTTTTACATGGACTCATCCTGAAGCAACTCTACCCAAGTTTCTTCTCATACAATTCCAGATGAAGTTTAACACAGACTCATCATGAAGCAACCCTACCCAGGTTCCTTCTCATTCCTAGATGTAGTTTTGCCCAAACTCATCATGAAACAACTCTACCCAGGTTCCTTCTCCTACCCAGATGCAATTTTACCCAGACTCATCATGAAGCAACCCTACCCAGGTTCCTTCTTATTTCCAGATGCAGTTTTACCCTGACTCATCATGAAGAAACCCTACCCAGGTTCCTTCTCATTTCCAGATGCAGTTTTACCTGGACTCATCATGAAGCAACCCTACCTAGGTTCCTTCTTATTTTCAAATACAGTTTTACCCGGACTCATCATGAAGTAACCCTATCCAGGTTCCTTCTCATTTCCAGATGCAGTTTTACCTGGACTCATCATGAAGCAACCCTACTCAGGTTCTTTCTCATTTCCAGATGCAATTTTACCCGGACTCATTATGAAGCAACCCTACCAAGGTTCCTTCTTATTTCCAGATGCAGTTTTACCCAGACTCATCATGAAGCAACCCTACCCAGGTTCCTTCTCATTTCCAGATACAATTTTACACGAACTCGTCCTGAAGCAACCTTACCCAGGTTCCTTCTCTTAAATTCTAGATGAAGTTTCACATGGATTTATCCTGAAGCAGCCCTACCCAGGCTTCCCTCTCATATGTCTCCTATAGTAGCCCTACACAGGCCCATCATAAATTAAAGAATATTCAAGACCTCTATTGGTTCAGTTTAAATCTCTCAATGGTTTATCCTGATTCCTTTTCGGTAAACATTTTCTCTGGTTCAAATAAATCGCTCCAAGATTTACTCTGATTCTTTTCCAGACCTCTGTTGGTTCAGTTTAAATCGATCAGTGGTTTATCCTGATTCTTTCCCAGTAGACACTTTCCATGGTTCAGACAAATCACTCCAAAGATTTATCCTGATTCTTTCCAGTTAAAGATTATTCAAGACTTCCGCTGGTTCAGATAAATCGCTCCAAGATTTATTCTGATTCTTTTCCAGTTAAAGTCAAACTTATACTTAGTCTAATTGCTGTCAACAATCATCTTTAGATGGCATCTATAAGCCCATCTACAACAACTATCCATCATCTCTCCAAATGGCATCTTTAAGCCCATTCCCTATGCAATCAACTAACACATCATCGAGTGCAAATTTCTAGGTACTTTAGTGTTCAATCATCTTCCACCTTCAAGCTACAAAAGGCGACGATACATTCTCACTTTTCAGGTTCAACAAGATTGGACAGGGGCAGCTGTTGTACCCCAAAATTTTCCCTCTCATTTTCTCAAGATTTCTCTCGCATGTGTGATTACAAAAACCTGTTTAAAGAAATAAAGAAAATGTAAAATTTTGAAGATGTTAATGTGACTTTCGATTAGGTCAAAAAATAAATAACTTGGCTTCGATTTAGCAAAGTTCGATTGGGAAATGTAGTTTCCCTTCAGTCACAAGCTTCGATTTGGGCATTGGCTTCCTTCAAAGTAACCCCCTTCGATCCACAAACTGGGCATATGACTTCCTTCGAAGGAACCTCCTTCGATCCACAAGCTGGGCAAGTGATTTCCTTCGAAGTAACCTCATTCGATCCATAAATTGGGCAATTGAACTCTTTGAAGCAATGTACTTAGATTACACCTCTAAACTCTTCAACACTATGAATTATAATTGGTGGATTCGAAGGACATATAATGGGTCCATTCGAAGAACACACATTGTTGGAAACGGATATTGTTGATGAGTCTGGTCGAAGTGATCAAAACGAAAGGGTGAAGTATTCAAGATGTTTGTTGACTAAAGTCCTATATACTGCCAAGCCCAAGCTAGTTGTACTACTATGCAACAGTCCTGTACCAAGCTGCCACAACACTCCAAAATATTGTTGAGCCTGCATTGTCTCAGTCCCATACTTACACAAAAAGGGTACATAAGAGCTGCATCGAAGAAAACAAGGGGACATTATACCCAAAATAGTCCAAATGTTTTTTGTTTTTCCCCCCAAAACCATAACAAATCTCCTCTATAAATAAACTATTTTTCACAACATCAAAAGGGGCTGGAGACGATGAGAGGAGAGAAAAGAGAGCTGGGAAACAAAACAGAAACCTTTGTAATTTTTGCTCCCTTAAAAATCAACACTACTTTCACATACAAACATAAAATCAAAATCCATTATCTCATATTTCCAACTCTTATAAGTCAATTATCCAGAATACCCCACACATAGAAGTTTGTTCAAATTCAAGGACAGTCTTCTATGACAACTCTTCTAACCACAAGCAAACCCCCTATGACAACTGTGATACGGTGGGAGAACTGACTAGTGTTTTGCGTTCGTATTCGCACTTGTGCGGTTGAGCAAGAGTCGCCACCGACTTTTTATTTTATCCTAAGGAAAGGTTTAAAAAAGCACAGCAAAAACCTTTGAGATTTTTCTTGGGTTCGGGGAGTAGATTATAGAAGGGGAAGGTATTAGCACCCCATCTATCCATGGTTATCCATGGGCTCTTAGGTACTTGCTTAGATCAACTTGCCTTGGTTTTCAATTGTTTGAAATAGTGCTTTGTGTGTGGCTTTGAAAATGTTTTGAAAAGATGCCTTGTGTTAGGCTAACCTTGTAACAATTCTTTACTCGAATGTTTTACAAAAGGTGTTTTATCTTTTAAAAAGATGATTCAAGGGTTTGAAAAATTGATTTTGAAAGTGTTTGTGAAGTGGGTTTTGAATTTAGGCAAGTGTTTTCTTGGCAAATTGACAAGTACTTAAGAGTTTATCTACCCTAAAGTTTTCTCAAAGATTTTGTCATGTTTTAAACCCTTTTGACAAATTTGTTCCACCATTGCATTTGGTGGACAATCTTGTCTTAGGAGACGAAAGGGACAGGCGCGGGTCATCGTTTAGACCATAGTTGCAATAGTGTTGAATATCTTTGGGCATTTTCTCTTTGAAAGGGACTTGATCATTTTTAGGCAACTTTTTGAAAGCGTCATCGAGGGACTATGATCATTTGATTGTTTGTTTTTACCCAAAGAAGTTCAACATGCAATATGGCCCAATTATTTGAAGGCAACAAAGTGAAGTACCCTAGGGGTGCAAGTGTGAGATGTGTTGTTTATTTTCATGCTCATTTATCTTGTATTAGGTCAAACTATTTTTTATCATTTTTCGCATGCAAACCCTAATTCTAACATGGCATAATTAGAAAGCGTATAAAGTGCGAAATTTAAATTCCTACGCTATTACAACATAATAATATAGGGAGGGGGGTACAAATTTACAAATGGGGGATATTTAGACAAGAATTTAAATCTAAATTATTACATCATTTTTGAATATTTGCAAGGTAAATAAATTGCATAATTAAATAGAAATTAAATAAATATGCAAAATGCAAAAGAAAGTTTTATATATGTATGAAAAAAAAAGTATGGTTTATGTAAAATAAAATAAGAAAAATAAAAAGGTATTATTTTTGAGTGTTATCAACTTTTAGGGCAAAAACCCTAACTTTAATCAAAATGTATATTAATTAATTAATTCACATAATATTTATTAATTACATACAAAAATAAAATAAAATATGGTATATTTGTAAAAAAGGGCATTTTTTAGTATTAAATGTTAAAAAATAAAATATGTACATTTTTTTTGTATTTTTACTCTAAGTATATTAATATATATATATATATATATATATATATATATATATAGTATATATATATATATATATATATATATATATATATATATATATATATATATATATATATATATATATATATATATATATATATATATATATATATATATATATATATATATATATATATATATATATATATAACTATATATATATATATATATATATATATATATATATATATATATATATATATATATATATATATATATATATATATATATATATATATATATATATATATATATATATATATATATATATATATATATATATATATATATATATATATATATATATATATATATATATATATATATATATATATATATATATAATA